>OX392532.1:42844557-44044557 GCA_947623455.1 Mimachlamys varia
AGAGAGGGAGGGAGAGAGGAGGGGGTGGGGAGGGGTAGTTTATCCTGTATGTAACATTAACGAGAGAGGGAGGGAGAGAGGAGGGGGTGGGGAGGGGTAGTTTATACTGTATGTAACATTAACGAGAGAGGACGGGAATGAGGAGGGGTGGGGTGGGGTTGTTTATACTGTATTTAACATTAACGAGAGAGGGAGGGAGAGAGGAGGGGGTGGGGAGGGGTAGTTTATCCTATATGTAACATTAACGAGAGAGGGCGGGAGAGAGAAGGGGGTGGGGAGGGGTAGTTTATCCTATATGTAACATTAACGAGAGAGGGCGGGAGAGAGGAGGGGGTGGGGAGGGGTAGTTTATCCTGTATGTAACATTAACGAGAGAGGGAGGGAGAGAGGAGGGGGTGGGGAGGGGTAGTTTATCCTGTATGTAACATTAACGAGTGAGGGAGGGAGAGAGGAGGGGGTGGGGAGGGGTAGTTTATCCTATATGTAACATTAACGAGAGAGGGAGGGAGAGAGGAGGGGGTGGGGAGGGGTAGTTTATCCTGTATGTAACATTAACGAGAGAGGGAGGGAGAGAGGAGGGGGTGGGGAGGGGTAGTTTATACTGTATGTAACATTAACGAGAGAGGGAGGGAGAGAGGAGGGGGTGGGAAGGGGTAGTTTATCCTGTATGTAACATTAACGAGAGAGGGCGGGAGAGAGAAGGGGGTGGGGAGGGGTAGTTTATCCTGTATGTAACATTAACGAAAGAGGGAGGGAGAGAGGAGGTGGTGGGGAGGGGTAGTTTATCCTGTATGTAACATTAACGAGCGAGGGAGGGAGAGAGGAGGGGGTGGGGAGGGGTAGTTTATACTGTATGTAACATTAACGAGAGAGGACGGGAGAGAGAAGGGGGTGGGGAGGGGTAGTTTATACTGTATGTAACATTAACGAGAGAGGACGGGAGAGAGAAGGGGGTGGGGAGGGGTAGTTTATACTGTATGTAACATTAACGAGAGAGGGAGGGAGAGAGGAGGGGGTGGGAAGGGGTAGTTTATCCTGTATGTAACATTAACGAGAGAGGGCGGGAGAGAGAAGGGGGTGGGGAGGGGTAGTTTATCCTGTATGTAACATTAACGAAAGAGGGAGGGAGAGAGGAGGGGGTGGGGAGGGGTAGTTTATCCTGTATGTAACATTAACGAGAGAGGGAGGGAGAGAGGAGGGGGTGGGGAGGGGTAGTTTATACTGTATGTAACATTAACGAGAGAGGACGGGAGAGAGAAGGGGGTGGGGAGGGGTAGTTTATACTGTATGTAACATTAACGAGAGAGGACGGGAGAGAGAAGGGGGTGGGGAGGGGTAGTTTATACTGTATGTAACATTAACGAGAGAGGACGGGAGAGAGAAGGGGGTGGGGAGGGGTAGTTTATACTGTATGTAACATTAACGAGAGAGGGAGGGAGAGAGAAGGGGGTGGGGAGGGGTAGTTTAACTGTATGTAACATTAACGAGAGAGGAGGGGAGAGAGGAGGGAGCGCGGAGGGGTAGTTTATACTGTATGTAACATTAACGAGAGAGGGGGGAGAGAGAAGGGGGTGGGGAGGGATAGTTTTGCCCGTACCGGGCAATATCTCGGTACTAACTACCAGTACCGGGCAATTTCTCGGCACTAACTACCCATACCGGGCAATATCTCGGCACTAACTAACCATACCGGGCAATATCTTGGCACTAACTACCCATACCGGGCAATATCTCGGTACTAACTACCCATACACGGCAATGTCTCGGTACTAACTACCCGTACCGGGCAAGGTCTCGGCACTAACTACCCGTACCGGGCAATATCTCAGCACTAACTACCCATACCGGGCAATGTCTCGGCACTAACTACCCATACAGGGCAATGTCTCGGTACTAACTACCCATACCGGGCAATATCTCGGCACTAAATACCCGTACCGGGCAATGTCTCGGCACTAACTACCCGTACCGGGCAATGTTTCGGCACTAACTACCCATACCGGGCAATGTCTCGGCACTAACTACCCGTACCGGGCAATGTTTCGGCACAAAACTACCCATACCGGGCAATGTCTCGGTACTAACTACCCATACCGGGCAATGTCTCGGCACTAACTACCCATACCGGGCAATATCTCGGTACTAACTACCCGTACCGGGCAATATCTCGGTACTAACTACCCGTACCGGGCAATATCTCGGTACAAACTACCCGTACCGGACAATATCTCGGTACAAACTACCCGTACCGGGCAATGTCTCGGTACTAACTACCCGTACCGGGCAATATCTCGGTACTAACTACCAGTTCCGGGCAATATATCGGTACTAACTACCCGATCCGGACAATGTCTCGGCACTAACTTCCCATACCCGGCAATGTCTCGGCACTAACTACCCATACCGGGCAATGTCTCGGCACTAACTACCCGATCCGGGCAATGTCTAAGTACTAACTACCCGAGCGTGACAATATCTAAGTACTTACTACCCGTACCGGGCAATATCTTGGTACTTACTTCCAGTACCGGGCAATATTTCGGTATAAATTACTCGAACCGGGCAATATCTCGGTACTTACTTAATGACCAAACGATAATTCGACCATAACTACCCGTAACGAGTAATGTGTGGTCAAAAACTCCAGTATCGCGCAATATCTCTGGACTAACCACCCGTACTGGGCAATATCTCGGTACTAACTATCCGTACCGGCAATGTCTCTGTACTAACTAACCGTACAAAGCAATATCTCAGTGCTTATACACGTACTGGGCAATATATCAACACTTATAATCCGTACCGGGAAATATCTCAGTACTAACTACCCGTACCGGGCAATATCTCGGTACTAACTACCCGTACCGGGCAATATCTCGAGAATTACTACCCGTACCGGGCAATATCTCGGTACTAACTACCCGTACCGGGCAATGTCTCGGTACAAACTACCCGTACCGGGCAATATCTCAGTACTAACTACACGTACCGGGCAATATCTCGGTACTAACTAACCGTACCGGGCAATATTTCGGTACTAACTAACCGTACCGGGAAATATCTCAGTACTAACTAAACGTACCGGGAAATGTCTCGGCAATAACTACCCGAACCGGGCAATATATCAGCACTTATAATCCGTATCGGGCAATTTTTCAGCACTAACTACCCATACCGGGCAATATTTCAGCACTAACCACCCATACTGGGCAATGTCTCGGCACTAACTACACATACCGGGCAATATTTCAGCACTAACCACCAGTACTGGGCAATGTCTCGGCACTAACTACCCATACCGGGCAATGTCTCGGCACTAACTACCCGTACCGGGCAATGTCTCGGCACTAACTACCCGTATCGGGCAATGTCTCGGCACTAACTACCCGTACCGGGCAATGTCTCGGCACTAACTACCCGTACCGGGCAATATCTCGGCACTAACTAACGGTACCGGTCAATATCTCGGTACGTACTACCCGTACCGGGCAATATTTCAGCACTAACTACCCGTACTTGACAATATCTCAGCACTAACTACCCGTACCGGGCAATATCTCGGCACTAACTACCCATACCGGGCAATTTTTCAGCACTTACTACCAGTATCGGGCAATATCTTGGTACAAACTACCCGTACCGGGCAATATCTCGGCACTTACTTACGGTACCAGTCAATATTTCAGCACTAACTACCCATACCGGGCAATATTTCAGCACTAACTACCCGTATCGGGCAATATCTCGGCACTAACTACCCGTACCGGGCAATATCTCGGTACTAACTACCCGTAATGGGCAATGTCTCGGCACTAACTACCCGTACTGGACAATGTCTCAGTACTAACTACCCATACCGGGCAATATCTCGGCACTAACTACCCGTACCGGGCAATATCTCGGCACTAACTACCCGTACCGGGCAATATTTCGGCAATAACTACCCGAACCGGGCAATATATCAGCACTTATAATCCGTATCGGGCAATATTTCAGCACTAACTACCCGTACCGGGCAATGTCTCGGCACAAACTACTCATACCGGGCAATATCTCGGCACAAACTACCCATACCGGGCAGTATCTCGGTACTAACTACCCGTACTGGGTAATGTCTCGGCACTAACTACCCGTACTGGACAATGTCTCAGTACTAACTACCCATACCGGGCAATATCTCGGTACTAACTACCCGTACTGGGCAATATATCAGTACTAACTACCCGTACTGGGCAATATCTCGGCACTAACTACCCGTACCGGCCAATATCTCGGTACTAACTACCCGTACCGGGCAATATCTCAGCTTCGGTTACATTTGTATGCTACATGTATACTCTATCTCTCATTGTCGTTAACTGTTATTATCAGTTCCTGAGCCAGTGTTGCATGCGACTGATGTACCGTATAATGCATTGATTATTTTGCTTATTTTATCAGGGTTTTTTTCAGATCCTCCGGTATCTTAGTTATAAACTTTCTATTGTATTTAAGCATTAATGACATATTGCCGTTGCGACAACTAACTTAAAAATGAAGTAGATTTAGTGGCGCTAACTCAGAATTCTAATCAAGGAATCCCCCTATCAATTGAATTACACATACTTCACGTCAGCTTGTGTTCGCGTACAATCGCGCCCTAAATCAACCCAGAAATGGGGTTTGTCGTGATAAAGTTGTTGTTTACCATGGTAACGTGAATTGCGAGTTGTTTCAGGGCTCATTCTGTTTATTCTCCCACTTCAGCAACGTTTCCACAGAGGCGAAACAATCATGCAAATCAAGCATTCTGTTGATCTAAGCAGGCATGTGACAACTTCATTAAAGAGAAGTGTGGAATAGTCGCTGGCTGTGTTGTTAGGGGCTTGTAAATGTAAAAACATAAACGGGCTAGCCAATCAGCTTTCAGATAATATATAACCTTTAACCTCATTGCCAGGGACTGGACAAGCTAGTCAATACAGGGGTTCTACGATTACACAAAGGGACAAAGCCTACACCTATCTGTTTAAGTTTGAAGTATTTTAACAGCTGTCATAAAAATTGTATTTACGATAGTATCTACGACAGCTGTGGTTACTACGATAGTATCTACGACAGCCGTGGTTACTACGATAGTATCTACGACAGCCGTGGTTACTACGATAGTATCTACGACAGCCGTGGTTACTACGATAGTATCTACGACAGCCGTGGTTACTACGATAGTATCTACGACAGCTGTGGTTACTACGATAGTATCTACGACAGCCGTGGTTACTACGATAGTATCTACGACAGCCGTGGTTACCACGATAGTATCTACGACAGCCGTGGTTACTACGATAGTATCTACGACAGTCGTGGTTACTACGATAGTATCTACGACAGCTGTGGTTACTACGATAGTATCTACGACAGCCGTGGTTACTACGATAGTATCTACGACAGCCGTGGTTACTTCGATAGTATCTACGACAGCCGTGGTTACTTCGATAGTATCTACGACAGTCGTGGTTACTACGATAGTATCTACGACAGCCGTGGTTACTACGATAGTATCTACGACAGCTATGGTTACTACGATAGTATCTACGACAGCCGTGGTTACTACGATAGTATCTACGACAGCCGTGGTTACTACGATAGTATCTACGACAGCCGTGGTTACTTGGATAGTATCTACGACAGCCGTGGTTACTACGATAGTATCTACGACATCCGTGGTTACTACGATAGTCTCTACGACAGCCGTGGTTACTACGATAGTATCTACGACAGCCGTGGTTACCACGATAGTATCTACGACAGCCGTGGTTACTTCGATAGTATCTACGACAGCCGTGGTTACTACGATAGTATCTACGACAGCCGTGGTTACTACGATAGTCTCTACGACAGCCGTGGTTACTACGATAGTCTCTACGACAGCCGTGGTTACTACGATAGTCTCTACGACAGCCGTGGTTACTACGATAGTATCTACGACAGCCGTGGTTACTACAATAGTATCTACGACAGCCGTGGTTACTACGATAGTATCTACGACAGCCGTGGTTACTTCGATAGTATCTACGACAGCCGTGGTTACTACGATAGTATCTACGACAGCCGTGGTTACTACGATGGTATCTACGACAGCCGTGGTTACTACGATAGTATCTACGACAGCCGTGGTTACTACAATGGTATCTACGACAGCCGTGGTTACTACGATGGTATCTACGACAGCCGTGGTTACTACGATGCTATCTACGACAGCCATGGTTACTACGATGATATCTTCGACAGCCGTGGTTACTACGATAGTATCTACGACAGCCGCGGTTACTACGATAGTATCTACGACAGCCATGGTTACTACGATAGTATCTACGACAGCCGTGGTTACTACGATAGTATCTTCGACAGCCGTGGTTACTACGATTGTATCTACGACAGTCGTGGTTACTACGATAGTATCTACGACAGCCGTGGTTACTACGATGGTATCTACGACAGCCGTGGTTACTACGATAGTATCTACGACAGCCGTGGTTACTACGATAGTATCTACGACAGCCGTGGTTACTACGATAGTATCTACGAAAGCCGTAGTTACTACGATAGTATCTACGACAGCCGTGGTTACTACGATAGTATCTACGACAGCCGTGGTTACTACGATAGTATCTACGACAGTCGTGGTTACTACGATAGTATCTACGACAGTCGTGGTTACTACGATAGTATCTACGACAGTCGTGGTTACTACGATAATATCTACGACAGCCGTGGTTACTACGATAGTATCTACGACAGCCGTGGTTACTACGATAGTATCTACGACAGCCGTGGTCACTATGATAGTATCTACGACAGCCGTTGTTACTTCGATAGTATCTACGACAGCCATGGTTACTACGATAGTATTTACGACAGCCGTGGTTACTACGATAGTATCTACGACAGCCGTGGTTACTACGATAGTCTCTACGACAGCCGTGGTTACTACGATAGTATCTATGACAGCCGTGGTTACTACGATAGTATCTACGACATCCGTGGTTACTATGATAGTATCTACGACAGCCGTGGTTACCACGATAGTATCTACGACAGCCGTGGTTACTACGATAGTATCTTCGACAGCCGTGGCTACTACGATAGTATCTACGACAGCCGTGGTTACTACGATAGTATCTACGACAGCCGTGGTTACTACGATAGTATCTACGACAGCCGTGGTTACTACGATAGTTTCTACGACAGCCGTGGTTACTACGATAGTACATTGTATCTACGACAGCCGTGGTTACTACGATAGTATCTACGACAGCCGTGGTTACTACGATAGTATATACGACAGCCGTGGTTACTACGATAGTCTCTACGACAGCCGTGGTTACCACGATAGTATCTACGACAGCCGTGGTTGCTACGATAGTCTCTACGACAGTCGTGGTTACTACGATAGTATCTACGACAGCCGTAGTTACCACGCTAGTATCTACGACAGCCGTGGTTGCTACGATAGTATCTACGACAGCCGTGGTTACTACGATAGTATCTACGACAGCCGTGGTTACTACGATAGTATCTACGACAGCCGTGGTTACTACGATAGTATCTACGACAGCCGTGGTTACTACGATAGTATCTACGACAGCCGTGGTTACTACGATAGTTTCTACGACAGTCGTGGTTACTACGATAGTATCTACGACAGCCGTGGTTACTACGATAGTATCTACGACAGCCGTGGTTACTGCGATAGTATCTACCACAGCCGTGGTTACTACGATAGTATCTACGACAGCCGTGGTTACTACGATAGTATCTACGACAGCCGTGGTTACTTCGATAGTATCTACGACAGCCGTGGTTACTACGATAGTATCTACGACAGCCGTGGGTACTACGATAGTATCTACGACAGCCGTGGTTACTACGATAGTATCTACGACAGCCGTGGTTACTACGATAGTATCTACGACAGCCGTGGTTACTAAGATAGTATCTACGACAGCCGTGGTTACTACGATAGTATCTACGACAGCCGTGGTTACTACGATAGTATCTACGACAGCGGTGGTTACTACGATAGTTTCTACGACAGTCGTGGTTACTACGATAGTATCTACGACAGCCGTGGTTACTACGATAGTATCTACGACAGCCGTGGTTACTGCGATAGTATATACCACAGCCGTGGTTACTACGATAGTATCTACGACAGCCGTGGTTACTACGATAGTATCTACGACAGCCGTGGTTACTTCGATAGTATCTACGACAGCCGTGGGTACTACGATAGTATCTACGACAGCCGTGGGTACTACGATAGTATCTACGACAGACATGGTAACTATGATAGTATCTACGACAGCCGTGGTTACTACGATAGTATCTACGACAGCCGTGGTTACTACGATAGTATCTACGACAGCCGTGGTTACTACGATAGTATCTACGACAGCCGTTGTTACTACGATAGTATCTACGACAGCCGTGGTTACTACGATAGTATCTACGACAGCCGTGGTTACTACGATAGTATCTACGACAGCCGTGGTTACTACGATAGTCTCTACGACAGCCGTGGTTACTACGATAGTCTCTACGACAGCCGTGGTTACTACGATAGTCTCTACGACAGCCGTGGTTACTACGATAGTATCTACGACAGCCGTGGTTACTACAATAGTATCTACGACAGCCGTGGTTACTACGATAGTATCTACGACAGCCGTGGTTACTTCGATAGTATCTACGACAGCCGTGGTTACTACGATAGTATCTACGACAGCCGTGGTTACTACGATGGTATCTACGACAGCCGTGGTTACTACGATAGTATCTACGACAGCCGTGGTTACTACAATGGTATCTACGACAGCCGTGGTTACTACGATGGTATCTACGACAGCCGTGGTTACTACGATGCTATCTACGACAGCCATGGTTACTACGATGATATCTTCGACAGCCGTGGTTACTACGATAGTATCTACGACAGCCGCGGTTACTACGATAGTATCTACGACAGCCATGGTTACTACGATAGTATCTACGACAGCCGTGGTTACTACGATAGTATCTTCGACAGCCGTGGTTACTACGATTGTATCTACGACAGTCGTGGTTACTACGATAGTATCTACGACAGCCGTGGTTACTACGATGGTATCTACGACAGCCGTGGTTACTACGATAGTATCTACGACAGCCGTGGTTACTACGATAGTATCTACGACAGCCGTGGTTACTACGATAGTATCTACGAAAGCCGTAGTTACTACGATAGTATCTACGACAGCCGTGGTTACTACGATAGTATCTACGACAGCCGTGGTTACTACGATAGTATCTACGACAGTCGTGGTTACTACGATAGTATCTACGACAGTCGTGGTTACTACGATAGTATCTACGACAGTCGTGGTTACTACGATAATATCTACGACAGCCGTGGTTACTACGATAGTATCTACGACAGCCGTGGTTACTACGATAGTATCTACGACAGGCGTGGTCACTATGATAGTATCTACGACAGCCGTTGTTACTTCGATAGTATCTACGACAGCCATGGTTACTACGATAGTATTTACGACAGCCGTGGTTACTACGATAGTATCTACGACAGCCGTGGTTACTACGATAGTCTCTACGACAGCCGTGGTTACTACGATAGTATCTATGACAGCCGTGGTTACTACGATAGTATCTACGACATCCGTGGTTACTATGATAGTATCTACGACAGCCGTGGTTACCACGATAGTATCTACGACAGCCGTGGTTACTACGATAGTATCTTCGACAGCCGTGGCTACTACGATAGTATCTACGACAGCCGTGGTTACTACGATAGTATCTACGACAGCCGTGGTTACTACGATAGTATCTACGACAGCCGTGGTTACTACGATAGTTTCTACGACAGCCGTGGTTACTACGATAGTACATTGTATCTACGACAGCCGTGGTTACTACGATAGTATCTACGACAGCCGTGGTTACTACGATAGTATATACGACAGCCGTGGTTACTACGATAGTCTCTACGACAGCCGTGGTTACCACGATAGTATCTACGACAGCCGTGGTTGCTACGATAGTCTCTACGACAGTCGTGGTTACTACGATAGTATCTACGACAGCCGTAGTTACCACGCTAGTATCTACGACAGCCGTGGTTGCTACGATAGTATCTACGACAGCCGTGGTTACTACGATAGTATCTACGACAGCCGTGGTTACTACGATAGTATCTACGACAGCCGTGGTTACTACGATAGTATCTACGACAGCCGTGGTTACTACGATAGTATCTACGACAGCCGTGGTTACTACGATAGTTTCTACGACAGTCGTGGTTACTACGATAGTATCTACGACAGCCGTGGTTACTACGATAGTATCTACGACAGCCGTGGTTACTGCGATAGTATCTACCACAGCCGTGGTTACTACGATAGTATCTACGACAGCCGTGGTTACTACGATAGTATCTACGACAGCCGTGGTTACTTCGATAGTATCTACGACAGCCGTGGTTACTACGATAGTATCTACGACAGCCGTGGGTACTACGATAGTATCTACGACAGCCGTGGTTACTACGATAGTATCTACGACAGCCGTGGTTACTACGATAGTATCTACGACAGCCGTGGTTACTAAGATAGTATCTACGACAGCCGTGGTTACTACGATAGTATCTACGACAGCCGTGGTTACTACGATAGTATCTACGACAGCGGTGGTTACTACGATAGTTTCTACGACAGTCGTGGTTACTACGATAGTATCTACGACAGCCGTGGTTACTACGATAGTATCTACGACAGCCGTGGTTACTGCGATAGTATATACCACAGCCGTGGTTACTACGATAGTATCTACGACAGCCGTGGTTACTACGATAGTATCTACGACAGCCGTGGTTACTTCGATAGTATCTACGACAGCCGTGGGTACTACGATAGTATCTACGACAGCCGTGGGTACTACGATAGTATCTACGACAGACATGGTAACTATGATAGTATCTACGACAGCCGTGGTTACTACGATAGTATCTACGACAGCCGTGGTTACTACGATAGTATCTACGACAGCCGTGGTTACTACGATAGTATCTACGACAGCCGTTGTTACTACGATAGTATCTACGACAGCCGTGGTTACTACGATAGTATCTACGACAGCCGTGGTTACTACGATAGTATCTACGACAGCCGTGGTTACTACGATAGTATCTACGACAGCCGTGGTTACTACGATAGTATCTACGACAGCCGTGGTTGCTACGATAGTATCTACGACAGCCGTGGTTGCTACCATAGTATCTACGACAGCCGTGGTTACTACGATAGTATATACGACAGCCGTGGTTACTACGATAGTCTCTACGACAGCCGTGGTTACCACGATAGTATCTACGACAGCCGTGGTTGCTACGATAGTCTCTACGACAGTCGTGGTTACTACGATAGTATCTACGACAGCCGTAGTTACCACGCTAGTATCTACGACAGCCGTGGTTGCTACGATAGTATCTACGACAGCCGTGGTTACTACGATAGTATCTACGACAGCCGTGGTTACTACGATAGTATCTACGACAGCCGTGGTTACTACGATAGTATCTACGACAGCCGTGGTTACTACAATAGTATCTACGACAGCCGTGGTTACTACGATAGTATCTACGACAGCCGTGGTTACTACGATAGTATCTACGACAGCCGTGGTTGCTACGATAGTATCTACGACAGCCGTGGTTACTACGATAGTATCTACGACAGCCGTGGTTACTAAGATAGTATCTACGACAGCCGTGGTTACTACGATAGTATCTACGACAGCCGTGGTTACTACGATAGTATCTACGACAGCGGTGGTTACTACGATAGTTTCTACGACAGTCGTGGTTACTACGATAGTATCTACGACAGCCGTGGTTACTACGATAGTATCTACGACAGCCGTGGTTACTGCGATAGTATCTACGACAGCCGTGGTTACTACGATAGTATCTACGACAGCCGTGGTTACTACGATAGTATCTACGACAGCCGTGGTTACTTCGATAGTATCTACGACAGCCGTGGTTACTACGATAGTATCTACGACAGCCGTGGTTACTACGATAGTATCTACGACAGACATGGTAACTATGATAGTATCTACGACAGCCGTGGTTACTGCGATAGTATCTACGACAGCCGTGGTTACTACAATAGTATCTACGACAGCCGTTGTTACTATGATAGTATCTACGACAGCCGTGGTTACTACGATAGTACATTGTATCTACGACAGCCGTGGTTACTACGATAGTATCTACGACAGCCGTGATTACTACGAAAGTATCTACGACAGCCGTGGTTACTACGATAGTATCTACGACAGTCGTGGTTACTACGATAGTATCTACGACAGCCGTGGTTACTACGATAGTATCTACGACATCCGTGGTTACTACGATAGTATCTACGACAGCCGTGGTTACCACGATAGTATCTACCACAGCCGTGGTTACTACGATAGTATCTACGACAGCCATGGTTACTACGATAGTACCTACGACAGCCGTGGTTACTATGATAGTATCTACGACAGCCGTGGATACTACGATAGTACCTACGACAGTCGTGGTTAGTACATGTACGATAGTATCTACGACAGCCGTGGTTACTACGATAGTATCTACGACAGCCGTGGTTACTGCGATAGTATCTACGACAGCCGTGGTTACTACGATAGTATCTACGACAGCCGTGGTTACTACGATAGTATCTACGACAGCCGTGGTTACTACGATAGTATCTACGACAGCCGTGGTTACTACGATAGTCTCTACGACAGCCGTGGTTACTACGATAGTATCTACGACAGCCATGGTAACTTCGATAGTATCTACGACAGCCGTGGTTACTACGATAGTATCTACGACAGCCGTGGTTACTACGATAGTATCTACGACATCCGTGGTTACTACGATAGTATCTACGACAGCCGTGGTTACCACGATTGTATCTACGACAGCCGTGGTTACTACGATAGTATCTACGACAGCCGTGGTTACTTCGATAGTACCTACGACAGCCGTGGTTACTACGATAGTATCTACGACAGCCGTGGTTACTACGATAGTATCTACGACAGTCGTGGTTACTACGATAGTATCAAGACAGCCGTGGTTACTACGATAGTATCTACGACAGCCGTGGTTACTGCGATAGTATCTACGACCGCCGTGGTTACTACGATAGTATCTACGACAGCCGTGGTTACTACGATAGTATCTACGACAGCCGTGGTTACTACGATAGTATCTACGACAGCCGTGGTTACTACGATAGTATCTACGACAGCCGTGGTTACTACGATAGTATCTACGACAGCCGTGGTTACTACGATAGTATCTACGACAGCCATGGTAACTATGATAGTATCTACGACAGCCGTGGTTACTGCGATAGTATCTACGACAGCCGTGGTTACTACGATAGTATCTACGACAGCCGTGGTTACTACGATAGTATCTACGACAGCCGTGGTTACTACGATAGTATCTACGACAGCCGTGGTTATTACGATAGTATCTACGACAGCCGTGGTTACTACGATAGTATTTACGACAGCCGTGGTTACTACGATAGTATCTACGACAGCCGTGGTTACTACGATAGTATTTACGACAGCCGTGGTTACTACGATAGTATCTACGACAGTCGTGGTTACTACGATAGTATCTACGACAGCCGTGGTTACTACGATAGTATCTACGACAGCCGTGGTTACTTCGATAGTCTCTACGACAGCCGTGGTTACTACGATAGTATCTACGACAGCCATGGTAACTATGATAGTATCTACGACAGCCGTTGTTACTACGATAGTATCTACGACAGTCGTGGTTACTACGATAGTATCTACGACAGCCGTGGTTACTACGATAGTATCTGCGACAGCCGTGGTTACTACGATAGTATCTACGACAGCCGTAGTTACTACGATAGTATCTACGACAGCCGTGGTTACTACGATAATATCTACGACAGCCGTGGTTACTACAATGTTGGCTAGTATATAGTATGTACGACAGCTGGTCTATAGTGTTTTCTCCGTCTGTCTGTCCGGATGTTCAAACTTCATACAATGTTCACATATGAGGTAATAAAGAGTAGGATTGAGTTTGGGGTCAAAAGGTCACCATCTTTTCATTTCACGCTCAGCCTCATAAAACAGTTAAGAAATTGTTGTTAAAATGACATATCTGTTTATTGCTACATTGTATCAAGGTCTATGCGTAGAAAAATTTAATTGACGGCAGAGGATGTGTGTTGCTTGCAACGCTCATTGTAAGCTTGTTTTCTTTATGTTGTGCAGATCTTGCTCGCTGTTTCCTCAAGTCACACTTACTGATCACAGGGACCTGAGAATTTGTAACAGCTAGTTTTGGACCTAAAATAGAGTGTTTAGCGTAATTCTACACTTTTGGGGTGTTTTTTATGACCATTGAGTGGGTGCATTTTTATCGAAAATTGATCTTAACCCCCCAAAAGTGTAACATTACTCTAAACACACTATTTTAGGTCCAAAACTAGCTGTAACAAATTATCAGGTCCATGTGTCACTGACCAGAAAGGTTTTGATTTAGTTTTGTTTTGTTTACGTCCCATTCACATCCAGTTATGCAGGCGTCACACTGTCCCGAAGTTGACACAGGATGGAAACACGAAATAGGAAATTTTCAAATTCGGCTCTGATCGTGAAAACATCGGGTCATTCGTGAGGGCATCTTGAGCCATCGTATGATCGCCGGTGGATTTTCTCAGGCTCCAGCAGCAACTTCGTGAGTGGTGTCAAAATCTTTGGCGTGCCAAAAAATTGCCCGAACATCTCGCGAAGGTCCATTTTCGTGTTGAGTTCGTCTGTCCATCTTGTCCTTCGTAAGGCCATCGTGAGGGCTTCTTGTCGTGTCATCTCCGTCTTCTCTTCGTGTGATCATCGGTGACATCGGACATGTCTCTCCTCACGAATGCACTACGAAGGAAACAAAAAGTTGTCCGATGGCAACACGACTACGTGAAGCCCTCGTAATGCCGTCGTGTAGCCATCATATTATAGTACGATGCCATTGACATGGGACCTCGGTGTCGACTAAAACAACCGAATATCAGTTTCTCAAGTCAAGTAGAGTGTGTTCTCAAAAACATGTCCCGATTTTATAAAAACAATAAAACATTTACCATGAAAATATTATATACATTAGATTAAAGAATCTTATACAATTTTTATGGAGTGCTGTTTTCAATAAAACTTTACATTTATAGCAGTATTTGCCACATTAAAATATAAAATCCGAAATATCATGTAATGTCATTTTGACCAATCATTCAACATGTGACGTCATTATATGATATGTTCAATATGTCCTCCTTTTTGTAAATCACAGGCTTCGACATCTCTCTAAAGTTTCTTGTAACATTATACACATTCCAATATTTTTTTTTCTATTTCTCTCAAAAATGAATACATGTCAAACATAAGTATATTCTTTCTAAGTGACTTATTTTCTAGTATCGGCTATTTTCCTTTTTCAAAATAAAGTTACACCACAACAATGTACACAGCCTTTTTGTTGTCAATCTTGATATATACAGGAAAACAGGCAGCGGCATTGCTTTTCTTAGTGCATATGATAGAGCATGATGGAAATTTACTTATACAAACGTGATATAAGACGAATTCCATGAGATCCCAAGACTGATGTTGACATTACTGAAATTCGTTTTTGAAGAGAAATATCCAAGCTATAGTTCCCTACCTGATTTCCCATTGCGCCTACGGTTATAACACTTGATAAAAGATACTTCACATATTACAAACATTTATTCAACAAATGGACCACACTTATTTTCAATTTCGTTAGAAATGGAATCAACGGAAAACAAAAATGCATGTATGTCAACAATGTGTGGCATTATCTGACAAAATCGGTATAATTTGTGAACCGCTTTGAGACGGCCTTTATGGTTGTGATAAAGCTATATATAAGAGACTCAAAATATTATTATTATCATCACTATACAAGGGATGCCAGAGGTATCTTGGCGTCCACTATTAAATAATATATATTCGACAAATGAAAGACCGATCTTTCCGCGGCTTTTCCTTTCCCTCTCTTCCTTAACACATCTGATAACATATAAAGTATATATTGAGGTCACAAACTTCAAGTATCATATTTCAAAATTGCTTCTATTGTCAAAATCCAAGACGGCTGCCTGTAGGCCATGCTGTTTTCTGATCGGTCCCAAAATGAAACATAAACAAGGGACCAAGGGGAACCTATAAGTCAAATTTGAGAAAAATTCATTTAATATAGCTGTACAAAGTAAAAAAAATGTTTACGGACGGGCGGACAAAGGGGCGGACGGGCGACAGACAAAAGGCTTTTTGAATTGCATACCATTTTTTTTTTCAGATTCCGCCCTTCTCCTCATGTTGTTAATGGTCCAAGATCGACTGAAGGTTGTAAAACATCGGAGGCTCACGCGAATCCTTCGTTAAGACACTATATTCATGATCACAATACGACGTCGTAAAGCCGTCGTATGGCCTTCGCTCATCATTCGTGTCTACTTCCTAATCAAAAACCACATATTCGTGATGCCTTCGTGTTTGGTTCGGGTGTCATCGTGTGACCTTCTTTAGGCATCGTACTTGCTTCGGCAAGAAATTTGGTGTTGGTCAAGTTCGGGGCGATCTTCGCCCGAAATTCAAATTTCCATATTCGTGTGGTCATCTTGTGTCAATTTCGGGACAGTGTGACGCCAGCATAAGGACGGCCTCCCGAAGAATACGAGGTGAGTGTATGTGATGAGATGGTGGGTATCAGGGAGGCCGTGGTACATTGGGGGCAGGGATTGGGTACCGCTTCTACTTTCTTTTAAAGCCATTCTTCTTCTGAATGAAGTGAAAGGTATTTCAAAATTTGATCCGAAGCATCCTTGATAAGGGGGTTTAATTTGCATAAACGATGGTTTTGACCCCTAGAGGCGGATGGAAGGGACCCGATATGGGAAAAATTTAAATGCTTCTTCTTTTCAAAGTACATGCGGGACAGGACATTGGCCTGGTCTGAGGCATTATTGGACAAGGGAAATCAATTTTGTATCAATGTCGGCTCTGATCCCCGCCCGACCTGAGGACCAGTAAGGAAAACACAGTAAATTCTTTGGCACCTTCCTCTTCTGAAGGAAGACCCGGATATTGGCCAAATTGGTTGAAACTTTCTTGGGTAAAGGTGGTTCAAATTATATAAACAGTGTGTCTGATTATTCTGGGGCTGGAGGCAGTGGGTCTGATTATTCTGGGGCTGGAGGCAGTGGGTCTGATTATTCTGGGGCTGGAGGCAGTGGGTCTGATTATTCTGGGGCTGGAGGCAGTGGGTCTGATTATTTTGGGGCTGGAGGCAGTGGGTCTAATCATTCTGGGGCTGGAGGCAGTGGGTTTAATTATTCTGGGGCTGAAGGCAGTGGGTCTGATTATTTTGGGCCTGGAGGCAGTGGGTCTGATCATTCTGGGGCTGGAGGCAGTGGGTCTGATTATTCTGGGGCTGGAGGCAGTGGGTCTGATTATTCTGGGGCTGGAGGCAGTGGGTCTGATTATTCTGGGGCTGGAGGCAGTGGGTCTGATTATTCTGGGGCTGGAGGCAGTTAGTCTGATTATTCTGGGGCTGGAGGGCGGGCCCAGTTGGAGAAACATAGTGAAGTTTTAAAAAAAAAAACTTTTGTAGGAATGACAAGATCTTGTCAGATTCTGTGAGAAGTATCTCTGGGTTAAGGGGACGTAACTTGTGTAAATGATGGGCCTGATGTCAATGTTTATATACATCCGTACCGACTTGGAATGTCCTCTTATGTGCTGAGTATATACATTTGTACCGTCTAAGCATGTTATAACTTTCAACATAACTTGAACATACTTGTTGATCTCTCGATAACATTGATTGATATTCATGTTTGTATAATATACATCAGAAATAATATAATGTGAAAAATAATTATCTTGCTTTGTAATACAAATAAAAACAAGTACTAATTGTAATGGGGGGTCATTACAGAAGTCCCCCAAAACCCCGCTGTTCGGTTCGCAATGCTGAAAAACATGTACAAACAAAATTTCATGAAAATAGGACGATATTTAAATTTCGACTAATTAGATGTCAGGACATGGCGACTATTTTGTTGAATCGCAAAACCGAAGTTACGTAGTTGTTCGTAGAGTCATAACACACCTACATACCACATTTGAGCTAAATCGGACAATATGTAAATTTCGACCAATCAGAACGCGGTATCTATGTGGCGGCCATTTTAGATGCACAATCGCAAAAAAAACGGTGTCTGAAACATCTAGGCACCAGTACTCCTGTGAAGTTTCACAGAAATCGAACGAATCAGCTCTGAGATAACGCGCGGACAAAATAACGGCGGAAGAAGAAGGGTTAAGAAGAAAAGAAATAATAACAAGTACTAATTGTACAAACATATTGTATTGTCAAGACAAAGACGAATGGACGAAAGACAAGTTTTAACAACTTATGAACTCTCCTCCATAAATAAATCACACAGAATTGAATTAACATCTCGTGATACAATTTATACAATATATTATACATTAAGAAGAAGGAAAGAATAGAAGTAGTAAACACATAGAAACGAAGGAAGGGAAAATAGAGAATTAAAACATGTATACAGATCCAGTGCCGATTGTGTGGTTCCGATTCAGGTAGTATGAAAGCGTTTTGTTTACTGTATAAACTTTTGGACAGATTTGACAATATTGCAATTAGTTTCGTAAGAATAAGCATCATTGTCAACCCACAAGATAATTACTAGATTAAATTCAACGTCTAAGTCGTAAAATGTGTCAAACAGTATACGTCTATGCCTAGAAAAAATGAACATACAAGGAAATAGTGACCTTCATCTTCACACACTCCCCACAAAAGCAGTTAGGGGATCGGGAAATTCCTACTCTAAATAGATTAGAACCTAAACCACTACAGTGGTGCCTTATTCGACCGTGTATCACAGAGCACCATGAGGCTAGTAAACAGGTATTGAATGAAACGTGTGAGAAATTAGATCTTAATGAATTGATAGATACAGCCGATTTAATAAAACTGTCTAGACTATTCAATAGGTTAGCAGACGACGGAAGAAGGCCTTTTTCATAATATCAAGACGAATTCAGGGTACTTGGTAGTTGCTAGGGTTTCTTAATTTTATGTTTAAGTCATACCTACATAGTGGTATTAACTTTTCCAAATATGGAGGGACACTTTTGTCGTGAACTTCAATTCTTCTCTTCTCTGTTTAAGTTGTTTCCAACCAGATTCAAAGTATAAAGAATTACGTGAAACGACAGACGTGAGACCAGAAACAATTCTGGCTGCTTCCAACAGTACTTTTTCTAGAGAGTTGGACAAGTGTTCCGAACAGCCATCCCAAACACAGAAAGCATATTCAAGATTACGTCGAATAAATTGTGTACATACCGGAAATGTACATACATGTAGTGGTTCTACTGAAGAAAAAATTGTCCAATGGTTTATGTTGGTCAACCCAATTACAATTATTACTAAGAGTTAATCCTATATGACGATATTTATCGACCAATCAGAGGCCAGGAAATGTCGGTCATCTTGTTGAATCGCGAAACCAAGATTACGATTTTGTTCGTAAAGTCATAACACACTTACATTCCACATTTGAGCGAAATCGGACAATATAAATTTTCGACCAATCAGAAGCCAGTATATTGCAACCATTTTGGATGCGCATCTGCGCAAAAAAAAAACTGTTCGGATCACTGACGCACCCACCCCAGTAAGTCTTCTAACTTGGTTCGGGAAACTTAATAAGAAACGGAGTAAACTCAATAAGCCCCCCCCCCCCCACTTCGTTAATTAAACCATTTCCTCTGAAACAGTAGTTAGCTTTGTGTATTGCCTACTTTCACATGATCAATACATTACAACAATAAATACATTTCAACAATAAATACATTACAACAACAAATACATTACAACAATAAATACATTACAACAATAAACTAAAAAAAATACATTACAACTTTACATTACCACTGTACAGTACAACTTTACCGTACAACTATTCAATACAACAATGGTATACAACTTTACATTACAACTTTACATTAAAAATACTTATGGTTTCTGTGGTTTGTGTTTTCAGTACTCCTAGCATTCAATTTACGTACTTCTGAGAACGATAGATTTGGTTTTCACAGGATTGGTTTGACTAGCAATGAAACATCGTCAAAGCCACGGAGCAGTATCCTGTTTGTTGGTGTCTAGGTCGGAGGGGGTGTTCACCACGTGGAGTCTTTCTCAGTGCACATGTACGTATATCTGTGGTGATACCCTCAAAGACAGATGGGTGTCGGTCTCTTTACTTTATCACACAATATACAGAAACGTGAGAAATTGATCAACACACATCAATACAACCCAAAAATGAATAATTAGATATACGTCCCTTTATATAATCAATGTTCATTATTCTAACAGCTAGAGATCTTGATGAAATGTTTTTGGTTGTCATGGATGCATTTAGTGCGAGACCATTATTCGTGCGGCTGTAAAAGCTCGAACGTCCCATAAAAGGCAAACATTTAAGTGAATGAGATGCGGAAATGATAAATCGTGGTTATATAAACCCTTTTGGTCGGACATTAGAATGCGGATACACTCCCAATTACGGACGCTATCGGAAATTTGGCGAGATGGTGGGGGCAGCCGCAGAGTCGTTAAGATAAGGCGTCGTTGATAAGGTTTCTCTCCGGCCTTTTATTGATTACTTAGTTTTTTGAGAGCTGCATCTGCAATATAAGCAAGCGTAACCGTGCACACAGTTAGTCAGTAACCAGGCACAGATACGGGGGACCCAGTCGGAGGAGTAAGAAGGATGTGTCCGACTCTCCGTATCCCGGGAGTGCTGTTACATTAGGATGATTGGTGACGGAAGACGGATTGATGTTCCATGTACAGACGGCGCGGTCTTACAGAATTATGGCTTTTGTTCAAAAGATTGGCCGATAGTTCAAATTGTAAAACAATTATTATCTACTTTGAATACAGAAATAGAAATACATATACATGTAGTAACTATCTAGAATAGTTTATCATTACCGACTTTGGACAGAAGACGCAGAAAATATTTTGATACAGAAATTGTTTATGGCTTACAAATTCTACAAATATTTGATAATGAATTAATTTCGCTATTAGTGTTTCAATTTTTAGCTCACCTGGTCCGAAGTACTAATGTGAGTTATGTCATACCGTGACGTCCGTCGTCCCTGTGGAGTGGGGACTCAAAATTGTACAAATGGTGGGGCTGACCCCAATGGGCTTGAGGGACGGGGCCAAAGTGGGTCGATTTGGCTATATTGATATAAACGACTTCTTCTCTGAAACCGAGCAATGTATATTGCGCATATTTGCCTAGTAGCATCACTATGGAGCAGGGATTCAAAATCGTACAAATGTTGGGGCTGACCCCCAAGGGGCATGAGAGGTGGGCCATAAGGGGTCCAAAGGGGTACATAACTGATATTAACGACTTCTTTTCTGGATCTAAACAATGTATGACATTTATATTTCAGTGGTTGCATACTTAGGTGGCTGGGATTCAAATTGATACAAACAATGGAGCTCACCCCCCAGAGGCCTGATGGGCGGGGCCAAAAGGCGTCTCTTTGGCAATATTGATATAATTTAACTTTAAAACGCCTGAGATCCCCACCCCAAAACTATATATACAATTGCTGAGCATAAAGAGACGATCACAAATTTGATTTTCGATTTGATTCCAGGGACTGCCACGCCCTTGCAGGCTTAACTCTTGAGTCATAAATTTTAAACGTCTGAGATCCCCACTCCAAATTTATATATATACAATTGCTTTGCATTATGAAATGATCACAATCATGATGTTAGATTTGACCCCAGGGTCTGCTATGCCCTTGCAGTCTTGACTCCTGATTCATAACACTTAAACGGTTGAGATCCCCATCCCAAAACTATATATACAATTGCTTGGCGTAAAGAGACGATCACAAACATGATTTCAGATTTTGATCCTATCGATTAACACACTCCTTGCAGACTTTCCAACACAAACACTACAATTGCTGGGATTCTTTTGAATCAGAAAGCTAAGAGTTCATTAAAGGCAATATTGTTGCAGATCCCACACTGAAAAGTTTCTGTTATAACCTTTTGTTGAATTTACTGAAAGCCAGGTGAGCGATACAAGCACTCTGGGCCTCTTGTTAATCAATAATATAGTAATAATTCAAATTCCGAAAATACTTAACAAGTTATCTAAGCAACTGCTCAATGGAATCACAAATTGTTTTCTGATAAAATGACTAATTTTCTTACTTTTTCGCGTAAGTCAGATTATAGAGGATTTAATATAATAATTTGATATCATACCGCGTATGTCAAACTATAGAGGATATCATACCGCGTATGTCAAACTATAAATAGAGGATATCATACCGCGTATGTCAAACTATAGAGGATATCATACCGCGTATGTCAAACTATATATAGAGGATATCATACCGCGTATGTCAAACTATAGAGGATATCATATCGCGTATGTCAAACTATAGAGGATATCATACCACGTATGTCAAACTATATATAGAGGATATCATACCGCGTATGTCAAACTATAGAGGATATCATATCGCGTATGTCAAACTATAGAGGATATCATACCGCGTATGTCAAACTATAGAGGATATCATACCGCGTATGTCAAACTATAGAGGATATCATACTGCGTATGTCAAACTATAGAGGATATCATACCACGTATGTCAAACTATAGAGGATATCATACCGCGTATGTCAAACTATATATAGAGGATATCATACCGCGTATGTCAAACTATAGAGGATATCATACCGCGTATGTCAAACTATATATAGAGGATATCATACCGCGTATGTCAAACTATAGAGGACATAATACCGCGTATGTCAAACTATAGAGGATATCATACCGCGTATGTCAAACTATATATAGAGGATATCATACCGCGTATGCCAAACTATAGAGGATATCATACCGCGTATGTCAAACTATAGAGGATATCATACCGCGTATGTCAAACTATATATAGAGGATATCATATCGCGTATGTCAAACTAAAGAGGATATGATACCGCGTATGTCAAACTATACATAGAGGATATCATACCGCGTATGTCAAACTATAGAGGATATCATACCGCGTATGTCAAAATATATATAGAGGATATCATACCGCGTATGTCAAACTATATATAGAGGATATCATACCGCGTATAACAAACTATATATAGTGAATATCATATCGCGTATGTCAAACTATATATAGAGGATACCATACAGCGTATGTCAAACTATGAAGGATATCATACCGCGTATGTAAAACTATATATAGAGGATATCATACAGGGTATGTCAAACTATCTATAGTGAATATCATATCGCGTATGTTAAACTATATATAGAGGATATCATATCGAGTATGTCAAACTATAGTGGATAACATATCGCGTATATCAAACTATAGAAGATATCATACCGCGTATGTCAAACTATAGAAGATATCATATCGCGTATATCAAACTATAGAGGATATCATATCGCGTATGTCAAACTATAGAAGATATCATACCGCATATGTCAAACTATATAGAGAGGATATCATACGGCGTTTGTCAAACTATATATAGAGGATATCATACCGGGAATGTCAAAATATAGAGGATATTATATCGCATATGTCAAACTATATATAGGGGATATCATACCGCGTATGTCAAACTATATATAGAAGATATCATACCGCGTATATCAAACTATAGAGGATATCATACCGCGTATGTCAAACTATAGAGGACATAATACCGCGTATGTCAAACTATATATAGAGGATATCATACCGCCGTATGTCAAACTATAGAGGATATCATACCGCGTATGTCAAACTATATATAGAGGATATCATACCGCGTATGTCAAACTATATATAGAGGATATCATACCGCGTATGTCAAATTATAGAAGATATCATACCGAGTATGTCAAACTATAGAAGATATCATATCGCGTATATCAAACTATAGAAGATATCATACCGCGTATGTCAAACTATAGAGGATATCATATCGCGTATGTCAAACTATAGAGGATATCATATCGCGTATGTCAAACTATAAATAGAGGATATCATATCGCGTATGTCAAACTATAAATAGAGGATATCATACCGCGTATGTCAAACTATATATAGAGGATATCATACCGCGTATGTCAAACTATAGAGGATATCATACCACGTATGTCAAACTATAGAGGATATCATACCGCGTATGTCAAACTATATATAGAGGATATCATACCGCGTATGTCAAACTATAGAGGATATCATATCGCGTATGTCAAACTATAAATAGAGGATATCATACCGCGTATGTCAAACTATATATAGAGGATATCATACCGCGTATGTCAAACTATAGAGGATATCATACCGCGTATGTCAAACTATATATAGAGGATATCATACCGCGTATGTCAAACTATAGAGGACATAATACCGCGTATGTCAAACTATATATAGAGTATATCATACCGCGTATGTCAAACTATAGAGGATATCATACCGCGTATGTCAAACTATAGAGGATATCATACCGCGTATGTCAAACTATATATAGAGGATATCATATCGCGTATGTCAAACTAAAGAGGATATGATACCGCGTATGTCAAACTATACATAGAGGATATCATACCGCGTATGTCAAACTATAGAGGATATCATACCGCGTATGTCAAACTATATATAGAGGATATCATACCGCGTATGTCAAACTATATATAGAGGATATCATACCGCGTATAACAAACTATATATAGTGAATATCATATCGCGTATGTCAAACTTTATATAGAGGATACCATACAGCGTATGTCAAACTATGAAGGATATCATACCGCGTATGTCAAACTATATATAGAGGATATCATACAGGGTATGTCAAACTATCTATAGTGAATATCATATCGCGTATGTCAAACTATATATAGAGGATATCATATCGAGTATGTCAAACTATAGTGGATAACATATCGCGTATATCAAACTATAGAAGATATCATACCGCGTATGTCAAACTATAGAGGATATCATATCGCGTATGTCAAACTATAGAGGATATCATATCGCGTATGTCAAACTATAGAAGATATCATATTGCGAATGTCAAACTATAGAAGATAGCATACCGCGTATATCAAACTATAGAGGATATCATACCGCATATGCCAAACTATATATAGAGGATATCATGCCGCATAAGTCAAACTATATAGAGAGGATATCATACCGCGTTTGTCAAACTATATATAGAGGATATCATACCGGGAATGTCAAACTATAGAGGATATTATATCGCATATGTCAAACTATATATAGGGGATATCATACCGCGTATGTCAAACTATATATAGAAGATATCATACCGCGTATATCAAACTATAGAGGATATCATACCGCGTATGTCAAACTATAGAGGACATAATACCGCGTATGTCAAACTATATATAGAGGATATCATACCGCGTATGTCAAACTATAGAGGATATCATACCGCGTATGTCAAACTATATATAGAGGATATCATACCGCGTATGTCAAACTATATATAGAGGATATCATACCGCGTATGTCAAACTATAGAAGATATCATACCGAGTATGTCAAACTATAGAAGATATCATATCGCGTATATCAAACTATAGAAGATATCATACCGCGTATGTCAAACTATAGAGGATATCATATTGCGAATGTCAAACTATAGAAGATATCATACCGCGTATGTCAAACTATATATAGAGGATATCATACCGCGTATAACAAACTATATATAGTGAATATCATATCGCGTATGTCAAACTTTATATAGAGGATACCATACAGCGTATGTCAAACTATGAAGGATATCATACCGCGTATGTCAAACTATATATAGAGGATATCATACAGGGTATGTCAAACTATCTATAGTGAATATCATATCGCGTATGTCAAACTATATATAGAGGATATCATATCGAGTATGTCAAACTATATATAGAGGATATCATACCGCGTATGTCAAACTATAGAGGATATCATACCGCGTATGTCAAACTATATATAGAGGATATCATACCGCGTATGTCAAACTATAGAGGACATAATACCGCGTATGTCAAACTATATATAGAGGATATCATACCGCGTATGTCAAACTATAGAGGATATCATACCGCGTATGTCAAACTATAGAGGATATCATACCGCGTATGTCAAACTATATATAGAGGATATCATATCGCGTATGTCAAACTAAAGAGGATATAATACCGCGTATGTCAAACTATACATAGAGGATATCATACCGCGTATGTCAAACTATAGAGGATATCATATCGCGTATGTCAAACTATATATAGAGGATATCATACCGCGTATGTCAAACTATATATAGAGGATATCATACCGCGTATAACAAACTATATATAGTGAATATCATATCGCGTATGTCAAACTTTATATAGAGGATACCATACAGCGTATGTCAAACTATGAAGGATATCATACCGCGTATGTCAAACTATATATAGAGGATATCATACAGGGTATGTCAAACTATCTATAGTGAATATCATATCGCGTATGTCAAACTATATATAGAGGATATCATATCGAGTATGTCAAACTATAGTGGATAACATATCGCGTATATCAAACTATAGAAGATATCATACCGCGTATGTCAAACTATAGAGGATATCATATCGCGTATGTCAAACTATAGAGGATATCATATCGCGTATGTCAAACTATAGAAGATATCATATTGCGAATGTCAAACTATAGAAGATAGCATACCGCGTATATCAAACTATAGAGGATATCATACCGCATAAGTCAAACTATATAGAGAGGATATCATACCGCGTTTGTCAAACTATATATAGAGGATATCATACCGGGAATGTCAAACTATAGAGGATATCATATCGCATATGTCAAACTATATATAGGGGATATCATACCGCGTATGTCAAACTATATATAGAAGATATCATACCGCGTATATCAAACTATAGAGGATATCATACCGCGTATGTCAAACTATAGAGGACATAATACCGCGTATGTCAAACTATATACAGAGGATATCATACCGCGTATGTCAAACTATAGAGGATATCATACCGCGTATGTCAAACTATATATAGAGGATATCATACCGCGTATGTCAAACTATATATAGAGGATATCATACCGCGTATGTCAAACTATAGAAGATATCATACCGAGTATGTCAAACTATAGAAGATATCATATCGCGTATATCAAACTATAGAAGATATCATACCGCGTATGTCAAACTATAGAGGATATCATATCGCGTATGTCAAACTATAGAGGATATCATATTGCGAATGTCAAACTATAGAAGATATCATACCGCGTATATCAAATTATAGAAGATATCATATCGCGTATAACAAACTATAGAAGATATCATACCGCATATGCCAAACTATATATAGAGGATATCATGCCGCGTATGTCAAACTATAGAGGATATCATATCGCGTATGTCAAACTATAGAACATATCATATCGCGTATGTCAAACTATAGGAGATATTATATCGCGTATATCAAATTATAGAGGATATCATACCGCGTATGTCAAACTATAGAGGATATCATATTGCGTATGTCAAACTATAGAGGATATTATAACAGATATGTCAAACTATATATAGAGGATATCATACCGCGTATGTCAAACTATTGAAGATATCATACCGCTTATGTCAAACTATAGAGGATATCATACCGCGTATGTCAAACTATAGAGGATATCATGCCGCATAAGTCAAACTATATATAGAGGATATCATGCCGCATAAGTCAAACTATATATAGAGGATATCATATCGCGTATGTCAAACTATATATAGAAGATATCATACCGCGTATATCAAACTATAGAGGATATCATACCGCGTATGTCAAACTATATATAGGGGATATCATACCGCGTATATCAAACTATAGAGGATATCATACCGCTTATGTCAAACTATAGAGGATATTATAACAGATATGTCAAACTATATATAGAGGATATCATACCGCGTATGTCAAACTATTGAAGATATCATACCGCTTATGTCAAACTATAGAGGATATCATACCGCGTATGTCAAACTATAGAGGATATCATGCCGCATAAGTCAAACTATATATAGAGGATATCATGCCGCATAAGTCAAACTATATATAGAGGATATCATATCGCGTATGTCAAACTATATATAGAAGATATCATACCGCGTATATCAAACTATAGAGGATATCATACCGCGTATGTCAAACTATATATAGGGGATATCATACCGCGTATATCAAACTATAGAGGATATCATACCGCTTATGTCAAACTATAGAGGATATCATACCGCTTATGTCAAACTATAGAGGATATCATACCGCGTATGTCAAACTATAGAGGATATCATACGGCGTTTGTCAAACTATATATAGAGGATATCATACCGGGAATGTCAAACTATAGAGGATATCATACCGCGTATATCAAACTATAGAGGATATCATACCGCGTATGTCAAACTATATATAGGGGATATCATACCGCGTATATCAAACTATAGAGGATATCATACCGCTTATGTCAAACTATAGAGGATATCATACCGCGTATGTCAAACTATAGAGGATATCATACCGCGTATGTCAAACTATATATAGAGGATATCATACCGCGTATGTCAAACTATTTATAGAAGATATCATACCGCGTATATCAAACTATAGAGGATATCATACCGCTTATGTCAAACTATAGAGGATATCATACCGCGTATGTCAAACTATAGAGGATATCATACCGCGTATGTCAAACTATATATAGGGGATATCATACCGGGAATGTCAAACTATAGAGGATATCATATCGCATATGTCAAACTATATATAGGGGATATCATACCGCGTATGTCAAACTATATATAGAAGATATCATACCGTGTATATCAAACTATAGAGGATATCATACCGCTTATGTCAAACTATAGAGGATATCATACCGCGTATGTCAAACTATAGAGGATATCATACCGCGTATGTCAAACTATATTTAGAGGACATCATACCGGGTATGTCAAACTATAGAGGATATAATACCGCGTATGTTAAACTATATATAGAGGATATCATACCGCGTATGTCAAACTATATATAGAGGATATCATACCGCGTATGTCAAACTATATATAGAGGATATCATACCGCGTATGTCAAACTATATATAGAGGATATCATACCGCGTATGTCAAACTATATATAGAGGATATCATATCGCGTATGTCAATATACATATAGAGGATATCATATCGCGTATGTCAAACTATAGTGGATATCATACCGCGTTTATCAAACTTTCCGCTATACCGACCTAAACTTCGGGCTCGCTTGCACGAGCTAAAAATACTGGTAAAATATCACGTGACCTTTATTAAATCTCCCAGTACTAAAATAGATTTCCATGGTTCATTGGTTCGCTGTTGTGTGGAAAGAAAGACGCCACATGCAATCATTGATCTGGCCATTGTCTGATTGTTGTTGACCATTGGGCAATGCTCAAAATATAGACTTAAGTTGGCAATTGATTACACACAAAATGAAATCAAATTCAACATTTATAGAGAAGTTTTTACATGAAACTGTATATATGAACATGTGCAAGTATCAGTCGACGTGGCTATTTGTTTACTTTTTACACAGAAAGGATACAGAGTGAATCACTTTATTTATTGCTTTCGTTTAAATTTTTGGATCTCAACGTTTTATCTCATACTTCGAACAAATTTTCATGAAAATTAACAAAAAAAAAAATGATAATGATAGAAAAATAATTTTTAAGTCGTAAAAACAAGATATGAAAAAAGTGACACCCTCGTGATTCGATCTGCGTACCTTTCGGCTACTGCATATCCCATACATAGGGCCTCAGGGGTTCCGCACAATACAACAATATAATATACAATGTATCACAAGTACTGCACGGCTTAACCACCTGAGCTAACTAGACTACATGAGTTCGGACTCATTTATTTTGAGTAGTCGTCAGGTTATAGTTAATATCGAAATTAAAGTATTTCATTAACAACTTTTTTTCATTTTCTGATATCAGCGCATCAGAGGACCACTTTTTAAGAATATTAAGATTTAAGTAGTCTTTTGATACGTAAACAAAATAAGACTTTATAAAAGTCGGTCCTCAGATGCGCTCTATGTACAACGGATTTTAATATGGGAAAACCCCCTCAAAATTTGCATGTAGCAAGATAATGTAACTTTATGGTCATTAAATGAAATAGTCATTGCTATGAACGAACTCTTTTTTCCCGCAAATAAGAACATATACATGTTATATATTTAACATATATATTTAAAAACATCTTATTTTGAAGGGTTTTTTTTTTATTTGAAAACGGTCAACTTTAGGTCGAAGCGGGCCAATATGCGCCATACCTCTTTGGCTGTACCAGGATGGCACAGTATCAAGTTAGCACAGAAAGCTTTTCCGGGAGAATTAGTCAATATTTGTATGACATGTATGGAGTGGAGACTGATATAGATGACGTGTATGGAGTGGAGACTGATATAGATGACATGTATGGAGTGGAGACTGATATAGATGACATGTATGGAGTGGAGACTGATGTAGATGACATGTATGGAGTGGAGACTGATATAGATGACATGTATGGAGTGGAGACTGATATAGATGACATGTATGGAGTGGAGACTGATATAGATGACATGTATGGAGTGGAGACTGATATAGTATGGAGTGGAGACTGATATAGATGACATGTATGGAGTGGAGACTGATGTAGATGACATGTATGGAGTGGAGACTGATATAGATGACATGTATGGAGTGGAGACTGATGTAGATGACATGTATGGAGTGGAGACTGATGTAGATGACATGTATGGAGTGGAGACTGATGTAGATGACATGTATGGAGTGGAGACTGATATACATGACATGTATGGAGTGGAGACTGATAAAGATGACGTGTATGGAGTGGAGACTGATGTAGATGACATATATGGAGTGGAGACTGATGTAGATGACATGTATGGAGTGGAGACTGATATAGATGACATGTATGGAGTGTAGACTGATATACATGACATGTATGGAGTGGAGACTGATATAGATGACATGTATGGAGTGTAGACTGATGTAGATGACATGTATGGAGTGGAGAATGATGTAGATGACATGTATGGAGTGTAGACTGATGTAGATGACATGTATGGAGTGGAGACTGATGTAGATGACATGTATGGAGTGGAGACTGATGTAGATGACATGTATGGAGTGGAGACTGATATAGATGACATGTATGGAGTGGAGACTGATGTAGATGACATGTATGGAGTGTAGACTGATATAGATGACATGTATGGAGTGGAGACTGATATAGATGACATGTATGGAGTGTAGACTGATGTAGATGACATGTATGGAGTGTAGACTGATGTAGATGACATGTATGGAGTGGAGACTGATGTAGATGACATGTATGGAGTGGAGACTGATGTAGATGACATGTATGGAGTGGAGACTGATATAGATGACACGTATGGAGTGGAGACTGATATAGATGACATGTATGAAGTGGAGACTGATATAGATGACATATATGGAGTGGAGACTGATGTAGATGACATGTATGGAGTGGAGACTAATATAGATGACATGTATGGAGTGGAGACTGATATAGATGACATATATGGAGTGGAGACTGATGTAGATGACATGTATGGAGTGTAGACTGATATAGATGACATGTATGGAGTGGAGACTGATATAGATGACATGTATGGAGTGGAGACTGATATAGATGACATGTATGGAGTGGAGACTGATGTAGATGACGTGTGTGGAATGTAGACTGATATACATGACATGTATGGAGTGGAGACTGATGTAGATGACGTGTGTGGAGTGTAGACTGATATACATGACATGTATGGAGTGGAGACTGATGTAGATGACACGTATGGAGTGGAGACTGATATAGATGACATGTATGGAGTGGAGACTGATATAGATGACATGTATGGAGTGGAGACTGATATAGATGACACGTATGGAGTGGAGACTGATATAGATGACATGTATGAAGTGGAGACTGATATAGATGACATATATGGAGTGGAGACTGATGTAGATGACATGTATGGAGTGGAGACTAATATAGATGACATGTATGGAGTGGAGACTGATATAGATGACATATATGGAGTGGAGACTGATGTAGATGACATGTATGGAGTGTAGACTGATATAGATGACATGTATGGAGTGGAGACTGATATAGATGACATGTATGGAGTGGAGACTGATATAGATGACATGTATGGAGTGGAGACTGATGTAGATGACATGTATGGAGTGGAGACTGATGTAGATGACATGTATGGAGTGGAGACTGATGTAGATGACATGTATGGAGTGGAGACTGATATAGATGACATGTATGGAGTGGAGACTGATGTAGATGACATGTATGGAGTGGAGACTGATGTAGATGACATGTATGGAGTGGAGACTGATATAGATGACATGTATGGAGTGGAGACTGATGTAGATGACATATATGGAGTGTAGACTGATATAGATGACATGTATGGAGTGGAGACTGATATAGATGACATGTATGGAGTGTAGACTGATATAGATGACATGTATGGAGTGGAGACTGATGTAGATGACATGTATGGAGTGGAGACTGATGTAGATGACATGTATGGAGTGGAGACTGATGTAGATGACATGTATGGAGTGGAGACTGATGTAGATGACATGTATGGAGTAGAGACTGATGTAGATGACGTGTGTGGAATGTAGACTGATATACATGACATGTATGGAGTGGAGACTGATGTAGATGACGTGTGTGGAGTGTAGACTGATATACATGACATGTATGGAGTGGAGACTGATGTAGATGACACGTATGGAGTGGAGACTGATATAGATGACATGTATGGAGTGGAGACTGATATAGATGACATGTATGGAGTGGAGACTGATATAGATGACACGTATGGAGTGGAGACTGATATAGATGACATGTATGAAGTGGAGACTGATATAGATGACATATATTGAGTGGAGACTGATGTAGATGACATGTATGGAGTGGAGACTGATATAGATGACATGTATGGAGTGGAGACTGATATAGATGACATGTATGGAGTGGAGACTGATGTAGATGACATGTATGGAGTGGAGACTAATATAGATGACATGTATGGAGTGGAGACTGATATAGATGACATGTATGGAGTGAAGACTGATATAGATGACATGTATGGAGTGGAGACTGATATAGATGACATGTATGGAGTGGAGACTGATATAGATGACATGTATGGAGTGGAGACTGATGTAGATGACATGTATGGAGTGGAGACTGATATAGATGACATGTATGGAGTGGAGACTGATGTAGATGACATGTATGGAGTGGAGACTGATGTAGATGACATGTATGGAGTGGAGACTGATATAGATGACATGTATGGAGTGGAGACTGATATAGATGACATGTATGGAGTGGAGACTGATGTAGATGACATGTATGGAGTGGAGACTGATATAGATGACATGTATGGAGTGGAGACTGATGTAGATGACGTGTGTGGAATGTAGACTGATATACATGACATGTATGGAGTGGAGACTGATGTAGATGACGTGTGTGGAGTGTAGACTGATATACATGACATGTATGGAGTGGAGACTGATGTAGATGACACGTATGGAGTGGAGACTGATATAGATGACATGTATGGAGTGGAGACTGATATAGATGACATGTATGAAGTGGAGACTGATATAGATGACATATATGGAGTGGAGACTGATGTAGATGACATGTATAGAGTGGAGACTAATATAGATGACATGTATGGAGTGGAGACTGATATAGATGACATGTATGGAGTGAAGACTGATATAGATGACATGTATGGAGTGGAGACTGATGTAGATGACATGTATGGAGTGGAGACTGATGTAGATGACATGTATGGAGTGGAGACTGATATAGATGACATGTATGGAGTGGAGACTGATGTAGATGACATGTATGGAGTGGAGACTGATATAGATGACATGTATGGAGTGGAGACTGATATAGATGACATGTATGGAGTGGAGACTGATATAGATGACATATATGGAGTGGAGACTGATATAGATGACATGTATGGAGTAGAGACTGATATAGATGACATGTATGGAGTGGAGACTGATGTAGATGACATGTATGGAGTGGAGACTGATATAGATGACATGTATGGAGTGGAGACTGATATAGATGACATGTATGGAGTGGAGACTGATAAAGATGACATGTATGGAGTGTAGACTGATATAGATGACATGTATGGAGTGGAGACTGATATAGATGACATGTATGGAGTGGAGACTGATATAGATGACATGTATGGAGTGGAGACTGATATAGATGACATGTATGGAGTGGAGACTGATATAGATGACGTGTATGGAGTGCAGACTGATGTAGATGACATGTATGGAGTGCAGACTGATGTAGATGACATGTATGGAGTGGAGACTGATGTAGATGACATGTATGGAGTGGAGACTGATATAGATGACATGTATGGAGTGGAGACTGATATAGATGACATGTATGGAGTGGAGACTGATGTAGATGACATGTATGGAGTGGAGACTGATATAGATGACATATATGGAGTGGAGACTGATATAGATGACATGTATGGAGTAGAGACTGATATAGATGACATGTATGGAGTGGAGACTGATGTAGATGACATGTATGGAGTGGAGACTGATATAGATGACATGTATGGAGTGGAGACTGATATAGATGACATGTATGGAGTGGAGACTGATAAAGATGACATGTATGGAGTGTAGACTGATATAGATGACATGTATGGAGTGGAGACTGATATAGATGACATGTATGGAGTGGAGACTGATATAGATGACATGTATGGAGTGGAGACTGATATAGATGACATGTATGGAGTGGAGACTGATATAGATGACGTGTATGGAGTGCAGACTGATGTAGATGACATGTATGGAGTGCAGACTGATGTAGATGACATGTATGGAGTGGAGACTGATGTAGATGACATGTATGGAGTGGAGACTGATATAGATGACATGTATGGAGTGGAGACTGATATAGATGACATGTATGGAGTGGAGACTGATGTAGATGACATGTATGGAGTGGAGACTGATGTAGATGACATGTATGGAGTGGAGACTGATGTAGATGACATGTATGGAGTGGAGACTGATGTAGATGACATGTATGGAGTGGAGACTGATATAGATGACATGTATGGAGTGGAGACTGATGTAGATGACATGTATGGAGTGGAGACTGATATAGATGACATGTATGGAGTGGAGACTGATATAGATGACATGTATGGAGTGGAGACTGATATAGATGACATGTATGGAGTGTAGACTGATATAGATGACATGTATGGAGTGGAGACTGATATAGATGACATGTATGGAGTGGAGACTGATGTAGATGACATGTATGGAGTGGAGACTGATATAGATGACATGTATGGAGTGGAGACTGATATAGATGACATGTATGGAGTGGAGACTGATATAGATGACATGTATGGAGTGGAGACTGATATAGATGACATGTATGGAGTGGAGACTGATATAGATGACATGTATGGAGTGGAGACTGATATAGATGACATGTATGGAGTGCAGACTGATATAGATGACATGTATGGAGTGGAGACTGATATAGATGACGTGTATGGAGTGCAGACTGATATAGATGACATGTATGGAGTGCAGACTGATATAGATGACATGTATGGAGTGGAGACTGATGTAGATGACATGTATGGAGTGGAGACTGATATAGATGACATGTATGGAGTGGAGACTGATATAGATGACATGTATGGAGTGGAGACTGATATAGATGACATGTATGGAGTGGAGACTGATATAGATGACATGTATGGAGTGGATACTGATGTAGATGACATGTATGGAGTGGAGACTGATATAGATGACGTGTATGGAGTGGAGACTGATATAGATGACGTGTATAGAGTGGAGACTGATATAGATGACATGTATGGAGTGGAGACTGATATAGATGACATGTATGGAGTGGAGACTGATATAGATGACATGTATGGAGTGGAGACTGATATAGATGACATGTATGGAGTGGAGACTGATGTAGATGACAGGTATGGAGTGGAGACTGATATAGATGACATGTATGGAGTGGAGACTGATATAGATGACATGTATGGAGTGGAGACTGATATAGATGACATGTATGGAGTGGAGACTGATATAGATGACATGTATGGAGTGGAGACTGATATAGATGACATGTATGGAGTGGAGACTGATGTAGATGACATGTATGGAGTGGAGACTGATGTAGATGACATGTATGGAGTGGAGACTGATATAGATGACATGTATGGAGTGGAGACTGATATAGATGACACGTATGGAGTGGAGACTGATAAAGATGACATGTATGGAGTGGAGACTGATATAGATGACATGTATGGAGTGGAGACTGATGTAGATGACACGTATGGAGTGGAGACTGATATAGATGACATGTATGGAGTGGAGACTGATATAGATGACATGTATGGAGTGGAGACTGATGTAGATGACATGTATGGAGTGGAGACTGATATAGATGACATGTATGGAGTGGAGACTGATATAGATCACATGTATGGAGTGGAGACTGATATAGATGACATGTATGGAGTGGAGACTGATATAGATGACACGTATGGAGTGGAGACTGATATAGATGACACGTATGGAGTGGAGACTGATATAGATGACATGTATGGAGTGCAGACTGATATAGATGACATGTATGGAGTGGAGACTGATATAGATGACGTGTATGGAGTGCAGACTGATATAGATGACATGTATGGAGTGCAGACTGATATAGATGACATGTATGGAGTGGAGACTGATGTAGATGACATGTATGGAGTGGAGACTGATATAGATGACATGTATGGAGTGGAGACTGATATAGATGACATGTATGGAGTGGAGACTGATATAGATGACATGTATGGAGTGGAGACTGATATAGATGACATGTATGGAGTGGAGACTGATGTAGATGACATGTATGGAGTGGAGACTGATATAGATGACATGTATGGAGTGGAGACTGATATAGATGACATGTATGGAGTGGAGACTGATGTAGATGACATGTATGGAGTGGAGACTGATATAGATGACACGTATGGAGTGGAGACTGATATAGATGACATGTATGGAGTGGAGACTGATATAGATGACACGTATGGAGTGGAGACTGATATAGATGACATGTATGGAGTGGAGACTGATATAGATGACATGTATGGAGTGGAGACTGATATAGATGACATGTATGGAGTGGAGACTGATGTAGATGACAGGTATGGAGTGGAGACTGATATAGATGACATGTATGGAGTGGAGACTGATATAGATGACATGTATGGAGTGGAGACTGATATAGATGACATGTATGGAGTGGAGACTGATATACATGACATGTATGGAGTGGAGACTGATATAGATGACATGTATGGAGTGGAGACTGATGTAGATGACATGTATGGAGTGGAGACTGATGTAGATGACATGTATGGAGTGGAGACTGATATAGATGACATGTATGGAGTGGAGACTGATATAGATGACACGTATGGAGTGGAGACTGATAAAGATGACATGTATGGAGTGGAGACTGATATAGATGACATGTATGGAGTGGAGACTGATGTAGATGACACGTATGGAGTGGAGACTGATATAGATGACATGTATGGAGTGGAGACTGATATAGATGACATGTATGGAGTGGAGACTGATGTAGATGACATGTATGGAGTGGAGACTGATATAGATGACATGTATGGAGTGGAGACTGATATAGATGACATGTATGGAGTGGAGACTGATGTAGATGACATGTATGGAGTGGAGACTGATATAGATGACATGTATGGAGTGGAGACTGATATAGATGACATGTATGGAGTGGAGACTGATGTAGATGACATGTATGGAGTGGAGACTGATATAGATGACACGTATGGAGTGGAGACTGATATAGATGACATGTATGGAGTGGAGACTGATGTAGATGACACGTATGGAGTGGAGACTGATATAGATGACGTGTATGGAGTGGAGACTGATGTAGATGACGTGTATGGAGTGGAGACTGATGTAGATGACACGTATGGAGTGGAGACTGATGTAGATGACATGTATGGAGTGGAGACTGATGTAGATGACGTGTATGGAGTGGAGACTGATGTAGATGACACGTATGGAGTGGAGACTGATGTAGATGACGTGTATGGAGTGGAGACTGATGTAGATGACACGTATGGAGTGGAGACTGATGTAGATGACACGTATGGAGTGGAGACTGATGTAGATGACATGTATGGAGTGGAGACTGATGTAGATGACGTGTATGGAGTGGAGACTGATGTAGATGACACGTATGGAGTGGAGACTGATGTAGATGACGTGTATGGAGTGGAGACTGATGTAGATGACACGTATGGAGTGGAGACTGATGTAGATGACACGTATGGAGTGGAGACTGATGTAGATGACATGTATGGAGTGGAGACTGATGTAGATGACATGTATGGATTGGAGACTGATGTAGATGACATGTATGGAGTGGAGACTGATATAGATGACATGTATGGAGTGAAGACTGATATAGATGACATGTATGGAGTGGAGACTGATATAAATGACATGTATGGAGTGGAGACTGATATAGATGACATGTATGGAGTGTAGACTGATATAAATGACATGTATGGAGTGGAGACTGATATAGACGACGTGTATGGAGTGGAGACTGATATAGATGACATGTATGGAGTGGAGACTGATGTAGATGACATGTATGGAGTGGAGACTGATATAGATGACATGTATGGAGTGCAGACTGATGTAGATGACATGTATGGAGTGCAGACTGATGTAGATGACATGTATGGAGTGGAGACTGATGTAGATGACATGTATGGAGTGGAGACTGATATAGATGACATGTATGGAGTGGAGACTGATGTAGATGACATGTATGGAGTGGAGACTGATGTAGATGACATGTATGGAGTGGAGACTGATGTAGATGACATGTATGGAGTGGAGACTGATATAGATGACATGTATGGAGTGGAGACTGATATAGATGACATGTATGGAGTGGAGACTGATATAGATGACATGTATGGAGTGGAGACTGATATACATGACATGTATGGAGTGGAGACTGATATAGATGACATGTATGGAGTGGAGACTGATATAGATGACATGTATGGAGTGGAGACTGACATAGATGACATGTATGGAGTGGAGACTGATATAGATGACACGTATGGAGTGGAGACTGATATAGATGACACGTATGGAGTGGAGACTGATGTAGATGACACGTATGGAGTGGAGACTGATGTAGATGACGTGTATGGAGTGGAGACTGATATAGATGACATGTATGGAGTGGAGACTGATATAGATGACACGTATGGAGTGGAGACTGATGTAGATGACATGTATGGAGTGGAGACTGATGTAGATGACACGTATGGAGTGGAGACTGATATAGATGACATGTATGGAGTGGAGACTGATATAGATGACACGTATGGAGTGGAGACTGATATAGATGACATGTATGGAGTGGAGACTGATATAGATGACACGTATGGAGTGGAGACTGATATAGATGACATGTATGGAGTGGAGACTGATATAGATGACACGTATGGAGTGGAGACTGATATAGATGACATGTATGGAATGGAGACTGATATAGATGACACGTATGGAGTGGAGACTGATATAGATGACATGTATGGAGTGGAGACTGATATAGATGACACGTATGGAGTGGAGACTGATATAGATGACATGTATGGAGTGGAGACTGATATAGATGACATGTATGGAGTGGAGACTGATGTAGATGACATGTATGGAGTTGAGACTGATATAGATGACATGTATGGAGTGGAGACTGATATAGATGACATGTATGGAGTGGAGACTGATGTAGATGACATGTATGGAGTGGAGACTGATATAGATGACATGTATGGAGTGGAGACTGATATACATGACATGTATGGAGTGGAGACTGATATAGATGACATGTATGGAGTGGAGACTGATATACATGACATGTATGGAGTGGAGACTGATATAGATGACATGTATGGAGTGGAGACTGATATAGATGACATGTATGGAGTGGAGACTGATGTAGATGACACGTATGGAGTGGAGACTGATGTAGATGACACGTATGGAGTGGAGACTGATGTAGATGACGTGTATGGAGTGGAGACTGATGTAGATGACATGTATGGAGTGGAGACTGATGTAGATGACATGTATGGAGTGGAGACTGATGTAGATGACATGTATGGAGTGGAGACTGATGTAGATGACGTGTATGGAGTGGAGACTGATGTAGATGACGTGTATGGAGTGGAGACTGATGTAGATGACATGTATGGAGTGGAGACTGATGTAGATGACATGTATGGAGTGGAGACTGATGTAGATGACATGTATGGAGTGGAGACTGATGTAGATGACGTGTATGGAGTGGAGACTGATGTAGATGACGTGTATGGAGTGGAGACTGATGTAGATGACGTGTATGGAGTGGAGACTGATGTAGATGACATGTATGGAGTGGAGACTGATGTAGATGACGTGTATGGAGTGGAGACTGATGTAGATGACGTGTATGGAGTGGAGACTGATATAGATGACATGTATGGAGTGGAGACTGATATAGATGACATGTATGGAGTGGAGACTGACATAGATGACATGTATGGAGTGGAGACTGATGTAGATGACGTGTATGGAGTGGAGACTGATATAGATGACACGTATGGAGTGGAGACTGATGTAGATGACATGTATGGAGTGGAGACTGATATAGATGACATGTATGGAGTGGAGACTGATATAGATGACGTGTATGGAGTGGAGACTGATATAGATGACATGTATGGAGTGGAGACTGATATAGATGACATGTATGGAGTGGAGACTGATGTAGATGACATGTATGGAGTGGAGACTGATATAGATGACGTATATGGAGTGGAGACTGATGTAGATGACATGTATGGAGTGGAGACTGATGTAGTATGGAATGGAGACTGATGTAGATGACACGTATGGAGTGGAGACTGATATAGTATGGAATGGAGACTGATGTAGATGACACGTATGGAGTGGAGACTGATGTAGATGACATGTATGGAGTGGAGACTGATGTAGATGACACGTATAGAGTGGAGACTGATATAGATGACACGTATGGAGTGGAGACTGATATAGTATGGAATGGAGACTGATGTAGATGACACGTATGGAGTGGAGACTGATGTAGATGACATGTATGGAGTGGAGACTGATGTAGATGACATGTATGGAGTGGAGACTGATGTAGATGACATGTATGGAGTGGAGACTGATATAGATGACGTGTATGGAGTGGAGACTGATGTAGATGACATGTATGGAGTGGAGACTGATATAGATGACATGTATGGAGTGGAGACTGATGTAGATGACATGTATGGAGTGGAGACTGATGTAGATGACATGTATGGAGTGGAGACTGATATAGATGACATGTATGGAGTGGAGACTGATGTAGATGACATGTATGGAGTGGAGACTGATATAGATGACATGTATGGAGTGGAGACTGATATAGACGACGTGTATGGAGTGGAGACTGATATAGATGACACGTATGGAGTGGAGACTGATGTAGATGACATGTATGGAGTGGAGACTGATATAGATGACATGTATGGAGTGGAGACTGATGTAGATGACATGTATGGAGTGGAGACTGATGTAGATGACATGTATGGAGTGGAGACTGATATAGATGACACGTATGGAGTGGAGACTGATGTAGATGACATGTATGGAGTGGAGACTGATGTAGATGACACGTATGGAGTGGAGACTGATGTAGATGACATGTATGGAGTGGAGACTGATGTAGATGACACGTATGGAGTGGAGACTGATGTAGATGACATGTATGGAGTTGAGACTGATGTAGATGACATGTATGGAGTGGAGACTGATGTAGATGACGTGTATGGAGTGGAGACTGATGTAGATGACATGTATGGAGTGGAGACTGATGTAGATGACATGTATGGAGTGGAGACTGATATAGATGACGTGTATGGAGTGGAGACTGATATAGATGACACGTATGGAGTGGAGACTGATATAGTATGGAATGGAGACTGATGTAGACGACGTGTATGGAGTGGAGACTGATGTAGATGACATGTATGGAGTGGAGACTGATATAGATGACACGTATGGAGTGGAGACTGATGTAGATGACATGTATGGAGTGGAGACTGATATAGATGACGTGTATGGAGTGGAGACTGATGTAGATGACATGTATGGAGTGGAGACTGATATAGATGACGTGTATGGAGTGGAGACTGATATAGATGACACGTATGGAGTGGAGACTGATATAGTATGGAATGGAGACTGATGTAGACGACGTGTATGGAGTGGAGACTGATGTAGATGACATGTATGGAGTGGAGACTGATATAGATGACACGTATGGAGTGGAGACTGATGTAGATGACATGTATGGAGTGGAGACTGATATAGATGACACGTATGGAGTGGAGACTGATGTAGATGACATGTATGGAGTGGAGACTGATGTAGATGACATGTATGGAGTGGAGACTGATGTAGACGACATGTATGGAGTGGAGACTGATGTAGATGACATGTATGGAGTGGAGACTGATGTAGATGACATGTATGGAGTGGAGACTGATATAGATGACATGTATGGAGTGGAGACTGATATAGATGACACGTATGGAGTGGAGACTGATATAGATGACACGTATTGAGTGGAGACTGATGTAGATGACATGTATGGAGTGGAGACTGATATAGATGACATGTATGGAGTGGATACTGATGTAGATGACATGTATGGAGTGGAGACTGATGTAGATGACATGTATGGAGTTGAGACTTATGTAGATGACACGTATGGAGTGGAGACTGATGTAGATGACATGTATGGAGTGGAGACTGATATAGATGACGTGTATGGAGTGGAGACTGATGTAGATGACATGTATGGACTGGAGACTGATGTAGATGACATGTATGGAGTGGAGGCTGATGTAGATGACATGTATGGAGTGGAGACTGATGTAGATGACATGTATGGAGTGGAGACTGATATAGATGACATGTATGGAGTGGATACTGATGTAGATGACATGTATGGAGTGGAGACTGATATAGATGACATGTATGGAGTGGATACTGATGTAGATGACATGTATGGAGTGGAGACTGATGTAGATGACATGTATGGAGTGGAGACTGATGTAGATGACATGTTTGGAGTGGAGACTGTTATAGATGACATGTATGGAGTGGAGACTGATATAGATGACATGTATGGAGTGGAGACTGATATAGATGACATGTATGGAGTGGAGACTGATGTAGATGACATGTATGGAGTGGAGACTGATGTAGATGACATGTATGGAGTGGAGACTGATGTAGATGACATGTATGGAGTGGAGACTGATATAGATGACATGTATGGAGTGGAGACTGATGTAGATTACACGTATGGAGTGGAGACTGATGTAGACGACATGTATGGAGTGGAGACTGATATAGATGACGTGTATGGAGTGGAGACTGATGTAGATGACATGTATGGAGTGGAGACTGATATAGATGACATGTATGGAGTGGAGACTGATGTAGATGACATGTATGGAGTGGAGACTGATGTAGATGACATGTATGGAATGGAGACTGATATAGATGACATGTATGGAGTGGAGACTGATGTAGATGACACGTATGGAGTGGAGACTGATGTAGATGACATGTATGGAGTGGAGACTGATGTAGATGACATGTATGGAGTGGAGACTGATGTAGACGACATGTATGGAGTGGAGACTGATATAGATGACATGTATGGAGTGGAGACTGATATAGATGACATGTATGGAGTGGAGACTGATATAGATGACATGTATGGAGTGGAGACTGATATAGATGACATGTATGGAATGGAGACTGATATAGATGACATGTATCGAGTGGAAACTGATGTAGATGACATGTATGGAGTGGAGACTGATATAGATGACATGTATGGAGTGGAGACTGATATAGATGACATGTATGGAGTGGAGACTGATGTAGATGACATGTATGGAGTGGAGACTGATATAGATGACATGTATGGAGTGGAAACTGATGTAGATGACATGTATGGAGTGGAGACTGATATAGATGACATGTATGGAGTGGAGACTGAAATAGATGACATGTATGGAGTGGAGACTGATGTAGATGACATGTATGGAGTGGAGACTGATATAGATGACGTGTATGGAGTGGAGACTGATATAGATGACATGTATGGAGTGGAGACTGATATAGATGACATGTATGGAGTGGAGACTGATGTAGATGACATGTATGGAGTGGAGACTGATATAGATGACGTGTATGGAGTGGAGACTGATATAGATGACATGTATAGAGTGGAGACTGATATAGACGACATGTATGGAGTGGAGACTGATGTAGATGACATGTATGGAGTGGAGACTGATATAGATGACATGTATGGAGTGGAGACTGATGTAGATGACATGTATGGAGTGGAGACTGATATAGATGACGTGTATGGAGTGGAGACTGATATAGATGACACGTATGGAGTGGAGACTGATATAGATGACGTGTATGGAGTGGAGACTGATATAGATGACATGTATAGAGTGGAGACTGATATAGATGACATGTATGGAGTGGAGACTGATGTAGATGACATGTATGGAGTGGAGACTGATATAGATGACGTGTATGGAGTGGAGACTGATATAGATGACACGTATGGAGTGGAGACTGATATAGTATGGAATGGAGACTGATGTAGACGACGTGTATGGAGTGGAGACTGATGTAGATGACATGTATGGAGTGGAGACTGATATAGATGACACGTATGGAGTGGAGACTGATGTAGATGACATGTATGGAGTGGAGACTGATATAGATGACGTGTATGGAGTGGAGACTGATGTAGACGACATGTATGGAGTGGAGACTGATGTAGATGACATGTATGGAGTGGAGACTGATGTAGATGACATGTATGGAGTGGAGACTGATGTAGATGACATGTATGGAGTGGAGACTTATGTAGATGACATGTATGGAGTGGAGACTGATATAGATGACATGTATGGAGTGGAGACTGATATAGATGACATGTATGGAGTGGAGACTGATATAGATGACATGTATGGAGTGGAGACTGATATAGATGACGTGTATGGAGTGGAGACTGATATAGATGACATGTATGGAGTGGAGACTGATGTAGATGACATGTATGGAGTGGAGACTGATATAGATGACATGTATGGAGTGGAGACTGATATAGATGACATGTATGGAGTGGAGACTGATATAGATGACACGTATGGAGTGGAGACTGATGTAGATGACATGTATGGAGTGGAGACTGATGTAGATGACATGTATGGAGTGGAGACTGATGTAGATGACATGTATGGAGTGGAGACTGATGTAGATGACATGTATGGAGTGGAGACTGATATAGATGACATGTATGGAGTGGATACTGATGTAGATGACATGTATGGAGTGGAGACTGATATAGATGACATGTATGGAGTGGATACTGATGTAGATGACATGTATGGAGTGGAGACTGATATAGATGACATGTATGGAGTGGAGACTGATGTAGATGACATGTATGGAGTGGAGACTGATGTAGATGACATGTATGGAGTGGAGACTGATGTAGATGACATGTTTGGAGTGGAGACTGATATAGATGACATGTATGGAGTGGAGACTGATATAGATGACATGTATGGAGTGGAGACTGATGTAGATGACATGTATGGAGTGGAGACTGATGTAGATGACATGTATGGAGTGGAGACTGATGTAGATGACATTTATGGAGTGGAGACTGATATAGATGACGTGTATGGAGTGGAGACTGATGTAGATGACATGTATGGAGTGGAGACTGATATACATGACATGTATGGAGTGGAGACTGATATAGATGACATGTATGGAGTGGAGACTGATGTAGATGACATATATGGAATGGAGACTGATATAGATGACATGTATGGAGTGGAGACTGATGTAGATGACACGTATGGAGTGGAGACTGATGTAGATGACATGTATGGAGTGGAGACTGATGTAGATGACATGTATGGAGTGGAGACTGATATAGATGACATGTATGGAGTGGAGACTGATATAGATGACATGTATGGAGTGGAGACTGATATAGATGACACGTATGGAGTGGAGACTGATGTAGATGACATGTATGGAGTGGAGACTGATGTAGATGACATGTATGGAGTGGAGACTGATGTAGATGACATGTATGGAGTGGAGACTGATGTAGATGACACGTATGGAGTGGAGACTGATATAGATGACGTGTATGGAGTGGAGACTGATATAGATGACATGTATAGAGTGGAGACTGATATAGATGACATGTATGGAGTGGAGACTGATGTAGATGACATGTATGGAGTGGAGACTGATATAGATGACGTGTATGGAGTGGAGACTGATATAGATGACACGTATGGAGTGGAGACTGATATAGTATGGAATGGAGACTGATGTAGACGACGTGTATGGAGTGGAGACTGATGTAGATGACATGTATGGAGTGGAGACTGATATAGATGACACGTATGGAGTGGAGACTGATGTAGATGACATGTATGGAGTGGAGACTGATATAGATGACGTGTATGGAGTGGAGACTGATGTAGACGACATGTATGGAGTGGAGACTGATGTAGATGACATGTATGGAGTGGAGACTGATGTAGATGACATGTATGGAGTGGAGACTGATGTAGATGACATGTATGGAGTGGAGACTTATGTAGATGACATGTATGGAGTGGAGACTGATATAGATGACATGTATGGAGTGGAGACTGATATAGATGACATGTATGGAGTGGAGACTGATATAGATGACATGTATGGAGTGGAGACTGATATAGATGACGTGTATGGAGTGGAGACTGATATAGATGACATGTATGGAGTGGAGACTGATGTAGATGACATGTATGGAGTGGAGACTGATATAGATGACATGTATGGAGTGGAGACTGATATAGATGACATGTATGGAGTGGAGACTGATATAGATGACACGTATGGAGTGGAGACTGATGTAGATGACATGTATGGAGTGGAGACTGATGTAGATGACATGTATGGAGTGGAGACTGATGTAGATGACATGTATGGAGTGGAGACTGATGTAGATGACATGTATGGAGTGGAGACTGATATAGATGACATGTATGGAGTGGATACTGATGTAGATGACATGTATGGAGTGGAGACTGATATAGATGACATGTATGGAGTGGATACTGATGTAGATGACATGTATGGAGTGGAGACTGATATAGATGACATGTATGGAGTGGAGACTGATGTAGATGACATGTATGGAGTGGAGACTGATGTAGATGACATGTATGGAGTGGAGACTGATGTAGATGACATGTTTGGAGTGGAGACTGATATAGATGACATGTATGGAGTGGAGACTGATATAGATGACATGTATGGAGTGGAGACTGATGTAGATGACATGTATGGAGTGGAGACTGATGTAGATGACATGTATGGAGTGGAGACTGATGTAGATGACATTTATGGAGTGGAGACTGATATAGATGACGTGTATGGAGTGGAGACTGATGTAGATGACATGTATGGAGTGGAGACTGATATACATGACATGTATGGAGTGGAGACTGATATAGATGACATGTATGGAGTGGAGACTGATGTAGATGACATATATGGAATGGAGACTGATATAGATGACATGTATGGAGTGGAGACTGATGTAGATGACACGTATGGAGTGGAGACTGATGTAGATGACATGTATGGAGTGGAGACTGATGTAGATGACATGTATGGAGTGGAGACGGATGTAGACGACATGTATGGAGTGGAGACTGATGTAGATGACGTGTATGGAGTGGAGACTGATATAGATGACATGTATGGAGTGGAGACTGATATAGATGACATGTATGGAGTGGAGACTGATGTAGATGACATGTATGGAGTGGAGACTGATGTAGATGACATGTATGGAGTGGAGACTGATATAGATGACATGTATGGAGTGGAGACTGATATAGATGACATGTATGGAGTGGAAACTGATGTAGATGACATGTATGGAGTGGAGACTGATATAGATGACGTGTATGGAGTGGAGACTGATATAGATGACATGTATGGAGTGGAGACTGATATAGATGACATGTATGGAGTGGAGACTGATGTAGATGACATGTATGGAGTGGAGACTGATATAGATGACATGTATGGAGTGGAGACTGATGTAGATGACATGTTTGGAGTGGAGACTGATATAGACGACATGTATGGAGTGGAGACTGATATAGATGACACGTATGGAGTGGAGACTGATGTAGATGACACGTATGGAGTGGAGACTGATATAGATGACGTGTATGGAGTGGAGACTGATATAGATGACACGTATGGAGTGGAGACTGATATAGTATGGAATGGAGACTGATGTAGACGACGTGTATGGAGTGGAGACTGATGTAGATGACATGTATGGAGTGGAGACTGATATAGATGACACGTATGGAGTGGAGACTGATGTAGATGACATGTATGGAGTGGAGACTGATATAGATGACGTGTATGGAGTGGAGACTGATGTAGACGACATGTATGGAGTGGAGACTGATGTAGATGACATGTATGGAGTGGAGACTGATGTAGATGACATGTATGGAGTGGAGACTGATGTAGATGACATGTATGGAGTGGAGACTTATGTAGATGACATGTATGGAGTGGAGACTGATATAGATGACATGTATGGAGTGGAGACTGATATAGATGACATGTATGGAGTGGAGACTGATATAGATGACATGTATGGAGTGGAGACTGATATAGATGACGTGTATGGAGTGGAGACTGATATAGATGACATGTATGGAGTGGAGACTGATGTAGATGACATGTATGGAGTGGAGACTGATATAGATGACATGTATGGAGTGGAGACTGATATAGATGACATGTATGGAGTGGAGACTGATATAGATGACACGTATGGAGTGGAGACTGATGTAGATGACATGTATGGAGTGGAGACTGATGTAGATGACATGTATGGAGTGGAGACTGATGTAGATGACATGTATGGAGTGGAGACTGATGTAGATGACATGTATGGAGTGGAGACTGATATAGATGACATGTATGGAGTGGATACTGATGTAGATGACATGTATGGAGTGGAGACTGATATAGATGACATGTATGGAGTGGATACTGATGTAGATGACATGTATGGAGTGGAGACTGATATAGATGACATGTATGGAGTGGAGACTGATGTAGATGACATGTATGGAGTGGAGACTGATGTAGATGACATGTATGGAGTGGAGACTGATGTAGATGACATGTTTGGAGTGGAGACTGATATAGATGACATGTATGGAGTGGAGACTGATATAGATGACATGTATGGAGTGGAGACTGATGTAGATGACATGTATGGAGTGGAGACTGATGTAGATGACATGTATGGAGTGGAGACTGATGTAGATGACATTTATGGAGTGGAGACTGATATAGATGACGTGTATGGAGTGGAGACTGATGTAGATGACATGTATGGAGTGGAGACTGATATACATGACATGTATGGAGTGGAGACTGATATAGATGACATGTATGGAGTGGAGACTGATGTAGATGACATATATGGAATGGAGACTGATATAGATGACATGTATGGAGTGGAGACTGATGTAGATGACACGTATGGAGTGGAGACTGATGTAGATGACATGTATGGAGTGGAGACTGATGTAGATGACATGTATGGAGTGGAGACGGATGTAGACGACATGTATGGAGTGGAGACTGATGTAGATGACGTGTATGGAGTGGAGACTGATATAGATGACATGTATGGAGTGGAGACTGATATAGATGACATGTATGGAGTGGATACTGATGTAGATGACATGTATGGAGTGGAGACTGATGTAGATGACATGTATGGAGTGGAGACTGATATAGATGACATGTATGGAGTGGAGACTGATATAGATGACATGTATGGAGTGGAAACTGATGTAGATGACATGTATGGAGTGGAGACTGATATAGATGACATGTATGGAGTGGAGACTGATATAGATGACATGTATGGAGTGGAGACTGATATAGATGACATGTATGGAGTGGAGACTGATATAGATGACATGTATGGAGTGGAGACTGATATAGATGACATGTATGGAGTGGAGACTGATGTAGATGACATGTTTGGAGTGGAGACTGATGTAGACGACATGTATGGAGTGGAGACTGATATAGATGACATGTATGGAGTGGAGACTGATGTAGATGACACGTATGGAGTGGAGACTGATGTAGATGACGTGTATGGAGTGGAGACTGATATAGATGACGTGTATGGAGTGGAGACTGATATAGATGACATGTATGGAGTGGAGACTGATATAGATGACATGTATGGAGTGGAGACTGATGTAGATGACATGTATGGAGTGGAGACTGATGTAGATGACATGTATGGAGTGGAGACTGATATAGATGACATGTATGGAGTGGAGACTGATATAGATGACATGTATGGAGTGGAGACTGATGTAGATGACATGTATGGAGTGGAGACTGATATAGATGACATGTATGGAGTGGAGACTGATGTAGATGACATGTACGGAGTGGAGACTGATACAGACGACGTGTATTGAGTAGAGACTGATATAGATGACAAGTATGGAGTGGAGACTGATGTAGATGACATGTATGGAGTGGAGACTGATATAGATGACATGTATGGAGTGGAGACTGATACAGACGACGTGTATGGAGTGGAGACTGATATAGATGACATGTATGGAATGGAGACTGATGTAGACGACATGTATGGAGTGGAGACTGATGTAGACGACATGTATGGAGTGGAGACTGATGTAGATGACATGTATGGAGTGGAGACTGATATAGATGGCATGTATGGAGTGGAGACTGATATAGATGACATGTATGGAGTGGAGACTGATATAGATGACATGTATGGAGTGGAGACTGATATAGATGACGTGTATGGAGTGGAGACTGATATAGATGACATGTATGGAGTGGAGACTGATGTAGATGACATGTATGGAGTGGAGACTGATATAGATGACATGTATGGAGTGGAGACTGATGTTGATGACATGTATGGAGTGGAGACTGATGTAGATGACGTGTATGGAGTGGAGACTGATATAGATGACACGTATGGAGTGGAGACTGATATAGATGACACGTATGGAGTGGAGACTGATGTAGATGACATGTATGGAGTGGAGACTGATATAGATGACGTGTATGGAGTGGAGACTGATATAGATGACGTGTATGGAGTGGAGACTGATGTAGATGACGTGTATGGAGTGGAGACTGATGTAGACGACATGTATGGAGTGGAGACTGATGTAGATGACGTGTATGGAGTGGAGACTGATGTAGATGACGTGTATGGAGTGGAGACTGATGTAGATGACATGTATGGAGTGGAGACTGATGTAGACGACATGTATGGAGTGGAGACTGATATAGATGACATGTATGGAGTGGAGACTGATGTAGATGACATGTATGGAGTGGAGACTGATACAGACGACGTGTATGGAGTGGAGACTGATATAGATGACATGTATGGAGTGGAGACTGATATAGATGACATGTATGGAGTGGAGACTGATGTAGATGACATGTATGGAGTGGAGACTGATGTAGATGACATGTCAGTGTAGTCCCAGTCACAAGTACCGAACACGACAGGAACCTCAGATACTATAGATACATGTCAGTGTAGTCCCAGTCACAAGTACTGAACACGACAGGAACCTCAGATACTAGATACATGTCAGTGTAGTCCCAGTCACAAGTACTGAACACGACAGGAACCTCAGATACCAGATACATGTCAGTGTAGTCCCAGTCACAAGTACTGAACACGACAGGAACCTCAGATACCAGATACATGTCAGTGTAGTCCCAGTCACAAGTACCGAACACGACAGGAACCTCAGATACTAGATACATGACAGTGTAGTCCCAGTCACAAGTACCGAACACGACAGGATCCTCAGATACTAGATACATGTCAGTGTAGTCCCAGTCACAAGTACCGAACACGACAGGAACCTCAGATACTAGATACATGTCAGTGTAGTCCCAGTCACAAGTACCGAACACGACAGGAACCTCAGATACTAGATACATGTCAGTGTAGTCCCAGTCACAAGTACCGAACACGACAGGAACCTCAGATACTAGATACATGTCAGTGTAGTCCCAGTCACAAGTACCGAACACGACAGGATCCTCAGATACTAGATACATGTCAGTGTAGTCCCAGTCACAAGTACCGAACACGACAGGAACCTCAGATACCAGATACATGTCAGTATAGTCCCAGTCACAAGTACCGAACACGACAGGAACCTCAGATACTATAGATACATGTCAGTGTAGTCCCAGTCACAAGTACTGAACACGACAGGAACCTCAGATACTAGATACATGTCAGTGTATTCCCAGTCACAAGTACTGAACACGACAGGAACCTCAGATACTATAGATACATGTCAGTGTAGTCCCAGTCACAAGTACTGAACACGACAGGAACCTCAGATACTAGATACATGTCAGTGTAGTCCCAGTCACAAGTACCGAACACGACAGGAACCTCAGATACTAGATACATGACAGTGTAGTCCCAGTCACAAGTACCGAACACGACAGGATCCTCAGATACTAGATACATGTCAGTGTAGTCCCAGTCACAAGTACCGAACACGACAGGAACCTCAGATACTAGATACATGACAGTGTAGTCCCAGTCACAAGTACCGAACACGACAGGAACCTCAGATACTAGATACATGTCAGTGTAGTCCCAGTCACAAGTACCGAACACGACAGGAACCTCAGATACTAGATACATGTCAGTGTAGTCCCAGTCACAAGTACCGAACACGACAGGAACCTCAGATACTAGATACATGTCAGTGTAGTCCCAGTCACAAGTACCGAACACGACAGGAACCTCAGATACTAGATACATGTCAGTGTAGTCCCAGTCACAAGTACCGAACACGACAGGAACCTCAGATACTAGATACATGTCAGTGTAGTCCCAGTCACAAGTACCGAACACGACAGGATCCTCAGATACTAGATACATGTCAGTGTAGTCCCAGTCACAAGTACCGAACACGACAGGAACCTCAGATACTAGATACATGTCAGTGTAGTCCCAGTCACAAGTACCGAACACGACAGGAAACTCAGACAGTAGATACATGTCAGTGTAGTCCCAGTCACAAGTTCCGAACACGACAGGAACCTCAGATACTAGATACATGTCAGTGTAGTCCCAGTCACAAGTACCGAACACGACAGGAACCTCAGATACTATAGATACATGTCAGTGTAGTCCCAGTCACAAGTACTGAACACGACAGGAACCTCAGATACTAGATACATGTCAGTGTAGTCCCAGTCACAAGTACTGAACACGACAGGAACCTCAGATACCAGATACATGTCAGTGTAGTCCCAGTCACAAGTACTGAACACGACAGGAACCTCAGATACTAGATACATGACAGTGTAGTCCCAGTCACAAGTACCGAACACGACAGGATCCTCAGATACTAGATACATGTCAGTGTAGTCCCAGTCACAAGTACCGAACACGACAGGAACCTCAGATACTATAGATACATGTCAGTGTAGTCCCAGTCACAAATACCGAACACGACAGGAACCTCAGATACTATAGATACATGTCAGTGTAGTCCCAGTCACAAGTACCGAACACGACAGGAACCTCAGATACTAGATACATGTCAGTGTAGTCCCAGTCACAAGTACCGAACACGACAGGAACCTCAGATACTAGATACATGTCAGTGTAGTCCCAGTCACAAGTACCGAACACGACAGGAACCTCAGATACTAGATACATGTCAGTGTAGTCCCAGTCACAAGTACCGAACACGACAGGAACCTCAGATACTAGATACATGTCAGTGTAGTCCCAGTCACAAGTACCGAACACGACAGGAACCTCAGATACTAGATACATGTCAGTGTAGTCCCAGTCACAAGTACCGAACACGACAGGATCCTCAGATACTAGATACATGTCAGTGTAGTCCCAGTCACAAGTACCGAACACGACAGGAACCTCAGATACTAGATACATGTCAGTGTAGTCCCAGTCACAAGTACCGAACACGACAGGAAACTCAGACAGTAGATACATGTCAGTGTAGTCCCAGTCACAAGTTCCGAACACGACAGGAACCTCAGATACTAGATACATGTCAGTGTAGTCCCAGTCACAAGTACCGAACACGACAGGAACCTCAGATACTATAGATACATGTCAGTGTAGTCCCAGTCACAAGTACTGAACACGACAGGAACCTCAGATACTAGATACATGTCAGTGTAGTCCCAGTCACAAGTACTGAACACGACAGGAACCTCAGATACCAGATACATGTCAGTGTAGTCCCAGTCACAAGTACTGAACACGACAGGAACCTCAGATACCAGATACATGTCAGTGTAGTCCCAGTCACAAGTACTGAACACGACAGGAACCTCAGATACTAGATACATGTCAGTGTAGTCCCAGTCACAAGTACCGAACACGACAGGAACCTCAGATACTAGATACATGTCAGTGTAGTCCCAGTCACAAGTACTGAACACCACAGGAACCTCAGATACTATAGATACATGTCAGTGTAGTCCCAGTCACAAATACCGAACACGACAGGAACCTCAGATACTATAGATACATGTCAGTGTAGTCCCAGTCACAAGTACTGAACACGACAGGAACCTCAGATACTAGATACATGTCAGTGTAGTCCCAGTCACAAGTACTGAACACGACAGGAACCTCAGATACTATAGATACATGTCAGTGTAGTCCCAGTCACAAGTACCGAACACGACAGGAACCTCAGATACTAGATACATGTCAGTGTAGTCCCAGTCACAAGTACTGAACACGACAGGAACCTCAGATACTAGATACATGTCACTGTAGTCCCAGTCACAAGTACCGAACACGACAGGAACCTCAGATACTAGATACATGACAGTGTAGTCCCAGTCACAAGTACCGAACACGACAGGATCCTCAGATACTAGATACATGTCAGTGTAGTCCCAGTCACAAGTACCGAACACGACAGGAACCTCAGATACTAGATACATGACAGTGTAGTCCCAGTCACAAGTACTGAACACGACAGGAACCTCAGATACTAGATACATGTCAGTGTAGTCCCAGTCACAAGTACCGAACACGACAGGAACCTCAGATACCAGATATATGTCAGTGTAGTCCCAGTCACAAGTATTGAACACGACAGGAACCTCAGATACTATAGATACATGTCAGTGTAGTCCCAGTCACAAGTACTGAACACGACAGGAACCTCAGATACTAGATACATGTCAGTGTAGTCCCAGTCACAAGTACTGAACACGACAGGAACCTCAGATACTAGATACATGTCAGTGTAGTCCAAGTCACAAGTACCGAACACGACAGGAACCTCAGATACCAGATACATGTCAGTGTAGTCCAGTCACAAGTAGCGAACATATCAGATTACTGAAAACTGATACCATAATAGGAATGAGGTAACAATTAGGGAAAGCCTTTCAGATAATCAAAAATGTTCAGACCCACCAGTACTCAAGTACTTTTATGTAGCATGTCCAGTGAAAACCAGTTGTAATATATCCCAGTTCGGATTTCTCTGGTCAATATTGTTGATATTATGCGACCTGTACCATTTCTTTGGTCAATATTGGTGATATTATCCAACCTGCAACATTTCTCTTGTCAATATTGGTGATATTATCCGACCTGTACCATTTCTCTGGTCAACATTGGTGATATTATCCGACCTGTACCATTTCTCTGGTCAACATTGGTGATATTATCCGACCTGTACCATTTCTCTGGTCAACATTGGTGATATTATCCAACCTGCAACATTTCTCTGGTCAACATTGGTGATATTATCCAACCTGCAACATTTCTCTGGTCAACATTGGTGATATTATCCAACCTGCAACATTTCTCTTGTCAATATTGGTGATATTATCCGACCTGTACCATTTCTTTGGTCAATATTGGTGATATTATCCAACCTGCAACATTTCTCTTGTCAATATTGGTGATATTATCCAACCTGCAACATTTCTCTTGTCAATATTGGTGATATTATCCAACCTGCAACATTTCTCTTGTCAATATTGGTGATATTATCCAACCTGTACCATTTCTTTGGTCAATATTGGTGATATTATCCAACCTGCAACATTTCTCTTGTCAATATTGGTGATATTATCCGACCTGTACCATTTCTTTGGTCAATATTGGTGATATTATCCAACCTGTACCATTTCTTTGGTCAATATTGGTGATATTATCCAACCTGCAACATTTCTCTGGTCAGTATTAGTGATATTATGCGACCTGTACCATTTCTCTGGTCCATATTGGTGATATTACGCGACCTGTACCATTTCTTTGATCAATATTGGTGATATTGTGACCTGCAACACTTCTTCATTTCCATTCATCTTGTTGTACTGATGCCGCTGATGCCATTGATGCCACTGATGCCACTGCCTGCCAGAGACTGGACAACTTCCTTTCTATTTGTTCTCCCCACTTTCCAGACTTGAAACTGTTTCCACGACTTGGCTTATCCATAAACTTACTAGTAGCTGTGCCGTGCGCAGGTTTTGGTGTTTTCTGTATTAGGTGATTACTTTGGCGTTCTCTTTGTCACGTGTGTAACTTGCCCATCATTACAATCCCCACTAACGTGCCATACCGCTGCCCCCCCCCCCCCTGGTTAGTACAACTCCCCATCTGTCAGCAATCGTTCTCATACTTTTTCACTGTTATGTTTTGTTACTCACTTTCCTATCATGTATGAGTTCACCAAAGCCTAATTAACTATATATCACTGTCGACCTGAGTTCTGTAATATACTGATAGATACTTGAAGCCCTGTGTTTGTCCCTCTACGTGACACTATAAGGGTTACACTCAGATCTACACAACGGACGGTGTCGGTGAAACAGCAGACGTTCACCCTTCTGGAGCACCTGGCCTTATCTAGCTTACATTGTCAATGGTCTTCATTTAAATCTATTGTTCATAGATTGTTCGGTATTCTCTCCTTATTTCATAAAACCTCTAGACTTGCATACGACCCGCAAATACTACCTAGCCCTGCCTCTACAAAAGGTGCCGATGGCTCCTACTTATGTCTGGTAGACGGAGGTCTATACAGTAACAGCTAATGACACTGTGCTACCTACCATTGTCTTACAACAGATACATCTATCTCCTTACAATACACGGCTCATTATTGTGGCACGCCATACTTTCGTCAGTTGATTATTTACATGTTGTCTACCAAGCTTACAAGTCTGTTGTGTTGTTGTGTGTTCTAACGTAGAATTACTAAAAAAATGTCAACATCGAAGAGCACAAGGTTCTTATTTCCTAAACGTATGGTTAGTTAAGTGTACCTTTCTTACTAAAGCTTTCCTGAGAAACCTATAGATTCAGTATATACCTTTGTATTAACCATTACCTGCTACATATTAAGCTAAGTAGTTATTATGAATTGAATATCATCGGTTGATTTATTATCTGAGTTGGCTAATGCATCAATGTGCGCTAGAGTGTATTTACATTTGGTTATGCGCTAAACTTTGAGTTTGCCTAAACAAGTTTACAGACAAATGTTTACAGTATATGCCAAATTATACAGAATACAAATGATTTCTACAATGTATAGATGTTGTCAATAAGGAAGGTGCTCCCACAAGGTCAGAGGTAACATTGAAAGGGGACGAGTGGGAACACGCACACAAATTTGAGAAAGATCTCTCCGTTGCTTTGTGTTTCTTTACTGTTAAAATCCGAGGTGGCTGCACGTAGGCTGTTTGTCTCAAAAGTAAGCATACAAAACTGAAGACCGAGGGGAACGTATATATTTGAATTTGAAAAACTTCGTCCCCAATTTTTCGGAAAGACACTATTTCTGCTACATCGTTCATTCAAATGTTTGTCTCAGTGCCTCCTTTATTTTACATTTTACGTTAAATTAGACGAAGCATAAGCGACAATTTGAACTGGGGTTGTCCCGAAATAAGCGAAATGTATTCTTTGATTGTAGGGCCTAATCCGTCACAAGTTTCCCCCGGTGCTAGAAATCGAAGCTGTGCGCCAGAGTTCAAAACGCTTCAAATCCCCAAGACCTCAAAGTGGACGAGGCTGTGATACAATTTATCTTTAAAAGGATGTTTTAACACATGTCTTTTATAACAAACACTTTTAACAGCTTTCCGATACTACAACAGCGTCTGTTTGTACATTCTCTTATCAAATATATGTCTGAATGAAATGTCAGCTCTGAACGCCAGCTCGGGGGTGGTTTAAATCTCGAGTCATTCCCCAGATGTATACATCAAAGCGTTTTGAAGAACACGACTAAACTGGTGTACTAAAAATGAAACATTTTAAGAGTTAACCTGATCCAGAACCACTACTTGTTGATATGAAGCTTTTCAACAATAGATGTTATTGACTCCGCGAGACTGTAGCCTGGCAACATGGTAGTTTATCAACCTTAAGTGTTGAGGCTGTGTCTCAGGACTTCCAACAAATACTATCTCCATTTATATAGTGAAAAATTAAAAAGAAGCAATTCTTTGTGCAGATCAAATTTTAAAAAAGATTGATAGAAACGTCTATTTTTACCGTTTTACAGGAGCCCCTTTAACAAGAAGCCCCCTTAAAAGATGCAAAAGCCACCCTAAATTTCACTACCTGGAGTGTGTCTTAAATAAAATCGAAATGTACAGTGTGTACTGGCCGGGTCTGTGTCTACTAGGTTGTGTACTGGTCGGGTCTGTGTCTACTAGGTTGTGTACTGGCCGGGTCTGCGACTACTAGGTTGTGTACTGGCCGGGTCTGTGTCTACTAGGTTGTGTACTGACCGGGTCTGTGACTACTAGGTTGTGTACTGACCGGGTCTGTGTCTACTAGGTTGTGTACTGACCGGGTCTGTGTCTACTAGGTTGTGTACTGACCGGGTCTGTGTCTACTAGGTTGTGTACTGACCGGGTCTGTGACTACTAGGTTGTGTACTAGCCGGGTCTGTGTCAACTAGGTTGTGTACTGACCGGGTCTGTGACTACTAGGTTGTGTACTAGCCGGGTCTGTGTCTACTAAGTTGTTTACTGACCGGGTCTGCGACTACTAGGTTGTGAACTAGCCGGGTCTGTGACTACTAGGTTGTGTACTGGCCGGGTCTGTGACTACTAGGCTGTGTACTGGCCGGGTCTGTGACTACTAGGCTGTGTACTAGCCGGGTCTGTGAATACTAGGTTGTGTACTAGCCGGGTCTGTGACTACTAGGTTGTGTACTAGCCGGGTCTGTGACTACTAGGCTGTGTACTAGCAGGGTCTGTGACTACTAGGTTGTGTACTAGCCGGGTCTGTGACTACTAGGCTGTGTACTAGCCGGGTCTGTGACTACTAGGTTGTGTACTAGCCGAGTTTGTGTCTACTAGGTTGTGTACTGACCGGGTCTGTGACTACTAGGTTGTGTACTGGTCGGGTCTGTGTCTACTAGGTTGTGTACTCGTCGGGTCTGTGACTACTAGGCTGTGTACTGGCCGGGTCTGTGTCTACTAGGCTGTGTACTGGCCGGGTCTATGACTACTAGGTCGTGTACTAGCCGAGTTTGTGTCTACTAGGTTGTGTACTGACCGGGTCTGTGACTACTAGGTTGTGTACTGGTCGGGTCTGTGACTACTAGGCTGTGTACTCGTCGGGTCTGTGACTACTAGGCTGTGTACTGGTCGGGTCTATGACTACTAGGTTGTGTACTGGTCGGGTCTGTGTCTACTAGGTTGTGTACTAGCCGAGTTTGTGTCTACTAGGTTGTGTACTGACCGGGTCTGTGACTACTAGGTTGTGTACTGGTCGGGTCTGTGACTACTAGGCTGTGTACTCGTCGGGTCTATGACTACTAGGCTGTGTACTCGTCGGGTCTGTGACTACTAGGCTGTGTACTGGCCGGGTCTGTGTCTACTAGGTTGTGTACTCGTCGGGTCTGTGACTACTAGGCTGTGTACTGGTCGGGTCTATGACTACTAGGTTGTGTACTGGCCGGGTCTTTGACGACTAGGCTGTGTACTGGCCGGGTCTGTGACTACTAGGTTGTGTACTAGCCGGGTCTGTGACTAATAGGCTGTGTACTGGCCGGGTCTGTGACTACTAGGCTGTGTACTGGCCGGGTCTGTGACTACTAGGCTGTGTACTGGTCGGGTCTATGACTACTAGGTTGTGTACTGACCGGGTCTGTGACTACTAGGTTGTGTACTGGTCGGGTCTGTGTCTACTAGGTTGTGTACTAGCCGAGTTTGTGTCTACTAGGCTGTGTACTGGTCGGGTCTATGACTACTAGGTTGTGTACTGGCCGGGTCTTTGACGACTAGGCTGTGTACTGGCCGGGTCTGTGACTACTAGGTTGTGTACTAGCCGGGTCTGTGACTACTAGGCTGTGTACTGGCCGGGTCTGTGACTACTAGGCTGTGTACTGGCCGGGTCTGTGACTACTAGGCTGTGTACTGGTCGGGTCTATGACTACTAGGTTGTGTACTGGTCGGGTCTTTGACGAATAGGCTGTGTAATGGCCGGGTCTGTGACTACTAGGCTGTGTACTGGCCGGGTCTGTGACTACTAGGTTGTGTACTGGCCGGGTCTGTGACTACTAGGCTGTGTACTGGCCGTGTCTGTGACTACTAGGTTGTGTAGTGGCCGGGTCTGTGACTACTAGGTTGTGTACTGGTCGGGTCTGTGTCTACTAGGTTGTGTACTGGTCGGGTCTGTGACGACTACGCTGTGTACTGGTCGGGTCTGTGACTACTACGCTGTGTACTGGCCGGGTCTGTAACTACTAGGTTGTGTACTGGTCGGGTCTGTGACTACTAGGCTGTGTACTGGTCGGGTCTGTAACTACTAGGTTGTGTACTGGTCGGGTCTGTAACTACTACGCTGTGTACTGGTCGGGTCTGTAACTACTAGGTTGTGTACTGGTCGGGTCTGTGTCTACTAGGCTGTGTACTGGTCGGGTCTGTGACTACTACGCTGTGTACTGGTCGGGTCTGTGACTACTACGCTGTGTACTGGCCGGGTCTGTGACTACTAGGCTGTGTACTGGTCGGGTCTGTGACTACTAGGTTGTGTAGTGGCCGGGTCTGTGACTACTAGGTTGTGTAGTGGTCGGGTCTGTGACTACTAGGTTGTGTAGTGGCCGGGTCTATGTCTACTAGGTGGTGTACCTGCCGGGTCTGTGATTACTAGGTTGTGTAGTGGCCCGGTCTGCGACTACTAGGTTGTGTAGTGGTCGGGTCTGTGACTACTAGGTTGTGTAGTGGCCGGGTCTGTGTCTACTAGGTTGTGTAGTGGCCGGGTCTATGTCTACTAGGTGGTGTACCTGCCGGGTCTGTGATTACTAGGTTGTGTACTGGCCGGGTCTGTGACTACTACGCTGTGTACTAGTCGGGTCTGTGACTACTAGGTTGTGTACTGGCCGGGTCTGTGTCTACTAGGTTGTGTACTGGCCGGGTCTGTGACTACTAGGTTGTGTAGTGGCCGGGTGTGTGTCTACTAGGTGGTGTACTGGCCGGGTCTATGTCTACTAGGCTGTGTACTGGCCGGGTCTGTGATTACTACGCTGTGTACTGGTCGGGTCTGTGACTACTAGGTTGTGCACCTGCCGGGTCTGTGATTACTAGGTGGTGTACCTGCCGGGTCTTTGACGACTAGGCTGTGTACTGGCCGGGTCTGTGACTACTAGGTTGTGTACTGGCCGGGTCTGTGACTACTAGGCTGTGTACTGGCCGGGTCTGTGACTACTAGGCTGTGTACTGGCCGGGTCTGTGACTACTAGGCTGTGTACTGGTCGGGTCTATGACTACTAGGTTGTGTACTGACCGGGTCTGTGACTACTAGGTTGTGTACTGGTCGGGTCTGTGTCTACTAGGTTGTGTACTAGCCGAGTTTGTGTCTACTAGGCTGTGTACTGGTCGGGTCTATGACTACTAGGTTGTGTACTGGCCGGGTCTGTGACGACTAGGCTGTGTACTGGCCGGGTCTGTGACTACTAGGTTGTGTACTAGCCGGGTCTGTGACTACTAGGCTGTGTACTGGCCGGGTCTGTGACTACTAGGCTGTGTACTGGCCGGGTCTGTGACTACTAGGCTGTGTACTGGTCGGGTCTATGACTACTAGGTTGTGTACTGGTCGGGTCTTTGACGAATAGGCTGTGTAATGGCCGGGTCTGTGACTACTAGGCTGTGTACTGGCCGGGTCTGTGACTACTAGGTTGTGTACTGGCCGGGTCTGTGACAACTAGGTTGTGTACTGGTCGGGTCTGTGACTACTACGCTGTGTACTGGTCGGGTCTGTAATTACTAGGCTGTGTACTGGTCGGGTCTGTGTCTACTAGGCTGTGTACTGGTCGGGTCTGTGACTACTACGCTGTGTACTGGCCGGGTCTGTGACTACTAGGTTGTGTACTGGTCGGGTCTGTGACTACTACGCTGTGTACTGGCCGGGTCTGTGACTACTAGGTTGTGTACTGGTCGGGTCTGTGACTACTACGCTGTGTACTGGCCGGGTCTGTGTCTACTAGGCTGTGTACTGACCGGGTCTATGACTACTAGGTTGTGTACTGGTCGGGTCTGTGACTACTACGCTGTGTACTGGTCGGGTCTGTGACTACTACGCTGTGTACTGGCCGGGTCTGTGACTACTAGGCTGTGTACTGGTCGGGTCTGTGACTACTAGGTTGTGTAGTGGCCGGGTCTGTGACTACTAGGTTGTGTAGTGGTCGGGTCTGTGACTACTAGGCTGTGTACTGGCCGGGTCTTTGACTACTACGCTGTGTACTTGTCGGGTCTGTGACTACTACGCTGTGTACTGGCCGGGTCTGTGACTACTAGGCTGTGTACTGGTCGGGTCTGTGACTACTAGGTTGTGTAGTGGCCGGGTCTGTGACTACTAGGTTGTGTAGTGGTCGGGTCTGTGACTACTAGGTTGTGTAGTGGTCGGGTCTGTGACTACTAGGTTGTGTAGTGGTCGGGTCTGTGACTACTACGCTGTGTACTGGCCGGGTCTGTGACTACTAGACTGTGTACTGGTCGGGTCTGTGACTACTAGGTTGTGTAGTGGCCGGGTCTATGTCTACTAGGTGGTGTACCTGCCGGGTCTGTGATTACTAGGTTGTGTAGTGGCCCGGTCTGCGACTACTAGGTTGTGTAGTGGTCGGGTCTGTGACTACTAGGTTGTGTAGTGGCCGGGTCTGTGTCTACTAGGTTGTGTAGTTGCCGGGTCTATGTCTACTAGGTGGTGTACCTGCCGGGTCTGTGACTACTAGGTTGTGTAGTGGCCGGGTCTGTGACTACTAGGTTGTGTAGTGGCCGGGTCTGTGACTACTAGGCTGTGTACTGACCGGGTCTGTGATTACTAGGTTGTGTACTGGCCGGGTCTGTGACTACTACGCTGTGTACTAGTCGGGTCTGTGACTACTAGGTTGTGTAGTGGCCGGGTCTGTGACTACTAGGCTGTGTACTGACCGGGTCTGTGATTACTAGGTTGTGTACTGGCCGGGTCTGTGACTACTAGGTTGTGTAGTGGCCGGGTCTGTGACTACTAGGTTGTGTACTGGCCGGGTCTGTGACTACTAGGTTGTGTAGTGGCCGGGTCTGTGTCTACTAGGTTGTGTACTGGCCGGGTCTGTGACTACTAGGTTGTGTAGTGGCCGGGTCTGTGTCTACTAGGTTGTGTACTGGCCGGGTCTGTGACTACTAGGTTGTGTACTGGCCGGGTGTGTGTCTACTAGGTGGTGTACTGGCCGGGTCTATGTCTACTAGGCTGTGTACTGGCCGGGTCTGTGACTACTAGGTTGTGTACTAGCCGGGTCTGTGTCTACTAGGTTGTGTACTGACCGGGTCTGTGACTACTACGCTGTGTACTGGTCGGGTCTGTGACTACTAGGTTGTGCACCTGCCGGGTCTGTGATTACTAGGTTGTGAACTGGCCGGGTGTGTGACTACTACGCTGTGTACTGACCGGGTCTATGACTACTAGGTTGTGTACTGGTCGGGTCTGTGTCTACTAGGTTGTGTACTCGTCGGGTCTGTGACTACTAGGCTGTGTACTGGCCGGGTCTGTGTCTACTAGGCTGTGTACTGGCCGGGTCTATGACTACTAGGTCGTGTACTAGCCGAGTTTGTGTCTACTAGGTTGTGTACTGACCGGGTCTGTGACTACTAGGTTGTGTACTGGTCGGGTCTGTGACTACTAGGCTGTGTACTCGTCGGGTCTGTGACTACTAGGCTGTGTACTGGTCGGGTCTATGACTACTAGGTTGTGTACTGGTCGGGTCTGTGTCTACTAGGTTGTGTACTAGCCGAGTTTGTGTCTACTAGGTTGTGTACTGACCGGGTCTGTGACTACTAGGTTGTGTACTGGTCGGGTCTGTGACTACTAGGCTGTGTACTCGTCGGGTCTATGACTACTAGGCTGTGTACTCGTCGGGTCTGTGACTACTAGGCTGTGTACTGGCCGGGTCTGTGTCTACTAGGTTGTGTACTCGTCGGGTCTTTGACGACTAGGCTGTGTACTGGCCGGGTCTGTGACTACTAGGTTGTGTACTAGCCGGGTCTGTGACTAATAGGCTGTGTACTGGCCGGGTCTGTGACTACTAGGCTGTGTACTGGCCGGGTCTGTGACTACTAGGCTGTGTACTGGTCGGGTCTATGACTACTAGGTTGTGTACTGACCGGGTCTGTGACTACTAGGTTGTGTACTGGTCGGGTCTGTGTCTACTAGGTTGTGTACTAGCCGAGTTTGTGTCTACTAGGCTGTGTACTGGTCGGGTCTATGACTACTAGGTTGTGTACTGGCCGGGTCTTTGACGACTAGGCTGTGTACTGGCCGGGTCTGTGACTACTAGGTTGTGTACTAGCCGGGTCTGTGACTATTAGGCTTTGTACTGGCCGGGTCTGTGACTACTAGGCTGTGTACTGGCCGGGTCTGTGACTACTAGGCTGTGTACTGGTCGGGTCTATGACTACTAGGTTGTGTACTGGTCGGGTCTTTGACGAATAGGCTGTGTAATGGCCGGGTCTGTGACTACTAGGCTGTGTACTGGCCGGGTCTGTGACTACTAGGTTGTGTACTGGCCGGGTCTGTGACTACTAGGCTGTGTACTGGCCGTGTCTGTGACTACTAGGTTGTGTAGTGGCCGGGTCTGTGACTACTAGGTTGTGTACTGGTCGGGTCTGTGTCTACTAGGTTGTGTACTGGTCGGGTCTGTGACGACTACGCTGTGTACTGGTCGGGTCTGTGACTACTACGCTGTGTACTGGCCGGGTCTGTAACTACTAGGTTGTGTACTGGTCGGGTCTGTGACTACTAGGCTGTGTACTGGTCGGGTCTGTAACTACTAGGTTGTGTACTGGTCGGGTCTGTAACTACTACGCTGTGTACTGGTCGGGTCTGTAACTACTAGGTTGTGTACTGGTCGGGTCTGTGTCTACTAGGCTGTGTACTGGTCGGGTCTGTGACTACTACGCTGTGTACTGGTCGGGTCTGTGACTACTACGCTGTGTACTGGCCGGGTCTGTGACTACTAGGTTGTGTAGTGGTCGGGTCTGTGACTACTAGGTTGTGTAGTGGCCGGGTCTATGTCTACTAGGTGGTGTACCTGCCGGGTCTGTGATTACTAGGTTGTGTAGTGGCCCGGTCTGCGACTACTAGGTTGTGTAGTGGTCGGGTCTGTGACTACTAGGTTGTGTAGTGGCCGGGTCTGTGTCTACTAGGTTGTGTAGTGGCCGGGTCTATGTCTACTAGGTGGTGTACCTGCCGGGTCTGTGATTACTAGGTTGTGTACTGGCCGGGTCTGTGACTACTACGCTGTGTACTAGTCGGGTCTGTGACTACTAGGTTGTGTACTGGCCGGGTCTGTGTCTACTAGGTTGTGTACTGGTCGGGTCTGTGTCTACTAGGCTGTGTACTGACCGGGTCTGTGACTACTAGGTTGTGTACTGGTCGGGTCTGTGTCTACTAGGCTGTGTACTGACCGGGTCTGTGACTACTAAGTTGTGTACTGGTCGGGTCTGTGACTACTAGGTTGTGTACTGGTCGGGTCTGTGTCTACTAGGTTGTGTACTGGTCGGGTCTGTGACGACTACGCTGTGTACTGGTCGGGTCTGTGACTACTACGCTGTGTACTGGCCGGGTCTGTAACTACTAGGTTGTGTACTGGTCGGGTCTGTGACTACTAGGCTGTGTACTGGTCGGGTCTGTAACTACTAGGTTGTGTACTGGTCGGGTCTGTAACTACTACGCTGTGTACTGGTCGGGTCTGTAACTACTAGGTTGTGTACTGGTCGGGTCTGTGTCTACTAGGCTGTGTACTGGTCGGGTCTGTGACTACTACGCTGTGTACTGGTCGGGTCTGTGACTACTACGCTGTGTACTGGCCGGGTCTGTGACTACTAGGTTGTGTAGTGGTCGGGTCTGTGACTACTAGGTTGTGTAGTGGCCGGGTCTATGTCTACTAGGTGGTGTACCTGCCGGGTCTGTGATTACTAGGTTGTGTAGTGGCCCGGTCTGCGACTACTAGGTTGTGTAGTGGTCGGGTCTGTGACTACTAGGTTGTGTAGTGGCCGGGTCTGTGTCTACTAGGTTGTGTAGTGGCCGGGTCTATGTCTACTAGGTGGTGTACCTGCCGGGTCTGTGATTACTAGGTTGTGTACTGGCCGGGTCTGTGACTACTACGCTGTGTACTAGTCGGGTCTGTGACTACTAGGTTGTGTACTGGCCGGGTCTGTGTCTACTAGGTTGTGTACTGGCCGGGTCTGTGACTACTAGGTTGTGTAGTGGCCGGGTGTGTGTCTACTAGGTGGTGTACTGGCCGGGTCTATGTCTACTAGGCTGTGTACTGGCCGGGTCTGTGACTACTACGCTGTGTACTGGTCGGGTCTGTGACTACTAGGTTGTGCACCTGCCGGGTCTGTGATTACTAGGTGGTGTACCTGCCGGGTCTTTGACGACTAGGCTGTGTACTGGCCGGGTCTGTGACTACTAGGTTGTGTACTAGCCGGGTCTGTGACTAATAGGCTGTGTACTGGCCGGGTCTGTGACTACTAGGCTGTGTACTGGCCGGGTCTGTGACTACTAGGCTGTGTACTGGTCGGGTCTATGACTACTAGGTTGTGTACTGACCGGGTCTGTGACTACTAGGTTGTGTACTGGTCGGGTCTGTGTCTACTAGGTTGTGTACTAGCCGAGTTTGTGTCTACTAGGCTGTGTACTGGTCGGGTCTGTGACTACTAGGTTGTGTAATGGCCGGGTCTGTGACTACTAGGTTGTGTACTGGTCGGGTCTGTGACGACTAGGCTGTGTACTGGCCGGGTCTGTGACTACTAAGTTGTGTACTGGTCGGGTCTGTGACGACTAGGCTGTGTACTGGCCGGGTCTGTGACTACTAGGTTGTGTACTAGCCGGGTCTGTGACTACTAGGCTGTGTACTGGCCGGGTCTGTGACTACTAGGCTGTGTACTGGCCGGGTCTGTGACTACTAGGCTGTGTACTGGTCGGGTCTATGACTACTAGGTTGTGTACTGGTCGGGTCTTTGACGAATAGGCTGTGTAATGGCCGGGTCTGTGACTACTAGGCTGTGTACTGGCCGGGTCTGTGACTACTAGGTTGTGTACTGGCCGGGTCTGTGACAACTAGGTTGTGTACTGGTCGGGTCTGTGACTACTACGCTGTGTACTGGTCGGGTCTGTGACTACTACACTGTGTACTGGTCGGGTCTGTAATTACTAGGCTGTGTACTGGTCGGGTCTGTGTCTACTAGGCTGTGTACTGGTCGGGTCTGTGACTACTACGCTGTGTACTGGCCGGGTCTGTGACTACTAGGTTGTGTACTGGTCGGGTCTGTGACTACTACGCTGTGTACTGGCCGGGTCTGTGACTACTAGGTTGTGTACTGGTCGGGTCTGTGACTACTACGCTGTGTACTGGCCGGGTCTGTGTCTACTAGGCTGTGTACTGACCGGGTCTATGACTACTAGGTTGTGTACTGGTCGGGTCTGTGACTACTACGCTGTGTACTGGTCGGGTCTGTGACTACTACGCTGTGTACTGGTCGGGTCTGTGACTACTAGGTTGTGTAGTGGCCGGGTCTGTGACTACTAGGTTGTGTAGTGGTCGGGTCTGTGACTACTAGGCTGTGTACTGGCCGGGTCTTTGACTACTACGCTGTGTACTGGTCGGGTCTGTGACTACTACGCTGTGTACTGGCCGGGTCTGTGACTACTAGGCTGTCTACTGGTCGGGTCTGTGACTACTAGGTTGTGTAGTGGCCGGGTCTGTGACTACTAGGTTGTGTAGTGGTCGGGTCTGTGACTACTAGGTTGTGTAGTGGCCGGGTCTATGTCTACTAGGTGGTGTACCTGCCGGGTCTGTGATTACTAGGTTGTGTAGTGGCCCGGTCTGCGACTACTAGGTTGTGTAGTGGTCGGGTCTGTGACTACTAGGTTGTGTAGTGGCCGGGTCTGTGTCTACTAGGTTGTGTAGTTGCCGGGTCTATGTCTACTAGGTGGTGTACCTGCCGGGTCTGTGACTACTAGGTTGTGTAGTGGCCGGGTCTGTGACTACTAGGTTGTGTAGTGGCCGGGTCTGTGACTACTAGGCTGTGTACTGACCGGGTCTGTGATTACTAGGTTGTGTACTGGCCGGGTCTGTGACTACTACGCTGTGTACTAGTCGGGTCTGTGACTACTAGGTTGTGTAGTGGCCGGGTCTGTGACTACTAGGCTGTGTACTGACCGGGTCTGTGATTACTAGGTTGTGTACTGGCCGGGTCTGTGACTACTAGGTTGTGTAGTGGCCGGGTCTGTGACTACTAGGTTGTGTACTGGCCGGGTCTGTGACTACTAGGTTGTGTAGTGGCCGGGTCTGTGTCTACTAGGTTGTGTACTGGCCGGGTCTGTGACTACTAGGTTGTGTAGTGGCCGGGTCTGTGTCTACTAGGTTGTGTACTGGCCGGGTCTGTGACTACTAGGTTGTGTACTGGCCGGGTGTGTGTCTACTAGGTGGTGTACTGGCCGGGTCTATGTCTACTAGGCTGTGTACTGGCCGGGTCTGTGACTACTAGATTGTGTACTAGCCGGGTCTGTGTCTACTAGGTTGTGTACTGACCGGGTCTGTGACTACTACGCTGTGTACTGGTCGGGTCTGTGACTACTAGGTTGTGCACCTGCCGGGTCTGTGATTACTAGGTTGTGAACTGGCCGGGTCTGTGACTACTACGCTGTGTACTGGTCGGGTCTGTGACTACTAGGTTGTGTACTGGCCGGGTCTGTGTCTACTAGGTTGTGTACTGGCCGGGTCTGTGTCTACTAGGCTGTGTACTGGTCGGGTCTGTGACTACTAGGTTGTGTAATGGCCGGGACTGTGACTACTACGCTGTGTACTGGTCGGGTCTGTGGCTACTAGGTTGTGTACTGGCCGGGTCTGTGACTACTAGGTTGTGTAATGGCCGGGACTGTGACTACTACGCTGTGTACTGGTCGGGTCTGTGTCTACTAGGTTGTGTACTGGCCGGGTCTATGACTACTAGGTTGTGTACCTGCCGGGTCTGTGATTACTAGGTTGTGTACTGGCCGGGTCTGTGACTACTAGGTTGTGTACCTGCCGGGTCTGTGATTACTAGGTTGTGTACTGGCCGGGTCTGTGACTACTAGTTTGTGTACTGGCCGGGTCTTTGACAACTACGCTGTGTACTGGTCGGGTCTGTGACTACTAGGTTGTGTACTGGCCGGGTCTGTGTCTACTAGGCTGTGTACTGGCCGGGTCTGTGTCTACTAGGCTGTGTACTGGTCGGGTCTATGACTACTAGGTTGTGTACTGGTCGGGTCTGTGACTACTAGGCTGTGTACTGGCCGGGTCTGTGTCTACTAGGCTGTGTACTGGCCGGGTCTGTGACTACTAGGCTGTGTAATGGCCGGGTCTGTGTCTACTAGGTTGTGTACTGGTCGGGTCTGTGACTACTAGGTTGTGTACTAGCCGGGTCTGTGACTACTAGGTTGGGTACTGGCCGGGTCTCTGTCTACTAGGTTGTGTACTGGTCGGGTCTGTGACTACTAGGTTGTGTAATGGCCGGGTCTGTGACTACTAGGTTGTGTACTGGCCGGGTCTATGTCTACTAGGCTGTGTACTGGTCGGGTCTTGGACTACTAGGTTGTGTACTGGTCGGGTCTGTGACTACTAGGCTGTGTACTGGCCGGGTCTGTGACTACTAGGTTGTGTACTGGTCGGGTCTGTGTCTACTAGGCTGTGTACTGGCCGGGTCTGTGACTACTAGGCTGTGTAATGGCCGGGTGTGTGACTACTAGGCTGTGTAATGGCCGGGTGTGTGACTACTAGGCTGTGTACTGGTCGGATCTAGGACTACTAGGTTGTGTACTGGCCGGGTCTGTGACTACTAGGCTGTGTACTGGTCGGGTCTGTCTCTACTAGGCTGTGTACTGACCGGGTCTGTGACTACTAGGCTGTGTACTGACCGGGTCTCTGACGACTAGGCTGTGTACTGGTCGGGTCTGTCTCTACTAGGTTGTGTACTGGCCGGGTCTATGTCTACTAGGCTGTATACTGGTCGGGTCTGTGACTACAAGGTTGTGTAGTGGCCGGGTCTGTGACTACTAAGTTGTGTACTGGTCGGGTCTGTGACTACTAGGCTATGTACTGGCCGAGTCTGTGACTACTAGTTTGTGTACTGGCCGGGTCTGTGACTACTAGGCTGTGTACTGGTCGGGTCTGTGACAACTAGGCTGTGTATTGGCCGGGTCTGTGACTACAGGGTTGTGTACTGGTCGGGTCTGTGTCTACTAGGTTGTGTACTGGTCAAGTCTGAACGTATTTTTGACATAAAAGCAAGGTGATTCCGACTTTCCTCTGGCCCTGACACCAGACTTAGACATTGTGACAGATAGATGTCTGGTGTAGCCCGAGTTTCCTCTGGCCCTAACACCAGACTAAGACATTGTGACAGATAGATGTCTGGTGTAGTCTGAGTTTCCTCTGGCCCTGACACCAGACTTAGACATTGTGACAGATAGATGTCTGGTGTAGCCCGAGTTTCCTCTGTCCCTAACACCAGACTTAGACATTGTGACAGATAGATGTCTGGTGTAGCCCGAGTTTCCTCTGGCCCTAACACCAGACTTAGACATTGTGACAGATAGATGTCTGGTGTAGTCTGAGTTTCCTCTGGCCCTAACACCAGACTTAGACATTGTGACAGATAGATGTCTGCTGTAGCCCGAGTTTCCTCTGGCCTTAACACCAGACTTAGACATTGTGACAGATAGATGTCTGCTGTAGTCTGAGTTTCCTCTGGCCCTAACACCAGACTTAAACATTGTGACAGATAGATGTCTGGTGTAGCCCGAGTTTCCTCTGGCCCTAACACCAGACTTAGACATTGTGACAGATAGATGTCTGGTGTAGTCTGAGTTTCCTTTGGCCCTAACACCAGACTTAGACATTGTGACAGATAGATGTCTGGTGTAGCCCGAGTTTCCTCTGGCCCTAACACCAGACTAAGACATTGTGACAGATAGATGTCTGGTGTAGTCTGAGTTTCCTCTGGCCCTGACACCAGACTTAGACATTGTGACAGATATATGTCTGGTGTAGTCTGAGTTTCCTCTGGCCCTGACACCAGACTAAGACATTGTGACAGATAGATGTCTGGTGTAGTCTGAGTTTCCTCTGGCCCTGACACCAGACTAAGACATTGTGACAGATAGATGTCTGGTGTAGTCTGAGTTTCCTCTGGCCCTGACACCAGACTTAGACATTGTGACAGATAGATGTCTGGTGTAGTCTGAGTTTCCTCTGGCCCTGACACCAGACTTAGACATTGTGACAGATAGATGTCTGGTGTAGTCTGAGTTTCCTCTGGCCCTGACACCAGACTTAGACATTGTGACAGATAGATGTCTGGTGAAGCCCGGGTTTCCTCTGGCCCTGACACCAGACTTAGACATTGTGACAGATAGATGTCTGGTGTAGTCTGAGTTTCCTCTGGCCCTGACACCAGACTAAGACAATGTGACAGATAGATGTCTGGTGTAGTCTGAGTTTCCTCTGGCCCTGACACCAGACTTAGACATTGTGACAGATAGATGTCTGGTGAAGCCCGGGTTTCCTCTGGCCCTGACACCAGACTTAGACATTGTGACAGATAGATGTCTGGTGTAGCCCGAGTTTCCTCTGTCCCTGACACCAGACTAAGACATTGTGACAGATAGATGTCTGGTGTAGCCCGAGTTTCCTTTGTCCCTAACACCAGACTAAGACATTGTGACAGATCGATGTCTGGTGTAGTCTGAGTTTCCTCTGGCCCTGACACCAGACTTAGACATTGTGACAGATCGATGTCTGGTGTAGCCCGAGTTTCCTCTGGCCTTAACACCAGACTTAGACATTGTGACAGATAGATGTCTGGTGTAGTCTGAGTTTCCTCTGGCCCTAACACCAGACTTAGACATTGTGACAGATAGATGTCTGGTGTAGCCCGAGTTTCCTCTGGCCTTAACACCAGACTTAGACATTGTGACAGATAGATGTCTGCTGTAGTCTGATTTTCCTCTGGCCCTAACACCAGACTTAGACATTGTGACAGATAGATGTCTGCTGTAGTCTGAGTTTCCTCTGGCCCTAACACCAGACTTAGACATTGTGACAGATAGATGTCTGGTGTAGTCTGAGTTTCCTCTGGCCCTAACACCAGACTTAAACATTGTTACAGATAGATGTCTGGTGTAGCCCGAGTTTCCTCTGGCCCTAACACCAGACTTAGACATTGTGACAGATAGATGTCTGGTGTAGTCTGAGTTTCCTCTGGCCCTAACACCAGACTTAGACATTGTGACAGATAGATGTCTGGTGTAGCCCGAGTTTCCTCTGGCCCTAACACCAGACTAAGACATTGTGACAGATAGATGTCTGGTGTAGTCTGAGTTTCCTCTGGCCCTGACACCAGACTTAGACATTGTGACAGATAGATGTCTAGTGTAGTCTGAGTTTCCTCTGGCCCTGACACCAGACTTAGACATTGTGACAGATAGATGTCTGGTGTAGTCTGAGTTTCCTCTGGCCCTGACACCAGACTAAGACATTGTGACAGATAGATGTCTGGTGTAGTCTGAGTTTCCTCTGGCCCTGACACCAGACTAAGACATTGTGACAGATAGATGTCTGGTGTAGTCTGAGTTTCCTCTGGCCCTGACACCAGACTTAGACATTGTGACAGATAGATGTCTGGTGTAGCCCGAGTTTCCTCTGGCCCTGACACCAGACTTAGACATTGTGACAGATAGATGTCTGGTGAAGCCCGGGTTTCCTCTGGCCCTGACACCAGACTTAGACATTGTGACAGATAGATGTCTGGTGTAGCCCGAGTTTCCTCTGGCCCTGACACCAGACTTAGACATTGTGACAGATAGATGTCTGGTGTAGCCCGAGTTTCCTCTGGCCCTGACACCAGACTTAGACATTGTGACAGATAGATGTCTGGTGTAGCCCGAGTTTCCTCTGGCCCTGACACCAGACTAAGACATTGTGACAGATAGATGTCTGGTGTAGTCTGAGTTTCCTCTGGCCCTGACACCAGACTTAGACATTGTGACAGATAGATGTCTGGTGTAGTCTGAGTTTCCTCTGGCCCTGACACCAGACTTAGACATTGTGACAGATAGATGTCTGGTGTAGTCTGAGTTTCCTCTGGCCCTGACACCAGACTTAGACATTGTGACAGATAGATGTCTGGTGTAGTCTGAGTTTCCTCTGGCCCTGACACCAGACTAAGACATTGTGACAGATAGATGTCTGGTGTAGTCTGAGTTTCCTCTGGCCCTGACACCAGACTAAGACATTGTGACAGATAGATGTCTGGTGTAGTCTGAGTTTCCTCTGGCCCTGACACCAGACTTAGACATTGTGACAGATAGATGTCTGGTGTAGTCTGAGTTTCCTCTGGCCCTAACACCAGACTTAGACATTGTGACAGATAGATGTCTGGTGTAGTCTGAGTTTCCTCTGGCCCTGACACCAGACTTAGACATTGTGACAGATAGATGTCTGGTGTAGTCTGAGTTTCCTCTGGCCCTGACACCAGACTTAGACATTGTGACAGATAGATGTATTTATTTATTTAATAGAACAAGCTTCATAACAAGTGGTTGTTGTACAATTATATGGCATTTCTTTCATTCTTCTTATTCTACCACAATACCCCGTGCTATTCCACTCTCAAATCATTGTATAAACGTACTGACTGTTGGATAACAATATGTTATATACCACTAGTGGTATATGACCTTCCGAACTTTTGATTGGTTGAAAAGGTGAACTTTGAACGGAAATCACGCAGTTCAATGCCACGTGCGAGTTGTTGGCGTCGTCATCGATTGTTGACGTCGTTACTTCTTAGCAGGAATATACCGTAATTTCCTGTCAACTTTGACATGCCGCCAACCCCACTCCACAACTCACAAGATGAATTTCAATGCCATATTTCGGTAAATTAGTAGATGTCTTCTGAATATCATTTTTTAAATATGAATTTTATTATACCCTCGCAACGAAGTCGTGGGGGAAGGGTATACTGGAATCAGGTTGTCCGTCCGTCCGTCCGTCCGTCCGTCCGTCCGTCTGTAGAGTAGACACAAGGATGTACCGGGATTCCTCCAAAACTACTGAAGGAATTTCAACTAAACTTAGTCGCAAGAATCCTTAAACAATGTAGATGTGCAAAATTTTGATCGCCATGATAACCAGGTTACTATACTTCTTGCTTTTTTTGGAAGGGGGGGGGGGGGGGATTTACCAGAAAATTCCTCCTAAACCTATGAACCGAATTCAATGGAACTTCACAGGAATATTACGGACTACGTCTTCATATGCGTGCAGATTTTATTGAACAGAAACATGTTTTTGTTTGAAATGTTTGTCTGGAAAACAATTCCTAAACCAGTGAAACAATTTCAATGAAGCTTCCCATGAATGTCTGGCACCATGTGTAGATATACATGCAGGTTATTTTATACAGATTTTTGGTGGCCATTGAACCAGGTCACTATCCATACACAGGTTTTTGTTGGAAAATATTGGCCGGAAAACTATTCCCAAACCAGTGAACCAATTTCAATGTTACTACATATACATTGTAATAGGAATATTAGTGGTGATGTGTAGTTCTATGTATCTGCAGATAAAAAAAAATTTCATCAAAATTGGCTTATAAAAATGTTAATTACAAAGGGTCGGGGAGTAGGGGACCGGGGGTATTAGTAAGCCATTGGCAAACAGTTCTAGTTACCTTTGAAATACATCTTAAATTAATGAAGGTATTCGACACAATATACAGTTTTCTTAATTTCAACAACCACTCAGTTTTAAATCGCTTCATTACACCTAACATCGGTCACGAAATGGTAGAAATATTCTATATCAATGAAGTTGATTCATCGTCTTACCCAATAAATTGTAAATCTTCATGAGCAAATCCGTCCACTTTATTTGGTGCAGGCGACCTTGTATTTCACCAACAAGGAAAAATACCAGGGAATGGGCATCAGAGGTCATAGAGTTGAGGGGTCACATAGATCACTGAACATCAGAGGTCACAGAGTTGAGAGGTCACATAGATCACTAAACATCAAAGGTCACAGAGTTGAAGGGTCACATAGATCACTGAACATCAGAGGTCACAGAGTTGAAGGGTCACATAGATCACTGAACATCAGAGGTCACAGAGTTGAAGGGTTACATAGATCACTGAACATCAGAGGTCACAGAGTTGAAGGGTCACATAGATCACTGAACATCAGAGGTCACAGAGTTGAAGGGTCACATAAATCACTGAACATCAGAGGTCACAGAGTTGAAGGGTCACATAGATCACTGAACATCAGAGGTCACAGAGTTGAAGGTCACATAGATCACTGAACATCAGAGGTCACAAAGTTGAAGGTCACATAGATCACTGAACATCAGAGGTCACAGAGTTGAAGGTCACATAGATCACTGAACATCAGAGGTCACAGAGTTGAAGGTCAAATAGATCACTGAACATCAGAAGTCACATCGTCAAGTGAGAAAATGCGAGAAACACAGAACTGACTTATTCTTCACATATCCACATTGTCCTGCATGTGAGGACGTGACAAGCCCCAATTCCCATTATTTATAAATCAATACTCTATATTTCTGATTCAGTATTCCTATCACGTTTCATGATGTAACGATAAATTCTGAGAATAAATGCAGTAACTCTATTATCGTCGAATGTCTGACGCATTTCATACGATTCTGCAGCTAACAAAGCACACAGCACTCTTCTGTTTCAAAAGGTAAAAAAAAATATTGATTGTCAAAATAACTTTTAAAACATCGCTTGTTAGAAAACGCAACAGGCTATTATTACATTGAGTTAATAGACCCCAAACCATTAAATGATAATTGTACTAGTAATAGTTTGAAAGCTACTGGCTACCTGATACCTTCAACAAAGGACAACGAAGTTAAGCACGTGCCTCTGCCTAATTAGCTATCATGGTGACGACGCTTGTATTTTGACAAATCTTCGCACAGTCTTAGTTACTCACTTCACATTGAAGGATCGATATATATTTATCTGTCATTGTTCGCCTTCAAATTATTAGACAGTAATTTTCTAAATAAAAATATTCAACAAGACGTGCTGAATTGCGTAATTCGGTACAATAGGTGTTGTTGAAGATTGAAATGTGACAAAATATGGAGGAAAGTGAAGGATGAGGTACAGAAAGGGTTACATAATGGACGTTACATAGTGGAAGGTTTGCTGAGAATAAAGGAAGAGGATTTGAAGACGAGAAATTCGTGAAGTGAAATGAGAACATTTTATAGGAAGAGTAGAATGAGGACGGGATATAGTAGGATACGGACGATGACGGAATGCAAGATGAGTAGGATGAGGACGGGATGTAGGAGATGTAGGATGAGGAAGGGGTGTAGGAGGAGTGGGATGTGGACGGGATGTAGGATGAGGACAGGATGTAGGAGAGGTAGGATAAGGAAGGGGTGTAGGAGGGGTAGGATGAGGACGGAATGAAGGAGGCTACGCTAGGATGAGGACGGGATGTAGGAGAGGAAGGATGAGGACGGGATGTAGGAGAGGAAGGATGAGGACGAGATGTAGGAGAGGAAGGATGAGGACGGGATGTAGGAGAAGTAGGATGAGGACGGGATGTAGGAGAGGAAGGATGAGGACGGGATGTAGGAGAGGAAGGATGAGGCCGGGATGTAGGATGAGGACGGGATGTAGGAGATGTAGGATGAGGACGGGATGTAGAAGAGGTAGGATGAGGCCGGGATGAAGGATGAGGACGGGATGTAGGAGATGTAGGATGAGGACGGGATGTAGGAGAGGTAGGATGAGGACGGGATGTAGGAGAGGAAGGATGAGGACGGGATGTAGGAGAGGAAGGATGAGGCCGGGATGTAGGATGAGGACGGGATGTAGGAGAGGTAGGATGAGGACGGGATGTAGGAGAGGTAGGATGAGGCCGGGATGTAGGAGAGGTAGGATGAGGCCGGGATGTAGGAGAGGTAGGATGAGGACGGAATGTAGGAGGGGTAGGATGAGGCCGGGATGTAGGAGAGGAAGGATGAGGACGGGATGTAGGAGAGGAAGGATGAGGACGGGATGTAGGAGAGGTAGGATGAGGACGGGATGTAGGAGAGGTAGGATGAGGACGGAATGTAGGAGGGGTAGGATGAGGCCGGGATGTAGGAGATGTAGGATGAGGACGGGATGCAGTAGATGTAAGATGAGGCCGGGATGTAGGAGAGGAAGGATGAGGACGGGATGTAGGAGAGGTAGGATGAGGACGGGATGTAGGAGAGGTAGGATGAGGCCGGGATGTAGGAGAGGTAGGATGAGGCCGGGATGTAGGATGAGGACGGAATGTAGGAGGGGTAGGATGAGGCCGGGATGTAGGAGAGGAAGGATGAGGACGGGATGTAGGAGAGGAAGGATGAGGACGGGATGTAGGAGAGGAAGGATGAGGACGGGATGTAGAAGGGGTAGGATGAGGCCGGGATGTAGGAGAGGAAGAATGAGGCCGGGATGTAGTAGATGTAAGATGAGGACGGTATGTAGGAGAGGAAGGATGAGGACGGGATGTAGGAGGGGTAGGATGAGGCCGGGTTGTAGGAGGGGTAGGATGAGGACGGGATGTAGGAGGGGTAGGATGAGGACGGGATGTAGGAAGGTAAGATGAGGGGGTTAGGATGAGGCCAGGATGTAGTAGATGTAAGATGAGGACGGGATGTAGTAGATGTAAGATGAGGCCGGGATGTAGGAGAGGAAGGATGAGGACGGGATGTTGGAGGAATAGGTTGAGGACGGGATGTAGGGAAGGGAGGATGAGGACGGGATGTAGTAGATGTAAGATGAGGCCGGGATGTAGGAGAGGTAGGATGAGGACGGGATGTAGGAGGGGTAAGATGAGGACGGGATGTAGGAGGGATAGGTTGAGGACGGGATGAAGGAGGGGTAGGATGAGGACGGGATGTAGGAGGGGTAGGATGAGGACGGGATGTAGTAGATGTAAGATGAGGCCGGGATGTAGGAGGGATAGGATGAGGCCGGGATGTAGGAGAGGTAGGATGAGGACGGGATGTAGAAGGGGTAGAATGAGGACGGGATGTAGGAGAAGTAGGATGAGGACGGGATGTAGGAGAGGAAGGATGAGGACGGGATGTAGGAGAGGAAGGATGAGGACGGGATGTAGGAGAAGTAGGATGAGGACGGAATGTAGGAGAGGTAGGATGAGGCCGGGATGTAGGAGAGGAAGGATGAGGACGGGATGTAGGAGGGGTAGGATGAGGACGGGATGTAGGAGGGGTAGGATGAGGACGGGATGTAGGAGAAGTAGGATGAGGACGGGATGTAGGAGAGGTAGGATGAGGACGGGATGTAGGAGAGGTAGGATGAGGACGGGATGTAGGAGAGGAAGGATGAGGACGGAATGTAGGAGAGGTAGGATGAGGACGGGATGTAGGAGATGTAGGATGAGGACGGAATGTAGGGGAGGTAGGATGAGGACGGGATGTAGGAGAGGTAGGATGAGGACGGGATGTAGGAGAGGTAGGATGAGGACGGAATGTAGGAGAGGTAGGATGAGGACGGGATGTAGGAGAGGAAGGATGAGGACGGAATGTAGGAGAGGTAGGATGAGGACGGGATGTAGGAGAGGTAAATGAGGACGGGATGTAGGAGAGGTAAATGAGGACGGGATGTAGGAGAGGTAGGATGAGGACGGGGTGTAGGAGATGTAGGATTAGGACGGAATGTAGGAGAGGTAGGATGAGGACGGGATGTAGGAGAGGTAAATGAGGAAGGGGTGTAGGAGAGGAAAATGAGGAAGGGGTGTAGAAGGGGTAGGATGAGGCCGGGATGTAGGAGAGGAAGAATGAGGCCGAGATGTAGTAGATGTAAGATGAGGACGGTATGTAGGAGAGGAAGGATGAGGACGGGATGTAGGAGGGGTAGGATGAGGCCGGGTTGTAGGAGGGGTAGGATGAGGACGGGATGTAGGAGGGGTAGGATGAGGACGGGATGTAGGAAGGTAAGATGAGGGGGTTAGGATGAGGCCAGGATGTAGTAGATGTAAGATGAGGACGGGATGTAGTAGATGTAAGATGAGGCCGGGATGTAGGAGAGGAAGGATGAGGACGGGATGTTGGAGGAATAGGTTGAGGACGGGATGTAGGAAAGGTAGGATGAGGACGGGATGTAGTAGATGTAAGATGAGGCCGGGATGTAGGAGAGGTAGGATGAGGACGGGATGTAGGAGGGGTAGGATGAGGACGGGATGTAGGAGTGATAGGTTGAGGACGGGATGAAGGAGGGGTAGGATGAGGACGGGATGTAGGAGGGGTAGAATGAGGACGGGATGTAGTAGATGTAAGATGAGGCCGGGATGTAGGAGGGATAGGATGAGGCCGGGATGTAGGAGAGGTAGGATGAGGACGGGATGTAGGAGGGGTAGAATGAGGACGGGATGTAGGAGAAGTAGGATGAGGACGGGATGTAGGAGAGGAAGGATGAGGACGGGATGTAGGAGAAGTAGGATGAGGACGGGATGTAGGAGAGGAAGGATGAGGACGGGATGTAGGAGAGGAAGGATGAGGACGGGATGTAGGAGAAGTAGGATGAGGACGGAATGTAGGAGAGGTAGGATGAGGCCGGGATGTAGGAGAGGAAGGATGAGGACGGGATGTAGGAGGGGTAGGATGAGGACGGGATGTAAGAGAAGTAGGATGAGGACGGGATGTAGGAGATGTAGGATGAGGACGGGATGTAGGAGAGGTAAATGAGGACGGGATGTAGGAGGGGTAGGATGAGGCCGGGATGTAGGAGAGGAAGAATGAGGCCGGGATGTAGTAGATGTAAGATGAGGACGGGATGTAGGAGAGGAAGGATGAGGACGGGATGTAGGAGGGGTAGGATGGGGCCTGGTTGTAGGAGGGGTAGGATGAGGACGGGATGTAGGAGGGGTAGGATGAGGACGGGATGTAGGAAGGTAAGATGAGGGGGTTAGGATGAGGCCAGGATGTAGTAGATGTAAGATGAGGACGGGATGTAGTAGATGTAAGATGAGGCCGGGATGTAGGAGAGGAAGGATGAGGACGGATGTTGGAGGAATAGGTTGAGGACGGGATGTAGGAGAGGTAGGATGAGGACGGGATGTTGGAGGAATAGGTTGAGGACGGGATGTAGGAAACGTAGGATGAGGACGGGATATAGTAGATGTAAGATAAGGCCGGGATGTAGGAGAGGTAGGATGAGGACGGGATGTAGGAGGGGTAGGATGAGGACGGGATGAAGGAGGGGTAGGATGAGGACGGGATGTAGGAGGGGTAGGATGAGGACGGGATGTAGGAGGGGTAGGATGAGGACGGGATGTAGGAGGGGTAGGATGAGGACGGGATGTAGGAGGGGTAGGATGAGGACGGGATGTAGTAGATGTAAGATGAGGCCGGGATGTAGGAGGGGTAGGATGAGGCCGGGATGTAGGAGGGGTAGGATGAGGACGGGATGTAGGAGGGGTAGGATGAGGACGGGATGTAGGAGGGGTAGGATGAGGACGGGATGTAGTAGATGTAAGATGAGGCCGGGATGTAGGAGGGATAGGATGAGGCCGGGGTGTAGGATAGGTAGGATAAGGACGGGATGTAGGAGGGGTAGGATGAGGACGGGATGTAGGAGGGATAGGTTGAGGACGGGATGAAGGAGGGGTAGGATGAGGACGGGATGTAGGAGGGATAGGTTGAGGACGGGATGAAGGAGGGGTAGGATGAGGACGGGATGTAGGAGGGGTAGGATGATGCTGGGTTGTAGGAGGGATAGGTTCAGGACGGGATGTAGGAGGGTTAGGATGAGGACGGGATGTAGGAGGGATAGGATGAGGACGGGATGTAGGAGGGGTAAGATGAGGACGGGATGTAGGAGGGGTAGGATGAGGACGGGATGTAGGAGGGGTAGGATGAGGACTGGATGTAAGAGATGTACGATGAGGCCGGGATGTAGGAGGGGTAGGATGAGGACGGGATGTAGGAGGGGTAGGATGAGGACTGGATGTAAGAGATGTAGGATGAGGCCGGGATGTAGGAGGGGTAGGATGAGGACGGGATGTAGGAGAGGTAGGATGAGGCCGGGATGTAGGAGGGGTAGGATGAGGACGGGATGTAGGAGGGATAGGATGAGGCCGGGATGTAGGAGGGGTAGGATGAGGACGGGATGAAGGAGGGGTAGGATGAGGACGGGATGTAGGAGGGGTAGGATGATGCTGGGATGTAGGAGGCATAGGTTGAGGACGGGATGTAGTAGGGGTAGGATGAAGACGCGATGTAGGAGGGATAGGATGAGGACGGGATGTAGGAGGGGTAAGATGAGGACGGGATGTAGGAGGGGTAGGATGAGGACTGGATGTAAGAGATGTAGGATGAGGCCGGGATGTAGGAGGGGTAGGATGAGGACGGGATGTAGGAGGGGTAGGATGAGGACTGGATGTAAGAGATGTACGATGAGGCCGGGATGTAGGAGGGGTAGGATGAGGACGGGATGTAGGAGGGGTAGGATGAGGACGGGATGTAAGAGATGTAGGATGAGGCCGGGATGTAGGAGGGGTAGGATGAGGACGGGATGTAGGAGGGGTAAGATGAGGACGGGATGTAGGAGGGGTAGGATGAAGACTGGATGTAAGAGATGTAGGATGAGGCCGGGATGTAGGAGGGGTAGGATGAGGACGGGATGTAGGAGAGGTAGGATGAGGCCGGGATGTAGGAGGAGTAGGATGAGGACGGAATGTAGGAGGGGTAGGATGAGGCCGGGATGTAGGAGGGGTAGGATGAGGACGGGATGAAGGAGGGGTAGGATGAGGACGGGATGTAGGAGGGGTAGGATGATGTTGGGATGTAGGAGGGATAGGTTGAGGACGGGATGTAGGAGGGGTAGGATGAAGACGGGATGTAGGAGGGATAGGATGAGGACGGGATGTAGGAGGGGTAAGATGAGGACGGGATGTAGGAGGGGTAGGATGAGGACTGGATGTAAGAGATGTAGGATGAGGACGGGATGTAGGAGGGGTAGGATGAGGACGGGATGTAGGAGGGGTAGGATGAGGACGGGATGTAGGAGGGATAGGTTGAGGACGGGATGTAGGAGGGGTAGGATGAGGACGGAATGTAGGAGAGGTAGGATGAGGACGGGATGTAGGAGGGGTAGGATGAAGACTGGATGTAGGAGATGTAGAATGAGGCCGGGATGTAGGAGGGGTAGGATGAGGCCGGGATGTAGGAGGGGTAGGATGAGGACGGGATGTAGGAGGGGTAGGATGAGGACGGGATGTAGGAGGGGTAGGAGGGGTAGGATGAGGACGGGATGTAGGAGGGGTAGGATGAAGACTGGATGTAGGAGATGTAGAATGAGGCCGGGATGTAGGAGAGGAAGGATGAGGGGTAGGATTAGGACGGGGTGTAGGATAGGTAGGATAAGGACGGGATGTCAGAGAGGTAGGAATAGATCGGGATGTAGGAGGGTAGGATAAGGACGGGATAAATCAGGAGTAGGATGAGGACGGAATAAATCAGGAGTAGGATGAGGACGGGATAAATCAGGAGTAGGATGAGGACGGGATAAATCAAGAGTAGGATGAGGACGGAATAAATCAGTAGTAGGATGAGGAAGAGAAATAATAGGGTTAATATGAGGACAGGATAAATTAGGGGTAGGATGAGAAATAGATAAACTAGGGTAGGATGATGAAAGGATAAAGTTAAGATAGGATGAGGAGGGGTATAGTAGGGTTAAGATGAGGATAACTTTTTCAGGATGTATTTTGGTGTGTTTAAGCAGGACGCATCTGCATTGATGAGAATATAGACTTAAATACGTTCAGCAGTTTAACTTCCTACGTCACTCGGTATGTTGATCCACCCCTGGTATAAACGTCACGCGGTATGTTGATCCACCCTGGTATATACGTCACGCGGTATGTTGATCCACCCCTGGTATATACGTCACGCGGTATGTTGATCCACCCCTGGTATATACGTCACTCGGTATGTTGATCCACCCCTGGTATATACGTCACTCGGTATGTTGATCCACCCCTGGTATATACGTCACTCGGTATGTTGATCCATCCCTAGTATATACGTCATTTGGTATGTTGATTCATCCCTAGTATATACGTCATTTGGTATGTTGATCCACCCCTGGTTTACGACATGTTCATAACCCTATGCAGTAGTCATTAATAGTGTTTTTGTTTTCATGCGGTCGTACAGTAGAGATTTTCTGCTACTAGTCAGCTATTTCCTGATACAGAAACTAATTTAATGCTTGTAATGACAAACAGACATCATGTAATTTGACAATCTGATAACGAGCGGCACAGTCTGTAGAGAACATGTAAATAAAGACGATAGGTTGGTATCGACCAGAATTAAGACCGAAACTCCTCCTCATTTCATCCATTCATTTATTCTGTGTTCTGTTTGATATATACACAATCAGATCATATTATTGACCAAACCCCTGAAAAAGTAATTTCCTTCCCAGACGTCGTGTTCTGAGCGCAGGATACGAAAGGCCAGACTGTTTGTTCGGGCGATGTATAAAAAGTTTACCGAGGTCCCTAAAACTCAGAGCAGCAATTGACAGTGAATAATAGTCATGATTCGTGCCAAGAGATAGCATCCAAATAACTGTCAACCTAGTTACCAAGAGGTCGACAGTCCAGAACGTTAGTGATGGAGTACGGTCCGTCACAAGCGCCATCTGTTGGAGACAAACAAGAGTTAATGTCCGTAGGGCCCTAGACTCTTTAATCGATCACATCCTGTGTACAGCTGTTATACAAAATCTCCACACTACCTTCACCAAGGTCACTCCTGACAATTTAATTTCCGATACAAAACTCCCGGTAAAATTCGGAAGCCATCCATGGGCAATGAAACAAGAATAGGCTTCCTGTACCGGATGTTGTGTTAGCAGATGGCGTCTGGACACATTTTATCAACCGACCAACTTTCCACTGCCGGTTTAGACATACACGTAAGAGCGTATATCAGGTTTAGGTTCTGAAATTTGGTTAAAAGTATACAGACCAGCGCTGGTGTATTGGAACCAGGATTTGAGCGATTTCTGCCGATAAAGATATAGGCTTAGAATATATATACAAATTGGATTTGCGCTTGAAACAGGCCAAGACATATCATCAGATAGTTTGAAAGGATAGACACCATCTTTAAGCTGGTCCAGATATTTAGCTCTATATGCGTCTATATGTCGGACATGTTTTATTTTTGCTTCATTCGATATGCTGATATATCGACGAGTTCCTTACCTTCTCAATGTTATTACACTATTATTACAACAACCCTTCTACACCCAAGTATAGAAACAAAAACACCAACAAACTCTAAAGGTCCTGTTAACTAGTGGCTATGGTGAATCATAGTTATCACACAAGTCTTAAGGTATCAGATCCTGTTAACTAGAGGTTATGGTGAATCATAGTTTATCACACAAGTCTAAAGGTACCAGGTACTGTTAACTAGTGGTTATGGTGAATCATAGTTTATCACACAAGCCTAAAGGTACCAGATCCTGTTAACTAGAGGTTATGGTGAATGATAGTTATCACACAAGCCTAAAGGTATCAGATCCTGTTAACTAGTGGTTATGGTGAATCATAGTTTATCACACAAGTCTAAAGGTACTAGATCATGTTAACTAGTGGTTATGGTGAATCATAGTTTATCACACAAGCCTAAAGGTATCAGATCCTGTTAACTAGTGGTGATGGTGAATCATAGTTTATCACACAAGTCTAAAGGTATCAGGTCCTGTTAACTGGTGGTTATGGTGAATCATAGTTAATCACACAAGTCTAAAGGTATCAGATCCTGTTAACTAGTGGCTATGGTGAATCATAGTTATCACATAAGTCTAAAGGTATCAGGTCCTGTTAATTGGTGGTTATGGTGAATCATAGTTAATCACACAAGTCTAAAGGTATCAGATCCTGTTAACTAGTGGCTATGGTGAATCATAGTTTATCACACTAGTGGTTATGGTGAATCATAGTTATCACACAAGCCTAAAGGTACCAGATCCTGTTAACTGGTGGTTATGGTGAATGATAGTTATCACATAAGTCTAAAGGTACTAGATCCTGTTAACTAGTGGTTATGGTGAATCATAGTTTATCACACAAGCCTAAAGGTACCAGATCCTGTTAACTAGAGGTTATGATGAATCATAGTTATCACACAAGTCTAAAGGTCCTGTTAACTGGTGGTTATGGTGAATCATAGTTTATCACACAAGTCTAAAGGTATCAGATCCTGTTAACTGGTGGTTATGGTGAATCATAGTTTATCACACAAGTCTAAAGGTACCAGATCCTGTTAACTGGTGGTTATGGTGAATCATAGTTTATCACACAAGTCTAAAGGTACCAGATCTTGTTAACTAGTGGTTATGGTGAATCATAGTTATCACACAAGTCTAAAGGTATCAGATCCTGTTAACTGGTGGTTATGGTGAATCATAGTTTATCACACAAGTCTAAAGGTATCATGTCCTGTTAACTAGTGGTTATGGTGAATGATAATTATCACACAAGCCTAAAGGTACCAGATCCTGTTAACTAGTGGTTATGGTGAATCATAGTTATCACACAAGTCTAAAGGTATCAGATCCTGTTAACTAGTGGTTATGGTGAATCATAGTTTATCACACAAGCCTAAAGGTCCTGTTAACTGGTGGTTATGGTGAATCATAGTTTATCACACAAGCCTAAAGGTACCAGATCCTGTTAACTAGTGGTTATGGTGAATAATAGTTTATCACACAAGCCTAAAGGTACCAGATCCTGTTAACTAGTGGTTATGGTGAATCATAGTTTATCACACAAGTCTAAAGGTACCAGGTCCTGTTTACTAGTGGTTATGGTGAATCATAGTTATCACACAAGCCAAAAGGTACCAGATCCTGTTAACTAGTGGTTATGGTGAATCATAGTTATCACACAAGTCTAAAGGTACCAGATCATGTTAACTAGTGGTTATGGTGAATCATAGTTATCACACAAGCCTAAAGGTCCAGTTAACTGGTGGTTATTGTGAATCATAGTTTATCACACAAGTCTGAAGTTACCAGATCCTGTTAACTAGTGGTTATGGTGAATCATAGTTATCACACAAGCCTAAAGGTCCTGTTAACTGGTGGTTATTGTGAATCATAGTTTATCACACAAGTCTGAAGTTACCAGATCCTGTTAACTAGTGGTTATGGTGATTCATAGTTAATCACACTAACCTAAAGGTATCAGGTCCTGTTAACTGGTGGTTATGGTGATTCATATTTTATCACACAAGTCTAAAGGTACCAGATCCTGTTAACTAGTGGTTATGGTGAATCATAGTTTATCACACAAGTCTAAAGGAATCAGATCCTGTTAACTAGTGGTTATGGTGAATCATAGTTATCACACAAGTCTAAAGGTATCAGATCCTGTTAACTAGTGGTTATGGTGAATCATAGTTATCACACAAGTCTAAAGGTATCATATCCTGTTAACTAGTGGTTATGGTGAATCATAGTTATCACACAAGTCTAAAGGTACCAGGTCATGTTAACTAGTGGTTATGATGAATCATAGTTTATCACACTAGTGGTTATGGTGAATCATAGTTATCACACAAGCCTAAAGGTACCAGATCCTGTTAACTAGTGGTTATGGTGAATCATAGTTTATCACACAAGCCTAAAGGTACCAGATCCTGTTAACTGGTGGTTATGGTGAATCATAGTTTATCACACAAGTCTAAAGGTACCAGATCCTGTTAACTAGTGGTTATGGTGAATCCTAGTTTATCACACAAGTCTAAAGGTACCAGATCCTGTTAACTAGTGGTTATGGTGAATCATTGTTTATCACACAAGTCTAAAGGTATCAGGTCCTGTTAACTAGTGGTTATGGTGAATCATAGTTATCACACAAGTCTAAAGGTACCAGATCCTGTTAACTAGTGGTTATGGTGAATCATAGTTATCACACAAGCCTAAAGGTCCAGTTAACTGGTGGTTATGGTGAATCATAGTTTATCACACAAGTCTAAAGGTACCAGATCTTGTTAACTAGTGGTTATGGTGAATCATAGTTATCACACAAGTCTAAAGGTATCAGATCCTGTTAACTAGTGGTTATGGTGAATCATAGTTTATCACACAAGCCTAAAGGTCCTGTTAACTGGTGGTTATGGTGAATCATAGTTTATCACACAAGCCTAAAGGTACCAGATCCTGTTAACTAGTGGTTATGGTGAATAATAGTTTATCACACAAGCCTAAAGGTACCAGATCCTGTTAACTAGTGGTTATGGTGAATCATAGTTTATCACACAAGTCTAAAGGTACCAGGTCCTGTTTACTAGTGGTTATGGTGAATCATAGTTATCACACAAGCCAAAAGGTACCAGATCCTGTTAACTGGTGGTTATGGTGAATCATAGTTATCACACAAGTCTAAAGGTATCATGTCCTGTTAACTAGTGGTTATGGTGAATGATAATTATCACACAAGCCTAAAGGTATCAGATCCTGTTAACTAGTGGTTATGGTGAATCATAGTTATCACACAAGTCTTAAGGTACCAGATCCTGTTAACTAGTGGTTATGGTGAATCATAGTTATCACACAAGCCTAAAGGTCCAGTTAACTGGTGGTTATTGTGAATCATAGTTTATCACACAAGTCTGAAGTTACCAGATCCTGTTAACTAGTGGTTATGGTGAATCATAGTTATCACACAAGCCTAAAGGTCCTGTTAACTGGTGGTTATTGTGAATCATAGTTTATCACACAAGTCTGAAGTTACCAGATCCTGTTAACTAGTGGTTATGGTGATTCATAGTTAATCACACTAACCTAAAGGTATCAGGTCCTGTTAACTGGTGGTTATGGTGATTCATATTTTATCACACAAGTCTAAAGGTACCAGATCCTGTTAACTAGTGGTTATGGTGAATCATAGTTTATCACACAAGTCTAAAGGTATCAGATCCTGTTAACTAGTGGTTATGGTGAATCATAGTTATCACACAAGTCTAAAGGTATCAGATCCTGTTAACTAGTGGTTATGGTGAATCATAGTTATCACACAAGTCTAAAGGTATCATATCCTGTTAACTAGTGGTTATGGTGAATCATAGTTATCACACAAGTCTAAAGGTACCAGGTCATGTTAACTAGTGGTTATGATGAATCATAGTTTATCACACTAGTGGTTATGGTGAATCATAGTTATCACACAAGCCTAAAGGTACCAGATCCTGTTAACTAGTGGTTATGGTGAATCATAGTTTATCACACAAGCCTAAAGGTACCAGATCCTGTTAACTAGTGGTTATGGTGAATCATAGTTATCACACAAGCCTAAAGGTCCAGTTAACTAGTGGTTATGGTGATTCATATTTTATCACACAAGTCTAAAGGTACCAGATCCTGTTAACTAGTGGTTATGGTGAATCCTAGTTTATCACACAAGTCTAAAGGTACCAGATCCTGTTAACTAGTGGTTATGGTGAATAATAGTTTATCACACAAGCCTAAAGGTACCAGATCCTGTTAACTAGTGGTTATGGTGAATCATAGTTTATCACACAAGTCTAAAGGTACCAGGTCCTGTTTACTAGTGGTTATGGTGAATCATAGTTATCACACAAGCCTAAAGGTACCAGATCCTGTTAACTGGTGGTTATGGTGAATCATAGTTATCACACAAGTCTAAAGGTATCATGTCCTGTTAACTAGTGGTTATGGTGAATGATAATTATCACACAAGCCTAAATGTATCAGATCCTGTTAACTAGTGGTTATGGTGAATCATAGTTATCACACAAGTCTAAAGGTACCAGATCCTGTTAACTAGTGGTTATGGTGAATCATAGTTATCACACAAGCCTAAAGGTCCAGTTAACTGGTGGTTATTGTTAATCATAGTTTATCACACAAGTCTGAAGTTACCAGATCCTGTTAACTAGTGGTTATGGTGAATCATAGTTATCACACAAGCCTAAAGGTCCTGTTAACTGGTGGTTATTGTGAATCATAGTTTATCACACAAGCCTAAATGTATCAGATCCTGTTAACTAGTGGTTATGGTGAATCATAGTTTATCACATAAGTCTAAAGGTACCAGATCCTGTTAACTAGTGGTTATGGTGAATCATAGTTTATCACACAAATCTAAAGGTACCAGATCCTGTTAACTAGAGGTTATGGTGAATCATTGTTTATCACCCAAGCCTAAATGTATCAGATCCTGTTAACTAGTGGTTATGGTGAATCATAGTTTATCACACACGTCTAAAGGTACCAGATCCTGTTAACTAGTGGTTATGGTAAATCATAGTTTATCACACAAGTCTAAAGGTATCAGATCCTGTTAACTATTTGTTATGGTGAATCATAGTTATCACACAAGCCTAAAGGTATCAGATCCTGTTAACTATTTGTTATGGTGAATCATAGTTATCACACAAGCCTAAAGGTCCTGTTAAATGGTGGTTTTGGTGAATCATAGTTATCACACAAGCCTAAAAGTACCAGATCCTGTTAACTAAAGGTTATGGTGAATCATAGTTATCACACAAGCCTAAAGTTACCTGATCCTGTTAACTGGTGGTTATGGTGAATCCTAGTTTATCACACAAGTCTAAAGGTACCAGATCCTGTTAACTGGTGGTTATGATGAATCATAGTTTATCACACAAGTCTAAAGGTACCAGGTCCTGTTAACTAGTGGTTATGGTGAATCATAGTTATCACACAAGCCTAAAGGTATCAGATCCTGTTAACTAGTGGTTATGGTGAATCATAGTTATCACACAAGCCTAAATGTCCTGTTAACTGGTGGTAATTGTGAATCATAGTTTATCACACAAGTCTAAAGGTACCAGGTCCTGTTAACTAGTGGTTATGGTGAATCATAGTTATCACACAAGTCTAAAGGTACCAGATCCTGTTAACTAGTGGTTATGGTGAATCATAATTATCACACAAGCCTAAAGGTCCTGTTAACTGGTGGTTATGGTGAATCATAGTTTATCACACAAGTCTGAAGTTACCAGATCCTGTGAACTAGTGGTTATGGTGATTCATAGTTTATCATACTAACCTAAAGGTATCAGGTCCTGTTAACTGGTGGTTATGGTGATTCATATTTTATCACACAAGTCTAAAGGTATCAGATCCTGTTAACTATTGGTTATGGTGAATCATAGTTATCACACAAGTCTAAAGGTATCAGATCCTGTTAACTAGTGGTTATGGTGAATCATAGTTATCACACAAGTCTACAGGTATCATATCCTGTTAACTAGTGGTTATGGTGAATCATAGTTATCACACAAGTCTAAAGGTACTAGATCATGTTAACAAGTGGTTATGGTGAATCATAGTTTATCACACAAGTCTAAAGGTATCAGATCCTGTTAACTAGTGGTTATGGTGAATCATAGTTATCACACAAGTCTAAAGGTACCATATCCTGTTAACTGGTGGTTATGGTGAGTCATAGTTTATCACACAAGCCAAAAGGTATCAGATCCTGTTAATTAGTGGTTATGGTGAATCATAGTTAATCACACAAGTCTAAAGGTATCAGATCCTGTTAACTGGTGGTTATGGTGAATCATAGTTATCACACAAGTCTAAAGGTATCAGATCCTGTTAACTGGTGGTTATTGTAAATCATAGTTTATCACACAAGTCTAAAGGTATCAGATCCTGTTAACTATTTGTTATGGTGAATCATAGTTATCACACAAGCCTAAAGGTATCAGATCCTGTTAACTATTTGTTATGGTGAATCATAGTTATCACACAAGCCTAAAGGTCCTGTTAAATGGTGGTTTTGGTGAATCATAGTTATCACAAAAGCCTAAAAGTACCAGATCCTGTTAAATAAAGGTTATGGTGAATCATAGTTATCACACAAGCCTAAAGGTACCAGATCCTGTTAACTAGTGGTTATGGTGAATCCTAGTTTATCACACAAGTCTAAAGGTACCAGATCCTGTTAACTAGTGGTTATGGTGAATCATAGTTATCACACAAGTCTGAAGGTCCTGTTAACTGGTGGTTATGGTCAATCCTAGTTTATCACACAAGTCTAAAGGTATCCGATCCAGTTAACTGGTGGTTATGATGAATCATAGTTTATCACACAAGTCTAAAGGTACCAGGTCCTGTTAACTAGTGGTTATGGTGAATCATAGTTATCACACAAGTCTGAAGGTCCTGTTAACTGGTGGTTATGGTCAATCCTAGTTTATCACACAAGTCTAAAGGTATCCGATCCTGTTAACTGGTGGTTATGATGAATCATAGTTTATCACACAAGTCTAAAGGTACCAGGTCCTGTTAACTAGTGGTTATGGTGAATCATAGTTATCACACAAGTCTAAAGTTACCAGATCCTGTTAACTGGTGGTTATGGTAAATCATAGTTTATCACACAAGTCTAAAGGTATCAGATCCTGTTAACTATTTGTTATGGTGAATCATAGTTATCACATAAGCCTAAAGGTATCAGATCCTGTTAACTAGTGGTTATGGTGAATCATAGTTTATCACACAAGCCTAAAGGTATCAGATCCTGCTAACTAGTGGTTATGGTGAATCATAGTTATCACACAAGCCTAAAGGTCCTGTTAACTAGTGGTTATGGTGAATCATAGTTTATCACACAAGTCTAAAGGTACTAGATCATGTTAACTATTTGTTATGGTGAATCATAGTTATCACACAAGCCTAAAGGTATCAGATCCTGTTAACTATTTGTTATGGTGAATCCTAGTTTATCACACAAGTCTAAAGGTACCAGATCCTGTTAACTAGTGGTTATGGTGAATCATAGTTATCACACAAGTCTGAAGGTCCTGTTAACTGGTGGTTATGGTCAATCCTAGTTTATCACACAAGTCTAAAGGTATCCGATCCAGTTAACTGGTGGTTATGATGAATCATAGTTTATCACACAAGTCTAAAGGTACCAGGTCCTGTTAACTAGTGGTTATGGTGAATCATAGTTATCACACAAGTCTGAAGGTCCTGTTAACTGGTGGTTATGGTCAATCCTAGTTTATCACACAAGTCTAAAGGTATCCGATCCTGTTAACTGGTGGTTATGATGAATCATAGTTTATCACACAAGTCTAAAGGTACCAGGTCCTGTTAACTAGTGGTTATGGTGAATCATAGTTATCACACAAGTCTAAAGTTACCAGATCCTGTTAACTGGTGGTTATGGTAAATCATAGTTTATCACACAAGTCTAAAGGTATCAGATCCTGTTAACTATTTGTTATGGTGAATCATAGTTATCACATAAGCCTAAAGGTATCAGATCCTGTTAACTAGTGGTTATGGTGAATCATAGTTTATCACACAAGCCTAAAGGTATCAGATCCTGCTAACTAGTGGTTATGGTGAATCATAGTTATCACACAAGCCTAAAGGTCCTGTTAACTAGTGGTTATGGTGAATCATAGTTTATCACACAAGTCTAAAGGTACTAGATCATGTTAACTATTTGTTATGGTGAATCATAGTTATCACACAAGCCTAAAGGTATCAGATCCTGTTAACTATTTGTTATGGTGAATCATAGTTTATCACACAAGCCTAAAGGTCCTGTTAAATGGTGGTTTTGGTGAATCATAGTTATCACACAAGCCTAAAAGTACCAGATCCTGTTAACTAAAGGTTATGGTGAATCATAGTTATCACACAAGCCTAAAGGTACCAGATCCTGTTAACTGGTGGTTATGGTGAATCATAGTTATCACACAAGTCTGAAGGTCCTGTTAACTGGTGGTTATGGTCAATCCTAGTTTATCACACAAGTCTAAAGGTACCAGATCCTGTTAACTGGTGGTTATGATGAATCATAGTTTATCACACAAGTCTAAAGGTACCAGGTCCTGTTAACTAGTGGTTATGGTGAATCATAGTTATCACACAAGTCTAAAGTTACCAGATCCTGTTAACTGGTGGTTATGGTAAATCATAGTTTATCACACAAGTCTAAAGGTATCAGATCTTGTTAACTAAAGGTTATGGTGAATCATAGTTATCACACAAGCCTAAAGGTATCAGATCCTGTTAACTAGTGGTTATGGTAAATCATAGTTATCACACAAGCCTAAAGGTACCAGATCGTGTTAACTAGTGGTTATGGTGAATCCTAGTTTATCACACAAGTCTAAAGGTACCAGATCCTGTTAACTAGTGGTTATGGTGAATCCTAGTTTATCACACAAGTCTAAAGGTATCAGATCCTGTTAACTAAAGGTTATGGTGAATCCTAGTTTATCACACAAGTCTAAAGGTACCAGATCCTGTTAACTAGTGGTTATGGTGAATCATAGTTTATCACACAAGTCTAAAGGTACCAAATCCTGTTAACTAAAGGTTATGATGAATCATAGTTTATCACACAAGTCTAAAGGTACCAGGTCCTGTCAACTAGTGGTTATGGTGAATCATAGTTATCACACAAGTCTAAAGGTATCAGATCCTGTTAACTGGTGGTTATGGTGAATCATAGTTATCACACAAGTCTAAAGGTACCAAATCCTGTTAACTGGTGGTTATGATGAATCATAGTTTATCACACAAGTCTAAAGGTACCAGGTCCTGTTAACTAGTGGTTATGGTGAATCATAGTTATCACACAAGTCTAAAGGTACCAGATCCTGTTAACTAGTGGTTATGGTGAATCATAGTTATCACACAAGTCTGAAGGTCCTGTTAACTGGTGGTTATGGTCAATCCTAGTTTATCACACAAGTCTAAAGGTATCCGATCCAGTTAACTGGTGGTTATGATGAATCATAGTTTATCACACAAGTCTAAAGGTACCAGGTCCTGTTAACTAGTGGTTATGGTGAATCATAGTTATCACACAAGTCTGAAGGTCCTGTTAACTGGTGGTTATGGTCAATCCTAGTTTATCACACAAGTCTAAAGGTATCCGATCCTGTTAACTGGTGGTTATGATGAATCATAGTTTATCACACAAGTCTAAAGGTACCAGGTCCTGTTAACTAGTGGTTATGGTGAATCATAGTTATCACACAAGTCTAAAGTTACCAGATCCTGTTAACTGGTGGTTATGGTAAATCATAGTTTATCACACAAGTCTAAAGGTATCAGATCCTGTTAACTATTTGTTATGGTGAATCATAGTTATCACATAAGCCTAAAGGTATCAGATCCTGTTAACTAGTGGTTATGGTGAATCATAGTTTATCACACAAGCCTAAAGGTATCAGATCCTGCTAACTAGTGGTTATGGTGAATCATAGTTATCACACAAGCCTAAAGGTCCTGTTAACTAGTGGTTATGGTGAATCATAGTTTATCACACAAGTCTAAAGGTACTAGATCATGTTAACTATTTGTTATGGTGAATCATAGTTATCACACAAGCCTAAAGGTATCAGATCCTGTTAACTATTTGTTATGGTGAATCATAGTTTATCACACAAGCCTAAAGGTCCTGTTAAATGGTGGTTTTGGTGAATCATAGTTATCACACAAGCCTAAAAGTACCAGATCCTGTTAACTAAAGGTTATGGTGAATCATAGTTATCACACAAGCCTAAAGGTACCAGATCCTGTTAACTGGTGGTTATGGTGAATCATAGTTATCACACAAGTCTGAAGGTCCTGTTAACTGGTGGTTATGGTCAATCCTAGTTTATCACACAAGTCTAAAGGTACCAGATCCTGTTAACTGGTGGTTATGATGAATCATAGTTTATCACACAAGTCTAAAGGTACCAGGTCCTGTTAACTAGTGGTTATGGTGAATCATAGTTATCACACAAGTCTAAAGTTACCAGATCCTGTTAACTGGTGGTTATGGTAAATCATAGTTTATCACACAAGTCTAAAGGTATCAGATCTTGTTAACTAAAGGTTATGGTGAATCATAGTTATCACACAAGCCTAAAGGTATCAGATCCTGTTAACTAGTGGTTATGGTAAATCATAGTTATCACACAAGCCTAAAGGTACCAGATCGTGTTAACTAGTGGTTATGGTGAATCCTAGTTTATCACACAAGTCTAAAGGTACCAGATCCTGTTAACTAGTGGTTATGGTGAATCCTAGTTTATCACACAAGTCTAAAGGTATCAGATCCTGTTAACTAAAGGTTATGGTGAATCCTAGTTTATCACACAAGTCTAAAGGTACCAGATCCTGTTAACTAGTGGTTATGGTGAATCATAGTTTATCACACAAGTCTAAAGGTACCAAATCCTGTTAACTAAAGGTTATGATGAATCATAGTTTATCACACAAGTCTAAAGGTACCAGGTCCTGTCAACTAGTGGTTATGGTGAATCATAGTTATCACACAAGTCTAAAGGTATCAGATCCTGTTAACTGGTGGTTATGGTGAATCATAGTTATCACACAAGTCTAAAGGTACCAAATCCTGTTAACTGGTGGTTATGATGAATCATAGTTTATCACACAAGTCTAAAGGTACCAGGTCCTGTTAACTAGTGGTTATGGTGAATCATAGTTATCACACAAGTCTAAAGGTACCAGATCCTGTTAACTAGTGGTTATGGTGAATCATAGTTATCACACAAGTCTAAAGGTCCTGTTAAATGGTGGTTATGGTGAATCATAATTATCACACAAGCCTAAAAGTACCAGATCCTGTTAACTAAAGGTTATGGTGAATCATAGTTATCACACAAGCCTAAAGGTACCAGATCCTGTTAACTGGTGGTTATGGTGAATCATAGTTATCACACAAGTCTAAAGGTCCTGTTAACTGGTGGTTATGGTGAATCATAGTTTATCACACAAGTCTAAAGGTACCAGGTCCTGTTAACTAGTGGTTATGGTGAATCATAGTTATCACACAAGTCTAAAGGTACCAGATCCTGTTTACTAGTGGTTATGGTGAATTATAGTTATCACACAAGTCTAAATGTATCAGGTCCTGTTAACTAGAGATTATGGTGAATCATAGTTTATCACACAAGCCTAAAGGTATCAGATCCTTATAACTAGTGGTTATGGTGAATCATAGTTTATCACACAAGCCTAAAGGTACCAGATCCTGTTAACTGGTGGTTATGGTGAATCATAGTTCATAGTTAACAGAAATCAGGCTATATCACACAAGCCTAAGTATGACGATTGGCTAAGGTAACGAGTTTTGGCTGTGAGAGATTGGTGGCTAGGTTATAGAGTTTTGTTATTCGGGATTGGTTGCTAGGTTATAGAGTTTTTTTGTTAGGGATTGGTGGCTAGGTTATAGAGTTTTGTTGTTAGGGATTGGTGGCTAGGTTATAGAGTTTTGTTGTTTGGGATTGGTGGCTAGGTTATAGAGTTTTGTTGTTAGGGATTGGTGGCTAGGTTATAGAGTTTTGTTGTTCGGGATTTGTGGCTAGGTTATAGAGTTTTGGTGTTCGGGATTGGTGGCTAGGTTATAGAGTTTTGTTGTGAGGAATTGGTGGCTAGGTTATAGAGTTTTGTTGTTCGGGATTGGTGGCTAGGTTATAGAGTTTTGTTGTTAGGGATTGGTGGCTAGGTTATAGAGTTTTGTAGTTAGTGATTTGTGGCTAGGTTATAGAGTTTTGTTGTTAGGGATTGGTGGCTAGGTTATAGAGTTTTGTTGTTCGGGATTGGTGGCTAGGTTATAGAGTTTTGTTGTTCGGGATTGCTGGCTAGGTTATGGAGATTTGTTGTTAGGGATTGGTGGCTAGGTTATAGAGTTTTGTTGTTCGGGATTGGTGGCTAGGTTATAGAGTTTTGTTGTTCGGGATTGGTGGCTAGGTTATGGAGATTTGTTGTTAGGGATTGGTGGCTAGGTTATAGAGTTTTGTTGTAAGGGATTGGTGGCTAGGTTATAGAGTTTTGTTGTAAGGGATTGGTGGTTAAGATTTCCAGTTTTGGCTGTGAGGGATTGCTAGTAAAGGTATTTTTTTATGTTTGGAATTGGTTGCTAATGTACCGAGTTTTTGCCGGTGATGAATTGGTGGCTAAGGTAACGAGTTTTGGATGTAAGGAATCGGAATTGCTGTGGGGATTGGCAAAAGTGGCTATCGGTTTCAATTGTAGGAAAATAAATATAACCAATCTGATGTTTCCGTCACGTGGTTGTTCGTCCAAAGCGACATTACTTACGATGGCAGGTCTAAATGTTCTTGCTATCCAAAATAGTCCCCTCTTTGAATTGTTGCCGGAGATGCCCGAGTAGTTCCGTATGGATAAAGGTTTCACGCGTCGTTCATGTTGACGTCACATTGAGCAGACAACGTGTTTTGACAGCGTAACTTGAGGCTTTGATGACAGACATTTTAATACCGTGAGCACGCAATACGTCACTTAATTGCATTTAGACTGACTAGCTTTTAACGCAACTTTTTAAGGCAGGGAAATGTTACGATAACGAATACGTGTATGTGTTCCAGTGTTCATGGATGGAATCGAACACTTAAAGCGACGGACAGACAAGCACTTTTTACCAATCTACATAAAGGCCATTAAAGGGAAACCAATACATTCTAGGAGGTTGAAACTATTATGTTAAAACTGAGCTTTCAATATGGACGATGCACTGGTCGATGTAGCTGCGTACATGCCACATAAGCAATATCCGGGCGGCAATTGTATATGGTGCAAATAAATAAAATGTTGCAAAATTTCGCTTTATTTTGCAAAGAAACTTAAAAGTTGATTTAAATAAATCGTGATATCAACTCGAATATCACTAAATACAAATAGGGATTATTATGGTGGCCGATATGTGCCATTTCGTTATTTTGTCATTTTTTTTCTTCGCGGGCCCAATCATCAATATTTTCCAGCGAGATATCGAAGATTATCATTATTTTTGTCCCAAGGGTCGATAGAACAAAGATTATTATCATCTCATATCAAAGAGAACGGTAGAACAGGCGTCTGATGCAAGCCAATGACGTTATATTTCACATTCAGTCTGATCGAACACACCACGTGATGCTTAAACATCACAACGCGAGTGTAAGTAGTTGGCTAGAACTCTTCTCAAAGCATTTCACTCTTAAACCATACGTATAGAAACGAGGAATTAGGTCCTGCTTGGAGAATATCCACGGGTGTGTCCTGGTTGATTGACAGATTCACGAATGGTGTCTTATTTTCTAAAACAGTCTAACACGCGTCGTATTTATATGACTTTATTACTGAATAAGTATATGTTCAACCCCAAGACCCCTAACGGAGAATTGGAGTTGATTGACAGGTCATAACTTTCACTGTAATGGTGATGACGGGAAGTGTATATAATCCTTAACTTCAATACAATAATGCCAAATTTCTATTATTGGAATTCCAGTAGAATTACTCCTGCGGGACCTAGTTTTCAGAACAGCCAATAATGACTAATATCGCTGGGACCATTGGAAAAGATAAGTTAAAAGCAAGAATGACAAGACATTTGATAAAACAGTTCCCCTAGGAAAAAGCCAAATTATTGCTGAGGATCGCGCGCCGAGATCTGTACTTAAGCGTCTTCTGGATAGTGTCAACAAGTCATGATCATGTAAGTGTTTGTTACCATGCCATTGAACGCATGCATTGTGAATCCCAAATTACCGAGTAGAGAAATGACAAAACATTTGATAACAAGTGTTCCCTAGGTGAATAAGCCTAATTACCACTGGGCCGTGCGCGGAGGGTTGTACTTAGACGTCGCCGGCATAGTGTCAACAAGTCATGGTCACGGGAGTGCTTGTTGCTGTGTGCTTTATGCGTTCCATATTTGGATAATGGAATCAAAACGCAATTAATTTCTTCAGCGCCAGCATATCCATTTGTCAGTAAATTAGTAAACATGAATTTAATGCAATACCTTCTGCGATATGTTTTGATAAATTCGATTGCTCCGAATCTAAACAATGCCATTCCTATAGGAACTGGATATAATTGGCGGTTGATGTTGGACCACAAGATGGATCGGTGCACGTGGTTACAGAGAAATAAAACAATTCTAGCTCTTAACTTCCTTTTTTGAAGAAACATTCATGGGCTGTCAACTTTAAAGCTTATGAGAAATCCTAAGCATGCTCTCTCATTCTTCTGAATTTATGTACGTGTCAGCTACGTCTTATGAATCAGAATCCAAAACTTTAATCCACAGTGAAGTGAACTAAAGAACTGCCTTATACCCTGAATGTTTGGAATTAAAATTACCTGGTATCATTTTTTTACGTTTCTTTACTTAATCCAGGTACTCTAGTTTTCCTCCATCACCCTAACCTGACATTTTTGCTATAATAGTACTTTTGAATTGCCATACTTCCGCTCTGCAACATTTTTTTAAAGCTTTGTGTTATTATATCAAGATCCATTCTTGAGGACAAAAATGTTTTTGCATGGTTATCAACTGGATTTTTTTTTTCAGAATCACGAAAAATTTCCTGAAGTTACGTATATTGGGCCTTAAAAGGTAACTACTGTATTTTTATTATAAAATAGCCATGTGAATATTTGAATGTCACCAGGTAATAATGTATAATTATTATCTATATTCAATAAAGAACAATAACTGTATTCTGTCAAATTTTATTAAAGAATGTACAGAAGGAAAGTAATATCATTTCTAAAATATAGTTTCTATGTAGAAAATATGGATATTTTAGAATGTATTATTCATTGAGTAAGAGTTATTTCTCTTGGTTTGTATTGAGCTTGACATGAGTGTAACTGTGTAATTATGTCTGTACTCTCAGCGTTTTTGTTTGGGATGTTCCCTATACTGCAGAGTAAGAATTTAATCGGTAACATAACCATGATTGATGTTTCTCTAAGAAATTAGCAAATGGTTCCTAATGATTCCATATTTCACACACTTGCTTTTTGGTATCGAAAAGAAGATGAGTGATACGCCTCAGAAGAAATACGTAATGAAGTGTATCTAAGTGCGTGTACAGTCCCTTTAATCAGCTGTTTATATGTGATAGCCTTGCAGAATGTATATGATAAAACCTTATTGTTTCGCGATAAATGACTCGCCTCGTACTTTAAAGTATTAACGATAACATATCTATTTTTATTGTCTCATTTGTTTGATTTTAATTCTTAAAAAGTAATTGGAAGATAGATGGATATTGTTTAAAAACGTAAGAAATTAATGATTTCTTTTCATTAAAAAGAAATAACTGACTCGAAAGGTTATCAAACCTCCAACGTTGAATACACAGACAAAGTACAAGAGAGATACCACTGTTTAGCCCACTAAGCCATTGCACAGTTTCTTGAGTTTCGGGTTGTCAGTATGTAAAAAATGTTTATATATATGGAGCCGGGGCCCATTACAGAATGTAATGGAAGTATTCCAACGTTATTTCTCAGCTATTTGTAAACAATGCACATACATTGTAGCTTACTTGTTGTGAGGCTGTTGTGCAATTCGTATACTAAACACCGACGTTTCTGATAAATTTAGATATTAATCCACACCATTAGAGATGTGAATTAGGGAGATCTCGGTGTAAAGAGGGAGACTGCTTAGTTGACAAGATCAGACTTGCTGAGTGTTTAATAACTTATGAATCTTCCCCGAGGGTTGATACCATCTGCCGTAACTCGTCTGACCCCGAGGGAAGGCTTCTCGTGCTTGTGGGCCAATTAGGTATTGCATTGTTTTGTTGATTTTCAACATTATATTCCAGATATTTTGTAGGTGACGTCATATAACTTTGATGACTTCGAAATCTCCTGTTACAAACTACGGACTGTCCAAGATAAGGTTCCGTCCAACATCTGACGGACTGTCCAAGATAAGGTTCCGTCCAACATCTGACGGACTGTCCAAGATAAGGTTCCGTCCAACATCTGACGGACTGTCCAAGATAAGGTTCCGTCCAACATCTGACGGACTGTCCAAGATAAGGTTCCGTCCAACATCTGACGGACTGTCCAAGATAAGGTTCCGTCCAACATCTGACGGACTGTCCAAGATAAGGTTCCGTCCAACATCTGACGGACTGTCCAAGATAAGGTTCCGTCTAACATCTGACGGACTGTCCAAGATAAGGTTCCGTCCAACATCTGACGGACTGTCCAAGATAAGGTTCCGTCCAACATCTGACGGACTGTCCAAGATAAGGTTCCGTCCAACATCTGACAGACTGTCCAAGATAAGGTTCCGTCCAACATCTGACGGACTGTCCAAGATAAGGTTCCGTCCAACATTTGACGGACTGTCCAAGATAAGGTTCCGTCCATAATCTGACGGACAGTCCAAGATAAAGTTCCGTCCATCATCTGACGGACTGTCCAAGATAAAGTTCGACCCAACATCTGACGGACTGTCCAAGATAAGGTTCCGTCCAACATCTGACAGACTGTCCAAGATAAGGTTTGACCCAACATCTGACGGACTGTCCAAGATAAGATTCCACCAAGCATTTGACTGACTGTCCAAGATAAGGTTCCGTCCATAATCTGACGGACTGTCCAAGATAAAGTTCCGTCCAAAATATTAAGGTCTTAATCATTATATTGATATCTCAACTGTTGTTTACAGCACCAACCACCGTGGCTTTTTCTGTGCGTTTATCCAGCCTGATACAAATTATACTTTAAAGTTTAACGACGTCCTAACAACCTCTGGCAATACTACAGTCGTCCCCTAACGGGAGTGTTCACTGCTCCGACAGCCGGGGACTGGGTCTTCTGGACTAGAGGCATGCATACTGTAGGATATATTGATACTCGATTGATATAGAACGGCGTGCACATTGGTTTCTTAACCACGGTAGCCAGCACCAGTTTGTATGAAGATTCGTTACAAACCAAACGTTGTTATTACCGTTGAGTCAAGAAGATGTTGTTGGTATCAACGTAATGGGCTATTCAGCGTGGGACCATACATCCTTTAAAGAGTTCATGATTAGCTAATTATGTGGTAAACTAACAACACCGAAACAGCACTGTCAGGTGTATAGAACCTAACAACACCGAAACAACACTGTCAGGTGTATAGAACCTAACAACACCGAAACAACACTGTCAGGTGTATAGAACCTAACAACACCGAAACAACACTGTCAGGTGTGTAGAACCTAACAACACCGAAACAACACTGTCAGGTGTATAGAACCTAACAACACCGAAACAACACTGTCAGGTGTGTAGAACCTAACAACACCGAAACAACACTGTCAGGTGTATAGAACCTAACAACACCGAAACAACACTGTCAGGTGTGTAGAACCTAACAACACCGAAACAACACTGTCAGGTGTATAGAACCTAACAACACCGAAACAGCACTGTCAGGTGTATAGAACCTAACAACACCGAAACAACACTGTCAGGTGTATAGAACCTAACAACACCGAAACAACACTGTCAGGTGTATAGAACCTAACAACACCGAAACAACACTGTCAGGTGTATAGAACCTAACAACACCGAAACAACACTGTCAGGTGTATAGAACTTAACAACACCGAAACAACACTGTCAGGTGTATAGAACTTAACAACACCGAAACAACACTGTCAGGTGTATAGAACCTAACAACACCGAAACAACACTGTCAGGTGTATAGAACCTAACAACACCGAAACAACACTGTCAGGTGTATAGAACCTAACAACACCGAAACAACACTGTCAGGTGTATAGAACCTAACAACACCGAAACAACACTGTCAGGTGTATAGAACCTAACAACACCGAAACAACACTGTCAGGTGTATAGAACCTAACAACACCGAAACAACACTGTCAGGTGTATAGAACTTAACAACACCGAAACAACGCTGTCAGGTGTATAGAACTTAACAACACCGAAACAACACTGTCAGGTGTATAGAACCTAACAACACCGAAACAACGCTGTCAGGTGTATAGAACCTAACAACACCGAAACAACGCTGTCAGGTGTATAGAACCTAACAACACCGAAACAACGCTGTCAGGTGTATAGAACCTAACAACACCGAAACAACGCTGTCAGGTGTATAGAACCTAACAACACCGAAACAACACTGTCAGGTGTATAGAACCTAACAACACCGAAACAACACTGTCAGGTGTATAGAACCTAACAACACCGAAACAACACTGTCAGGTGTATAGAACCTAACAACACCGAAACAGCACTGTCAGGTGTATAGAACCTAACAACACCGAAACAGCACTGTCAGGTGTATAGAACCTAACAACACCGAAACAGCACTGTCAGGTGTATAGAACCTAACAACACCGAAACAGCACTGTCAGGTGTATAGAACCTAACAACACCGAAACAGCACTGTCAGGTGTATAGAACCTAACAACACCGAAACAGCACTGTCAGGTGTATAGAACCTAACAACACCGAAACAACACTGTCAGGTGTATAGAACCTAACAACACCGAAACAACACTGTCAGGTGTATAGAACCTAACAACACCGAAACAACACTGTCAGGTGTATAGAACCTAACAACACCGAAACAGCACTGTCAGGTGTATAGAACCTAACAACACCGAAACAGCACTGTCAGGTGTATCACTGTCAGGTGTATAGAACCTAACAACACCGAAACAACACTGTCAGGTGTATAGAACCTAACAACACCGAAACAACACTGTCAGGTGTATAGAACCTTATGGGCAGCTTCAGATACACACTTTTTCAAACTAGCACACACATAAAAATATAAGGCTTTCAATGAATTGTATGATTTTACGAAAATAAACAAAACTATTATGGTTTTATTGTCGTGTTTTAATCTTCAGCACATCGTGGGAAAACAACGCTACAAAGCATACAGCTAGCTCGCCAGTAAGGCAGAATTCCCCCTCGTATACCTAGCTGGACATTACACTTCATTCGTCATACGTATCTGATACGATAAAAAAATACGTGCATATCTTGCAAAGAATTTAAAATATCGAATGTATATTGGCAACGATTTGTGAATGTTTATACTCGCGGACTATTATTTTGACGGCTATGAATTTTCCATTAACATCTAGATTCCATACAACCTCTGTTGCTGGACTAGATTTGTATGTATTTATATGTAAAGGGGAAAACCCAGTTTTTATGGTAGTGTAGGTTCTAGGCTTCCAAAAAAAATTTTGGTTTTCGCTCAAAATCCTTATATATTTTTTCCCAGCATGCCCCAAATGTTTCCCGTTAACCGAGAAACCATAGTGGTCATATCTCGGCCATTTCTTGAGAGATTTTTTCAAACTTTTTTTTCAAATAGTGGTATTTTGGGCTGGGAACACGTTTAAACCCATAAAAATCGATATGGTGACTATTTCCGGTAATTCCAATGTCAATCGAAGGATTCGAACCATTTTCCCACACATTTACTTCCCAATTTAATAGAACGAATAAAGATATAAGGAGTTTTGCATTATATACTACCACCTTTAGCTTTAATACAATTCATGATTGTCATTTGTCAATATGTTTTAGGTTATGTTAACCCTTTTTAACGCAGATTAGAACTGACTAACATGATGGAAGCGATCAATCTTGGGGCTGCGAGTGATGTATTATTAGCAAACAGTAGACCCGAGCTTTGTATTATTGTCAGCACCGCATTTGGTCGGGTCTCACTTCCAGACTGTATCTGATGGAACCCATGTCGTGTACACAACATCTTGTCTGGGGTGTACTTTCTACTAATAATGGAAAGCTACTCATCAAACTCAACCGAAGCATAAATCACAGCCCTAATATTGACTGATTCCATCATGATCGTCAGTTCTAATCTGAGATAAACAGGGTAAAAATAACTTAAAAACACATGGACAAATGACAATCATGAATATATAAAAGCTAGTGGTGGTAGTTTATATGCAAAACTCCTTACATTCTAACAACAAGTGTTGCAACCAAACTCAGTCGGACCGCATTAAATATCATACTGAAACTTTAACGGGAATTAGTCCAAGATAAAGAACTTTTAGGAGAATCTTACACAAATTTGACTGGAGTTCGACAAGGTTCCATGTTATGTCATGCACTAAATAATTAAAATCCTCAACTTAAATCATTTGGCCGAGATATGACCAGTATGGTTTCTCGGCTAACGGGAAACGTTTGGGGCATCCAGGGAAAAAGTCGATAAGGATTTCGAGCGAGGACCCAAATTTTTTTTGAAGCCTAGAACCTACACTACCATATAACAAGAATTCCACGGAAGTGGATGTGTCGCCTGCACAGTTTTTAGGAGCTAGCTATGGATATTCATTGTTTCAGTTCCAAGTTGAATGTTTATGGTTAAACGTCTTGAAAAAAACATGTGCTTGGAATTCATCCATCCGAAAACATTCCGTACAGTACAATTATTTGATAAAAATCTAACTCATATGCTCCAAATACAGCAAAAGTGAAGCATGGAAATGCTACAAAATATTTCAAGACAAATCAACCAAGTTTCATGCCCAATGAAAGTGTTTATTCAAGACTTTTCATACAGAAATTCCAGTGAACACTATAAGAAGTTTGAGGTTAATTGGCCCAAAAGGAACTGGACAGAGATTTTCGTAAGGAAACTGAAGTTACTCCCCGGAAACCGATTTTCTATTTATAGCAACAGTGACCTTGACCTTTGACCTTTGACCCTGAAAAGCAATCTCAAGAAAGCACTTTTGATAATAAAGCATTGTATATAGTTTGAGTTTAATTGGCCCAAGGAAACTAAGTTATAGAACGGAAACATATTTTCTATTTATAGAAACAGTGACCTTTACGTTTGACCTTTGCCCGTGAAAACCAATCGCAAGCAGGCACTTTTGGTAAGGAAGCACTGTATGAAGTTTGAGTTTGATTGTCTCAAGAAAAGTGATTTTCTATTTATAGCAACAGTGACCTTGACCTTTGACCTTCCACCCTGAAAAGCACTCCAGAGGGAGCACTTTTGGTAAGGAAGTACTGTATGAAGATTGAGTTTGATTGGCCCAAGGAAACTCAAGTTATCGCACGGAAACCGATTTTCTATTTATAGCAACAGTGACCTTGACCTTTGACCTTTGACCCCGAAAAGCAATCAAATGCGAGCACTTTTGGTAAGGAAACACTCTGTGAAGTTTGAGTTTGATTGGCGCAAGGAAACTCAAGTTATCGCACGGAAACTGTTGGTGCCGCCGCCACCGCCGCCGACATAGTGGTCCCTACATGTATATGTCGCCACAAAAAAAGGGTTTTCCCCTATACATATAAATGCATACAACTCTGGGCCAGCCCCTATAGTATACAGTGTTCGTCATTTTACTCAGAAAATGAAATATACTTGTAACGTATCCTAGTCTGTGACAGCTGTAGAGGAGGACGGCTCTCCCCAGTAACCGCACGCGGGACGCGTACTAACCCGTGCAGGTCGGGGATGCCGTCAGGTCCTTGTGAATGTCTGTGTTAGAAACCGCGTCATTATCTTCTCACTTCGGACCCCGGATGCTGAGAGGATAGCAGCCAAGGCGAACTTCCTGAAATGGTGTACTTAACCCAGATTTTATGTTCAACTGTTTTTCGTTTTAAACGATTTATCTTTCACTTTTAAAAATAATAAAATTCCATTGAATTTAATAAATTATGTATATCAATCCAAACTACAGCACATGGTTTCAACAGCTTCATCATCTTTATAACGGCAAATTATACAATTTAATTCGGTTGGCATGAGGTGTTGACGAACATTACAATCCCTCGTGAGTGTATTACATTACAATACCTGGTGTGTGTATAACATTATAATACCTGGTATGTGTATAACATTACAATACCTGATGTATGTATAACATTACAATACCTGGTGTGTGTATAACAATACAATACCTGAGGTGTGTATAATATTACAATACCTGGTGTGTGTATAACATTACAATACCTGGTGTGTGTATAACATTACAATATCTGGTGTGTATTACATTACAATCCCTGGTGTGTGTATAACATTACAATCCCTGGTGTGTGTACAACATTACAATACCTGATGTGTGTATAACATTACAATCTCTGGTGTGTGTATAACATTACAATACCTGGTGTGTGTATAACATTATAATTCCTGGTGTATGTATAACAGCACAATCCCTGGTGTGTGTATAACATTACAATATCTGGTGTGTATATAACATTACAATATCTGGTGTGTGTATAACATTACAATATCTGGTGTGTGTATAACATTACAATACCTGGTGTGTGTATAACATTACAATACTTGGTGTATGTATAACATCACAATCACTGGTGTGTGTATAACATTACAATCCCTGGTGTGTGTACAACATTACAATACCTGATGTGTGTATAACATTTCAATCCCTGGTGTGTGTATAACATTACAATACCTGGTGTGTGTATAACATTATAATTCCTGGTGTGTGTATAACATTACAATACCTGGTGTGTGTATAACATTACAATACCTGGTGTGTGTATAACATTACAATACCTGGTGTGTGTATAACATTACAATACCTGGTGTGTGTATAACATTACAATACCTGGTGTGTGTATAACATTACAATACCTGGTGTGTGTATAACATTACAATACCTGGTGTGTGTATAACATTACAATACCTGGTGTGTGTATAACATTACAATACCTGGTGTGTGTATAACATTACAATACCTGGTGTTGTGTATAACATTACAATACCTGGTGTGTGTATAACATTACAATCCCTGGTGTGTGTATAACATTACAATACCTGGTGTGTATATAACATTACAATACCTGGTATTGTGTATAACATTACAATACCTGGTGTGTGTATAACATTACAATACCTGGTGTGTGTATAACATTACAATACCTGGTGTGTGTATAACATTACAATCTCTCGTGTATGTATAACATTACAATCCCTGGTGTGTATAACATTACAATACCTGGTGTGTGTATAACATTACAATACCTGGTGTGTGTATAACATTACAATACCTGGTGTGTGTATAACATTACAATCTCTGGTGTGTGTATAACATTACAATCTCTGGTGTGTGTATAATATTACAATACCTGGTGTGTGTATAACATTACAATACCTGGTGTGTGTACAACATTATAATCCCTGGTGTATGTATAACATTACAATCCCTGGTGTGTGTATAACATTACAATACCTGGTGTGTGTATAACATTACAATACCTGGTGTGTGTATAACATTACAATCCCTGGTGTGTGTATAACATTACATTACCTGGTGTGTGTATAACATTACAATACCTGGTGTGTGTATAACATTACAATACCTCGTGTGTGTATAACATCACAATCTCTGGTGTGTGTATAACATCACAATACCTGGTGTGTGTATAACATTACAATACCTGTTGTGTGTATAACATTACAATCCCTGGTGTGTGTATAACATTACAATTCCTGGTGTGTGTATAACATTACAATCACTGGTGTGTGTATAACATTACAATACCTGGTGTATGTATAACATTACACTCCCTGGTGTGTGTATAACATTACAATTCCTGGTGTGTGTATAACATTACAATCCCTGGTGTTGTGAATAACATTACAATACCTGGTGTGTATATAACATTACAATACCTGGTGTAAGTATAACATCACAATCCCTGGTGTTTTGTATAACATTACAATATCTGGTGTGTGTATAACATTACAATATCTGGTGTGTGTATAACATTACAATACCTGGTTTGTGTATAACATTACAATACCTGGTGTGTGTATAACATTACAATACCTGGTGTGTGTATAACATTACAATACCTGGTGTGTGCATAACATTACAATACCTGGTGTGTGCATAACAATACAATACCTGGTGTGTATAACATTACAATACCTGGTGTGTGTATAACATTACAATACCTCGTGTGTGTATAACATTACAATCTCTGGTGTGTGTATAACATTAAAATACCTGGTGTGTGTATAACATTACAATACCTGGTGTGTGTATAACATTACAATTCCTGGTGTGTGTATAACATTACAATACCTGGTGTGTGTATAACATTACATTACCTGGTGTGTGTATAACATTACAATACCTGGTGTGTGTATAACATTACAATTCCTGGTGTGTGTATAACATTATAATTCCTGGTGTATGTATAACATTACAATCTCTGGTGTGTGTACAACATTACATTACCTGGTGTGTGTATAACATTACAATATCTGGTGTGTTTATAACATTACAATACCTGGTGTGTGTATAACATTACAATACCTGGTGTGTGTATAACATTACATTCCCTGGTGTGTATATAACATTACAATCTCTGGTGTGTATGTAATATTACACTACCTGGTGTGTGTATAACATCACAATCTCTGGTGTGTGTATAACATCACAATACCTGGTGTGTGTATAACATTACAATACCTGGTGTGTGTTTAACATTACAATCCCTGGTGTGTGTATAACATTACAATTCCTGGTGTGTGTATAACATTACAATCCCTGGTGTGTGTATAACATTACAATACCTGGTGTATGTATAACATTACAATCCCTGGTGTGTGTATAACATTACAATTCCTGGTTGTGTATAACATTACAATCCCTGGTGTTGTGAATAACATTACAATACCTGGTGTGTGTATAACATTACAATACCTGGTGTAAGTTTAACATCACAATCCCTGGTGTTTTGTTTAACATTACAATACCTGGTGTGTGTATAACATTACAATACCTGGTGTGTATATAACATTACAATCCCTGGTGTATGTATAACATTACAATACCTGGTGTGTGTATAACATTACAATACCTGGTGTGTATATAACATTACAATCCCTGGTGTATGTATAACATTACAATCCCTGGTGTGTGTATAACATTACAATCCCTGGTGTGTGTATAACATTACAATACCTGGTGTGTGTATAACATTACAATACCTGGTGTGTGTATAACATTACAATACCTGGTGTGTGTATAATATTACAATACCTGGTGTGTGTATAACATTACAATCTCTGGTGTGTGTATAACATTACAATACCTGGTGTGTGTATAACATTACAATACCTGGTGTGTGTATAACATTATAATTCCTGGTGTATGTATAACATTACAATCCCTGGTGTGTGTATAACATTACAATACCTGGTGTGTATATAACATTACAATACCTGGTGTAAGTATAACATCACAATCCCTGGTGTTTTGTATAACATTACAATATCTGGTGTGTGTATAACATTACAATATCTGGTGTGTGTATAACATTACAATACCTGGTTTGTGTATAACATTACAATACCTGGTGTGTGTATAACATTACAATACCTGGTGTGTGTATAACATTACAATACCTGGTGTGTGCATAACATTACAATACCTGGTGTGTGCATAACAATACAATACCTGGTGTGTGTATAACATTACAATACCTGGTGTGTGTATAACATTACAATACCTCGTGTGTGTATAACATTACAATCTCTGGTGTGTGTATAACATTAAAATACCTGGTGTGTGTATAACATTACAATACCTGGTGTGTGTATAACATTACAATTCCTGGTGTGTGTATAACATTATAATTCCTGGTGTATGTATAACATTACAATCTCTGGTGTGTGTACAACATTACATTACCTGGTGTGTGTATAACATTACAATATCTGGTGTGTTTATAACATTACAATACCTGGTGTGTGTATAACATTACAATACCTGGTGTGTGTATAACATTACATTCCCTGGTGTGTATATAACATTACAATCTCTGGTGTGTATGTAATATTACACTACCTGGTGTGTGTATAACATCACAATCTCTGGTGTGTGTATAACATCACAATACCTGGTGTGTGTATAACATTACAATACCTGGTGTGTGTTTAACATTACAATCCCTGGTGTGTGTATAACATTACAATTCCTGGTGTGTGTATAACATTACAATCCCTGGTGTGTGTATAACATTACAATACCTGGTGTATGTATAACATTACAATCCCTGGTGTGTGTATAACATTACAATTCCTGGTTGTGTATAACATTACAATCCCTGGTGTTGTGAATAACATTACAATACCTGGTGTGTGTATAACATTACAATACCTGGTGTAAGTTTAACATCACAATCCCTGGTGTTTTGTTTAACATTACAATACCTGGTGTGTGTATAACATTACAATACCTGGTGTGTATATAACATTACAATCCCTGGTGTATGTATAACATTACAATACCTGGTGTGTGTATAACATTACAATACCTGGTGTGTATATAACATTACAATCCCTGGTGTATGTATAACATTACAATCCCTGGTGTGTGTATAACATTACAATCCCTGGTGTGTGTATAACATTACAATACCTGGTGTGTGTATAACATTACAATACCTGGTGTGTGTATAACATTACAATACCTGGTGTGTGTATAATATTACAATACCTGGTTTGTGTATAACATTACAATCTCTGGTGTGTGTATAACATTACAATACCTGGTGTGTGTATAACATTACAATACCTGGTGTGTGTATAACATTATAATTCCTGGTGTATGTATAACATTACAATCCCTGGTGTGTGTATAACATTACAATACCTGGTGTGTGTATAACATTACAATACCTGGTGTGTGTATAACATTACAATACCTGGTGTGTGTATAATATTACAATACCTGGTGTGTGTATAACATTACAATCTCTGGTGTGTGTATAACATTACAATACCTGGTGTGTGTATAACATTACAATACCTGGTGTGTGTATAACATTACAATACCCGGTGTAAGTTTAACATCACAATCCCTGGTGTTTTGTTTAACATTACAATACCTGGTGTGTGTATAACATTACAATACCTGGTGTGTATATAACATTACAATCCCTGGTGTATGTATAACATTACAATACCTGGTGTGTGTATAACATTACAATACCTGGTGTGTATATAACATTACAATCCCTGGTGTATGTATAACATTACAATCCCTGGTGTGTGTATAACATTACAATCCCTGGTGTGTGTATAACATTACAATACCTGGTGTGTGTATAACATTACAATACCTGGTGTGTGTATAACATTACAATACCTGGTGTGTGTATAATATTACAATACCTGGTGTGTGTATAACATTACAATCTCTGGTGTGTGTATAACATTACAATACCTGGTGTGTGTATAACATTACAATACCTGGTGTGTGTATAACATTATAATTCCTGGTGTATGTATAACATTACAATCCCTGGTGTGTATATAACATTACAATCCCTGGTGTATGTATAACATTACAATACCTGGTGTGTGTATAACATTACAATACCTGGTGTGTATATAACATTACAATCCCTGGTGTATGTATAACATTACAATCCCTGGTGTGTGTATAACATTACAATCCCTGGTGTGTGTATAACATTACAATACCTGGTGTGTGTATAACATTACAATACCTGGTGTGTGTATAACATTACAATACCTGGTGTGTGTATAATATTACAATACCTGGTGTGTGTATAACATTACAATCTCTGGTGTGTGTGTATAACATTACAATACCTGGTGTGTGTATAACATTACAATACCTGGTGTGTGTATAACATTATAATTCCTGGTGTATGTATAACATTACAATCCCTGGTGTGTGTATAACATTACAATACCTGGTGTGTGTATAACATTACAATACCTGGTGTGTGTATAACATTACAATACCTGGTGTGTGTATAATATTACAATACCTGGTGTGTGTATAACATTACAATCTCTGGTGTGTGTATAACATTACAATACCTGGTGTGTGTATAACATTACAATACCTGGTGTGTGTATAACATTATAATTCCTGGTGTATGTATAACATTACAATCCCTGGTGTGTGTATAACATTACATTACCTGGTGTGTGTATAACATTACAATACCTGGTGTGTGTATAACATTACAATACCTCGTGTGTGTATAACATTACAATCTCTGGTGTGTGTATAACATTACATTACCTGGTGTGTGTATAACATTACAATATCTGGTGTGTTTATAACATTACAATACCTGGTGTGTGTATAACATTACAATACCTGGTGTGTGTATAACATTACATTCCCTGGTGTGTATATAACATAACAATCTCTGGTGTGTATGTAATATTACACTACCTGGTGTGTGTATAACATCACAATCTCTGGTGTGTGTATAACATCACAATACCTGGTGTGTGTATAACATTACAATACCTGGTGTGTGTATAACATTACAATCCCTGGTGTGTGTATAACATTACAATTCCTGGTGTATGTATAACATTACAATCCATGCTGTGTGTATAACATTACAATACCTGGTGTATGTATAACATTACACTCCCTGGTGTGTGTATAACATTACAATTCCTGGTGTGTGTATAACATTACAATCCCTGGTGTTGTGAATAACATTACAATACCTGGTGTGTATATAACATTACAATACCTGGTGTTAGTATAACATCACAATCCCTGGTGTTTTGTATAACATTACAATATCTGGTGTGTGTATAACATTACAATATCTGGTGTGTGTATAACATTACAATACCTGGTTTGTGTATAACATTACAATACCTGGTGTGTGTATAACATTACAATACCTGGTGTGTGTATAACATTACAATACCTGGTGTGTGCATAACATTACAATACCTGGTGTGTGCATAACAATACAATACCTGGTGTGTATAACATTACAATACCTGGTGTGTGTATAACATTACAATACCTCGTGTGTGTATAATATTACAATGCCTGGTGTGTGTATAACATTACAATCTCTGGTGTGTGTATAACATTACAATACCTGATGTGTGTATAACATTACAATTCCTGGTGTGTGTATAACATTATAATTCCTGGTGTATGTATAACATTACAATATCTGGTGTGTTTATAACATTACAATACCTGGTGTGTGTATAACATTACAATACCTGGTGTGTGTATAACATTACATTCCCTGGTGTGTATATAACATTACAATATCTGGTGTGTATGTAATATTACACTACCTGGTGTGTGTATAACATCACAATCTCTGGTGTGTGTATAACATTACAATACCTGGTGTGTGTATAACATTACAATACCTGGTGTGTGTTTAACATTACAATCCCTGGTGTGTGTATAACATTACAATTCCTGGTGTGTGTATAACATTACAATCCCTGGTGTGTGTATAACATTACAATACCTGGTGTATGTATAACATTACAATCCCTGGTGTGTGTATAACATTACAATTCCTGGTGTGTGTATAACATTACAATCCCTGGTGTTGTGAATAACATTACAATACCTGGTGTGTGTATAACATTTCAATACCTGGTGTAAGTATAACATCACAATCCCTTGTGTTTTGTTTAACATTACAATACCTGGTGTGTGTATAACATTACAATACCTGGTGTGTATATAACATTACAATTCCTGGTGTATGTATAACATTACAATACCTGGTGTGTGTATAACATTACAATATCTGGTGTGTATATAACATTACAATCCCTGGTGTATGTATAACATTACAATCCCTGGTGTGTGTATAACATTACAATCCCTGGTGTGTGTATAATATTACAATACCTGGTGTGTGCATAACAATACAATACCTGGTGTGTATAACATTACAATACCTGGTGTGTGTATAACATTACAATACCTCGTGTGTGTAATATTACAATGCCTGGTGTGTGTATAACATTACAATCTCTGGTGTGTGTATAACATTACAATCTCTGGTGTGTGTATAACATTACAATTCCTGGTGTGTGTATAACATTATAATTCCTGGTGTATGTATAACATTACAATCTCTGGTGTGTGTATAACATTACATTACCTGGTGTGTGTATAACATTACAATATCTGGTGTGTTTATAACATTACAATACCTGGTGTGTGTATAACATTACAATACCTGGTGTGTGTATAACATTACATTCCCTGGTGTGTATATAACATTACAATCTCTGGTGTGTATGTAATATTACACTACCTGGTGTGTGTATAACATCACAATCTCTGGTGTGTGTATAACATCACAATACCTGGTGTGTGTATAACATTACAATACCTGGTGTGTGTTTAACATTACAATCCCTGGTGTGTGTATAACATTACAATTCCTGGTGTGTGTATAACATTACAATCCCTGGTGTGTGTATAACATTACAATACCTGGTGTATGTATAACATTACAATCCCTGGTGTGTGTATAACATTACAATTCCTGGTGTGTGTATAACATTACAATCCCTGGTGTTGTGAATAACATTACAATACCTGGTGTGTGTATAACATTTCAATACCTGGTGTAAGTATAACATCACAATCCCTTGTGTTTTGTTTAACATTACAATACCTGGTGTGTGTATAACATTACAATACCTGGTGTGTATATAACATTACAATTCCTGGTGTATGTATAACATTACAATACCTGGTATGTGTATAACATTACAATACCTGGTGTGTATATAACATTACAATCCCTGGTGTATGTATAACATTACAATCCCTGGTGTGTGTATAACATTACAATCCCTGGTGTGTGTTTAATATTACAATACATGGTGTGTGTATAACATTACAATACCTGATGTGTGTATAACATTACAATCTACGGTGTGTATATAACATTACAATACCTGGTGTGTGTTTAACATTACAATCCCTGGTGTGTGTATAACATTACAATCCCTGGTGTGTGTATAACATTACAATACCTGGTGTGTGTATAACATTACAATACCTGGTGTGTGTATAACATTACAATCCCTGGTGTGTGTATAACATTACAATATCTGGTGTGTGTATAACATTACAATATCTGGTGTGTGTATAACATTACAATACCTGGTTTGTGTATAACATTACAATACCTGGTGTGTGTATAACATTACAATACCTGGTGTGTGTATAACATTACAATACCTGATGTGTGCATAACATTACAATACCTGGTGTGTGCATAACAATACAATACCTGGTGTGTGTATAACATTACAATACCTGGTGTGTGTATAACATTACAATACCTCGTGTGTGTATAATATTACAATGCCTGGTGTGTGTATAACATTACAATCTCTGGTGTGTGTATAACATTACAATACCTGGTGTGTGTATAACATTACAATTCCTGGTGTGTGTATAACATTATAATTCCTGGTGTATGTATAACATTACAATCTCTGGTGTGTGTATAACATTACATTACCTGGTGTGTGTATAACATTACAATATCTGGTGTGTTTATAACATTACAATACCTGGTGTGTGTATAACATTACAATACCTGGTGTGTGTATAACATTACATTCCCTGGTGTGTATATAACATTACAATACCTGGTGTGTGTATAACATTACAATACCTGGTGTGTGTATAACATTACAATCTCTGGTGTGTATATAACATTACAATATCTGGTGTGTGTATAACATTACAATACCTGGTGTGTGTATAACATTACATTCCCTGGTGTGTATATAACATTACATTCCCTGGTGTGTATACAACATTTCAATACCTGGTGTGTATAACATTACAATCCCTGGTGTATGTATAACATTACAATACCTGGTGTGTGTTTAACATCACAATCCCTGGTGTATGTATAACATTACAATCCCTGGTGTGTGTATAACATTAAATTACCTGGTATGTGTATAACATTACAATCCCTGGTGTGTGTATAACATTACAATATCTGGTGTGTGTATAACATTTCAATCCCTGGTGTGTGTGTATAACATAATAATACCTGGTGTGTATATAACATTACATTCCCTGGTGTGTATCTAACATTACAATCTCTGGTGTGTATATAACATTACAATACCTGGTGTGTGTATAACATTACAATTCCTGGTTTGTGTATAACATTACAATATCTGGTGTGTGTATAACATTACAATACCTGGTGTGTGTATAACATTACATTCCCTGGTGTGTATATAACATTACAATCTCTGGTGTGTATATCACATTACACTACCTGGTGTGTGTATAACATTACAATTTCTGGTGTGTGTATAACATCACAATACCTGGTGTGTGTATAACATTACAATACCTGGTGTGTGTATAACATTACATTCCCTGGTGTGTACATAACATTACAATCTCTGGTGTGTATATAATATTACACTACCTGGTGTGTGTATAACATCACAATCTCTGGTGTGTGTATAACATCAAAATACCTGGTGTGTGTATAACATTACAATACCTGGTGTGTGTATAACATTACAATCACTGGTGTGTGTATGACATTGCAATTCCTGGTGTATGTATAACATTACAATCCCTGGTGTGTGTATAACATTACATTACCTTGTGTGTGTATAACATTACAATCCTGGTGTGTGTATAACATTACAATACCTCGTGTGTGTATAACATTACAATCTCTGGTGTGCGATAACATTACATTACCTGGTGTGTGTATAACACTACAATATCTGGTGTGTTTATAACATTACAATACCTGGAGTGTGTATAACATTACAATACCTGGTGTGTGTATAACATTACATTCCCTGGCGTGTATATAACATTACAATCTCTGGTGTGTATATAATATTACACTACCTGGTGTATGTATAACATTACAATCCCTGGTGTGTGTATAACATTACAATTCCTGGTGTGTGTATAACATTACAATACCTGGTGTGTGTATAACATCAAAATACCTGGTGTGTGTATAACATTACAATACCTGGTGTGTGTATAACATTACAATCACTGGTGTGTGTATAACATTACAATTCCTGGTGTGTGTATAACATCACAATCTCTGGTGTGTGTATAACATCACAATACCTGGTGTGTGTATAACATTACAATACCTGGTGTGTGTATAACATTACAATCCCTGGTGTGTGTATAACATTACAATTCCTGGTGTGTGTATAACATTACAATCCCTGGTGTGTCTATAACATTACAATACCTGGTGTATGTATAACATTACAATCCCTGGTGTGTGTATAACATTACAATTCCTGGTGTGTGTATAACATTACAATCCCTGGTGTTGTGAATAACATTACAATACCTGGTGTGTGTATAACATTTCAATCCCTGGTGTGTGTATAACATTACAATATCTGGTGTGTGTATAACATTACAATATCTGGTGTGTGTATAACATTACAATACCTGGTGTGTATATAACATTACAATTCCTGGTGTGTGTATAACATCACAATCTCTGGTGTGTGTATAACATCACAATACCTGGTGTGTGTATAACATTACAATACCTGGTGTGTGTATAACATTACAATACCTGGTGTGTGTATAACATTACATTCCCTGGTGTGTATATAACATTACAATCTCTGGTGTGTATGTAATATTACAATACCTGGTGTGTGTATAACATCACAATCTCTGGTGTGTGTATAACATCACAATACCTGGTGTGTGTATAACATTACAATACCTGGTATGTGTATAACATTACAATCCCTGGTGTGTGTATAACATTACAATTCCTGGTGTGTGTATAACATTACAATCCCTGGTGTGTGTATAACATTACAATACCTGGTGTATGTATAACATTACAATACCTGGTGTATGTATAACATTACAATCCCTGGTATGTGTATAACATTACAATCCCTGGTGTGTGTATAACATTACAATTCCTGGTGTGTGTATAACATTACAATCCCTGGTGTGTGTATAACATTACAATACCTGGTGTATGTATAACATTACAATACCTGGTGTATGTATAACATTACAATCCCTGGTGTGTGTATAACATTACAATTCCTGGTGTGTGTATAACATTACAATCCCTGGTGTTGTGAATAACATTACAATACCTGGTGTGTATATAACATTACAATACCTTGTGTAAGTATAACATCACAATCCCTGGTGTGTGTATAACATTACAATACCTGGTGTGTGTATAACATTACAATACCTCGTGTGTGTATAACATTACAATACCTGGTTTGTGTATAACATTACAATACCTGGTGTGTGTATAACATTACAATATCTGGTGTGTTTATAACATTACAATACCTGGTGTGTGTATAACATTACAATACCTGGTGTGTGTATAACATTACATTCCCTGGTGTGTATATAACATTACAATCTCTGGTGTGTATGTAATATTACACCACCTGGTGTGTGTATAACATCACAATCTCTGGTGTGTGTATAACATCACAATACCTGGTGTGTGTATAACATTACAATACCTGGTATGTGTATAACATTACAATCCCTGGTGTGTGTATAACATTACAATTCCTGGTGTGTGTATAACATTACAATCCCTGGTGTGTGTATAACATTACAATACCTGGTGTATGTATAACATTACAATCCCTGGTGTGTGTATAACATTACAATCCCTGGTGCATGTATAATATTACAATGTCTGGTGTGTGTATAACATTACAATACCTGGTGTGTATATAACATTACAATCCCTGGTGTATGTATAACATTACAATACCTGGTGTGTGTATAACATTACAATATCTGGTGTGTGTATAACATTACAATACCTGGCGTGTGTATAACATTACAATACCTGGTGTGTGTATAACATTACAATACCTGGTGTGTGTATAACATTACAATATATGGTGTGTGTATAACATTACAATCTCTGGTGTGTGTATAACATTACAATCTCTGGTGTGTGTATAACATTACAATATCTGGTGTGTGTATAACATTACAATCCCTGGTGTGTGTATAACATTACAATCCCTGGTGTGTGTATAACATTACAATCCCTGGTGTGTGTATAACATTACAATCCCTGGTGTGTATATAACATTTCAATCCCTGGCGTGTGTATAACATTACAATACCTGGTGTGTATATAACATTACAATATCTGGTGTGTGTATAACATTACAATACCTGGTGTGTGTATAACATTACAATACCTGGTGTGTGTATAACATTACAATACCTGGTGTGTGTATAACATTACAATACCTGGTGTGTATATAACATTACAATACCTGGTGTGTGTATAACATCACAATATCTGGTGTGTATATAACATTACAATCTCTGGTGTGTGTATAACATTACAATCCCTGGTGTGTGTATAACATTACAATATCTGGTGTGTGTATAACATTTCAATCCCTGGTGTGTGTATAACATTACAATCTCTGGTGTGTGTATAACATTACATTCCCTGGTGTGTATATAACATTACAATCTCTGGTGTGTATATAACATTACAATACCTGGTGTGTGTATAACATTACAATACCTGGTGTGTATATAACATTACAATACCTGGTGTGTATATAACATTACAATACCTGGTGTGTATATAACATTACAATACCTGGTGTGTATATAACATTACAATACCTTGTGTGTATATAACATTACAATACCTGGTGTGTGTATTACATTACAATCTCTGGTATGTGTATAACATTACATTCCCTGGTGTGTGTATAACATTACAATCTCTGGTGTGTATATAACATTACAATACCTGGTGTGTGTATAACATCACAATACCTGGTGTGTGTATAACATTACAATACCTGGTGTGCGTATAACATTACAATACCTGGTGTGTATATAACATTACAATATCTGGTGTGTGTATAACATTACAATCTCTGGTGTGTGTATAACATTGCAATCTCTGGTGTGTGTATAACATTACAATCCCTGGTGTGTATATAACATTACAATCCCTGGTGTGTGTATAACATCACAATATCTGGTGTGTATATAACATTACAATATCTGGTGTGTGTATAACATTACAATACCTGGTGTGTGTATAACATTACAATACCTGGTGTGTATATAACATTACAATATCTGGTGTGTGTATAACATTACAATACCTGGTGTGTGTATAACATTACAATACCTGGTGTGTATATAACATTACAATCTCTGGTGTGTGTATAACATCACAATCCCTGGTGTTGTGTATAACATTACAATACCTGGTGTGTGTATAACATTACAATCCCTTGTGTTTGTATAACATTACAATACCTGGTGTGTGTATAACATTACAATCTCTGGTGTGTATATAACATTACAATACCTGGTGTGTGTATAACATTACAATACCTGGTGTATGTATAACATTACAATACCTGGTGTGTGTATAACATTACAATACCTGGTGTGTGTATAACATTACAATATCTGGTGTGTGTATAACATTACAATACCTGGTGTGTGTATAACATTACAATTCCTGGTGTGTGTATAACATTACAATCCCTGGTGTTGTGTATTACATTACAATACCTGGTGTATGTATAACATTACAATACCTGGTGTGTGTATAACATTACAATACCTGGTGTGTGTATAACATTACAATTCCTGGTGTGTGTATAACATTACATTCCCTGGTGTGTGTATAACATTACATTCCCTTTTGTGTATATAACATTACAATACCTGGTGTGTATAACATTACAATCCCTGGTGTGTGTATAACATTACAATACCTGGTGTGTGTATAACATTACAATCCCTGGTGTGTATATAACATTACAATTCCTGGTGTGTGTATAACATTACATTCCCTTTTGTGTATATAACATTACAATACCTGGTGTGTATAACATTACAATCCCTGGTGTGTGTATAACATTACAATACCTGGTGTGTATATAACATTACAATCCCTGGTGTGTATATAACATTACAATTCCTGGTGTGTATATAACATTACAATTCCTGGTGTGTGTATAACATTACAATTCCTGGTGTGTGTATAACATTACAATTCCTGGTGTGTGTACAATGTCATATACATATATATTTTACACCTACGCGTGGATTGGAGAATACTAACTCAATGATTATACCGAAATCGATGGTCATCATACAATCATTAGATAACACAAGTTTGATTGCAATCCTGAAAATACAAAAAAAAAAGTTATAGCCTGGTGAGGTTTGATTTTTTTTCTACGAAAACGAGGCTGTGGATGCACGATCCGGAAAAATAACATTAATTCATCATCTTCACATACAGTAGGCGGAGAAGTAATAAATGTAATAGCGTTTTCAAACAATGATCAAGTTGTTAGATGCTTTGTCTGCAGACACAATCACATACTTATCATGTAGATCGTTGAGTATTGTTCAAATATCGGGGTTACGAAATATCGAATTATGTTTAGTTTTCATTTTGTAACGAAAATTGCTTATTGTTTTCTGAATAGAGGACCTGATAGACTTAACCCACTCTGAAAGTGAATCCAATTCAGCATGTTAGCCCATTATATGGCATCAAGTCAATAAGAATCTTGAAATTCACATTCCAACTGATGGATGGATTCTCTCCATACTTAGGACGTTCCATGAAAAGCTCCCGTATGTTTGGACAGAGACGTTTACGTCTCGGGTTGTGATAATATTAAGATTTACTATTTGTCAAGCTGGACCATTGCAATATGCAGATGAAGAACATGAACATGCTGAAGGAAGAGTCATTCTAAGGTCATCTATATTCAATTAATGCCATGTTGATAATTGAAAAGCTTTGGTGCAATAAGTTTAGAATAACTGGCGGAAATGATTGGAGAACTAGTATATCGGAAGTACGGAGGTCATGATACATAAAGTATAAGTAAATACAACAGACAGTACACGACCTTAACATGTTATTCACGTTTCCCTCCTTTCTCCCTCCGACTTCTTAGAAATCGTTATTTTCCCTATGTACTAGTAATGAGAGGCAAGGACGTATCTAAGTGCATGACGTCGCTTTCCCACACTTTATACCTCGGTCTACGTGCTCGGGATGCTGAAGTACACTTAGTGCTACATCATGTTTCCCGTCACGCTATTTACTCTTTCTTTTTTGTTGACTTCATCATTTTAGTCAGTAAGAATTTGTGCATAGCGTATCAGTAAATAGAGCAGATCACATTATGTGATGGTGAACCAATGAAATGCCATGTTGCATAAAGTATCAGTAGATGAAACAACTTTTTAAGCAAGCCGCCATGGCCTGTACATATGTGACGTCACGTTCTTAACAATTCTGTGCAGGACGAAACATTAGGAATTCCTCGGACTTTTTTCAAATTTTCCCCGAGAGTTAAAGCTATCTCCCTTATCTATGTAAGTTTCAACATTTATAAAAAAAACGTCTATACGACGGATAAATTATCGTTAGATTAAACGAAACTAGCATGTAGTGGTGGATTAATATCTAAATTCATCGGAAATGTCGGTGTTTCGTCTGAGAATTGCACGACAGACTCGCAACAAGTAAATTATGTGCATTGTTTACAAATAGTTGAGAAATAACGTTGGTATACTTCCATTACATTACTGTTATGGGAGGCTCATTTCACACATACATATTTATTATTAACTGACAGAAACTCAAGCAACTGTGAACAGACTCAGGCTCCTGTGCTCTTGCTTTGACCACATTGCTGTTACCTAATTGCTGTCAAATAAATATTTGAGTGCCGAGCCAAAATAGACCAGCACAACTTGGAATACCTCAAGTTATCTTATCTTTGATGCATCTTCGATATTCAGTAGTACTCTCACTATGACGTATTCCAGGGTGTAGCGAGCGTGGGTGAGCGTAACCCCTGGATACCTTCTGAAATTTTATCTCACTTTTTTGCGCATGCTCAGAAAATTTTAACTTCCTGTTCGATTTATTGAGGGATTATTCAACATAAATTGAAAAAGATTAAATGATCCAAACGTCTTCGATGTATATTTGACAAGTTATTCGAAATAGCCAAATTCGACATAGGCGACAATTTACACGCAGCTACCGCTGAAATTAAAATTGGCAGTGTGGACAACGCCTACTATTTAAATTATTGTCTCGGTAATTATTGTCTCGGTAATTATTGTCTCGGTAATTATTGTCTCGGTAATTATTGTCTCGGTAATCATTGTCCCGGTAATTATTGTCTCGGTAATTATTGTCTCGGTAATTATTGTCTCGGTAATTATTGTCTCGGTAATTATTGTCTCGGTAATCATTGTCTCGGTAATTATCGTCTCGGTAATTATTGTCTCGGTAATTATTGTCTCGGTAATCATTGTCTCGGTAATTATCGTCTCGGTAATTATTGTCTCGGTAATTATTGTCTCGGTAATTATTGTCTCGGTAATTATTGTCCCGGTAATTATTGTCTCGGTAATTATTGTCTCGGTAATTATTGTCCCGGTAATTATTGTCTCGGTAATTATTGTCCCGGTAATTATTGTCTCGGTAATTATTGTCTCGGTAATTATTGTCCCGGTAATTATTGTCCCGGTAATTATTGTCTCGGTAATTATTGTCTCGGTAATAATTGTCCCGGTAATTATTGTCCCGGTAATTATTGTCTCGGTATTTATTGTCTCGGTAATTATTGTCCCGGTAATTATTGTCTCGGTAATTATTGTCTCGGTAATTATTGTATCGGTAATTATTGTCTCGGTAATTATTGTCTCGGTAATTATTGTATCGGTAATTATTGTCTCGGTAATTATTGTCCCGGTAATTATTGTCCCGGTAATTATTGTCCCGGTAATTATTGTCTCGGTAATTATTGTCTCGGTAATTATTGTATCGGTAATTATTTTCTCGGTAATTATTGTCTCTGTAATTATTGTCTCTAATTATTGTCTCGGTAATTATTGTCTCGGTAATTATTTTCCCGGTAATTATTGTCTCGGTAATCATTGTTTCGGTAATTATTGTCTCGGTAATTATTGTCCCGGTAATTATTGTCTCGGTAATTATTGTCTCGGTAATTATTGTCCCGGTAATAATTGTCTCGGTAATTATTGTCTCGGTAATTATTGTCTCGGTAATTATTGTCTCGGTAATTATTGTCCCGGTAATTATTGTCTCGGTAATTATTGTCTCGGTAATTAATGTCTCGGTAATTATTTTCTCGGTAATTATTGTCTCGGTAATTATTGTTTCGGTAATTATGGTAATTATTTTCCCGGTAATTACTGTATCGGTAATTATTGTCCCGGTAATTATTGTCTCGGTAATTATTTTCCCGGATATTATTGTCTCGGTAATAATTGTTTCGGTAATAATTGTCCCGGTAATTATTTTCCCGGTAATAATTGTTTCGGTAATAATTGTCCCGGTAATTATTTTCCCGGTAATTATTGTCTCGGTAATCATTGTTTCGGTAATTATTGTCTCGGTAATTATGGTAATTATTGTCTCGGTAATTATTGTCTCGGTAATTATGGTAATTATTGTCTCGGTAATTATTGTCTCGGTAATTATTGTCTCGGTAATTATGGTAATTATTGTCTCGGTAATTATTGTCTCGGTAATTATTGTCTCGGTAATTATGGTAATTATTGTCTCGGTAATCATTGTCTCGGTAATTATTGTCTCGGTAATTATTGTCTCGGTAATCTTTGTCTCGGTATTTATTGTCTCGGTAATTATTGTCTCGGTAATTATGGTAATTATTGTCCCGGTAATTATTGTCTCGGTAATTATTGTCTCGGTAATTATTGTCTCGGTAATTATTGTCCCGGTAATTATTGTCTCGGTAATTATTGTTTCGGTAATTATTGTCTCGGTAATTATTGTCTCGGTAATTATTGTCTCGGTAATTATTGTCCCGGTAATTATTGTCCCGGTAATTATTGTCTCGGTAATTATTGTCTCGGTAATTATTGTCTCGGTAATTATTGTCTCGGTAATTATTGTCTCGGTAATTATGGTAATTATTGTTTCGGTAATTATTGTCTCGGTAATTATTGTCCCGGTATTTATTGTCTCTGTAATTATTGTCTCGGTAATTATTGTCTCGGTAATTATTGTCTCGGTAATTATTGTCCCGGTAATTATTGTCTCGGTAATTATTGTCCCGGTAATTATGGTAATTATTGTCTCGGTAATTATTGTCTCGGTAATTATTGTCTCGGTAATTATTGTCCCGGTAATTATTGTCCCGGTAATTATTGTCTCGGTAATTATTGTCCCGGTAATTATTGTCCCGGTAATTATGGTAATTATTGTCTCTGTAATTATTGTCCCGGTAATTATTGTCTCGGTAATTATTGTCTCGGTAATTATTGTCCCGGTAATTATTGTCTCGGTAATTATTGTCCCGGTAATTATGGTAATTATTGTCTCGGTAATTATTGTCTCGGTAATTATTGTCTCGGTAATTATTGTCCCGGTAATTATTGTCCCGGTAATTATTGTCTCGGTAATTATTGTCCCGGTAATTATTGTCTCCGTAATTATTGTCCCGGTAATTATTGTCTCGGTAATTATTGTCTCGGTAATTATTGTCCCGGTAATTATTGTCTCTGTAATTATTGTCCCGGTAATTATTGTCTCGGTAATCATTGTCTCGGTAATTATGGTAATTATTGTCTCGGTAATTATTGTCTCGGTAATTATTGTCCCGATAATTATTGTCTCGGTAATTATTGTCTCGGTAATTATTGTCTCGGTAATAATTGTCCCGGTAAATATTGTCCCGGTAATTATTGTCTCGGTAATTATTGTCTCTGTAATTATTGTCCCGATAATTATTGTCTCGGTAATTATTGTCTCGGTAATTATTGTCTCGGTAATTATTGTCCCGGTAATTATTGTCCCGGTAATTATTGTCTCGGTAATTATTGTCTCTGTAATTATTGTCTCGGTAATAATTGTCCCGGTAATTATTGTCCCGGTAATTATTGTCTCGGTAATTATTGTCTCGGTAATAATTGTCCCGGTAATTATTGTCCCGGTAATTATTGTCTCGGTAATTATTGTCTCTGTAATTATTGTCCCGGTAATTATTGTCTCGGTAATCATTGTCTCGGTAATTATGGTAATTATTGTCTCGGTAATTATTGTCTCGGTAATTATTGTCCCGGTAATTATTGTCCCGGTAATTATTGTCTCGGTAATTATTGTCTCGGTAATTATTGTCTCGGTAATCATTGTCTCGGTAATTATTGTCCCGGTAATTATTGTCTCGGTAATTATTGTCCCGGTAATTATTGTCTCTGTAATTATTGTCTCGGTAATTATTGTCTCGGTAATTATTGTCTCGGTAATTATTGTCTCGGTAATCATTGTTTCGGTAATTATGGTAATTATTGTCTCGGTAATTATTGTCTCGGTAATTATTGTCCCGGTATTTATTGTCCCGGTAATTATTGTCTCGGTAATTATTGTCCCGGTAATTATTGTCTCGGTAATTATTGTCCCGGTAATTATTGTCTCGGTAATTATTGTCCCGGTAATTATTGTCTCGGTAATTATTGTCTCGGTAATTATTGTCCCGGTAATTATTGTCTCGGTAATTATTGTCTCGATAATTATTGTCTCGGTAATCATTGTCTCGGTAATCATTGTCTCGGTAATTATTTGTTTCGGTAATTATTGTCTCGGTAATTATTTTCCCGATAATTATTGTCTCGGTAATTATTGTCTCGGTAATTATTGTCTCGGTAATTATTGTCTCGGTAATTATTGTCCCGGTAATTATTGTCTCGGTAATTATTGTCTCGGTAATTATTGTCTCGGTAATTATGGTAATAATTGTCCCGGTAATTATTGTCTCGGTAATTATTGTCCCGGTAATTATTGTCCCGGTAATTATTGTCCCGGTAATTATTTTCTCGGTAATTATTGTCTCGGTAATCATTGTTTCGGTAATTATGGTAATTATTGTCTCGGTAATTATTGTCTCGGTAATTATTGTCCCGGTAATTATTGTCTCGGTAATTATGGTAATTATTGTCCCGGTAATTAGTGTCTCGGTAATTATTGTCTCGGTAATTATTGTCTCGGTAATTATTGTCTCTGTAATTATTGTCCCGGTAATTATTGTCTCGGTAATTATTGTCCCGGTAATCATTGTCTCGGTAATCATTGTCTCGGTAATTATTGTCTCGGTAATTATTGTCTCGGTTATTATTTTCCCGATAATTATTGTCTCGGTAATTATTGTTTCGGTAATTATTGTCTCGGTAATTATTGTCCCGGTAATTATTGTCTCGGTAATTATTGTCTCGGTAATTATTGTCTCGGTAATTATTGTCTCGGTAATTATTGTCCCGGTAATTATTGTCCCGGTTATTATTGTCCCGGTAATTATTGTCTCGGTAATTATTGTCTCGGTAATCATTGTTTCGGTAATAATTGTCCCGGTAATTATTGTCTCGGTAATTATTGTCTCGGTAATTATTGTCCCGGTAATTATTGTCTCGGTAATTATTGTCTCGGTAATTATTGTCTCGGTAATTATTGTCCCGGTAATTATTGTCTCGGTAATTATTGTCTCGGTAATCATTGTTTCGGTAATAATTGTCCCGGTAATTATTGTCCCGGTAATTATTGTCTCGGTAATTATTGTCTCGGTAATCATTGTTTCGGTAATTATGGTAATTATTGTCCCGGTAATTATTGTCTCGGTAATTATTGTATCGGTTATTATTGTCTCGGTAATTATTGTCTCGGTAATTATTGTCTCGGTAATCATTGTCTCGGTAATTATGGTAATTATTGTCTCGGTAATTATTTTCCCGGTTATTATTGTCTCTGTAATTATTGTCTCGGTAATTATTGTCTCGGTAATTATTGTCTCGGTAATTATTTTCCCGGTTATTATTGTCTCGGTAATTATTGTCTCGGTAATTATTGTCTCGGTAATTATTGTCTCGGTAATCATTGTCTCGGTAATTATGGTAATTATTGTCTCGGTAATTATTGTCCCGGTAATTATTGTCTCTGTAATTATTTTCCCGGTAATTATTGTCTCGGTAATTATTTTCCCGGTAATTATTGTCCCGGTAATTATTGTCTCGGTAATTATTGTCTCGGTAATTATTGTCTCGGTAATTATTGTCTCGGTAATTATGGTAATTATTGTCTCGGTAATTATTGTCTCGGTAATTATTGTCTCGGTAATTATTGTCTCGGTAATCATTGTTTCGGTAATTATGGTAATTATTGTCTCGGTAATTATTGTCTCGGTAATTATTGTCCCGGTATTTATTGTCTCGGTAATTATTGTCCCGGTAATTATTGTCTCGGTAATTATTGTCCCGGTAATTATTGTCTCGGTAATTATTGTCTCTGTAATTATTGTCCCGGTAATTATTGTCTCGGTAATTATTGTCCCGGTAATTATTGTCTCGGTAATTATTGTCTCGATAATTATTGTCTCGGTAATCATTGTCTCGGTAATCATTGTCTCGGTAATTATTTGTTTCGGTAATTATTGTCTCGGTAATTATTTTCCCGGTAATTATTGTCTCGGTAATTATTGTTTCGGTAATTATTGTCTCGGTAATCATTGTTTCGGTAATTATTGTCTCGGTAATTATTGTCCCGGTAATTATTGTCTCGGTAATTATTGTCTCGGTAATCATTGTTTCGGTAATAATTGTCCCGGTAATTATTTTCCCGGTAATTATTGTCTCGGTAATTATTTTCCCGGTAATCATTGTCTCGGTAATTATTGTCTCGGTAATCATTGTCTCGGTAATTGTTGTCTCGGTAATTATTGTCCCGGTAATTATTGTCTCGGTAATCATTGTCTCGGTAATTATTGTCTCGGTAATTATTGTCCCGGTAATCATTGTCTCGGTAATTATTGTCTCGGTAATTATTGTCTCGGTAATTATTTTCCCGGTAATTATTGTCTCGGTAATTATTTTCCCGGTAATTATTGTCTCGGTAATCATTGTTTCGGTAATAATTGTCCCGGTAATTATTTTCCCGGTAATTATTGTCTCGGTAATTATTGTTTCGGTAATAATTGTCCCGGTAATTATTTTCCCGGTAATTATTATCTCGGTAATTATTGTCCCGGTAATTAATGTCTCGGTAATTATTGTCTCGGTAATAATGGTAATTATTGTCTCGGTAATTATTGTCTCGGTAATTATTGTCCCGGTAATTATTGTCCCGGTAATTATTGTCTCGGTAATTATGGTAATTATTGTCTCGGTAATTATTGTCTCGGTAATTATTGTCTCGGTAATTATTGTCTCGGTAATTATGGTAATTATTGTTTCGGTAATTATTGTCTCGGTAATTATTGTCCCGGTATTTATTGTCTCTGTAATTATTGTCTCGGTAATTATGGTAATTATTGTCTCGGTAATTATTGTCTCGGTAATTATTGTCCCGGTATTTATTGTCTCTGTAATTATTGTCTCGGTAATTATGGTAATTATTGTCTCGGTAATTATTGTCTCGGTAATTATTGTCTCGGTAATTATGGTAATTATTGTCTCGGTAATTATTGTCTCGGTAATTATTGTCCCGGTAATTAATGTCTCGGTAATTATTGTCTCGGTAATTATGGTAATTATTGTCTCGGTAATTATTGTCTCGGTAATTATTGTCCCGGTAATTATGGTAATTATTGTCTCGGTAATCATTGTCTCGGTAATTATTGTCCCGGTAATTATTGTCTCTGTAATTATTGTCCCGGTAATTATTGTCTCGGTAATTATTGTCTCGGTAATTATTGTCTCGGTAATTATTGTCCCGGTAATTATTGTCTCGGTATTTATTGTCTCGGTAATTATTGTCTCGGTAATTATTGTCTCGGTAATTATTGTCTCGGTAATTATTGTCTCGGTAATTATTGTCCCGGTAATTATTGTCCCGGTAATTATTGTCTCGGTATTTATGGTAATTATTGTCTCGGTAATTATTGTCTCGGTAATTATTGTCTCGGTAATTATTGTCTCGGTAATTATTGTCCCGGTAATTATTGTCTCGGTATTTATGGTAATTATTGTCTCGGTAATTATTGTCTCGGTAATTATTGTCTCGGTAATCATTGTCTCGGTAATTATTGTCTCGGTAATTATTGTCTCGGTAATTATTGTCCCGGTAATTATTGTCTCGGTAATTATTGTCTCGGTAATTATTGTCTCGGTAATCATTGTCTCGGTAATTATTGTCTCGGTAATTATTGTCTCGGTAATTATTGTCCCGGTAATTATTGTCTCGGTAATTATTGTCTCGGTAATTATTGTCTCGGTAATTATGGTAATTATTGTCTCGGTAATTATGGTAATTATTGTCTCGGTAATTATTGTCTCGGTAATTATGGTAATTATTGTCCTCTCCATTTTGTAAGAATAACCACAATGTTACCCAATACTACATAAGAAAGAGTTGTGTACCACGTTCCGTGTTTACTCTGTTCGGGGCGGGCCTCCGGTGTCAATTGTTATGAATATCTTGGGCACATTGACGAACCATGCTTCATACGTATCTTATCTATAATTGTTTACACATGGAAATCCTCTTTCTATTCGTCATGTATTTGGAAGAGGAGGGGAAGGAGGGAGTGGAGGGAGTGGAGGGATGAGGATATTCCGTAATTAGAAATACATGTTGGCGACCACCAAACAAATAATAACAAAAAACAAGACATAGTATTAATAATAAATAAATTGAAAAAACGGCCGACTTCAACAACTTAACAAACTAAGCAGTATACGATTACAGGTGGGGAACGACAATACAGGTCAAAGGTACCCGGGGCTGTGTCACAATACAGGTCAAAGGTACCCGGGCTGTGTCACAATACAGGTCAAAGGTACCCGGGGCTGTGTCACAATACAGGTCAAAGGTACCCGGGGCTGTGTCACAATACAGGTCAAAGGTACCCGGGGCTGTGTCACAATATAGGTCAAAGGTACCCGGGACTGTGTCACAATCAAAGGTACCCGGGCTGTGTCACAATACAGGTCAAAGGTACCCGGGGCTGTGTCACAATACAGGTCAAAGGTACCCGGGACTGTGTCACAATACAGGTCAAAGGTACCCGGGACTGTGTCACAATACAGGTCAAAGGTACCCGGGACTGTGTCACAATACAGGTCAAAGGTACCCGGGGCTGTGTCACAATACAGGTCAAAGGTACCCGGGGCTGTGTCACAATACAGGTCAAAGGTACCCGGGGCTGTGTCACAATACAGGTCAAAGGTACCCGGGACTGTGTCACAATACAGGTCAAAGGTACCCGGGGCTGTGTCACAATACAGGTCAAAGGTACCCGGGGCTGTGTCACAATATAGGTCAAAGGTACCCGGGCTGTGTCACAATCAAAGGTACCCGGGGCTGTGTCACAATACAGGTCAAAGGTAACCGGGGCTGTGTCACAATACAGGTCAAAGGTACCCGGGGCTGTGTCACAATACAGGTCAAAGGTACCCGGGCTGTGTCACAATACAGGTCAAAGGTACCCGGGGCTGTGTCACAATACAGGTCAAAGGTACCCGGGGCTGTGTCACAATCAAAGGTACCCGGGCTGTGTCACAATACAGGTCAAAGGTACCCGGGGCTGTGTCACACTACAGGTCAAAGGTATCCGGGGCTGTGTCACAATCAAAGGTACCCGGGGCTGTGTCACAATACAAGTCAAAGGTACCGGGGGCTGTGTCACAATTCAGGTCAAAGGTACCCGGGGCTGTGTTACAATACAGGTCAAAGGTACCCGGGGCTGTGTCACAATCAAAGGTACCCGGGCTGTGTCACAATCAAAGGTACCCGGGGCTGTGTCACAATCAAAGGTACCCTGGCTGTGTCACAATCAAAGGTACCCGGGGCTGTGTCACAATCAAAGGTACCCGGGCTGTGTCACAATACAGGTCAAAGATACCCGGGGCTGTGTCACAATGAAGGTACCCGGGCTGTGTCACAATACAGGTCAAAGGTACCCGGGGCTGTGTTACAATACAGGTCAAAGGTACCCGGGGCTGTGTCACAATACAGGTCAAAAGGTACCCGGGGCTGTGTCACAATACAGGTCAAAGGTACCCGGGGCTGTGTTACAATACAGGTCAAAGGTACCCGGGGCTGTGTCACAATACAGGTCAAAGGTACCCGGGGCTGTGTCACAATACAGGTCAAAGGTACCCGGGGCTGTGTTACAATACAGGTCAAAGGTACCCGGGGCTGTGTCACAATACAGGTCAAAAGGTACCCGGGGCTGTGTCACAATACAGGTCAAAGGTACCCGGGGCTGTGTCACAATCATACCTCTGAGAGTATATTAATATTCCACAATTTGCTGGTGAATATTAAAAATGTTGCAATAAAAAAGTACATGAACGATTAAATAAACATTTCTTTTAAGATATGTCACATGGTCTTTTTCAAATATTTAATTTTCAATATGGAATGATAAAATTTGAAAGCTTTTATATTGGCAACCATAAGAAATGTTTACATGTCCATGTTCCACGAATTGCTGTATCACATTTAGCGTGAATACATGTAGGTAGACCAGACATCCCAGAAGAAAGTTAACTATACTTTAAACACTGGGTTTGTCTCGGGTAAAATAACACTATGTATCTCGATGACTGAGCGGTAAGTCGGTGCATAAACACTTACGAGAAATCGCCACACCGAGGGCCCAGTCCTTTTGAAGTTCATTCAAGCAGAAGTTTGAACTGACGTCATAGGGAAGTGTTTACACTAATTTAGGGGTCACGCGATCCGCCTATGAACAAACAGCTCTGCGCGGTCAGTGCTCGTGCGGAAAACCAATGCCCTTATTAAGGATAAGTAGTACAATACAATCGGGTGCAGTAAGTCCAGATAATATCCGACTAGGACAGTATAAATAAGGAGACACGGCGTCACTGACATTACAGTATAGCATAGTGTTTAGATAACGTGTAATAAATCACAGACTCAAGTACTCATTCATTACCTTTGTTTCTTTATCTAACTAAGTGCTTTAATTAATTAATTATGAAGACACTTCGTTTCGCCGCGGTAGAATGTGCTATCTTATTTATTAGTTTGATTCCATCAACGGGTGCCAAATCGACAGGGGACATAATTCACAGGGAACAACGCCAGGCTGTGGATATAGACGTAAGTAGTGTTGATAGTTTTAAGTTTGGTACTGCTTTACTCACAGAAAAATGGGACATTTTATGCGTCGCCGTGAAACTGCGGAGGTGAAGGGACCGGGTGGTGCCTAAGTTCGCCATCTCGCGTCTCTCCCGTTCAGGTTCAATTTGACATATTTTCATCAATTATTTATCTCGGGCATCATTGTTCAGGGTTCAAAGGTCAAGGCTAAAAGTACATTTGCTCCTATATAATAATAAAACAAAACCGGGACACAAAAGTGTTCATGTCTTACAGATTTTCTAGGTTTTTAAAAATGATTATATGACTACTAAGAGACTAAATATTATCCATACAATAACTGCACTGAATGGCACGAGTAAAGCAGTACCCGTAGAGAATGGATCTTTGTAGATAATACTGAATAAATAACGTAACGTAATTTAAGTAGAGGATCGTAGTGTACTGGTAACCGACTGACACGATGAATATATAAGTTGCTTAACGAATGAAAGCCTTGATATTAGTTTTATTTGTTACCTTCAGGAAGTGAGTTTTAGCTGTAACTTATACTCGCTCGAGAATAACTGTGCATGGTGTGTTTTGTTTAACGTATTAAAGATGTACACACTATTTTCGGTGCGTTATCAAACTTAGTACAGTTAAGTGCGTACACTTTGTATAACAGGAGTATTGAATTTCTTTGCTCGAGAAATCATGGGAATATCTTTCTTTCAATACAGAAAATGTGTTTGGTTTTTAAACTAACTTTCAGACAGTTTTATTCTTAACCAAAATGTTATCTTTAAAATGTCTGCATGCGATTTACAGGGCTACTTGGAACAGTTCGGATACCTGGCTAAAATTGATGACTCGTCACGTGGTCCAATCAACCATGACGAGGCTAGTCGAAATGAAGCCATCAGGTAAGGATGCTGGTTTTTGTAAGTTTGTAAGTGTACACAATCATTTTTTCTATAAAAATCAAATAACTAGTAGTATGGCGTATCCTTCAGTTTTTTAACACGTGACTATTTAGGGAGGGGACCGTTCTAGTACTTACTTTAAATAGCTTCAGAACACCCACATATTCCTGGTATAGTGGAGTATTTGTACCAAAGCTAGAGTCCTGGCTTATATATTCGGTCTTAAAGATTTTAAAAGTATACACAAGTACACATTATAATACAGACCCTTTAATTGATCCAGGAACTTCCAGATTTTCAACGGTCTGCAGGTGACTGGTGAAATCAACGACGAAACCATACTGAAAATGAGGCAGCCTCGTTGTGGGGTTTCTGATAACTCAGCACTTGCTGAACCTCAAAATTTGGAACGCCCCCTAGAGTTCAACGCCCCAGGTGAGGTTTCCTGACAGAATGTTGCTTACTTCTAGATGTCTTCGTAAAAACGTAATTCAATAAATTGGTAACAAAATAAAAATATAATTCTAGTGGTTTTCTTAAGGCTTGAATTTAAATGAACCACTTTTTATCCATAGGTCATGTCTTTATAGAAACAAACGATCCGTATTTTGAAAGAAGACATGTTTCAGGGAGTGTGGTATTACGATATAGTAAAAGAACGCTTATTGATCTCATTTGGAAGCTGACAATTTGCGGCCAATGTTTGTGAACATATCTATCATGGATAATTTTTATTTATTTATTTTTGTTGCTAGGAAACAAATGGAGAAAACGATCTATAACATGGAACGTCATCAATCCTACAGGTCAACTATCGGAAGGAATCCAGAAGTAAGTCGTGGGAAGAGAGTTGTGACGTCACTATACCTGCCTATTGTTACATGTATTACATATCGTGACGTAATAGTTACACTGACGGTCAAATCGGTGAGACGTCGTTAGCTATCAGTTAGTCGACATTGACTATATAAGACAATTATATTGATTGTTTTAGTATTTAACTTCGAATGATGATGATGATGATGATGATGATGATGATGATGATGATGATGATGATGATGATGATGATGATTAGACTAATGCGTCACTCCTTTTCCTATATTTACAGACTTGCTATCAGGAACGCCTTCCAATACTGGGCCGACGTTTCCCCTCTACAGTTTCAAGAGACAAACGGGAACTCAGACATCGAGATTAAATTCGCAAACGGTGTCCATGGCGACGGACGAGGGAACGCCTTTGACGGGCGAGGTTTGTTTATATTTGTGGCGGTATTAATTAACATATAGCTATACAGTGAACCTTATTCAATGTTATATTCAGACTATACCAGTAAGAACTGGAAATTTATTGACCCTTAACTTCCGATAAATCTGTCAAGTATGGCGGACATGGCGGTGTCGTGTGACTATACTAGGACCAATGGTTGCCAAAGTTCGTTATCAATATTACAGAATCTGTGGATGTATTGTATGATGTACTGTTTGGTTAACTTATTTCACGGTTATAATAAAAAAAACAAATTGCTTGTATATCAATTATGACGTAGGGTATTTTGGACAGTTGTTCCCAACTGGTTGCCTCACCAGCAAGAGTCGTTAATCCGCTCCTTAGAATGGGGTATAACCCACTACGTAGACCTATACAACATGCAGAATTACTTTGAACACCTTTGTTAAGGTCCAGATGAAGCTGTAAAGAATTATCATACCCCTGGGATTCATTAACTGAAAGTTTTGAAACTTCTCTATTTTCGTTTTTGTTGTCATATTGATCTCACTCTTTCATGGAATTTCAGGTGGTGTTTTGGCGCATGCGTTCTTCCCTGATAACGGTTATCTTGACGGCGACACCCATTTTGACGATGGTGAGCGATGGGTGTACCATTCCAACAGCGGCACGGAGCTTGAAACTGTAGCCGCACACGAGTTCGGTCATGCCCTTGGACTCGGCCATTCTTCGAACCCCTCGGCCCTTATGGCTCCTTACTACAGGGGATACATCCCTGGTCTAAGACTTCATGACGATGACGTCCGAGGAGTCCAGTCACTGTACGGTAAGAATAGTTTTTTTTCCCTTCATTAACTGTAATTATTCGTATTTATTGTGCATCTATGTGGACTTACTGAATCTAGTGACAGCAATTAATATGTTGAATATTAAATAAGATTTGGTCAAGTTGAAGTAGTCATCACGCTTCATCTCAGTTGTAAGGAATATCTAAAATATTGAAATTTTTGATCAGAGTGTTTTATGACATGTGACCTTTAATGTCTATTTCAGGAAATCCTTCTAGACAGCAAACAACAACAGCAACTACAACAACACCAACAACAGCAACTACAACAACACCAACAACAGCCAGCCCAACAACAGACACCCCCAGCACCAGACCCCTCCCTACGGCTGACACCATCCCTACTGCTACTCTCCCAGCCGGTGATGAAACCTTATGTAACATTGCATTCGACGCTATTTCTTCCGGTAAGTCAGCATAGCAACAACCATTTCCTTGGTTAAGTTAAAAAAAAGATCACGCATTGAGTCCATGTAACATTCCACGCTAAAAAACAAAAGATGCTGTTAATGAGTAAACAGTTTATTAAAATCTGGTTTAGAACTTGAGTACATTTCGTATGTCTTGCGACTCATGCAGACCTTGCAATTCATTGTCTTAGATGCATGGTTTTGTACCCCTAAAACATGCCTGCTTTAATAAAAACAGCTTTATAAAGGCCCGTCTAGCTCTGTAAGTCCTGTTACTCCCTTTATGGTAAACCTACATGTTATAATTCGTGTAAACTGTCTAACGCAGGCCCAGATGGCGCCACATACGTGTTCCGGAACCAGTTAGTCTACAAAGTGACCGCTGGGGGTCTGGCTGCCGGGTTTCCCCGGTTTATCAGAGAGGTGTACCCCAGCTCACCTAGATACGTTAAATCAGCTGTTTATCTGAAGAGTACCGGCGAAACTTTCCTTTTTAACAACCGTGAGTATCTAGCAACATACATTCAACCACAGAGTACCTAGCAACATTCATTCAACCACAGAGTACCTAGCAACATACATTCAAACCACAGAGTACCTAGTAACATACATTCAACCACAGAGTACCTAGCAACATACATTCAAACCACAGAGTACCTAGCAACAAACATTCAACCACAGAGTACCTGGCAACATACATTCAACCACAGAGTACCTAGCAACATACATTCAACCACAGAGTACCTGGCAACATACATTCAAACCACAGAGTACCTAGCAACATACATTCAACCACAGAGTATCTGGCAACATACATTCAACCACAGAGTACCTAGCAACATACATTCAACCACAGAGTACCTGGCAACATACATTCAACCACAGAGTACCTGGCAACATACATTCAACCACAGAGTACCTGGCAACATACATTCAACCACAGAGTACCTAGCAACATACATTCAACCACAGAGTACCTAGCAACATACATTCAAACCGCAGAGTACCTAGCAACATACATTCAGCGGCAGAGTACCTGGCAACATACATTCAAACCACTGAGTACCAGGCAACATACATTCAACCACAGAGTACCTAGCAACATACATTCAACCACAGAGTACCTAGCAACATACATTCAACCACAGAGTACCTGGCAACATACATTCAACCACAGAGTACCTGGCAACATACATTCAAACCACAGAGTACCTAGCAACATACATTCAAACCACAGAGTACCTAGCAACATACATTCAAACAACAGAGTACCTAGCAACATACATTCAACCACAGAATACCTGGCAACATACATTCAACCACAGAGTACCTAACAACATACATTCAACCACAGAGTACCTAGCAACATACATTCAACCACAGAGTACCTAGCAACATTCAAACCACAGAGTACCTAGCAACATTCAAACCACAAAATACCTAGCAACATTCAACTCACAAAATACCTAGCAACATTCAAACCACAAAATACCTAGGAACATTCAAACCACAAAATACCTGCAACATTCAAACCACAAAATACCTAGCAACATTCAAACCACAGAGTTTCTAGCAACATTCAAATCACAAAATACCTAGCAACATTCAAACCACAAAATACCTAGCAACATTCAAACCACAAAATACCTAGCAACATTCAAACCACAAAATACCTAGCAACATTCAAACCACAAAATACCTAGCAACATTCAAACCACAAAATACCTAGCAACATTCAAACCACAAAATACCTAGCAACATTCAAACCACAGAATACCTAGAAACATTCAAACCACAAAATACCTAGCAACATTCAAACCACAGAATACCTAGCAACATTCAAACCACAGAATACCTAGCAACATTCAAACCACAGAATACCTAGCAACATTCAAACCACAAAATACCTAGCAACATTCAAACCACAAAATACCTAGCAACATTCAAACCACAAAATACCTAGCAACATTCAAACCACAAAATACCTAGCAACATTCAAACCACAGAATACCTAGCAACATTCAAACCACAGAATACCTAGCAACATTCAAACCACAAAATACCTAGCAACATTCAAACCACAGAATACCTAGCAACATTCAAACCACAAAATACCTGCAACATTCAAACCACAGAGTACCTAGCAACATTCAAACCACAGAGTACCTAGCAACTATGCCCCCAAATGCATTTCCCTTTCAGTCAATAGTAGTCAAAGGTGTTTTACCGAGATGTTGGATCCAACAATGTTTTGGTGCGTCTATATTTGTCTGTCTTTATCTTGTATTTTCTCCCTTACCAACTGCAGAAAATAACACTTATAATTGTCAAGTTGTTTTTCGGTTTTGTTTTTCAGACGGTAAGGTGTGGCGTTATTTAGGTTTCACACTGCAGAACGTTACACGCATGGACAGAATCGACTTCCGGTCAGCGCTCACCATCACCAACCCTCGCTATGGGAACCAACAGGTCTATCTTTTCGGGGTAAATATCAGAAATTACATTTACAGTATCTAGTTTCATGGGACTGGCGTGAGCCTGCAGACTTCATAACATTTCTCTAAACATCTTAGTGTACCAAATAGAGCTGTACCAAATAAAGCTGTAACAAATATAGCTGTAACAAATATAGCTGTAACAAATATAGCAATAACAAACATAACTGTAACAAACATAACTGTAACAAATATAGCTGTAACAAATATAGCTGTAACAAACATAACTGTAACAAATATAGCTGTAACAAATATAGCAATAACCAACATAACTGTAACAAATATATCTGTAACAAATATAGCTGTAACAAACATAACTGTAACAAATATAAATATAGCTGTAACAAATATGTAACAAATATAGCTATAACAAGCATAACTGTAACAAATATAAATAAAGCTGTAACAAATATGTAACAAATATAGCTATAACAAACATAAATATAACAAATATAGCTATAACAAACATAACTGTAACAAATATAAATATAGCTGTAACAAATATGTAACAAATATAGCTATAACAAACATAACTGTAACAAATATAAATAAAGCTGTAACAAATATGTAACAAATATAGCTATAACAAACATAACTGTAACAAATATAGCTATAACAAACATAACTGTAACAAATATAAATAAAGCTGTAACAAATATGTAACAAATATAGCTATAACAAACATAAATATAACAAATATAGCTATAACAAACATAACTGTAACAAATATAGCTATAACAAATATAACTGTAACAAATATAGCTATAACAAACATAACTGTAACAAATATAAATATAGCTGTAAAAAATATAAATATAGCTGTAACAAATATAACTGTAACAAATATAGCTGCAACAAATAAAGTTGTAATAAATTTAAATATAGCTGTAACAAATATAGCTGTAACAAATATAGCTGTAACAAATACAACTGTAACAAATATAGCTGTAACAAATAAAGCTGTAACAAATATGTAACAAATATAGCTGTAACAGATATAACTGTAACAAATATAAATATAGCTGTAACAAATATATAGCTGTAACACATTAAGCTGTAACAAATATAGCTGTAACAAATATAAATATAGCTGTAACAAATGTAGCTGTTACAAATATAGCTGTAACAAATATAAATCAAGTTGTAACAAATATAGCTGTAACAAATATAGCTGTAAAAAATATAGCTATAACAAATATAAATATAGCTGTAACAAATATAGCTGTAACAAATATAAATATAGCTGTAACAAATGTAGCTGTTACAAATATAGCTGTAACAAATATAAATCAAGTTGTAACAAATATATAGCTGTAACAAACATAACTGTAACAAATATAGCTATAACAAACATAACTATAACAAATATAGCTATAACAAACATAACTGTAACAAATATAGCTATAACAAATATAACTGTAACAAATATAGCTATAACAAACATAACTGTAACAAATATAAATATAGCTGTAAAAAATATAAATATAGCTGTAACAAATATAACTGTAACAAATATAGCTGCAACAAATAAAGTTGTAATAAATTTAAATATAGCTGTAACAAATATAGCTGTAACAAATATAGCTGTAACAAATACAACTGTAACAAATATAGCTGTAACAAATAAAGCTGTAACAAATATGTAACAAATATAGCTGTAACAGATATAACTGTAACAAATATAAATATAGCTGTAACAAATATATAGCTGTAACACATTAAGCTGTAACAAATATAGCTGTAACAAATATAAATATAGCTGTAACAAATGTAGCTGTTACAAATATAGCTGTAACAAATATAAATCAAGTTGTAACAAATATAGCTGTAACAAATATAGCTGTAAAAAATATAGCTATAACAAATATAAATATAGCTGTAACAAATATAGCTGTAACAAATATAAATATAGCTGTAACAAATGTAGCTGTTACAAATATAGCTGTAACAAATATAAATCAAGTTGTAACAAATATATAGCTGTAACAAATATAAATATAGCTGTAACAAATATAGCTGTAACAAATATAAATATAGCTGTAACAAATGTAGCTGTTACAAATATAGCTGTAACAAATATAAATCAAGTTGTAACAAATATAGCTGTAACAAACATAACTGTAACAAATATAGCTGTAACAAATATAGCTGTTACAAATATAGCTGTAACAAATATAAATCAAGTTGTAACAAATATAAATAAAGTTGTAACAAATATAAATATAGCTGTAACAAATATAAATATAGCTGTAACAAATACAGCTGTAACAAATATAGCTGTAACAAATATAAATCAAGTTGTAATAAATATAAATAAAGTTGTAACAAATATAAATAAAGCTGTAACAAATATAGCTGTAACAAATATAAATATAGCTGTAACAAATATAGCTGTAACAAATATAACTGTAACAAATATAGCTGTAACAAATATAAATATAGCTGTAACAAATATGTAACAAATATAGCTATAACAAACATAACTGTAACAAATATAAATAAAGCTGTAATAAATATGTAACAAATATAACTATAACAAACATAACTGTAACAAATATAGCTGTAACAAATATAGCTATAACAAATATAAATATAGCTGTAATAAATATAAATATAGCTGTAACAATTATAGATAAAGCTATTACAAATATAGCTGTAACAAATATAGCTGTAACAAAAATAGCTGTTACAAACCCGATTGAGCATATAAAACTTTTATGTCATTGTAAGTCAATATGACTAGCGTATTGAAGCACGTGGACAATGACATTGAGCTTTTGGATTGTTTTCAGACGAAATACTTTTGGGCTTTAAACCGACGGACTATGAACGTAGCTAGAAGGTCAGGAAACGGACTGTCTATCTCCCAGTTCTGGGGACCATTTCCTCGCTACTCCACGGCCGCCATAGAATGGACGGATGGACATATTTATTTCTTCAAAAAGGGGAGGTAAGTAGTGCGAGATTGGCGGTTTTTGAAACATAATTTGTTTTTCATAATTACCACAAGAGGTAGGTTTTCAAAAATTCCGGAGAGGTTGATTAAAGGGAGATAACCATTATAAGTGCGCGTAAATTTTAGTTTCTTCTCGGAGGACTATTTGAAGATTATGTGTGAATGAATTCTTAGCTATAACGTAATCTGCACGATTTGAAACGAGGCCTTTAATATTTGCTTAAATTCTGTTTCAGCTATGCGCGTGTGAGTCCAAATACCCGAGGTGAAGTAACCGGATATCCGGGAGATCGAGCCGCCTTGTGGCTGAAATCGTTGTGCATAGAACCCCAAATATAGGAGAATGGTTGTTTTCTAAGTATGAATATTCATTAGGAGACGCACATAAACTGTAGACAATGACCCACGTATATCAATATACGTTATAATAGACGTCAGTGAGTCACCTGTACATGAACCTGGGCAGTGAGATTTGTGAAAACGTACGTACACAGACACTAGACTAGCCGTGTATGTAGGTTGTAGTCCCGAGCCCCTTCATGGTGTTGTTAAGGGGGTCTCGGATGCTATTCCTAGTTAAGTCGAGGTTTAGTGGACTTCGGGACAGTATTTCACTGAGGGCGATCTTCATCTTGAAGAATGAATTTATGAGCTCAATTGTGCATGTCATGCATGGAAAACAATTACAACAAGACTCCCCAGACGCATGTGATGTAAGCGTTTCCCTAAACAACGGGCGTACATGGAAAACATATCATACGTCGATGATTAGCTATGTGGCAAACGGGTATTTAGGTCCATTACAGATGTGATACATAAACACGGAAAAGAAACAAGAAAACCAATGTCTTGTTAGACACATGCATAACTATGTAACTGATCCGACCAAGTTCTGATGCCGTCGCACCTCCATTACAACAATACCCCAAAGTATGGTGTCCTGATTATGGAGATCTCGTTACTAGATTTAAAAGTCGATATTCGGTATCGTATGATGACAGGCTAATTATTGATCTCGTTACTAGATTTAAAAGTCGATATTCGGTATCGTATGACGACAGGCTAATTATTGATCTCGTTACTAGATTTAAATGTCGATATTCGGTATCGTATGACGACAGGCTAATTATTGATCTCGTTACTAGATTTAAAAGTCGATATTCGGTATCGTACGACGACAGGCTAAATATTGATCTCGTTACTAGATTTAAATGTCGATATTCGGTATCGTATGACGACAGGCTAATTATTGATCTCGTTACTAGATTTAAATGTCGATATTCGGTATCGTACGACGACATGCTAATTATTGATCTCGTTACTAGATTTAAATGTCGATATTCGGTATCGTACGACGGTATCGTTCGACGACATGCTAATTATTGATCTCGTTACTAGATTTAAATGTCGATATTCGGTATCGTACGACGGTATCGTACGACGACAGGCTAAATATTGATCTCGTTACTAGATTTAAATGTCGATATTCGGTATCGTACGACGACAGGCTAATTATTGATCTCGTTACTAGATTTTAATGTCGATATTCGGTATCGTACGACGGTATCGTACGACGACAGGCTAATTATTGTTCTCGATACCAGATTTACATGTCGATATTCGGTATCGTACGACGACAGGCTAATTATTGATCTCGTTACTAGATTTTAATGTCGATATTCGGTATCGTACGACGACATGCTAATTATTGATCTCGTTACTAGATTTAAAAGTCGATATTCGGTATCGTACGACGACAGGCTAATTATTGATCTCGTTACTAGATTTAAATGTCGATATTCTGTATCGTACGACGACAGGCTAATTATTGATCTCGTTACTAGATTTAAATGTCGATATTCGGTATCGTACGACGGTATCGTACGACGACAGGCTAATTATTGATCTCGTTACTAGATTTAAATGTCGATATTCGGTATCGTACGACAACAGGCTGATTATTGATCTCGTTACTAGATTTAAATGTCGATATTCGGTATCGTACGACGACAGGCTAATTATTGATCTCGTTACTAGATTTAAATGTCGATATTCGGTATCGTACGACGGTATCGTACGAGGACAGGCTAATTATTGATCTCGTTACTAGATTTAAATGTCGATATTCGGTATCGTACGACGGTATCGTTCGACGACAGGCTAATTATTGATCTCGTTACAAGATTTAAATGTCGATATTCGGTATCGTACGACGACAGGCTAATTATTGATCTCGTTACTAGATTTAAAAGTCGATATTCGGTATCGTACGACGGTATCGTACGACGGTATCGTACGACGACAGGCTAATTATTGATCTCGTTACTAGATTTAAATGTCGATATTCGGTATCGTACGACGACAGGCTAATTATTGATCTCGTTACTAGATTCAAATGTCGATATTCGGTATCGTACGACGACAGGCTAATTATTGATCTCGTTACTAGATTTTAATGTCGATATTCGGTATCGTACGACGACATGCTAATTATTGATCTCGTTACTAGATTTTAAAGTCGATATTCGGTATCGTACGACGGTATCGTTCGACGACAGGCTAATTATTGATCTCGTTACTAGATTTAAATGTCGATATTCTGTATCGTACGACGACAGGCTAATTATTGATCTCGTTACTAGATTTAAATGTCGATATTCGGTATCGTACGACGACAGGCTAATTATTGATCTCGTTACTAGATTTAAATGTCGATATTCGGTATCGTACGACGACAGGCTAATTATTGATCTCGTTACTAGATTTAAATGTCGATATTCGGTATCGTACGACGGTATCGTACGACGACAGGCTAATTATTGATCTCGTTACCAGATTTAAATGTCGATATTCGGTATCGTACGACGACAGGCTAATTATTGATCTCGTTACTAGATTTAAATGTCGATATTCGGTATCGTACGACGACATGCTAATTATTGATCTCGTTACTAGATTTAAATGTCGATATTCGGTATCGTACGACGACTGGCTAATTATTGACCTCGTTACTAGATTTAAATGTCGATATGTGGTATCGTACGACGACAGGCTAATTAATGGGATTTCCTTTGTATTTTTTGTTGGATGGTTGAATGTGATTTTGTTTATGAATGGAACTCTACAAACACGCCAAGTTTGCGATAAAGTTTTATTATAATTCACGTGTTCACGCATAAGCGTGTTTGTAAATGTGTGTTTGTATAACGTAGATGTCAAATTTATTTTGAAAAATAAAAAAACATGTTTTTAAAATTCATAAAATGTTTTTTTCATTCTTTTCACCTTGTGAAACTATGCAGTTGTATTACACATATTTCAATCAACCGGTCACTCGGTGCAGTCAATCAACCAGACACTCCGTAAAGATAATCAACCGGACACTTCGTAAAGACAATCAACCGGACACTCCGTAAAGTCAATCAACCGGACACTCCGTAAAGACAATCAACCGGGCACTTCGTAAAGACAATCAACCGGACACTCCGTAAAGACAATCAACCGGACACTTCGTAAAGACAATCAACCGGACACTCCGTAAAGTCAATCAACCGGACACTCCGTAAAGACAATCAACCGGGCACTCCGTAATGACAATCAACCGGACACTCCGTAAAGACAATCAACCGGGCACTTCGTAAAGACAATCAACCGGACACTCCGTAAAGACAATCAACCGGACACTTCGTAAAGACAATCAACCGGACACTCCGTAAAGTCAATCAACCGGACACTCCGTAAAGACAATCAACCGGACACTCCCGTAAAGACAATCAACCGGACACTCCGTAATGACAATCAACCGGGCACTCCGTAAAGTCAATCAACCAGAATCTCTGTCAAGTCAATCAACCGGACACTCCCGTAAAGTCAATCAACCGGACACTCCGTAAAGCCAATCAACCAGATTCTCTGTAAAGTTAATCAACCAGATACTCTGTAAAGTCAAGCAACCAGAAACTCAATACGTAAAGTAAATCAACCGGATACTCTCTAAAGTCAATGAACCAGACACTCCGTAAAGTCAATCAATTGGATACTCTGTAAAGTCAATCAACCATACACTCCGTAAAGTCAATCAACCGGACACTCCCGTAAAGTCAATCAACCAGACACTCCGTAAAGTCAATCAACCGGACACTCCCGTAAAGTCAATCAACCATACACTCCCGTAAAGTCAATCAACCAGACACTCCGTAAAGTCAATCAACCAGACACTCCGTAAAGTCAATTAACTGGGTCATAAAAGTAGCGTAGCGTACTGCAAACAATCGAGGTATCGGACGATAAGACACTCCCATGGGTAGCTTTGATGTACAGCATCATGTTAGACAATTAGAAAATAGCGTTATCATTACACGGATCAATAGCTCTCATAAACACAGGTGACGAGGCAGTAATATATATATAACTCTTATGTTGACGTTAAAACGACTTGTCAGATGTTGGATGTACTAGACTAATAGTATTACACAACTGCTACTAGACATCTCCCATTTTGCCGACACGGACACCAACACGGACTTGGGGGTTGTCTCGAAATATAAAGTAAACAATCTTTAACATATGTTTCTGTTCGCGTAAACGTTTTGATGTGCATACCTGATATCGCAGTGACTTTGTATACGTAGATGTTTTCACACGTTTTTTAATGATACCGGTACATTTGTACACTTAAACAATAAGGATCTCTCACAAGCCCCTGTGTACGAAAACATTAACTGAAGGAGCGTTATCCAATACCTACAGACAGTTTGGACAGAGATTAAGGACCAATGGGACTGACGGCTATATGTCATTTACATGGATACAACACTTGGAATACTTGTCGGGCACGGTTTTGAGCAAAATATCCTAGAGGGATTTGGGTGCCCGCCATTTTTTATCTTCATTTAAGGATTGGATGTCAACTTTGCTGATTGTGTGGTATAGTCGATTTTTCCGTCGTTCGTGACTTGGCTAGTAATACGGTAATACGATCGTATTGTGTGATGACAGGTGATCCTGTAATGGTTTTGGCTCTTACTAGGTGTACGTACCCTTAGTCTCGAGACAGTAGTACTCTGGGATGGTACATGCTAGGGTTTACGGAGAGACATCGTGTCAGTATTGATATTTGCCTGCTTCGGTTTGTTATATCGGCCATCTTGTGAGGTAGGCCGAGGGCAGTCCTAATACGCACTGTGATTGGTCAAAGGCAGCGGCGGCGGAGCCAGTGGTTGAGTCACAGTTGAAGCGAGTCGAATAAAGTTGTCTGAAGTCGGATTTCGGTTAGACCCAAGCATATTGAAAACGTCTCATTACAGTGGATTAAGGCATAGCTTATTGACGAAAGTATGATGAATGATATTGGTGACTTACAATCAACTGTATTAGTGATTTGACGTTTTATTTTGTAATTTGGGACATAAGAGACGGACCAACCGCAAACTGCCAGCTTTAAGGTAGACACAAGGAACGGTTATGTATGGACAGATCACAGGTGCCTGAGAATTCGTTACATCTGGTTTTGGACCTAAACTGAGGTTTTTAGAGTATGTTTACACTTTTGGGGGTTTATCTCAATTTCCGATAAACATACCACCCTAATCTAACCTCCTTAGAAGTATAAAATTATTCTAGACACCGTAGTTTAGGTAAAACTACTACGTTGTAGGTGTAACAAATTCTCGGGCCCCTATGGCTATGAGCAAGGTAGGTTAGGTCCTAGACCTACAGTAGTTAATCTCGCTTATTGGTTTCGTGAACAGGTTTCTTCTGTCGAATAATTGAATCTAACGTATGTAACTTCAAACAAAATTTGTTTCATATACCTATTAAATCATATATTTTATTGCAATTTATGAGTAGCAATATGTCTTCAGACATGGAAGAGGGGTCGGGGATGGATAAGGAGTTAACTGTTTTCTTTCATTGATTACATTTTGTTTCGTTCGCAGCTAAGGAGGGCATGAAATGGACGGAAACAGCATAGAATGTTAGCTCCAGTGACATTTTTGCAACGACATATAAGTAAAGAAGATGTTTTACATCACGTGATAGTGACACTAAAAAATGAAAAAAGTATTGCTATTTTATTTTGGCAAAATTAATTGAATGGTTATCGTTCGGTTGTCAAGCGGGAAGAGCATCAATGTTTATATCAACATTTCAACCCCCCCCCCCCCCCCCCCCCCTCCGACCATTCTATTCTTTCCTTGAAAGTCCGTATTCTGGAAAAAAAGTTATCACCCTACACATAATCCCACACTCAGCACTCCGAACCGTAGAAAGCATGTGGAACACCATATAAGACTCTTTGGCACTGCTATGCCATATGGATGCAATGATCGTATAGATTCAGTGGGGAACTTATCGAGTCCTGGATGCAGTCAAACAAATGTAATGTCTTTATTTACCCCTCAAAGGAGACGCCAGCGTAGTCATGGCCATCGACATTACAATAGTCCGACGGAATACAACGTCAAGTTTGAAGATCTGATGGATACTTTAACTGGACCATTAGGTGTACACTACGTCAGGACAACGTTGTATTCACTTCCCCGAGCTACATGACGACATGGAAACTAGCGTCGAGACTCCACAAGATTATTGATGATGTGGCAGAAATTCGACTTTTAAAGCCTGTGCGAACGGACAGGTAAGAAGCACTCCAGTCATCCAGTTCACTTGGATGTGACAAAGATTAACATGGCGGATGTCGTCGATGAAGCAGAAGACGCTTACTCTTCCGGAACACCTGGTTTTATTCTCTTGTACATTTGCAAGTGTCTCAATGTAAATATTTCCTTTGTTCATATTTTGCCCCTGGTTTAATCGAATTTGAATTTGGATTATGATTTTGTTAACGCTTCGGTATTCTCTTATTTATTTTATTTTCTGTTGTTTTGTATTTTTTTAAAACCTTGTTTTCAGATTCCATGCAGTGGTGAAGTGTGGAGTCTGTTAAGTCATCTGTTTCTTCAGGCCTTTGTATTAATAATGCCCATTTACACCCAGTGCTGTGAAAGGCCCATTGTCTTAATAATGCCCAGTTTTTAGCGTCGAACAAAAGCCCATTGTGTTAATAATGCCCAGTTTTTGGCGTCGAACAAAAGCCCATTGGGTTAATAATGCCCAGTTTTTGGCGTCGAACAAAAGCCCATAATACACACTTCGACCACGGCATGAACATACACGGGTATTATCTGAGATAATGTACGTAACAAACAATAGAGCAATGGTTTAAGTATCATTAAGGCTATCTACCTGCAAAATGATACTGGCATAACTCATTGGAATGTATAACAGCAGTTTTAACTGTTTTACATGTGTAGTACACCCGTTAACGATACATAGCAAATAACGATAATTAAAACCCAGGACCACCATCTTATGATTGTTGGCTAAAACAACACAACACACATTTATTTATCTCGTGTATCACGTTTCGCGTATTTTACCTGTACCGTGTAATATGTTTCCCATACCGTATGTCGTGTATCACTTACCGTGTAATATGTTTCCCGTACCGTATGTCGTGTATCACTTACCATGTAATATGTTTCCCGTACCGTATGTCGTGTATCACTTACCGTGTAATATGTTTCCCGTAACGTATGTCGTGTATCACTTACCGTGTAATATGTTTCCCGTACCGTATGTCGTGTATCACTTACCGTGTAATATGTTTCCCGTACCGTATGTCGTGTATCACTTACCGTGTAATATGTTTACCATACCGTATGTCGTGTATCACTTACCGTGTAATATGTTTCCCATACCGTATGTCGTGTATCACTTACCGTGTAATATGTTTCCCATATCGTATGTCGTGTATCACTTACCGTGTAATATGTTTCCCATACCATGTTTCATGGGGCTCACACAAGTACAGGCAGGTCTTGGGCTAACACATATACAGGTAGGTCTGAGGCTCACACAAGTACAGGCAGGTCTTGGGCTTACACATATACAGGTAGGTCTGAGGCTCACACAAGTACAGGCAGGTCTTGGGCTAACACATATACAGGTAGGTCTGAGGCTCACACAAGTACAGGCAGGTCTTGGGCTAACACATATACAGGTAGGTCTGTGGCTCACTCAAGTACAGGCAGGTCTTGGGCTTACACATATACAGGTAGGACTAAGGCTCACACAAGTATACATGAAGGTCTGGGGCTCACACAATTACATGTAGGCCTTGGGCTCCGTAAGTATACGGGTAGGTCTGTGGCATTCACAAATGCAGGTAGAATTAGGGCTTACACAAATACAGGTAAGTTTGGCGCTCACACAAGTATATAGGTAGTTCTGTGGCATTCACAAATACAGGCAGGTCTGGGGCTTACACAAATACAGGTAGGTTTGGGGCTTACACAAATACAGGTTTATTACCACAATCCCTAAATCTTGGCCAGTATACCATACATATCATATATTAGATGTGTACCCAGCCTCAGTAATTATTACCACACATTGTGTAGTCATATAATAGTAGTCTGCTCTGCAGGCGATACAATCCCCTTTAAGGTATATAGATACTTGACTTCAAGGAAATATGATAAGTAACCAGTGTGTGAAGTTCACATTATAATATGTCTATATGTATTTAACACAAACGAGCTGTAAAGCTTTATGTAATAAAATAATTTGAATTTGAAGAGAGAAGTCGCTAGAGTGATGGCAAAACTCTATATCTAGTTGATATTATCTGTTGAGAGATAAAGTCAATAAAGCAATGGCAATGCTTTACTATAAATAGAAAAGGTGACATTACAGTTGACCTTGGAATGCTGAATCACAAAATCGTACGAGGTATTATGATATTTAACCTATATGTGAAGTTTGATGGAAACCGGTTGAGAAATGAAGTTGTTAGTGCGATTTTCTAAAAATAGAAACTGTGACCTTAATGTTGTCCCTGGAACAGTGAAACATAACTTATCCAAATATTTTAGTACTAAATTTGTATTTAAATAATGTTGTACGTTAGTTAGAATAAGTTCATTAATATAAAGAGGATATTTAAGTGTTTTCAGTAATATCAAATATATTTCACGAGTGGGGCTGATATTTTGATATTTTTCACGAGTGCGCAGCAAACTATCAAAATATAAGCCCCACGAGTGATATATGTTTTGTAATAACTGAAGAAACTGTTAGATAGCCTGTTTATTACATTTTTATAGCAAAATCTCCTGGGGCAGCTTTTGATTGTCCCAAATGTCATTCATAAGCAGTGTCTTGGTTGGTCAAATCAGAAAAACTGAAAAAACTTGTGAAAATATATCATGTTTTTCTTTAGTGAAACATATCACTTTTAGAGAATGAATAATTTCTGATATTTCACCGGTAAAAATGTAATAATATCTGAGAAGTTATTATCTCCCGGAGTTAATAAAGTTGAATTAATTTAACATCGTAAGTGTGTCGCAATTTTTCATTATAGCAAGTTCATTGATTGTTGTACAACTTGAGGCAACAACATGAGGCACGGTAGTCTAGTAGTAGGATGCCGCTCGTGATCGAAGGGTTACGAGTTCGAGTCCCGGTCTTGGCACTTGTGTTGTAGCCTTGAGTAAGATACTTTACTCTGCTTGTTCCAGTCTACTCAGCTGTACATGAGTACATGGTTGAGTAGTGCTAGAAATTGTAGAATGCTAGCTGTGAGCGCCGAAATGGTAGCACCGGTTGTAAGCACCCCGGGAGTTGAGAACGATGTTGGCTGGTTGCTAAGGCCTTATAACCACGAATAATAATTTGTGAATTGCTCTGAGGCGGCCTTTAATGTCGTCATAAAGCGGTATATAAGAACCTCGAATTATTGTTATTATTATTAACTTTTTTAAGTTCAATTTATTAAAAGCAAATATTATGTAACAAAAGATATTTAATAAACCTTTTTTTTAAGAGATATTCAGTTTAACTGAAGCGATTTTTAATTTGACTCCAGAATAGTGAAAAATAAAACATTTGATAATGGATTAACACCTTTGTTATAGTGTATGAGCAAAGTAACTGGTCACTGGCACCAGGTGAGTTATTCAACACTTTCAACGTCCATGGTCCATCTGAGGAACACACAATGTCAAGTTATGGAGGCCAAGTTATGTCCGGTCGAAGGTCAAAGGGTTTCGTCGTCAGGTCGCTGGATGGAACTACAGAAGTATATCTCCCGACAGTCAAAGAGTGTGAGGAAATTCCAAAAAATCAGGATGAAATTCCCACAAAGGAGGTTGCAGAACTGTATCCTCACCTACATATTGCTGATCAACTATGCTCCATGGATGATAGATCACATATTTTATTGCCTATAGGAAGGGACATAATCGAAGCACATCATGTGCTAGAGCAATGGTTAGGTCCCACCAGTTCCCCATATACACAGAGACTTAGATTAGGTTGGGTCGTAGTTGGGGAAACCTGCCTGGATGGAGCACACATTTCAAGTGCATGCGTCATGAAAACAGATGAAAGTCGTCCATCTACACTTCAGTCGTGTGACAACAAGATACACATTCACGACATTATTTCCAATGATGTATTTGCTCGCACTACAGCAGATGATAGCTCAGGGTTGTCCGTTGAAGACAGGAAATTCCTCACAATCATGGACAGGGATGCCACAAGGAGGGCAACAAATAGAGTGCTCCACTACCTCGACAAAGATTACCTGACAACACGGCTCAGGCACTTCGTAGGGCCAAAAGCTTAGAATCTAGTCTTAAGCGAGATTCCGCCAATCAGAAACATTTCTGTGCATTCATACAAGAGCTATTGGATAACGGCAGATATTAAGAAAATATTTTATGGGTTTCTTGTGAGCTCAGAACACAGAAACTACCTACGATTTCTGTGGCACTAGGATAACGACATTGAAAAGGGACTTGTTGATTATCGCATGAGGGTTCACGTATTTAGTAATGGCCCATCCCAAGCTATGTTAACTTACCTACTGGGTAAAGTCCCAAGTCTGTCTCAAGAGTCCTATGGAACGGACGTTAAAGAAGCTGTGGAGAGAAATTTCTACGTCGATGATTTCCTATTATCCCACACATGTGTCGGAAGCTACTGACTTACTAGCGAGAAAACAAACAGCACTTCATGAATTTGGAGATCTCCGTCGTTGCTCGAACTCAGAAGAGGTGTCAGCTAGATTTCCTACTGAAGATCTCGCCTAGGGTCTTATGGCCATGGATCTACAGGGTAATGGATTTTTATCACAAAGGAGTTTAGGACTCAAATGGGACATCAATGACGACACATTCACTTTCCAAACTACTCACGAGAGTAAGCCATTCACACGAAGGGATGTCCTTTCCGTCGTCAGCAGTATGTTTGACTCTCTTGGGTTTATTGCCCCAGTTACTGTCCAAGGGAAGCTACTCCTGAGGAAGTTTACGGAGAAAGGTTTGGATTGGGATGATGAATTTCAGGAAGCAGGTTACACAGAAAGGAAAGAGTGGAGAGATGCCTTGGGTGCTGTACATTCTGTACGTGTTCCGAGAACCTACGTTGATATGTCTCCCTCACGAGTTTCATGCCGTGAGATCCATGTGTTCTCCAATGCCTTTGAACTGCTTATATGCGAGTAAAAGACTGTACTGGTAAGTCTCGTATCGGATGTATCTGCGGGAAGGCTAAGGTGGCGCCCACCCATGCCCACACTATACCAAGATTAGAGTTATGCGCGGCTGTTATGGCGGTAAAGATGACAGATTTTGCCCTTGAAAAACTTGAAATGAACATACACGTGAAATATTATACTGACAGTAGAATTGTTCTTGGCTATGTCTGGAATGAGAAAAGGAGGTTCTTTGTGTATGTAGGAAACAGAGTGGATCTCATTCGTAAATCCTTTTCTCCCGAATAATGGAACTATGTACCAACTAACCTGAACTCCGCAGATTTAGGGACACGATCAATAGCTGCTGACCAATAACGAAAGTATTTGGCTCAATGGTCCCCAGGAAGTCTTGGATAGCACTGAGGAGAGCCCAGAAACATTCGAGCTTATCAGTCCAGATCACGACAAAGAAATCAGGTCAGAATCGTCTGTCACCGTCATGAAGAGTGAAGTATCCGGAATGAAGAAGGTTCCTATTAACATCGGCACCCACAGATATGAGCGCTTCAGCAGGTGGGAACAACTGACTCTGCTTAAGTGTTACGCTTTGCGTAGCACGGAAAGCTGTTTTGAAGCACGAAGCCAAACAGTGAAGTTTATACCGAGGTCAATACAACATGAAGTCTACAAAGAAGAGATGTGTTGTCTTTAGCAAGGGAAGCCTCTCCTGAGAAGCAGTCAGAGTATCTCCCTTGACCCTTACTTCGACGAGGAAGGTATGATACGTGTCGGAGGACGACTCAAGTCCGCCACAGACAGGAACCCATATTTGCTCCCTTGCTCACACCATGTGTCAAAGTTACTAGTGCAGCATCACCATGGGAGAGTTCAACATATGGGAAGACACCTAACAGAGGGAGCGATACGTTCTGCAGGTCTTTGGATTACTGGAGTAAAGCGACTCGTCTCGTCAATTATTAATTAAGTGCGTGGCTTGCAGAAAGCTTAGAGGCTCTACACTTCAGCACCAGATGGCAGACTTACCTGAAGATCGCCTGGAAGCATCACCGCCATTTACAAACGTTGGACTTGATGTCTTTGGTCCATGGGACATCATTACACGCAAAACTCGTGGAGGTCAGGCAGCTGTGCATTTCGAGATCAGCGAGGAGATGTCGTGGGGACGTTTAGGTTCTGAGGTCAGATCGAGGGACACATTTTATTGGATGTATCAAGGAACTGCGTATATAGTCCAGTCATTTTAGCAAAAAAACAGGCCTTACCTCAAACTAATTGCAAAAGAATTTATTTTTTTGGTTTTTGGAATGGTTATCATTTGTACAATAACAGGAAAAAAGTCTACATCGATCAAAATTTGGGAAATTAATTTTTTAACCATTTTTTTGGTCCAGAAACAAGAAAAATTACATATATGGCAGTTTTTGAAGTGAAATATTTCGCTATTTTACAATAATTAACATATGAAATTAATTGTATAGGAAGACCAAATTGAGTAGAGCTAAGAATAACCAAAATTTGTCACGTCACCAAAAGCAATCTATCAACGATAAAATCAAATATCAAAATGGCTATTTTTTTGTTTTATTTAACAATATTGACGTTTTTGCTCATTTTGAATGGAAAAGATAAAAATATCTGACTCTAAACAAACTTAATCTACACTTAGTTGCTGAAACCAAAACATATTTACTACTTTTAATTAATAAGAATTGGTATATTTTTATGTAAACAAATAATATGACACTTCTTAATTGACCAGTTGAACCAATTTGGTGTTATTTCATGCCTACATGAACAATATCCGTATTTCTCTAACAAATATTTTGATAAAAAGAAAAGCAAATGCTTCCAATCAGTTCATATCCTTTTGTGTATTGTTTATATTGTTAAGAAACAATAAATTTGGCAAGTTCTCTCAAAAAGTATATTCAATAACTGACGGTAAAAACTTCAATTCGTGCATTTTTGCCTGAACACTACAAAAATGGCAAAGTCCATCAATATGAACAACATAAATCATCTTTTTTCGAATATGTCTTGTCCGATTTGAATATACTTTGCCAATGGAACCACCATAAAACTTATGATTTCATGAGATTAATTTGAAGTTAAAGATTCCTTTACTTTAGTGTTTTCATTAAAAATTAAGTATCCCACCATTCATTTCCATTATCAGAATATGAAAAATCTATTTATTTGAAGTTGACATCAATCATAAATTTAAATTTACTTTTATCCAGAAGGCTACGTCATGGTGGTAATTACTGCCAAATTATTTCAACATCCAGCAAAAAAAAAGAAATATATTCACAATTTTGTTGTTGAAAAAGTCAAGTCAAATTTGCACCAAATGTGGTTTTCATCTACCTAATTTCAAGTAATATAATGGAGGTATCTTGTCAAATATTTATTTTTTGTTAAGAATAACTTGCATAGAAAATAATTTAATGCACATTTCAGCATATGCTGAAGGTATTTATGAAATATTGTTCACATAAATCGATGAATCATTCAGTTTTATTTAAAATCAGCTCCAAATCAGACCAACAGACAAACTTTGATCAGCCAGATAATTTAAGTTGTAAGGTGTAAGTTAAATATCATTTTCTGAAATTTAAATAAGCAAACTATATGTGAATACATTCTCATATAACAAGAATCAATAGTGACGTTGATTGAATGAGTAATATTTCTTAAAAATCCAACACAAGCTGAAATATTGATAAATTAACAACATTTTAGTGATTGTCAAGGTGTCATAATTTTTTTCGTTAAACCATTCAAACTGTTTTGTTATTGGTTTTGTGTTGTACAACAAACAGGCTTATCCTGTATTACACCTGATGTTGATATTTGGGTTAAAAAATGGTCCATCAAGTAATTTTTTATATTTTCCCGATTTTTTAGGGGTAGAAAAAACTATTTTCCCCAATTTTGATTAATGTAGACTTTTTTTCTGTTACAATGTATACTAAAACCTGTATGAAAAATCAAAAAATAAATTCTTTTGCAATTAGTTTGAGGTAAAATCATAACATGACTGGACTAATAGACACCATAAATGTTGAGGACGAACCCGTAAGAAAGTTCTTATACAATACCGGGACCACATGGATATCCAATCCACCGCACTCATCCCATATGGGAGGTGCATGGGAGAGACTTATAGGGATCACGAAAAAGATTCTGGACTCAATGCTTTCGAATGCAACAAGCAAGGTTCTCACCCATGATGTGGTTGTAACCCTCATGGCGGAAGTGTCCGCAATCATGAATGCAAGACCTGACCTCTAGTTGCAGTATCTACCGACCCAACTGTCGCCATCCACGCTTCTTGCTATGAAAACAGAGCATCCTGTGAATTCATTCACCATGGATGATTTCAGCACTAAGGATCTCTTCCGTCGCCAACAATCTCAAACGTTTTATTTTAGAATCAGACATGAAATAGAATCACGAAATCTGACAAGTAGATGATCCCATTTGCATTAGTCCAGTCAAATTAGCCAAAATAATTATAGGCCTAACCGGGACAAAATTGCAACAGAATTTATTTTCATATTTTTGGAATGGCAGATACCGATACTGTAACAGAAAAAAAGTCTACCAAAATCTACCTTTGGAAAATCACTTTTTTTCGCACTAATTGGGATCAAGAAATAAGCATAATTGCTCAATGGTGCAACTTTAAAGTGAAATATTTAATTCTTAAATATTTTTTTTTATATTTAACTAATAACTACATTGTATAACTTGTTTATGTTTAATACAAACAACTAAATTAAATCGATAGAAATTATTGCATCAAGAAATAATGTACAGTCAAAAGTCACTAAAAAGCATCTGAATGTTGAACATACAAGCTTTTTTGCATTTTTTAGACAAAAGAAAATAAAAAAATATTATAAGTATCATTGCAAGATATAAATTGATCCATTAAAATATTACATATGTATTAAACCTTCTTATATGAGACATTTTGCTTTCATACAGTTTGGTTTTTTTTAATCTAGAAAGTTGGCTGAGAGGCCAATTTTGAACGGTTTCAACGTCAATATTGAACGAATTCTCAATTTATGCAACCTGTATTTTAATAATGTAAAAAGCAAATTGTAAAATTTGTTTCACATGCTTTCATGTATGTACAATGATTATTTTAAATACTTATTTGGTAAGGTAAGTTTGCTAATATATTGATAATCAAATATTCAAAACACTATTACATGTTATTTGGGCAGAATGGCAAAAAAAGACTAAGTTCATCATTCTAAATAACAAAAAAATGGACAACTTTTTTGTGTTTTATCCGATTGCTAAATAACTTGGCTTGGCTAAAGACAATAAGATTGTCTTGATGGCTAATGCGAATTTTGATTAAATAAAATATTTTGGGTTGGGTAAAAAAAAATATTTTCTTTTGTTCCATAATGGTCAGTAGTAAAAATACATTATTTTCAATTAAATTATTAGGTTTTTTGGATGTTAAAACTCGGATTAATTGCAATAAAACAACCATTTCATGGAAATAATTCTGAAAAAGTCTTCATGTAATCTTGGCAGAGAAATAAGGAATTTCGTTGTTCAGAATAGTGGACTTAGCCATTTTTGACTGTTCAGGTAAAACTGAATAAGGTAGTGGTTTCAAGATTTGATTTTAATCATAAAGGCAAAGTTATTTTATCCAATTTAGTATTGAAGATAAACATTGCAAATACTTTAATGAAAATAAAAATGACTTCCTTATTATTAAAATACATGCAAAAGAGATATGCAAAGGTTTCAATATGGACCTCAAAAAAGTGCAAAATCAGCACATTTTGATGACTTTGATGTTTAATAACTTTTTCGTATGTTAATCTTTCATCAGTTAAATTAAATATTTATATTAAATACCATTATTTTAAACATTTATTTTAATCTTATTTAGCTACTGAGAATATTAAATGATATTTTCTGCTCTTAAAATGTGAAAAAGTAAAATATCGTCAAGTAAAATGGATTTTTAGTGATATTGATGGACAATATTTTCTCAACATTACATATCAGAAAAACGATTTTGGCGAATCTGTAATATACATAAACTAGTTATGACATTTAACTATTCATTTTACAATCAGAATTGCTTAATAATTAGTTATTTCACTTCAAAGTTGGCCTAGTAAGCAAATATGCTGAAATTCTTGACCCCCAATTTGTGCGAAAAAGGTCCCAAAGGTAGATTTTGGTAGACTTTTTTTCTGTTAAAAAATAGGTATCCACCTTCTAGGAAAACTAAAAATAGTTTCTGTTGCAATTTTGTCCCGGTTAAACCCTATATTGACTAGACTACATTTCGCATGATCATCGAGGACCAATATTTCTTGAGTTAATTTTAAATTTCTCATAGGTTCTCTCTATGATCGTGCGAGGTCTGTCATCTGCCCGTCAGTCAGAATTCGTGAGTTTATTTCATGTACGATACTAAAATAAAACGTTTGAGATTGGTCACAGAAATCCGTTCTCTTTTAAGAAGTTACATACGTTAGATTCTATTATTCGACAGATGAAATCTGTAAACGAAACTAATAAGCTAGATAAACTACTGTAGAACCTAACCTACCTTGATCATAGGGGCCCGGGCATTTTTAACACTTACCGCGTACTGTAGTGTTTGAACCTAAACTACGGTGTCAAGAATAATTTTATACTTCCGAGGAGTTTAGATTAAGGTGTTTTGTTTATCGAAAATTTTAACCTCCAATAGTTTAAACATACTTAAAAAAACCTCAATTTAGGTCCAAAACTAGATGAAACAAATTCTCAAGCACCTGTGATCTTGTCAATACATAAGTCATAACCGTACCGTGTGCCTGAAGTTCTTACAAGCGGTTAATATCTCAAATTAAAAATCAATTTCAATTCAATTTTATTGACTTTAAATATGTCAATTGGATTGGACATCAGGCTTTGCCTATTTAAGTCCTTTCCATACTTACATAAATTTACAATAATACACATATCCTGTCATAGCAATCCATATACACAGTGGAAGGGAGATAACTCCAATTTATTTCATGAAATAAATTTTCATTTTTAATTTATCATTTAATCATTTCTGTTTATGTTTTAGAAAATTTCCGTTATTAAAATTATATACATTTGTTGACAACCCATCCCATATAAATCAAGGGATACAGGCCCAAAAGTCCTTGTGTATCAACACGTTGGCCATCCACCCACTGGATATGTAAGATAGGTTACCAAGAAATATAATTTTTTGGGGTATTTCAGAATATGATATTGATTCAAAATGGACACTGCAGATATAAGGATCTATTATTGGAGTTGGTTCTCTTAAAAATTAGAAGCAGTAATAATCACAAGTTCCAATTCAGTCCAGTCCAATTCCAGAGGTGTTCTGGAGGTATACTTAAATATATAGAATATATCACACCGGGGGCAATTATTATCACATAAAATGATATACAATTAGTATAGTATCAATTTTAGTAAGTTGAGTAGAGAGTGAGATTACTTGTTTAGTCTATTTGTTTTTCGAACAAAGTCACATATATTTTGTAAGATGTATTAATTGGTATCAACACTACATATCATGCATCCACTTAACGGAGTTTTTAAGTTATAATGATCATGGTTATCTGTTGAATAAAATTGAGAAATGTTTTGTATTAATTGCTTTCTAATGTCACTATAGAGTTGGCATTCAAATATAAAATGAAAAGCATTTTCATTTCCATTCCCACATCTACATGCTGGTGTGTAATTTAGATGGTCCATGTATAAATCACCGTTCAAGTTGGTAGCATGATTTCTAAGCTGACAGATTATGATATTACACTTTCTTGAACCTTTGTATTTAAATGTGCTAGAAATTTCATTCGTGGTGATAACATTTTTAGATTTTATGATATTTTTAAATTGTTGAAGGGAAGTTGCTTTTAAAGTTTCTGTTGGTAAAAGTTTAAACTCCCTACACATTGAGGGGGAAAAACTATTAAAATAATTCTCAGTTCTACAGAGTGGGCGATTAAAAACACGAGTATTTCTTAGAGGATAACTTAAATTAACATTATTGAAAAGGTATGGCTCAATGATGTCTTCTAAATACTCTTGTGACTCATTATTTAAAATTTTGAACATTAGCAATAGTTTATGATTTTTTCTTCTACAACAGAGTGTCTCGATCCCAGTTTCTGCACAAAGCTTACAGTGCGAGGTCCCTCTACGCAATCCTGTTATAATTCTTAAAGCCTCCTGCCTGATTGATTCTAAAACACTTTTATCCTGATTACTACAATTATCCCATATTACATTCCCATATTCAAGTTTATGTCTAATAAAAGAAGTATATATTGTTGTAAGACTTTTCCTATCTAATTCAAATTAAAAATCGTCAGATTACTGATGAAGTCAAGTGAAACTCGTGCAAATAGTACATGAACTGCCTCCCAGTTCACTTCATTTGCACGAGGTTCAATTGACTTCATCAGCCGATGCAAGTAACAAAATAGACATTCAATCGTTAAATATTTTCCAAAAAGATTCCATGGACAGGAACAGACTGAAAGACCTTGTTGAAGCATATCTTCAGGAATTAAAAGTTTGGTTAATGGGCAAGTATATCAACTGTTTTAAAGTTCAACTAAGAAATTAGGTCCCTAGGGGTGTGGCCCAGACTCTGACATCTATTGATGTTAATATCACAATTTTTGTCGGTGCCCAGCAACTGTATTATCTATTTTTTTGGTGGGGATCTAAACCGTTTCAAAATTATGAACCAGGGATTAAGTCTACAAGAGCATGCAGTCTCTGGGATCAAATATGATATCATGATTGTGATTGTAATATCTCCATGCACAGAAATTGTATATATAGTTTAGGGGTAGGGATATCAACTGTTTAAAAGTTATGACTCAAGAGTTGATTCTGCAAGCCCTGTGACCTTTCATATTATCATGATTGTGATTGTATCTTTATGCCAAGCAATTGTATATTTAAGGATTAACTTTCTATTTCGTTTAGGTTATCGGGGGATAACTACAATGGAAAACGGGTAAATTCAATAACCGGCTAAGCCGGTTATGTATAATTTACCCGTTTTCCATTGTAATTATCCCCCGATAACCTAAACAAAATAGAAAGTTTATCCTTATATTTACAGTATAATTCTTGGAAATGTTCGTGACTATTTTGTTCACTATAGTCAAATCTTCGGACACAGATTTCATTTCATTTTAAAACTAATTAATATGGGAATGATTCATTAAAAGTAACAGCATGAAATTTGCAAGCTCCGCCCACATGTATTGTTGTCGACGTCATAGAAATTTGTCAAGTGTTTGACTAGTTATGCGGTGATAATGATAGTCTGTTGAGCAATGGTTATCGAGTGAATGTCAGTGTAGACTGTAAATATATAAGTATAGGGTGGCGATCACAACCAAATTCAAGTTTAAATAAATTGGCCGTACCCCTAAGCCCGACGGGAATGTCAACCTGTCAATTTGTACAATTCCGATTTTCAGTACTTCAGGATGCTTCAAACAAAATCAGTTGATATCCATTTGCTTAGTTCCAGAGAAGAATTTGCTTTAAGCCAAATCACCGGTTTCGGCCCCGCCTCTCAGGCCACTGTTGGGTCCGCCAAACCATTAATGCAATTTTGAGTCATGAGCACCTCGCGATGCTTTCTTCCAAACAAGGTTGATTTCCAATCAGTGTTTATGGAGAAAAAGTTTTAAAACATTTTGACGGACGGACGCCATGGTACAACATAAGCTCAGCTTGGGTCACTAGAATTTGTTTATACAGCTTTTCAAGTCTACAAATCAAAAGTACTGAAGGAGGCGTTACTCGGATGTTTGGACATGGTAAAAGCATTTTAGATGTAAACACAAAACTGTTGATGTGTACATGCATGAACAATTACTAACTATAGTTGCCCACGAAGATGATCTTCACACAAAACTATTTTCAAATGTTTTCTACTACACCAAACTTTCCAATCAAATTTAGTTTTCATTCTGCTCAAAACACTTCACAATTAATACAAAGAGGCTCAAGGGCCTTAGCGGCGCCTTAGTAAGAAGAAGATTGTTGAAATTTTATCCAATTTGACCCTTTTGAGCCCCTCCCTATTGCCCAGGGGGAATTGAAGAAAACACAAAAAGTTTTTCTACATAATGCCCGAAATTTCGTTACAAACGACCACAACTCTAGTGAATATTGTCGAATCGAACTGTCGTTCAGGAAAACACCGACAACTATATGTCATGGTGGTCAAGGTTAGCAGGTTTGAAAGAAATCGGTTGAAAACTGCAGGAGAAGATCTCCGGACAAATAAAAGTTAACGACAGACGGACGGACAACGCTATACCATAATGCGTCCCGTCATTTTACGGGGCGTATAAAAATCATTCAACCGTAACCAAATCAAAACCCCCATGATGTATCTGTATATCAAATTTCAGTTCAATATGTACACATGTTGCAGAGATAATGCACGGATACCCCAGAAAGGTAACAGACAGACAGACGGAAGGTAAACTGACAGTCCCCTCCGGGTGTTTAACATGGATGCATCTCGCTCCCCGTTATGTCAGAGGCCAAGTTTGTCAGAGGTCAAGGTCATAAACAGGAGGGAGAATACAACCAGTGCAGCCATTTCGGCCTCACAGCTAGCATTCTACAATTTCTAGCACTATCCAACCCCTTACTAATTTACAGCTGGGTAGACTGGAACAAGCAAAGTAGAGTATCTTGCTCAAGGATACAACACAAGTGCCGTGATTGGGACTTGCAACCCTTTGATCACGATCCCAATTGGGCGCCACCCCTCTGGGCTCCTTAGGGATAAATCACCATTTATCCAAACTCGATTACGCTTCCCCCAAAGATGTTTCTGACTAAATTTGGTTATAATTCAATCAGGACTTTTTAATTAGTAGCAATTTGAAGCAAATGTTGACAGACGACGGACGGATGACGCGCCATGGCATAAGCTCACCGGACCTGTGGTGCAAGTTAGCTGAAAACCCTGCAACCAACACGTTCAGATGTATACATGTAGCCTATGAAGTTTCATGACCATAGGCCAAAACGCAGAAACTAAACCAGGACGGACGGACAAGGGCACTTTGTGACGGGGCATGAAAATTACTATTAGGTATAAATGAACCTAACAGAAATTCACAACCCGAGAAACGGACAACCCTTGTCACTATCGAGAGCTAAGCCAGCTCAAGCTAAAATGAACGATAAGCTGTCAATCAAATATAGATTTCACTCAAAATGCAGGCAAAACTCAATAAGCCAGATATGGTGTCAAAGCCACCCAATACTCGCCTGTACACACAAGAAAATGTCATGAAATAACCATGTAACAACCCCATCTAAAATACATAAAAAAAATGAATTCATAATGGTCATTAGAGTAGAAAATATAGGTCAAATCCAGCATCCGAAGGTTAGGATGTGCTGTGTATCCTTAGACACATCAAGCATGTAAGTTTGGTTGATGTAGGACTTATAGCTATTTCACAACGGACTCGATCATTTTCACGCTAACGCAGAGGGTATTGCAATAGCTCTCCCTGTTCTTCGAACAGACGAACTAACAACAATTTGATTGACTTAAAAGCAGTTATTAACCCCCCAGACACTGGATGAAGGTGGATTGAATTCCCAAGCAGTTCTGGGTGCAGCAAAGCAATATGGAGGCCGATAGGAATATGAGAGAGGAAGTGGGTCCTCCTTTGGATAATCAATTATTAGAACTTGTGTGTTAAGGAGGCCCAAGAGATTTGAAACAGCTATTGTAATTGGCCAGGTAAGCTATTTTCTGAAAGTATAAGAGGCCCAACGGACCTTAACGGTCATCTGACTATATATAATTTAAGTTGGTTATGATATTAACATATTTGACCCCTGTGACTTTGAGAGTAGATCAAGGTCATTTATTTTAACAAACTTGGTAGCGATTCATTTAAGCCTTCTATAGGCCAAATAGCAGTACCCTGGGCTTTTCGGTTATTGAGAAGTTGATTGAAGATTTTAACATATTTGACCCCTGTGACCTTGAAAGTAAGTCAAAGTAATTCAATGTTAGCAACTTGGCAGCCCTTTATCCAAGCAAGATACATGCATAATATCAGCAACCTGTGCATTTCCGTTATTGGGAAGAGGTTGCTTAAAGAGAAAGTTTAAGCACAGCGATGGACGATGGCTATTGGTCATTCTGACCCTTTGGGTAAAATGCATACAATGAAGTTTACAATACTGTTATAACTAGAATTGTCATCCGTATAATAACTAAAACCCCTTGCAGATGCTGGTAATTTATTATCTTTTACTGACCTTGAAGGTCAACTTACAGAAATGGGAATTTTCTTGAGAAATTCTTAATCTTGAATTTCACATTAAGGGTGATGAAGATCTCCAAAAAGTATTTCACATAAAAGGACGTAACTTCCTTTAAAGAAGTCAAATTTTGAAATTAAAATGCTGATGCACAACTACACAACCACGTGAAGTTTTATCAAAATCTACCTTTTTCCCATAAAGGGCCAAGTTAAGCTTTAATGAAATGATGATGGCCTGTAGGTGATCATGAAGACAACTTTTCTGGACAAATTATTTTGCATCAAGGGACATATCTCCCTTAAAAAGAATTTAAATATGAAATATCAGTGCAACATGAATGCTCCCACCGAGATCCAAAGAGAATTCATTATTTTTGGGTTCTTTTTTAATGTTCACTCAAGGGTATTCAATGTTGGTCATACCATTTACAAATAAAATTTTCAGTCAAATTACACTGCAAGTGTGGGAAAAAAAGTCATAACTCCCTAAAAAGGGGTTGAAATATGAAATAACTAGAAATGGCTGCGAGACATAAATGCCCCCGCCCAAATATGAAATTAGTTCTGCAAAATTTCATGAAACTTTGATATTAGCTATCTAAACTAGCTGGTTTCATTACCATGGAAAGGACATGGGTAACATGGCGGGGCATAAGAATGCTGATGCACAAGGCATACTGATCATTCATGTGAATTCATATTTAAGTTTCATTGAAATCTGCCAGTTAGTTAAGGAGATCTCCAGACCAGTTACTGCGGACAACAAACCGGTGATTCCAGTATATCTCTCCCCCCCCCCCCCCTCCCACAAAGTCGCTGTGGTGGGGATAAAGAAAAGATTTAGTTGTGTCACAATTAGAAGGGGGAGGGGCACTAATTATGGCGAATACAGTCAAGGTTATTCAAGTACCCATGTGATCATAGGCGATTGCATCCTCGATATCCAGGGGTTAATTAAGCTCACCTACCCTCTCTATACCCCTGGCATATATCATAAGAGGCCCAGAGTGCCTGTATCGCTCTCTATACCCCTGGCATACATTATAACAAGAGGCCCACAGTGCCTGTATCCCTCTATATACCCCTGGCATATATTATAACAAGAGGCCCAGAGTGCCTGTATTCCTCTCTATACCCCTGGCATACATTATAACAAGAGGCCCAGAGTGCCTGTATCCCTCTATATACCCCTGGCATATATCATAACAAGAGGCCCAGAGTGCCTGTATCCCTCTCTATACCCCTGGCGTACATTATAACAAGAGGTCCAGAGTGCCTGTATTCTTCTCTATACCCCTAGCATACATTATAACAACAAGAGGCCCAGAGTGCCTGTATCCCTCTCTATACTCCTGGCATATATTATAACAAGAGGCCCAGAGTGCCTGTATCCCTCTCTATACTCCTGGCATATATTATAACAAGAGGCCCAGAGTGCCTGTATCCCTCTCTATACCCCTGGCATATATTATAACAAGAGGCCCAGAGTGCCTGTATCCCTCTCTATACCCCTAGCATACATTGTAACAACAAGAGGCCCAGAGTGCCTGTATCCCTCTCTATACCCCTAGCATACATTATAACAACAAGAGGCCCAGAGTGCCTGTATCCCTCTCTATACCCCTAGCATACATTATAACAACAAGAGGCCCAGAGTGCCTGTATCCCTCTCTATACCCCTGGCATACATTATAATAATAATTGGTCAATGGGTAAATCAACCTGACCAAGCACTAGGATGATTCCTGTCAGTTGAAGATGACAAAGGAGAGACAACAGACATAAAAGCCTTTTAATATTTATCATTATTCTGGGTCTTTTTGGTTATTTATCAGTCGTTTGATTCTTTTTTCCAACTTGACCACTATAACCATGACAGCTGGTCAAGGTCATGCATTTGAATAAATACAGTTGGTTAGACTTTGTGCCAGCATGCTACTGGCAAGATGCCAATAAAGTGGGTCTAAAGGTCACTCAACAGAATAAGAATTTGTTGTGGTTTCCTAATATTTGCCATCAAATGTTGTATTATTACTAGTATTTGAATTTCAATGACGGTCTTCTAGCCAATTCTTTTTCCCCGTCACACTGGGCAATCAAACTTTTCAACCAGTCACATCTCACATTACTTTCTTGTCACTACATGCACTACAATTACCATCATAATGAAGAAGAGACAATTTTAAGGATTTTATTCACATATTTACATACCAAGTTTAATAGTATAATTACAGGATATTCCACATTTGATCACAAGAGAAAAAGCTGCCTTATAATTTACGAATTACATGTAATAAAGACTATACATTTGATATATGCCAAGTGTACCGTTCCTTTGCTCAAATGTCACAATTGCAAAAGTACTATCATGGACATTTCAATGTCTCAGTCATGAATCCCACAGGAATAACCTGTCACATATAACATTATCTTTTTTTCCTTCATCAATTTTTTTTTCTTTTATATTGTTTTCAATAATATTCCATCAGAATGAGGTGTTCTGAAATATTACCAACACAGCCATAAGATGCTAATAGGTGCTGTTTGAAGAGACACTCTTTATACTACTTTTCTGTTTGCGTTGACATTATTTTCATCACATTTCAACCAACTTGCCAATGTTTGCTGGTAAAATGCTTCATGAATATATTCATTTGAAATATATGAGAGTGCATCAATTTACATTTTTTGATGATGAATTCAAATGATAAAACAAATTTCTACAACAGTACAAATTGATTGAACACAATACATACGATAATTTTATGACTGACATATCCATACAACACCATGAGTCTCGAACAACTTCCATACTTGTAACAACAGTCAAATGAAGATAGATACAACATGTAAACATCACGTGTCTATGATGTAGACAACACTTACGGCCACAGTGTTTGTTTGGTGTTCAACCTGTCCACCTTTACACTGCTCACCTACTGCTGTAGTACAGATTCTATGCCTTAACAAATGTTTCCAATTCAGTGTTTGGGTGGGTTTCTAGTTCTCATTGCGTAAGGTCCCTTGGATCCTGCTGCAGCTGCAGCAGCTGCTGCGGCGGCCTGTTGCTGTGGTGACTGTGCTACACTGACAAGCCCCTGGGCAGTGCCCTGGGGTAGGGCCTGCACAGCTGCTGCTGCTGCCTGTGCCGTGACAGCACCGACTGGCAGAAGAGTCTGCTGGGGAGGAGCTGTTGACTGTGGTATGGTTGTCACCTGGATCTGTGTAGCAGTCGGTGGAACTGAGGGGGCCTCCTGCTGAACAGGGGCAGGTATTGTCTGCAGTATGGTCGCTGTTAGGGCCGGCGATTGGCTGGAGGGAGCCACGGTCACAGTGAGTGGCTGTGGGATGGCAGGTGCTGCTACTGTGGTATGCACCTGCTGAAGAGTGGCTGGCGTGACCTGAATCTGTTGTAAGGTCTGGGAGGTGGCTGCTGCCTGAGAAATGGCAGCAATCTTTGCCTGTTGTGGAGCAACAGAGTGGACCTGAACTGCCTGTCTTGGATCAGTGGACAGGGTAGACACCACGGTAGGTTTTGTTGCCTGGGATGATGCTGTTGCCAGACTCAGTGTTGCCACAGACATTTGTGGTGTGCCAGTCACTATGGTTGCATGGGTGACTGGGTGAGAAGCCGCTGTGATTGTCTGGAGATGACTTGACTGTGTTGAAGATGTACTGAGCACTTTGTGCACTAGTTGACCCTGCTGGCCTTGCGTCACTGTGGCGATGATGGTGGGCTGGGATGTGATGATCATGCCACTGCCAGGGTTACGTTTCACTAACTGCTGAAGCTGGTAGGTGACATTTTGACCAGTTGAGGGCTGCTGGATAATCTGTACAGCATTGAGGGGAACAGGTTTACCCACTTGTCCCAGGGCTACAACAAAATCACAACTCATTTATAACACCACGCAACATTAAAACCTGCTCAACAAATTTGAAATCAAAAAATTATTCTCCTTTTCCAGTAAACAGTTTGTTCGAACGAAATCTGTCCTTAGTGGTAAGATGGAAATGTCTTTCCAACAAAAACGTGTTCTATCACCAGTTCAATGAAAATATTTCAGATAAATCAATATTATATTAAATTCAAGGAAAGACTTTATAGCAACTATCCACTATGCTTTAACTAGCATTATTACATTTATTTTGTTTCATGTTACTTAAATATCAAGTACATTTCCCATCAGCTACGTACACGTTATTTTAGACGGCTGCTGAAGGGGACGCTTTTGCTGACCAATCAGCTGCATCTGTTTGAGTTGTGTTGGTTGCAGTTGGTTAATAGTCGTAGCTTTGGCTGTAACAGAAAAAACATGACACAACTTATATATAAATTAAGCTTTTCAAACTGCGGTAAATTTACCTTCTTTTTAAATCTGAGTCAATCATCACTAGGCTTTTCCTGATAACAACATTGTTTTTTTCCATCATTTCTGAAACAATCCTTGAACTATTTTCTTTTCAATTCATCACCAGATGCTAGCAAAGCAATGTTTTGCCTTGTTTATAACACATTCCACATTTTCTCTTATGGTTGGGTGTCCACTATATAACAAGTGTTAGTGGTGAGACCTACCCACTGCGGTCTTCTGTTGGGGAAGTTGTGTGATTTGGATTGGAGTGCCTGATGCTGAAGTCTTGACAGCTGTGGTCAGTGTGGCCGGCTGCCCAACCTGGTGGACCTGAGCCTGGATTATCTGGGTGGTAGGAATCTGCAGACAAACACAACAAATCTCAACAATGACAACACACATTTCAGCCCTATACTATATACTATATACATATTTATATATTTCGTTATTGAACTCTCAAGTCTATCATCTGGTTGCTAGGTGAAAAACTATGTAAAATTGTCCAAAAGTGCATTCTTGAACAAACTCTATATTTCTCCTAAAGATGTGGTATATGTGCCCACATATTCTCTTTTGATATTAAGTTTGTTCAAGAATGCGCTCAGTAGTTTCGAACAGAAAAATTATCCAAAAATGGGCCAAAATTCACTAAATGATAAAATTTCCATTATTTATGAATTCAGATGGTTGCCATGACAACCAGAGTTGAAACAACAAATTATGATTGTCTCAGTATTATCAGGGATGTATTCCATATTTCAAATACATTGATTTGAGAGTTTAATAATCAATTTCAAAATTTGATGATTTGGGGGCCAAAATAGGCCCAAACCATACCTAGTCCTTTCAACATTTGAGTTTGTCGATACAAACAGATTGGCATGCATATTGGTATCAAATTGTAGACAAATCAAAATATAATGTTTATTCCGCCTTGTAGACATACAGACCGAGCACTGGCCAGTGCTAAATGACCAACTTTTGAAAGTGTCCTTCTGATTGGTTAGCTGGATGCAGAAAGACATGTCACCAGCTCAGGTCAGAGTACTTTACTACATACTAGTAGCAAGGAAATATAAGGTATCTAAACATAATTATTATCATTATTAATGGGTGTTAGTGCATTGTTTTAGTGGCTATACAGCGATAAGAGCATGCAATTTAGTTTAAAGGCCCAAGGCCCAATATATGTAACTTCAGGGAAATTTTCGTGATTCTGAAAAATATCCAGTTGATAACCATGCAAAAATAAGCTTAAACGAAGTAAACCTGAGTGGTAACTAACAAGAAACTCTTGACAAAAAAATCCAAAGAATTGAAAATAGCTCAGGTGGGGCCCACTTCAATAACAAACCGAAGGTAGAAGACAGTGGAAATGGACGCGTGTTTACAAAAAGCGTGTTTCAACTGCTGCTGTATCGGTAACCGCGAAAGAATTCATCTTGAATATTGCTGATATCAGTTAATCTGAACTTAAACTATAAATATTAAGTTATTAGGCTTGATTTTCGCTTCAAGTTTGCCGAAAGTTACGTATATAGGGCCTTTAAAGTCTCACTTTATTGATCTTGAGTTCAAAATCGCTAATATAGCCACTCAAAACAACACACTATCCCCTGAGTATTTTTAATTGTGTACATACCCCGCCGCCCTGCGTGGTGGCCATGTGTATCTGCTGGAGCTGGGTGCCAGCTTGGCCCTGAGCTACCACCTGAACCTGTGTTTTCTGGGGCAGCTTCTGTTGGTGTAACAACAGCTCCTGTGGGATCTGGCGGGCAAGCGAGGTGCCCATCTTCTGCTTGGGAACCTATAACCAGAGAAAATGTGTCCCAACACATTAATTCAGAAACCTGGAACTACACAATTTTTTAATATTTGAGCTAAGAGTGTAAATATTCATGTAGTGATTCCAGTAACATCAAGGACTTAACAAGAGACCCGGAGGGCCTGCATTGCTCACCTGCATACAGTTGTTTAAAAGCAGTCAAAGAAAAATTGACATCTTGTTATATATTATTTCTTTAGAAGAATGGATTTTAAGGTGTTTACTAAATTACCCATACCTGGGGGAATGGATGGCAGTTAGTTCACCGATACAAAATTCAACCCCCTTCAACAAAGGATTGTTCACAACAAATTTGGAAAGACCAGCTATCATTTATACACAAGAAGAAAGATTTTAAAGAATTTATTACATTTCCCATGTTGGGCTCCTACCCACAGTCCCCAGGGGTTTCCTACAATTTATACAAAATTGATTCCCTTTCTTCATCAAGAGATGCTTCAAATCAAATCTGATCAATATGCTGTTATTCTTATTAAGAGATTTTAAATACCGAAAATAAATTTCCCTACAGGGCCCCGGCATCAGTCTTACCATTTATGAAAATTCTAATCATCTTTAATCAATGATGCTGAACAGATAAACTGTTTATACAAAATTAGATCACCTTCACCCGAAGATACTTCTGACCAAATTTGTGCAATATCCTGTCATTCCTAAAGAAGAAGGATTTTAAAGATTTTACTATACTTTCCCTATTGGACCCTGCCCCTTAAGCCCCTGTGAGGTCACATCGACCATTTATCCAAATTTGAACCCCTTCACACAAGGATGTTTCTGGCCAAATTTGGTCAAATTCTGATATGTGGTTCAGGACTAGTAGGGATTAATAAAAAAAAGTTGATGGGCGGACGACCAATGACAGATGTTTCACCATGGCATAAGCTCACTTGCCCTTCAACTGAAACATTCAAATCTGTGAACTCTACTACTACTATACATCAGTGTATTGTGTAAACTCAACCACATCAGGGCTGTTCCAAAATAAAAGAAAAAATTCAACTCAAATCTATTTGTATGTCGCGGAACAGGTAGCTATTTATATATCATTATCATAACAGCAAAGAAAATTTAAATGTCCATGTGACGGTATAAATATATAAAATACAAAACACGAAGACTACTTTTCGCTAGCGCATTCGTCCATCCTGGGGCTCTTTGAATTTTATTTTGTGTTTTATATATATCATTATCATTATATATATCAGTATTATCAAGAGAATAATCTATTTGCAAAAACATAGCCTAATAGCATTTTGTTTTTATAGTAGACTTTTTCAACTAATACATGCCTCACCTCAATATCTGATGCTTCAGTTCCTTTGACATAACAAAACAAATACATTTTTATTGTCCTTTTTGCCACCAGAAAAGGGGAAAGAATTAGAATATATTCCTTGTGTTTAGATTTTCCCCCCAATTGAATTCTATAATTAGAACAAAAACAAGAGGCCAAGAGGGCCTATATCGCTCACCTGGATACATTGGTATCTAGGTAATCATGATAAAAAAATGTCTATTTGGTTCGCCCCTCAGCCCCCTAGGGGGTCAGTCCCACCATGAGTACAATTTGGAATCCTGAGCACCTAGGGATACTTTCTGCCAAATAAGGCTGATTTTCAATCAGTGGTTATGGAGAAGAAGTCGCTTTAACCGATATAGCTAAATAACCCCTTTTGGCCCCGCCCCTCAGCCCCCTAGGGGGTCAGTCCCACCATTAGTACAATTTTGAATCCTGGGCACCCAAGGATGCTTCCTGCTAAATTAGGTTGATTTCCTATCAGTGGTTATGGAGGAGAAGTTGTTTAAAGAAATTGTTGACGGACGACGGACGCCACGGTATGGCATAAGCTCACCTTGGTCCTTCGGACCAGTTGAGCTAAAAATATACAATTGCATGTATTTTGTACATGGAATATAATTGATTTTTATTGATAATTCATTTATTTAGTTTTTTGCACCATGCATCTCCTGATTTAAAATTGTTTTTTTTTTTTTGAAGAAAAAAATTAACTTGTTTGTATTACATATTTACAAACTGGAGGCAAACAAATATGAACTAGAAATATGACATATTTTTAATTACGTGTAAACTCTACCACATCTACGTGTAAACTCTACCACATGTACGTGTAAACTCTTCCACATTTAAGTGTAAACTCTACCACATGTACGTGTAAACTCTTCCACATTTAAGTGTAAACTCTACCACATCTGTGTTAACTCTACCACATGTACGTGTAAACTCAACCACATCTACGTGTAAACTCAACCACATCTGTGTAAACTCAACCACATCTGTGTAAACTCAACCACATCAGGGTAATGTGTAAACTCAACCACATCTACGTTTAAACTCTACCACATCTACGTTTAAACTCTACCACATGTACGTGTAAACTCTACCCACATGTACGTGTAAACTCAACCACATGTACGTGTAAACTCTACCACATGTACGTGTAAACTCTACCACATGTACGTGTAAACTCTACCACATCTACATGTAAACTCTACCACATGTACGTGTAAACTCTACCACATCTACATGTAAACTCAACCACATCTACATGTAAACTCTACCACATGTACGTGTAAACTCTACCACATGTACGTGTAAACTCTACCACATGTACGTGTAAACTCTACCACATCTGTGTAAACTCAACCACATGTACGTGTAAACTCTACCACATGTACAGTTGAGTGTAAGCTAACCTTTACACCCTAGTGCACTAGGAGTGCACTACGTTTAAACTAGTAGTGCACTACATTTAAACTACAGGTAAACTAGTAGTGCACTACGTCCAGCCAGGTGTGACCACAAAAACCCCTACAGGTAATGGGAGGGTCCATACCTACCTGTGTCCTTACCTGTACAGATGTAATATGATTTACCTGTACTTTTATGTTATACTATTGAAGTCATTAGTTTGTCAGTACTTGAACCTCATATATATAAGTACAAGAATGAACAATTCTGAGTTTATACCAGAAGATATTTATCATAATAACTTAAATAAATTAATTCACTGCATGTCAAAATTTTAAATAAAATAATAATTTAAATATACTAACTTATAATTCTTTTTAAAGAAGTAACAATTATTCTTTTCTATTTAAATATTTGCATTCTACAATTAAATTGAAAGGTATGTGTTCAAATAAAAAATGGTACAACACATGTTTTATGTTGAAATTATTAAGTTAATCCTACTAAAAATATATACAGAAAATAAAGTAAACAACAGATTGTAATATAAAAAAAATAGATATTAGAAGAACATATTTTGTACTTAGTATAGTTGTTTCAATAACAAATTACTTTAATATTTGACATTAAGAAGCTAGCTGTGCAATATCAGAGACGTACAAGGTTTTATAAGTCTCTGGCAGTACTACCTACATGTACCAGTATTGGTACTCTGTTTCAATATACACTCAGGTACAATGCATACAAATGAATGGTTATATAAACATCAAGTACTAATATAAGAAACGATTACTTTCACCAGAACATTTAAAGCCATTTCCTTCTTCATATCAAAATACCAACATACATCTACATGTAATCCAATTAACTGTAATCAATGTTATCATCATTAATCAATTAACTATCTTGACCTCTGTGTCTGAGGATGTGGCCCAGGCAGGTCAGGCACATGTATGTTATTATGCCTGGATGGTAAAGGATTCTACCTGAAGATCTATATTTGTCCCTTTTAGTTAGATTTTACATAAGTCATTAGGTTGATTTAAAAGTACAATAAATGTGACTGGCATAGCCTTAACTTTGTTCTAAGTTAGGTTAATATATCTGCATATTATTTATTTGTTGTATACTTAGTCTTACAATATAGAATTAATCAAAATGATTCCAATAAACTGATCTTGCTTTGTTTTAAATCATTATTACATATATTCATAAACCTTCAAGTCATATTTAATACAACCTGTAATTGCCTTCAATATTCAGGCCTAAATATCGGAATATTTTAAAATACTTTTATACTGATAATTAGAATAAAATTAAGTATAATGAATGTTAGTATTTTATTATCAAACTATAATGAAGCGACTGAGCCAGAGAGTATATATTCTTAATTATTATTAATTTCAATGTTATTTTATGTACTATCAATTTATTATTGTATAATTAAATGCTTTGAATGAAACATAAAAATGGATTAAAGTTCTCAAAATATCCACTATTTAAAGAGAAATGTGTAAATATCTAGATATATTCGCAAAGATTTTTAATTTCAGATAAACTTGGTAAACCCGAGTAAAAGTTAACATATGTATTATCATATTTATGATCCTGGTCATATCCAGTTTAGCCGTAAGTATTAATCAAATTGGTTTCAAATTTGACCAGTGATAGTCAGATGAGAAATTCACACCTCAGTTATGTCACTGACAGGCTTATGTCAGCGGGTGTTCCTAGACAAGGTTGGGACTGGTCAGGTAATTGCCTGAGGCCTGAGGGTCAAATCAAAACATCTGTCCCATACTGAACAATCTGAATAAGTTTTAATTTATTGTTGTATTACTTTTTTTCAACTTCAAATTCTGATATTTATATTAACACTGTTGTATGTGGTGATATATATACATACAGATCTTAATATAGAAAAAAATAAAAAAATAAAGATTATCAAAACTCTATAGCGTGTTCATAAATATATAGATCGAGGCATGAATGTATTTTATAAAAATATATATCTAATTTAATTAAGTAATAAAAGAATATTTATTTGTTTTTTTCGCAATTAGTTTTTACAATATTTAAAAATATACTTCTAAACAAATAATAATCAATAGATATTCCTTCAATTTTTCAATATACTTGATTGTAAATTGGTAAATTAATAAAAATAATAACGTTAATAGTGTATATTAAAAGAAATATAAGACATCAAAACTGCTAGATAAATATTAATTTTCTATTTTATTTATATGATGTATGCAAGAAATTTTTGGGGAAAATTGTAAGAGTAATTATCATGATTTCACAATTTCTAGTTTTGAAATGAAAGAAAAAAGGTTGTTTGAGAAAAATAACTACATGAGATGCATATATATACATTAAAGTTATAAATATTAACTAATGATAAGGCCAGCTTCAAAGTACTAGTAGACGACAAAGGTGAGGTACAGGTAAAAATCACAGGTAGATGGATGGGACTGCCCATTTACCTGTAGGGGTATTTGACCTATATGGGGTTCAGGGTGTAGTGCACTACTAGTTTACCTGTAGTTTAAATGTAGTGCACTACTAGTTTAAACGTAGTGCACTACTAGTGCACTAGGTGTAAAGGTTAGCTTACACTCAACTGTACGTGTAAACTCTACCACATGTACGTGTAAACTCTACCACATGTACGTGTAAACTCTACCACATGTACGTGTAAACTCTACCACATGTACGTGTAAACTCTACCACATGTACGTGTAAACTCTACCACATCTACATGTAAACTCAACCACATGTACGTGTAAACTCTATCACATGTACGTGTAAACACTACCACATGTACGTGTAAACTCTACCACATGTACGTGTAAACTCTATCACATGTACGTGTAAACTCTACATGTACGTGTAAACTCTACCACATGTACGTGTAAACTCTACCACATGTACGTGTAAACTCTACCACATGTACGTGTAAACTCTACCACATCTGTGTAAACTCAACCACCTGTACGTGTAAACACTACCACATGTACGTGTAAACTCTACCACATGTACGTGTAAACTCTACCACATGTACGTGTAAACTCTACATGTACGTGTAAACTCTACCACATGTATGTGTAAACTCTACCACATGTACGTGTAAACTCAACCACATCAGTGTATGATGTAAACTCTACCAAATCTATGTGTAAACTCTACCACATGTATGTGTAAACTCTACCACATGTATGTGTAAACTCTACCACATGTACGTGTAAACTCTACCACATCTGTGTAAACTCAACCACATCAGTGTATGATGTAAACTCTACCAAATCTATGTGTAAACTCTACCACATGTATGTGTAAACTCTACCACATGTACGTGTAAACTCTACCACATGTACGTGTAAACTCTACCACATCTGTGTAAACTCAACCACATCAGTGTATGATGTAAACTCTACCAAATCTATGTGTAAACTCTACATCTTTATTGACTTTTGAACCCCATATAAGATGATCAATGCATCTAAACATGAGAGCTAAAATCTGTTGATAATGCCTAAATTCCCTACTGAAACAGTTACATGCTAAATTTAGTATTGTCCAAAGGAAGAAGCTACAATACATACCTGTGCCAAACTAGTGACCAGCTGCTGGGCTATGACCTTTGGGGCACCAACACCGCGACCTTGTTGTTGAAGTTGTTTCAACCTCTGCTGGTTAATTTGATCTGGCTGTAACAGCATAATATTACTATAATAACCTCAGGGCCTTTTCTAGGTAAATTGGGAAAAGGCCCCCGAGTGCATTTGGAGGAAAATCATCTTTATATCAACAAAACAGTACCTTGAATAAAAATCATCTATTATATATATGATATGATATTAAACTGCAAAATACATCTCATTTTGTCTGCATTGTTTGCAATGCACACAAATTTTATTATATTTACAAATAACTTTCACAAGTTTTGACGAAATTGCAGCCTGGTATTTTGCCTAGTTACATGATTAGGAAAACAAATCTAAAATTGGGAAAATTCAAGCACTAATCTCATCGGTAATGGGGCCTTATATCAGCCCCTGAGAGACAATAGAAAAAGCCCTGAACCTCTGCTGGTTAATTTGACCTGGCTGTAACAGCATGATATCAGTATCATAACCTCTGCTGGTTAATTTGACCTGGCTGTAACAGCATGATTTCAGTATTAGTTTTAGTGCTGGTAACAGGTTCTCACTAACTTACATCAAGTGCTGAAAATGTACTCAATGTAAAACACAGTTCACACAGCAAGATTGAGTTTGTACTTGTTTTGAAGTTGTTTTTTTACTTTCTGATAAGTTGTTTTTTACTTTCTGATAACTTGAGCTTTTATACTTATTCAAAATTGAAATTGCATATGTACTTACCGTCAAGTTAAGTTTGCGTGGCTGCTGTTGGAAAGCCGCCTGTCGCTGTTGTCGTTGTGTGAGAGCAATCAACTGTTGCTGTGTCAAAGCCTTTGTCATGGTTGCTTGTACTGTACCTAAAAAACCATAGAAGTTATTTTAAAATCCATATCTCATTTTCCACAGACATATCGCGTTCATTGACTATGTTAGAAGATGTTTACCTGTGGGAAGAGTGGTTCCCTGGGTGGAGGCGATTCGAGCGAGCTGGGTAGATGTCAGCGTTGGTACTGTTGTCTGGATCTGTGTACGTGCCCCCTGGCCGGTGGTTGCAACATGGGTCACTTGGCCAGTCTGGCTGGTGATAGAAGTGATGTCCTGTATGGGAATTGTCAGGGGTCGCTGGGCACGGATTGCTGGGTTCAGTGTTCCAGTCACCGTCTAAACAAGCATCAAAATAAACAGTGCTTAAAATCATACTCATTCCACCAAAGGAAAGTGCTGCAAACGGATAAGTTTTTGCTAGTTGGGAAATGTTTGCATTTAGATTTTCATGCTGATGATGAGTACTGAAAACAAGAGGCCCAGATGGTCTGTATCATTCACCTGGATATTTGTGCAATCATCAGAAAATATCTTAAATGAAAGTATTTAGAAAATATGTCAAAATATTAAGTCTCCTTGGCTCAAAAATGTTCCAAAGTTAATCGTTATACTACTTCATGTCAGGTACCTACTAGCCAAGCATCAGTACTTCATTTAAATTTGAAATAAATATTTATATATTTGACCCTTGTGACCTTGTAAGTGGGTCAAGGTATAGCACTCTATCCCAGGTACCTACTGACTAAATATTGTGGCACAAGTCATCTAGTTTTTAAGAAGTCATTTAAAGACACAGTTGACGGTGGATGGCATGTTTGTACACAGGGAGACATATAGCCACGGCAGGCCACACAAGGGTTATTTGATTTACCAGGTCAACTCTTCACCTGACTGCATTAATGACCAGTAGTTCCATCTCATTTATACATATAGATTTCAGGGATTACCTTTCTCATAGATCCTACATAATTATCAATGGAGTTCAGTAGATATGGATACAAATTTATTATGTATTTGATTAACTAGAGGATGAAATGTGGTGATAAGCCCAATTTAATTGATGACTGGCTAAGGTATTGAGGCTTATCAATATTTTTTTTTTTTCCTGATTAATATTCGGAATAATCGGAAAATATTGTTTTGCCTCATCATGTTAGCCAGTTATATCAATTCAGTCTTATTACCACATTCCATTCTCTGATTTGAACTTCTGAATGAATCTAATGAGCAATCTATAGATGATGTAAGCAGTACTAACCACTGTCGAGGCCTGGCCTAGACTTGTAGCCTGACTCATACGTCGGTTGATAGCAGCGAAGTTGGTTGGCACTCCACTGGGGGTGTTTACTACAATGTTGCCTGCTGCTCCCACAGCACTGCGAGCCAGCGACACGCCAGTCGCTCCCTGTGCTACTCCCGTCTTGGGCACTGCTGTTGCTGACTGGCAACACATACAACATTATTATACTGACATTGTTAAGCAAAGCAATTCTGTCAGTCACGTAATCTGAAAGTATTGAAATAAGTGAGACCTAGACAGAAGATTGCTCAGGGTTCATAATCATACACTACTTTGTTCATCCTCAGTGCAAAGTGCAATGCAAGTTCCAACAAGAATTCAACAGAAGACGGTGGCTTGCCTGTGTGGCCAACGTTAGACAGATTATAATGAGAAGAACACTTTTTAATAAAGAAATGAACCCACATGTGAATTTCGAGAATGATCCATCCAGTACTTGTCGAGAAATAGTGACAACAAACAATTACTGTCAAATTCAAAGATGGCTGCCTGTTGGCTATATTGTTTAAAGCATCTGTCTGAAAATGGACCATGCACAACGAGACTGAGGGAACCCACATTTAAAATTTGAGAATGATCCATCCAGTTCTTGTCATGAAACAGCAATAACAAATCCAAGATGGCCGCCTGTCAACCATATTGGATCTGTTTGAAAACAGACCATAGACAAAAAGATTACAGTTAGCAACACTCGTCCCCTGCCATCAACGGGCCGACTCATTACCCCCCCCCCCCCCCCTTAAAGTTATTTGTACACATCTTCAAACTGTACTGTCTATATTCCCACAAATTTCAAAAAGATCCGTTGAAAACTGAGCGAAAGCATAGCTGGACAAAATTGTGTTCATTTACATGAAAAGGAAATAACTCTCTGAAAAGGGTAAAAAATGCAACTTTACTTCAGGGGCACATCTGCATACTCTACTGTCTGTTCCCACAAAATTTTAAAAAGATCTGTTGAAAACTGAGCAAAAGAATAGTTGGAGAAAATTGTGGTCATTTTTTTACATTTTAACTTTCTGAAAAAGGGAAGAAAATCAAATTTACTTCAGGGGGCACATCTTCATACTCCACTGTCTTATTCTTCGTTGCGGGGGTATAATTAAATTTTCTAAGCAACATAGACCTTGATAGCAATGAACAGATGTGTCATTTTGACAATAATTTCTTGACTGTTATTACCTGATAAGCTAACATTTCATGAAGTTTAAACCAAATCAATCAAACCTTCCTGAAGTTATTATCTGGAAACAAAAATTTGACAAAAAAATATCTATTTTGACCTTTGTAGTTGACCTTTCAACCCTAATCTCACATTGTATAAAGTTTAAACCAAATCCATAATCTTTTCTGTGGTTATCATCTAGAACAAAGATTTGACCAAAAAATCTATTTTTAGTAACAGTGACCTTCATAGTTGACCTTTCACCCCCAAACTCAATCCCACACTGTATTACCTCATAACCTAACATTGTAGGAAGTTAAAACCGAATCCACCAATCCCTTCTGGGGTTATCATCTGGAACCCAAGATTTGACAAAAACTAGAACTGTCATTTGTAGGATAACTGATGCCCCCCCAGCAGATGCCGTTTAAAAGTTTATAATCCTTTACTGACCGTGACGGTCAACTTACAGAAATGGGAATTTTCTCCAAAAGATCTCCAGAAAGAACATAACTCCCTTAGAAGAAGTTGAACTCTATTTTTAGCAAATGACCTTGGGAGTTGACCTTTTGATTCCAAACTCAATCCTACTCTATATTATACCTCATAAGCTAACCTCGTATGAAGTTTCAACCAAATCCATCAACCCTTTCTCAAGTTATCATCTGGAAACCAACATCCGTCAGTCCATAGACAAAAACAAAAACACTGTAATCCCCTCCGGTTTCACCGGCAGGGGAATAACTAGGGACCAAGGGAACCCACATATGAAATTTGAGAATTATCTATCTAGTACTTGTTGATAAAAGAATTGTTTATTGGTGGACAACAATGGACGCAAGGTGATTTAAGTAGCCAACCATCTGATGATGGTGGCCTAAATATGTTCATCAGTGAAAAGCTACAAAATCTGGCATTTACCTTTGATCCAGTAGCCTTGATAACATTTATCATATGCATAATATTTAAGTAGTAAAAATAATAGTAAATTACAGAATTATATTTCAAACTTATAATTTTTTGTTTTTTGGTGTTTTTATATTTATATAATAATTTAATCATTTTGATTTAATATTATCATGAAGATATATTTATAATATGCCTAACTAATTTTCCTTTATCTAAACATAAATGAGAAAGATTGTTGCTACAACTGAGTCGCTTGTAAGTTTGAGCAGGCCTTCGTTAATTTATCTCCCCTCGTGGAACTTGTAACAAAGAAGTTTGATTATACACAGATAAGTGCAAATTTCCAAAGAGTGACATATAAATGAAATGAATGTACTAAGTGTAATTTTTATCTAATTTTCATACATTTACATAGACAGGGCCAATTTTATCATTATAAACCCAGTGTTAATCCATTCGGGGTTTAAATGTTCTGACTGTTGGTGACTAGGTAACTACAGCATGTGGAAGAGAGTTTGAATGGTAGTTCTTTTTTTGTTTATCTGATCAAGAAATCTTGGAACAATAAACCATCTATTGTGGTATTTTGCAATACATTATGGTGACCTATTCTGTAGTGACCAACACGATAAAAAAAGCCATTTTGACACATTCCCAGTTTTCTTCAGAAGTGAAAATGCCTTGTCGTGCATTTCTGTTGTGTTTTGATGTTAGATGTTGCTGTCGAAAAAATGCTTGAAATGCTGTTTTTTACTTTCATTTCAAACATTCCAATGATCCGGAATGGTGCTTTCTAAATTTTGAACCCTTGTAAAATATATCCACATTCGTTATTTTTTATTGAAGCTAAAATTGGAGCAATAGTTTTTTACTTTTACTTTTATTTTTCCAAAACAGGAGCGGTAAATCCGACGAACAATAAATTAAATAGGTATGGCCTTAATCTTTAATTTGCTTTTGGACCTAAGAAGGTGGTATATTTTTGAGAACTGAAAATCTTGACAAATTCAAGCAATTCGGTCAATAAATACTAAATTGATCAACCAGGAACTTAATTTGTGGACAGAGTGTTTACTATTACACACCCATATCACTGATACCGATCTCCCTAATGAAACCCAGTGCAATGTAATGAGTAATTTTGATTGGCTGACAGATGAAAACTCACCATGACAGATGCAACAGTAGTCTGGATTGGCTGTAAATGCTGGGTGACCGCCCCCTGAGGGACAGCGATGGCTGCAGTAACAGTGACGGGTTGGGGTTGTGCAGAGGCTTGAGGTGCAGGAGTTGCCTGAGGTGTCGCAGCTTGTTGCTGGGCAACTGTTCGAGCTGCCAGGTGTTGTTGTTCTGCTGTTGCAGCCTGTCAATACAAGATCAACTTAAAGACTGAAAAGAGTGGGGAGTTTTAAGGTAAAGAAGGGGAGCAAGCAGTATGGTGAAATATGAAAGTTGTAGGGGAAGGCAAGGGCTGGTCTTGTAAGCTACAGCACGACATGCTGCTGAGCACCATAAGGATGATAAGCATTAACTTCATCATTACAAGTATCTTTAGTCAGTATTTTCCTGGATCATGTTTTTTTTTTTTAAACAAGTTTAGGACACCCCGAGTGACGTATACCTAAAGAAAATTCCAACACAACAACAATATTCCAAGAGAGAAATTCACAGACAGATTGGTTAGTGCAGTGTTGCAAAGATGAGAATCACTAATACACCAGTCCTCAGAAATTGAAAATGGCAGACAAAATGTCATGAGAAAATATGTTCTAAGATAATTCATTGTTAACTGCACAAGAAAAACTGGAACTGTACCACAACTTTATTAATGAAATAACAAATCACAACTATCCCAAAAACAAGAATTTGATGGATGTGGAAATGTTTACTGTTTGGCCCACAGTAGACAGATGAACTTGGTCAAGCCCTTTCAACCTTTCATTCAACCTTGTTTTTGTTAATGAACCCAGCAAAATAACAACAGACAAAAGTGGAGATCGAACTTCACGGAGTTCTTGAAGAATTCAACCTTGTCACCAAGTTTCATGAAAATCACATATTGATTGCCATTATTTCACAGAAACGGCAGTAAAATGACATTTTTCTTTAAGCAAAGGGCCAGTACTCTGCCAGTCCACCAAAAGTGGCGATTAAACTTGGCCAAGCTCATTAGGCATTTAACCTTGTTATAAAGTTTAAAGAAAATCAGATAATATTTGTTGCTGTTATTGCACAGAAACCGCAGAAAATGACATTTTTCGTCAACCAAAGGGCCACAACTCTGTCAAACAACATTAGGCATTTTACTTTGTAACCAAGTTTCAAAAAGAGAAGGGTCTTTGTTAAGGATGCACTGTAAGATTGTGTTTGCCAAGACCATGGGAACTCGCAGGGAAACCTTTCTTCAGGCTCCACAATCACATTGAAAAACTAGGGTTCACAATGCCTTGCAATATACTAAATATGCATCAACAAAGGAAGCGTAATGTCTGCTTCACTTCTGAGTAAACTAGAACTGTAAGCCGATGGCTGACTAATACCCCCAACTCCATGTTGTTTGCAGTACTGACACTTTGTTTAGAATTTTTACAAATGCAATGAGTTTTGCATGCATATGTTTATGCCAAAGTCTACATATCTTCCTTTATATTTGAGTGAAGCTCCATTGAAATTGTATCAGTTCAGGAAGAGTTTAATGTCTGGAAAAATGTTTTATGGGAAAACCTGTTTATAGTGACTGGTTACCATAGCAACCATAATATAAGGAAAAGACATGCACATCTACACATGGTCTTTATATCTGTGTGATGTTTCATTGAATTGGCCAAGTGGTTTAGAAGGAGTTGACTGGACAATGTTTTTTCTGCAGAAAACCTGTTTATAATATAGTGACCAGTTACCATAGCAACCATAATTTTGAAAAAAGAAATGTTGTATGCACATCTACAGATGGTCCTTTATATCTGTGTGAAGTTTCATTGAAATTGGCCAAGCAGTTTAAGAGGAGTTGGCCGGACAAACATTTTCTACAGAAAACCTGTTTATAGTGACCAGTTACCATAGCAACAAACATTTTGAGAAAGGAAAAGTTGCATGCACATCTACAAATGGTCCTTTATAATAAAATGTTACCATCATTTTTATTTTTATTTAAACATATTTTATTGCCATCAAAATAGCAATGAGGTTGGGCACAAGTATTACAACTTGTACTAAGCCCTTTCCCTAACCATCATGTCACACAGACACTCCACTTACTGCAGCTGCTTGATTCTGTTTCTTCTCCCTCTGGATCCTCTGAGCACGGATCTCGGCCACATTCATGGGGTCCAAAGGCTGATCATATGTTATACCACTCTCAGACAGCACAGCTGCATGTTTGGGGTTCTTGGGTGTAGGGCTCACCAAGGTCTGTTTGAGTGTGGGTGGCCGCTTGGCCGCCAGGGTCTTAGCAGAGTCAAACCTTAGAGAGTGTAACATTGTAATGGCCTGGTTGCCATCCTGCACATACAGCTGACTAGTACGCATTGGACGGTTATTCTTTGTCTGAAACATGCAAGTAATAATCAAACTCTTATCCTCCCAAATTTACTATTATAACAAATCTCTTCATTTTTTAAAGGTTTGGGATTAACGACACAGAAAAGACCCAATACTTCCAACAAGATGTGAAAATTCAGGTTTCCCCATTTTATAAAGTAATCTCTTATTTTCATTTTCAAATTCTTTTTCTTGGGGGAGAAAAAGAGATTCACAGTAAAACCCCACTTACTCAAACTTCGTATGTGATATTTGAGTAATCAGATGTTGGATGACTAGTACAAACATGATTGAGACTAAACTAACTGTTGGGATGAGGGGTGTAAGAGTAAACTGGGTTTGAGTCAGTGAGGTCTACTGTATATGTAATAATACTGGCAAGGTTAACAAATATCCCAGGTTTATGCTTGAAATATTGAAACTTACAAAGACTTTTCTATAGTGCAATTTTATTTGTTTAGTAGTTAAGTCCTACCTTGTATATTCCTTTGGTTTTCTTGCTTTGTTTGCGGGGATTGATGTCGTACAGGATGCGGCCCTCCTCACGTGGAATGATGACATTCTCATAGCGGTTTCTGCACTGTTTGGCAGAGCGGTACACACGACTCACACTACTCACAATGTCAGCTACCAGGTCCCAATTAAGCTGGTGGGCAGGCGAAACCACCATCAAGTTCAGCGGTACATCAAACAGACTTTGAACAGCCTACATAGGAAGATAAATTCTATATAGTCCAAGGTCATATAAACTATACAAATACACTTTTGTTTCATAGCAAAGTCCAGGGCCCCCTTTCGTTTAAGCAGTCTGACCATAGTTATTAATTTATTAAATAAGGGCAGAAATAGTAATCTGATGCTTCCAGAAAGCCTTGTAAGGCCTGCAAAAACATTTTGATGTCCACCAGGACTTTTACCTGAAAACAGGGGACAAACTGGTTGTTCGGCATAAACGATAATGGCCCAGTTCTTGGTTCACATGAATGTCTAGAATTACACAAGACAAACTCTTCTTCTTAAAACAAAAACTTCAATCTATCAGAAATAGTATGGGAGTGATTACGTCACAGTTGGGCATAAAATAATCTTTACTACACAACAGACTATATTAACCTGAAGAAGTGCCCAATCTTCGTGGATTAACCACTCTGGGTGGTCCGCCGACTGGTCTGCTGGTTTGTTGAGGACTGGAGGGACTGGGCGGAAGGGTTTAAGCAGGCCACCCTGTTTAAGTTTGGCCTCGCGTCTCATCCTCAACAGAGCTGCTGTAGGGCGATCAAACAGGGAACGCGGCACCCTTGGTTGTTCCTCCTTGCGCTGTTTTTGTTTACGTGCTGGAAATTAAAGTACCATACACAGATTATACAACAGTTAATTGCTTCACCACATGTAAAATTTCTAATTCATATGTCTGTAATGACTTATTAAAAAACATTTTGTCCCAAATACACAGCAAAATTAAATTGCATATCTTGTATTTAATAGTCATGATTACATAGCCAAGTGAAATATAAAATCAACAACAGAAGTACAAGCTTCATATGATTTTTATATCTTGTTGCAGTACATACTTGTGATGGATTCAACCTTGGGTTTCTTGTGCTCTTTCTTTATGTAAATTGGTGGCAGCTGTGACTCGGGCATAACTGCAGGCTCGTAAAGGAAGCACATGGTCTGGTCCAGGTAGATATCGTTGTCGTCATGAGGGGGCGTCGGCGGTGCCCACATCTACATCAAACACACCTCATACAAATGTGGTGATGCAAAAAATTGTATCAAGATACTAGCAACGTTCTCCAATATCTCCTTGTAATTTTCAGAAATAAGTTGCATATGTGGATTCATTAGCATAAACACTACCAAGCAAGTATTATAATCGATTATTCTCCTTTTCTATATCATCACTTAATTTAAAACGCCCATAAATTCTCATAAGTTTAGTTGAGGACAATTTCAAAGCTGTATCTATTTATTAACATTTGCATGTGCCCAAAAGAATTAATACCAACCGGCATATGTTCTTGATCTGTATCCGAGATGAATATCTACAAAGTGAATGAAAGATTTGAAGAGATTGTGTTTTTGGCATAAAACAGGTCTCAATAATGGAGAATGATTGTGATTTATTTTACAACATGCAAGACTAAACCTGGATCACCAAGGTGTTTTTTCAGATTACAGTATTATTGTTGCAAGTACAGGTGTGTTATACCCGTTTACCCAGTAACAAATTGGGGAAATCATCAGAATGATCACAAGTCTATTTAACTAACAACTCTTTCAATTAATAGCAGTATTACCACGCTCTTTCAATATTTGTGAATATGAATCTGATCCTTTAATTCTACCACAATACCCTGTGTTATTCCACTACAAGACCATTGTATAAATGAGCCGATTGTTCGATGTATATGTTAGGGGTAAATGACCTTCTGCACTTCTGATTGGTTGAGTAGGTACTTACTGTAGAACTAAAGGATGACCCTACCACAGGGGTACTCCTCACCAACAACACCTGGGTAGGTACTTACTGGGGAACTAAAGGATTACCCTACCACAGGGTCACTCCTCACCAACAACACCTGGGTAGGTACTTACTGGGGAACTAAAGGATGACCCTACCACAGGGGTACACCCCACCAACAACACCTGGGTAGGTACTAAACTTAAAACTAAAATCATGTGGTTCAATGCCACGTGTGGATTGTTAACGTTGTCTCCACTTGGCTGGAATACATCGAGATGTTATGCGCATATCATAGTAAATTGTTCACCTCATCTGTTTCCAACCGAAATTGTGGTAAACGGGCCACATGACTCGTGATTATTGGATATGGAATTTATTTCATTCTTGCTAATAATTTTTGAAAAGTCACAAATGACAAGCTAAAGCTTGGGTAACTTAAAAAAAAATGAACAAGAGTGAAATTATTTCCACATCGAACAACCACTCGCTGTGTAAACTCTATATACCCAGCTTCGACACCATGTACCTATATATACCTCACTTGAGCACACATATGTAAGTTTGTTGCAATTATCTATTCGTCCAACCAACCAGTTGTTCATACATCATTTTGTCAAAATCGTTACAGAACTTTAGGCAGTCCTGTTCTCCAGCAACCCTTGTTTATTGCCATTTCCATATGAAAAAGGTCATGTGATGGTGAAGAAATCAATCTGTGCTATATTATTCATTTCATCGACTTTTGTAAATAATGTATGTATTCATTTGATTTTGTCCTCGACTTGTGTAAATAATGTATGTTGAATGCAGTGTTTAAATGTAGTCACCGGTTCAGTCGCATGGTTTTGCTTTGCAATTGTAAATATTTTTTTCCAAATCTAATCCATCCTGTTCCACCAAGGGTTCCACTCTACGGAGACAGCATAGCTCCCAGAGTATCTGGGAATGCCACTGAACAACTAGACTATCCCGGCTTCCAGTATACACGAGATCATAGAGGTATCTTGGCACCCACCATTGATGTTCTTAAAAAGTTCAATCTTTTCTTTCTTTCATCTATGCATTTGACTTTAGAGCTTGTCATCTGTAAGATAATACCCCCCCCCCCCCCCCCTTCAATATTTGCAGCTTATACATCCTTATGGACAACTTACAGAAATGGATGTATTTGTTCTTTGAGAAATTCTTATCTTAACTTTCTAATTAAGGGTCATTACTATCTCAAAATGGCCAAAGTATAACAATATATACACCAATCATACAAGTGAAGTTTCATGAGAATCTGCTCATTGGTTAAGATGAAGATCTTAAAAAAGTAATTTCACAAAAATGGACGGAACTCCCTTTGAAAGGGTCAAAATCTGAAAATAAAATGCTGATGAACAACTACTACATAACATACTGATCATTCTTGAGAAGTTTCATCTAAATCTGGCTGCTGGTTAAGGAGGAGATCTCTGGACAAGATTCCAGTATACAAAACTAACTTCGTTGTGGGGGGTATAATAATAGTTGAAAGATGGTCCTGTGTCTCTGATAAGTTCCAACCTCAAAATAGCACAATTAAGGACAAAGAAGTACATATAGGTATATGAAATTTGAGAAAGCCCAATCTTGTATTTCTCAAAAAATATCCATAATCCACTGTCATTGTCGAAATCCAAGATGAACGCCTGTCAGCCATTTGTTTTTTGGATCAGCTCAAAAACAGGACAATGCACAACCAAGGAACCAAGGAAACTTGCATATAACATTTGAGGATATATCCAGTACTTTTCAAGAAATAGTGATCACAAGAATTGTTTAAGCATGGACGGACGATGGACCAGACTTTGGGATTTATAGAGACCACCATTTGATGATGGTTGGCTAATAATATACTTTGGCACAGGAGTTATGTCATTCTGCACTAGTAATGAAACTTTTCTTTAAGAAAATTAATAAATATTAAAAGTATACCTGCATTCTTTTAAAATGTCTAGTTCCAGTATATTGCAAACAAAACTAATTTTAAGCCATTTTAGAGTCGGAACAAGCTTACAGTTAAGTATTGCATGCAAAACTCGTCCCCTGCTGTCAACTAAATTTTCTTAGCAACATAGCCCTTGATAGCAATGAACAGATGTGTCCTTTTAACAATAATTTCTTTACAGTGAGGCCTTGTGTAAAATGAAAATATGGCGACTTTTTGCCCAAAATTCAATCCCACTCCATATTACCTGATAAGCTAACATTTTATGAAGTTTCGATTAAATCCATCAATTCTTTCTGAAGTTATACAAAAAAAAAATATAAAAATCTATTTTCGGCAAGTGTCTTTTGGAGCAAACCTTTTGGCCCAAGCTCAATCCCAATCTGTACTTCCCAATACGCTAATGTTTCAATCAAATCTTTTCTCAAGATATCATCTGGAAACCAAAATTCACACAGATGAGGACAAACACTTTATTATATACTTGCTATAAAATACGGGGAAATTTTATACTTGATAAAATCAGCTCACCGGGCCAATATGGGCAATTCTTCACCAAGCGGGCCGAATACACTGTATCAGCCCGCTTCCGAACTTGCCGGGAGGTCATATGACGTTACAACAATCGAAAATGGATAGGACAGTTGTCGACATTGAAATTGGCAAGAAAGTTATGGAGCAATGTATCAAGAATACTAGAGCTTGGTGAATTAATAGAAGAAAAAGAGACATAAACGGAGACGCCGATGTGGAGGAACAGGTAAATGCAGGGATGAAAGTGAGAGAAAATGAAAAAAGCTGAAACAATACGGCAGGGGGTTTGGGGTCCAGGGGCGAAGCCCAGGTGGGGGTCCCGAAAACGATTTTCGGCATTTTCAGAGTCATCTGAGGCCTCTCCTGACAGATTAAAAGCACTATTTCAATATGATTTTTTACACAAGAACGTACCAGTTTAAAGGATAAAAGAATCATATCAAACCATTTTGTTTCCATGACACTTTCAAATGATTCCATTGCCAATGGTATGAATTATTATCTTAATCAATGTCAAGACGAGGGGAAAACAAAGTGACATCCTCAAAAACAGAGATCATCATGAACCGTCACAAAAAATCAAAGTATATATGACATGGCCATTTCCATATCAGGCCTTGTACCAACCCTCGACCCAATATCGACCCTTGGGCCAATATTGGGATCTTGGGTCGATACGACGCGTGATATGGAAATGGCCATGTAATATTCTCTATATATAATCTCCTCCTGTTTTACTGGCAGGGGACCAATAAAGACACTCGTGCCATTTCATGGTAATTTCAAACTTCTATTGTGTCATCTATCTCTTCTCCCCACTACAGTTTAGGTAAAGGTATAGATATTGTTTTTACTAGTAAGTTATCCTGGCTTGATTTGTAATCAAGTAATGTCAACCCTCCATTTTCCATCCTGTTGGAACCTTGCAATTTGGTTTGCTTTTAGTCATTTTATTAAGTTGTTTTTTCAATAATAAACTTTCTGAGCCATGCTCTTCTCTTTGAGACTGTTTCAATATTTGGTCTTATTTTAGATCAGAAAACAAATTTGATGTGTTTTAACATCGCGTGTCTAATGGGCAAGTCGCAGAATCATCCAGAAATGTGTAGTGTCCTTTGTTTGGTCCAATGGTTCAAGGAATATGTTATCTTATTTCATTACCTCCAATTTGTCTTCACTTCTGCTCAATCAGCAGAACTCCAAAAAAGCACCTTGTGTAGTTTTCAATCTAAAACAATTTAGCACTATTTTCCAGGTTTCTGAATGTGAAATTCCTTTTTGAAAAAAAGTATAGGTCCAGTGAGGTAGCATGTGTATTGTATCTGCAAGTGTTTGTGTGAAATTGGCTGGCGGAGGACGAACAGACAAACACGGCATCTCATTTCTGTGTACGATGTGTCCGGCAACAGCAGGCAGCCAACATTTATCACTCGACACAAGGTTGTGGTGCCTACATCATACCAAACATTATAGAATACCTGCTTATTGGATATGTTGATTTACAAATTTTAGAAAGGAAATATCATTTTTTGGGGAAAACACTACAGCGAAAACAATTATTCAAATACAGGAAATGCCCCCTCCCCCCAATTCCAATGCAGCATTATTATAATCACATGAAACCTACTATCTACTAAAAGTAATAATGGTGATATCATTTTACTGTCATCCTGAACAAATTTTATGTTAAATGTTACTTTATCAATAAAGACATTCGGATGAAGAGGTCAGGCATCGTACGCAAGAAATGAGACGCAGATTGAAGAAGTCTGTTGAGACCTCCACAGCCTACACCGTCTATATATAGACACCAGTAACCTTGAATCGGGTGACCAGTAATACAATGGCAACCCGTCAAAACCTGATCAACATCGTTAACACAAAGAAATGAGATGCAGAGTCTAATATAATGCAACATTTGAACGCTTTATTCATATCAGGCGACACCAAGTGTCCAGTTCTGGTCACCAACATGTAGCAACACCAAGCTCAAGTATCTTCTTTCACTCTCAATCATACACAACACTTCATAAAAAGAATACAGGCAGCCTGCTACAACCTTTACATCACTCCACAGCCAGTGTCTCACTTCTGCTCACACCAGTCATCCAGCTTCCTTTGCCTGCTCCCTTGCTCACTCATTTACACAGGTTTTTAACAATCTAACAGTCATCGAGAGGTAAGGCATGCATTCACTAGCACATTTCAAACACATTCACACTCTTTTCATATATACAAAGAAAATCTTCATACATTTCATTCAAGCTATCTATACAAAACAAAAGAACTGTATGGCAGCAAATTTCCTTTTGCTACATACATATTAATACAAAAGTACTCTAGCCAAACATTTTTACATCGACATAGCATGATGTACATCCTTTAACAATTTGTCAATGTTATTTTTGAATTCAAATATTTAGACATTTCTGGCAATAGCTGCTGCCCTTAAGCTTTGGACAGCATACACAAACTAACTCCTGTATGGATTTGAGGTAACACAAGTGCTACTATTACTTCACAGTTGACATTGGGTGAAGGCCTATTGTCATTTTGATCCATATAGGCCAAGAAACCCTTTGTTTTTTATATTACCACCAATTAACAGTTTAATTTGGACCAGCACAGAAGTCAGGATTAGCATTTAAGATATTCAGTCATGAAAGAAACCATGGAGCAACAGACATCCTTCACCCATTGTCATTATACATTAGAGTGCCGTTGCTGGTGCCCTCCGCAACAGTGGGTGTACCTTGTATATTAAATGGCTGAAACATAGTCTCCACAGAGGAAGGGAGAGCATCATTCTTAATAGTTACATTGGCCCCAACAGGGATCACTGGATTACTGCCTGCTTTTATCAAACTGATAAACTGTGGGTTTTGGGGATTTGTGCCGATAGTGAAAGACTGTTGATTAGATGACGATGCCACACCAACAGGTGCTACATCTTTCTGCACTCCAACCTCTGCCTCAATCTTGTTGTCACTTGGCACATGGTCCTGCATGACTGCTCGCCTGGTACGTATAACAAGGTTGGGGTTTGACCAGGGTTGTGGGACAGACAGGCTTGCAGTGGTGGTGCTGGGCAAGCGTTTAGCCCCTAGGAGTGCCACTGGTGGTGCTCTGTGCAACACTTGGTCTGTGGGTCCTGCCACAGCCATTGGAACACAAGGTACCTTAGAGCTAGTTTTAGTGGCTCTGGCCACATGATTAGGGGATTGAAACCTGGACATTGGCATAGAAAGACGTGGAGTGGCAACTGGTGGGTTTTGATTTTGGACAGCTGGGATTTGTTGGGCTGAACCTATGGCAGTGGTGGGTATAACATTTCGCAGTCTTGGAGAAGGAATAGTTGTACCTGGAATAATTTTGTTGCCAATCATTCTAGCCATGGGCATAGCTATAGGAGATCCACTCACAGACATTGGAATAGCCTTTCCTCCTGCCAGTTGCAAGAAAACCAGTCCCTGATGTTGTTGCTGCTGCTGAGGACTGGCCCCCTGGAACTGAGGACTGGATGTCTGTAATCTTACCCCCTGACTGACCACCGGGTTCACACAGTACTGCAGAACAGGCTGCTGAGTCACTGTTGAGTTACCACTGACCTTAATAAAGGAGATGGTAGGCTGGGCCCCACTCCCTTGAGCACCAATCACCTGCTGAACCCCTGGGGTCTGGGATAGAATCTGCTGGGTCTGGGACACAACTGGTAGACCCTGAGTGCCCTGGGTGACTAACTGTACTCCTTGTCCTCCCAGCTGAGGGTTTTGAGCGACAAGGTGAATGGCTTGAGAGCCAGGTATTCCAGAGGCCTGGGAGACCAGCTGGAGTTGGGGCTGGCCCTGGGATAGAAGCTGGCCTCGGGGAACAGCTTGCATCTGCTTGACCACATGCTGAATGGGTTGGGCAGCGACTCCCTGAGGAAGGACATGTCGTATGGTCTGGTGTACCTGCCCCTGGGGTGCCACTATCTGGTAGGGGCGAGGCTGGGTTACCTGCAACATGGCCTGCTGGGGAATGGAGGTGAATGTGGGTTGGTCAGTTGAGCCTTGCACGCCCTGGGACACAGAACCCTTGACTGTGACAGGTGTCTGCTTGATGTTATGGTGGGCCTTGGATATAATTTGTTTGAGGTGCTGAAGCTGGGATGGGGTGAGCAGCTGGGGCTGGGTGCTCAACCCTGGGAGTTTTGTGGAAGGTGACGAGTACTCTGGGTTGCCCTGTGATACAGCGCTCCCTGGCGACACATTGGACAGGTGCTGCTGTAGTGCCTGTTTGGCAACCAGTCGCTGTACAGTCAAACTTGCCGACTTCTTGTCAACCTTGGGAGGAGTAAGTGAAGTAAGGGTTGTGGGAATGGACACTTTAGGAGGAGTAGGAACCTTTAGTGGCACTTTAGTACTCTTAAGCTGTTTCTGCAATGCTGCTTTGGCCTGGCGAGCTGTCGCCTTTTTAGTAGCAGCAACTGGTTTAGGTGAATGTTTATCCTCTGATGTTGTTATATTTTTTACTGGGGATTTCTTCTTTGGTGTTGTAGGGACAGTGAGTTTCGCAGCAAGATTTCTCATGGCACTTCTTGCTGCCTTCAGTCTATCTAACAGGGGTTCATTACTGGAATCATCATCTACCACAATATCCCCTTCCCCAGAATCTCCCACCTCCCCCACCACTCTCTCAACGTTCTCCGACACCAGCTGGCCTCTTACACCTTTACCACGGCCCCTGGTGCCAGGCCTGCGACCAGCTGACTGGCGCACAGGACTGGTAAGGTTGCCACGAACTTTTTTGGCTTGTTTGCCGGAGCGTTTCTTCACCTGGTTGTATGTGTCATCACGGAGGTATGTGTACAGCATTTCATCTTCTTCCAGTTCCAGCCGACGTTCCTCATCCTCCTTCAGTGCCTTTAATCGGGCTAGCTCCCAGTCCTTCTTCGAGTTGGCAATTTCTTCCTGTTGACAAATACAAAGTCTAGGGTTATCATTGCTTTTATCTTCAGTAATTACTCACATTTAAAATAAGAGGCCCAATGGGCCTTCATTGCTCACCTGGTTTTAATCTCACATTTGTAAAAAGTCTGAAGAACATTTTAATACCCTAAAATCTTGATAACAAGCATGAATCAAAAATAGGCCGTACTTGTAAGCAAGCCTTGGATTCATTGCAGTTAAATATATCTAAAAAATAAGTCGACTTTTTATTTGTCATCCTGTCACTTATCATAACCCTTTGCTGTTTTTATCATTAATACCCATTTGCTTATGTGTATATATATTACTAAATAGTCTACGATCTAGATTCTACGTCCATAACGTTTGTAAAAAAAGAAAACCAGCTTAAAAGCGTCTGTAATTAAATTGTTTAAGACTCTGCTTACTGAATTGGCTTCTGTTGTCACAGAATTCTATTTGATAATAGATCAGTTGATTTACCTGTGTCAGGTTTTTAACACCTGGACAATTCAATAGGACCTAGATCTCGCTAATCATGTATAATTTCATCGCTCATGGTGATCACCTGAATGCCTACTTAAGGTATTGTTTTTACGCCTCGCTACACTCCAGTCAGATAATAGATTAGTGTTTTTATATTGGAGTATACACAAAGCACCTGTGGTTTATCTTAAACTGTAGGACAGTTAGTATTCGATCAATGAATTATCAAACGAAAAAATAGGCCTGCGGACATTCCGATATGAATTCACGGTTACCTTAACATGTCTTCAGAAAAAAAATCCCGTTTTCGGTGAAATTATTCAGAAGGAAGGCACTATTTTAATCATTGAAACATTAGTTTCTCTACTGCATTAACAGTTGATTTCCACAAAGGCCTATCGCCATTAAAAAATGCGAACATCAGAGGTCGAAATTGGAACAAAATCCTTTCGGCCAACATGATGCGGGAAATCGTTCCAGAGTTCACGTTATGGTTAAACAATTTAAGACAACTGTTTATTTACCATATTACAATATATACACAAAAATGGATGTTTGGTCTTTGTTAAAAAGCTATATTTTGTGCATTAATTTGTTACAGTTTCTATGTCATACATGTATGCAAGACAACATCACTGCATGACTAGCTTAGGCATGCGATTGTCACGTGATTGTTTTATATAGAAACAGGGCGGCAAATAATACGCTTGTGGGACAAAATGTCATTCAAGTTTTAAGTGCAAAATAAGGTAAATCCTGATGATTTTTTTATCGATTTCTGCTTATTGACTATTAATATACATTGTCACTAGCTAGTATGAAGTATAACTATAGTTCTTCTGCATATTTTTGGATATATAAGTGAAAGTAGAGTATTCACATAGAGCTGATGATTATGACGGCAAAATTAAGTATCTTTTGAAATCATCGATGATTTTGTTTATCAATGAAAGGTTTCGAAAGTACGACGGTCTCGTAAATAAGCCTTACTTGTCTTATGGGATAAATGACTTCGAAAATATGACGGCCTTAAAAATATGCCTGCCTTAAAAAAGCCTGGTAGTCCTTACCAAAACAGAAAAGCGCGGCTTGTTATCGAGATTTTAGGGTATTCAAACATGTTTGACTCCCATGATGTTGAAGTTATTTTAATATAATTCAATTTTACCTATTCTGTTGAAATGCCTGTATAATGTTCAACTTTTTCAGGTTATATTGTATAACCTCAAAAAAATCAGACTACACAAAAAGTGATGACGTCACATACCGCCATGTTTGGAACGGTATTTTGTAATCAAACTGCTTTGCGGATTAGCACAGTTTTTTCGGTATATACCGTATAACCCTTAAAAAAAAATTGTGGTCATTCCTCAAGAAGATTTTACTCAAAGCTTGTCTTCTTCCAAGAGGGCTTCCAGCCAAAGCCAAATAATATGTCTCTAAGTCGTTTGAAGATTTTGATGGGTCAAGGTAATTTCTTTTCGCCTACTTTGTTCGGCTTCATCCAAGGAAGCTTTTAGTCAAATATAAGGTCTCTATGCCTGACAGTAATTTAGAAGTTGTTTCAATGTGATTTTTTTAAAGCAAACTTTGTTCAGCTTTTCCTAAGAAAGCTACCAGCCAAATTCCATGTCATTAGGCCTTTCGGTATTTTTTAAGAAGTCTTTTCAAGGAAAAATTGACGGATGCCGCACCATCACATAAGCTCACTCGGCCCTTCGAGCCAGGTGAGCCAATAATGAGAAAACTGATCTTACCACAGAAATCTCCAGGTCGTCATCAGGTTTCATTTCATTCTCCATAAATGTTACGGCAAACCTCTCAATTGGAGAAAGCTACAAAATACAAACTCAGTACAGACACAGAAGCCAGTGACATCAAAAGTGTGAAATGGAACCAACAATTTGTTTTTAAGTTTTAATTACTGATCACCATTTTTCAACTTCTCACATTGAACTTTTCTGGATAAACATGCTCAGCAGGTGTCATTTGACAGGAGATGGATTACGCTTGCAAACAATTAATATGATAATGCTGAAAATATAATTATCTTCTTTAGCACAAGATTTTATGTACTGCACTTATTTAATAGTGATTTTTGACATTTCCTTGAACCTTCTGCTGAACAGGCATGTCGATCCCAAACTGATAGTGACATCTATTTTTGATCAGCCTAGCTCAATTTACATTCATCCAGTTGGTACAGCCTACTTTGTGTTAAGATCGTTTTTTTTTTTATTTTACAGACCAAACAATTAAAGTTTACAACTATTGTTACTTGTTTCCTACGACAGGTAGTTTTAATTGCACCAGTAGCAATTAAAGTGTTTTAAGCAGGAATGATTTATTTGCCCTGGTTTATGATCTCTTGGAGAACAGTGAAATTTTCACCAAGAGTTGTTCTCTCAGGGTTAGACCGATGTGTAAACCAGAAATCCCAGAGGGATTGATTTTACGCCTATTAGCGGTTGATTAACACGACAGGTAGCTTTAATTTCACCAGTAGCAACTAGAACTGTCATCAGGATGGCTTACTAAAACCCTCGCCACCCCTATGATTTGAAATTGATGATAAATAGAATGTGCGAAAGTAATTCACAAAGTTCCATAGACAAAACTGTTAGGTCTATGGACAAATTTAATTTGCATAGACCCAACAAAATTTCTGTAGATTGAAATTTTTCATCAGTGTCAATGCACCACTTCAAACAAAGTTATCTCCCCTCTTTAACCCGATGTTTGGAAAAAAAGAAAGATTTCCAATGACAAATTCAGCCAAACAAATCAGGAAATGAACAACTCGTAAGAGAAATGCCACTGATAAGACTTATTCAAAAAGGTTTGATACTTTTTCAACATTCATGAGCAAGTAAATTGTTTAAACATCAGGTCTACTGTAATTGCATTTTGCATAGACCGACAGGTTTTCCTATGGCCTTGGGCTGTTATTACTTTTGCACACTGTAAATAACTCTTTCAAAAAGCGGCAACAATGCAAAATTACTTTAGGGGAATATAACTCCATATTGCACTAACTCTTTCCACAAAACAAAGAATAAATTAAAAAATGAGAAAATGCATAGCCAGATTAAACTTTTATTTTAAGGGTAATATCTCTTTGTAAAGGGTCAAAAACACAAATTTATTTCAGGGGGCACATTTTCATATTGCACGGTCTATTCCCACAAAATTTCAAAAGGATCTGTTCCAAACCGAGGGTGTGCATAGCTGGACAAAGTGTGTCTACAGACAGACAAGCTGATTTCAGTACCCCCCCCCCCCACGGTTATAATTTAAGTTTTAAGTAGGAATGATTTATTTGCCCTGGTTTATAATCTATTTGAGAACAGTGAAATTTTCACAAAGACTTGTTATCTCAGGGTTGTTTCACTTGTATGTAAACAAGAAATCCCAGAGGGATTGTTTTTAAACTAAGATTACTTGTTTCCTACGACAGGTAGTTTTAATTGCACCAGTAGCAATTAAAGTGTTTTAAGCAGGAATAATTTATTTGCCCTGGTTTATGATCTCTTGGAGAACAGTGAAATTTTCACCAAGAGTTGTTCTCTCAGGGTTAGACTGACGTGTAAACAAAAGGTTTTGAATCATCAATGTGCAAGTCCATTTCTTACTCCAGGCTTTTCCCTTAACAAATCCATTTAGTTTTTATGTAAAACAATATAATTAACAATCCTAACAAACAAATTTAATGAAGACTAGAAATGTCCGAGACATTAATGCCCCCGCCCCCATATGAAATTAGTTCTTCATGTTTATTATGTATGCTAAGTTTGATAACATTCTGATCAGTAGTTATTTAAATAAGCTAGCTGGTTACATTACCATGGAAGCAGACAGAACAGGACGGACATGGGTAACACTATATGCCCCCCCCCCTCCATTTCATGACAGGGGCTTAAAACAAACAGTTTTGGTTAGATGGTTTGTTGTGCCAATTGATGACCATGACCTCTTTTAATTTTACTAAGAATGAACCCTCAAATTATTTATATTGAATGTGATTTATTGAAAATGGCCTCTTGTTCTTGCCTACTTCTCAGCACCAAGGACTTGCTATTTTAAACATAAACTTTATTTATTTACAACAACTATGAGACAAGTTATACAATTCATATTAATCACTCTTGTTGGCCCAGATGTTAGCATGCGAGGGGTCTTATTGTGGGAGGAAACCGGAGTACCTGGAGAAAACCCACGTGGTCGGGCAGGTGACCCCATATCTTTTTATGTCTGGTTGAGGAATCGAACGACAGCCGCCTTGGTGAAAAGCAAGTGCGCTATCCACCGCACCGACCGACCACCCACTTGCAATTGATATCTATGACGATGCACTTGGATTAACATAACTGTGTGGTTACTAAAGATTAAATACGTTACAGCAGTATATCTGCTCCTCAATATATTTCTGTGACCTACCTCTTTGTCTAACATAGCAAGTTCTTGCTCTGCTTTGGACATCTCTTCCTCCTCCTTTCGTTTTTCTGCTTCTCGCTCATCCCATGGAATGTTCTCGTCAAACTCGGCAAGTTCTGCCTTCTGTTCTGCCTTCACAAGGTTGGCAGCCACCACATCCGTCTCATCTTCAGCCTTTCCCAATGCCTACAACACAATTTATTTTAACCGACATCTTCAGCCTTTCCCAATGCCTACAACACAATTTATTTTAACCAACATCTTCAGCTTTTCCCAATGCTTACAACACAATTTATTTTAACTGACATCTTCAGCCTTTCCCAATGCCTACAACACAATTTATTTTAACTGACATCTTCAGCTTTTCCCAATGCCTACAACACAATTTATTTTAACCAACATCTTCAGCTTTTCCCAATGCCTACAACACAATTTTTTTAACTGACATCTTCAGTCTTTCCCAATGCCTACAACACAATTTATTTTAACCAACATCTTCAGCTTTTCCCAATGCCTACAACACAATTTATTTTAACTGACATCTTCAGCTTTTCCCAATGCCTACAACACAATTTATTTTAACCAACATCTTCAGCTTTTCCCAATGCCTACAACACAATTTATTTTAACCAACATCTTCTGCTTTTCCCAATGCCTACAACACAATTTATTTTAACTGACATCTTCAGCCTTTCCCAATGCCTACAACACAATTTATTTTAACTGACATCTTCAGCTTTTCCCAATGCCTACAACACAATTTATTTTAACTGACATCTTCAGCCTTTCCCTCATTTACAGCTGATTGAAATAAGCAGATTATACAAGGCAAGCAATCATCTTGCTCAAAGATACTACACAATGCAGTAGAGTGACTCTGACCTGCAACACGAGCCCAGCACCTTACCACTAGACTAACATGCCTCAATGGGCATTTCTTCAACACCTTTTCTGTGACAAATCAGTAATATTGAACAATGCAGTAAACATTGCAGTAACATTTAGTGAAACGCGTTGAAAAAGAATTTGTGCAAATTTAAATGTGTATCATACCAGTAATAGGACTGCATCACCGACAAAAAAAATAAATATATAAAGAAATATTAAAACAAGAAAATGTTGAAAACTGCAAATTAAAGAATGAAACTTGTTTCATTTCAAATTGGAGATGAATGATTTCTGGTACGTTTCACACTCCAGAATAATACTTCAAACCTCCCACACAAGGAAGCACTGCATTCAAAAGAGAATTTTAAATATCTTCAGACATTATGTTTACCTGTTCAAACTGAGCTACAATATTTTTGTCTGAAGGTGCCACTGTCTGCTTATCTCCATTTGGTGGGGTTTTGTTCTCCTTTAGCTTGTCCCCACCCCCAAGGGACTTTGATGTCATCTCTACTTCAGTTACTTTCGGTTCCACCAAGGAATCCAACCCTGTTGGCTCTGAGAACAGCTCCTGGATTGTGTTCTGCAAGAAGTAATTTACAATATTGTAACTGGTCATCCACAACATACCGCTGGCTTAGAAATCGAATTCAGCGGAGTCAGAACTAATGGCAACCCCAGAAACACTTGTACCTGTTAGATTTCAAGGCAAGGGGCTACAATTCAATTAGCTGATACAACATACATGTGTTAACAAAGAACATGGTTAGCCTCGTGTCTCACCCATTCCCCCTAATCCACCAAATGTCTACTTTCTGTAAGTGATCCTCTTTTGTAAATCTAGGCAGCAGTTATCTTCGTCAAATTTTGAGAAGATTGGTTTCTTGTATTCCAAAAAAGATATGGATGGACATTGATACTGTATACCAGGAAGTTGTCAGTCAATTGAAAACACAAAGAACAATCTAGCCTATCAGAAAGCAGTAACCTCATCATCAAACTGAAGTAAAGGTGAGCAGTATACCAGGCAAGTTTTAAAGAGTCACACAAAAGGAATCAGCAGGTGCAACAGACTAAAGACACCCCCTCAAGAGAAACCAATCAATATCCTAGGTGATTAAGCACTACTATGCATGGTGGACTTACCTCCTTAAAGAAGGCAGTGGTGAAGTTGCCTCCTTCAATAGCCATGTCTCCCAACATGCGTTTCTGGTTGGCTTTCTTTAGTATATTTTCTTCTACAGTCTTTTTACTGATCAGTCTGCAAATGTCATAACAAAACATTTATTGTTAAGAAATGTAAAACTAGATACGTCTGCGAGACATAAATGCCCTCTTCCCCATATGAAATTTGGTTCTTGCTTATTATGCATGCAAAGTTTGATGACAATCAGATCGGTAGTTATTTAAATAAGCTGGTTATATTTCCCGGGGATGGGACGGAAATGGGTAACACTATATGCCCCCCCATTTCATGGTGGGGGGCATACAAAGTTTACCTTGAAGAAAATATAAAATATATGCTGGACTTTTTTAATCCAGAGGTTTGGTAAATCTGACCCAGACAGTTACACATATGTTGGATTATAAGACTCATGACCAGGGGTGTAAAATAGGAAAATTCCAACCGAGAAGTTTCCAATTTGGTAAAACCTGAGGCTTCGCCGAGGGTTTTGCCAAATTTGAAATCCTGAGGTTGGAATTCCCTATCTTACACCTTTGGTCATGATAAGAGTATTTTTTCTCATTTCAACTACTTGAATAAGCTCAAATACCATGAAAATACTTTTTATTTGCCCCCATTTTGAAAATATTGATTTTTCCCTGGAGTTCTTTTGACGAAAACAAATGACTCAGCGAGATTAAGCATAGCCCATATTTGAAAACACAGGTTGCGCAGAAAAAAATAATCTCAGCTTTCTAATGTACACTGTTAAAATATCGTGGGTGGTATTAATTTCATCACATCGCCATTTTTTTTTTTTGGCAACAGATTTTACCGAACTCGTGACGTCACATCATTGTTGCACCATTGTGATGTCACGCCGTGGCTGTATTGCATGGGTAGATGTGTAATACAACCACAGTGGTCATAGGTGTATTGCCCTAGACAGGCCAGTATTACACACCTAGAAATGAGAGAAAACCACAGCGATCATAGGTGTATTGCCCTAGACAGGCCAGTATTACACACCAAACAATGAGAGAAAATGTTATTTGTGCATACTAGAGCCACCAGCGCTTCAAGTTCTGCATTTTTTAAAAAAATATATAAACTTGATCCAAATAAATTGGTGAAGGCCCCTTTTTAAGAGACACCAGCTCTTGGCTAGGTTTTACAATTATGCAACACATGAAACTGCTCTTAACTAAGCCATGTAAAAGTAATACTAAAGATTTATTGTTCAGTTTATGCCTCATTCATGCAAGAATAATGAAAATGAAGCAGAAATTGTGTAACCAAACATACCTAGCCCATACAGATACCAGGATACTGTACAGTTAAATACACTGGTGTTACTGTCTGGCTGTTTGTAAAACTGAACTACACACAGTGGTACAGTGGATCTACAGCCAATCACATGTACGGGCAAGTCATGTCTCTGGTAGTATATAAATGTTTGTACAACTGAACTACACACAGTGGTACAGTGGATCTACAGCCAATCACATGTACGGGAAGTCATGTCTCTGGTAGTATATAAATGTTTGTAAAACTGAACTACACACAGTGGTACAGTGGATCTACAGCCAATCACATGTACGGGAAGTCATGTCTCTGGTAGTATATAAATGTTTGTACAACTGAACTACACAGTGGTACAATGGATCTACAGCCAATCACATGTACGGCCAAGTCATGTCTCTGGTAGTATACAAGAGGCCCAGAGGGCCTGTATCGCTCACCTGGTTCAAAATATTTTATGTACACATTTTCAGTTTGAGACCTCCCACTATTTGTACAATTTTGAATCCCCACCCCATAGTGATGCTACCAGCCAAATATGAGTGATATACATTGTACAGTTTCAGAAAAGAAGATGTTTTTTATCAATATAGCCAAATTGGCCACTTTTGGCCCCACCCCCCAGGCCCCTTGGGGGTCAGACCCACCATTTGTACAATTTTGAATCCTCACCCCATAGTAATGCTACCAGCCAAATATAAGCAATATACATTGCTCAGTTTCAGAAAAGAAATTGTTTATATCAATATAGCCAAATTTACCTCTTGGCCCCACCCCCCAGGCCCCTTAGGGGTCAGACCCACCATTTGTACAATTTTGAATCCCCACCCCATAGTGATGCTACCAGCCAAATATGAGTGATATACATTGTACGGTTTCAGAAAAGAAGATGTTTTTTATCAATATAGCCAAATTGACCCCTTTTGACCCCGCCCCCAGGCCCCTGGGGGGCCAGCCCAACCATTTGTACAATTTTGAGTCCCCACCCAATAGGAATGCTTCTGACCAAATTTGGTTGAATTCCAACAAGTGGTTATTAAGAAGAAGTCAATTGTTGACGGACGGACGCCACGGTATGGCATAAGCTCACCCTGGTCCTTTGGACCAGGTGAGCTAATTAAAAGTGTGTCGCAAACCCCAGGGCCAAATCAAAAACCATGATTGTGATCATCTCTTTATGCCCAGTAATTGTATGTATAGTTTTGGGGTGGGGATCTCAACCGTGTAAAAGTTATGACTCAGGGGTCAAATTAAAAGTGTGTGGCAGACCCCAGGGCCAAATCAAAAACCATGATTGTGATCATCTCTTAATGCCTAGTAATTGTATGTATAGTTTCGGGGTGGGGATCTCGACCATTCAAAAGTTACGACTCAGTAGTCAATTTGCAAGGGTGTGGCAGACCCTTGGATCAAATATGAAATCATGATTGTGATTGTCTCTTAATGCCGAGCAATTGTATATATAGTTTTGGGGTGGGGATCTCAACTGTTTAAAAGTTATGACTCCGAAGTCAATTTACAAGGGCGTGGCAAACCCTGGGGTCAAAACATAAACCATGATTGTGATCATCTGATAATGCCCAGCAATTGTATATATAGTTTTGGGGTGGGGATCTCAACCGTTTAAAAGTTATGACTCAGGGGTCAAATTAAAAGGGTGTGGCAGACCCCAGGGCCAAATAAAAAACCATGATTGTGATCATCTCTTAATGCCCAGTAATTGTATATATAGTTTTGGGGTGGGGATCTCAACCGTTTAAAAGTTATGACTCAGGGGTCAAATTAAAAGGGTGTGGCAGACCCCAGGGCCAAATCAAAAACCATGATTGTGATTATGTCTTAATTCCTAGTAATTGTATATGTAGTTTTGGGGTGGGGATCTCAACCATTTAAAAGTTATGACTCAGGAGTCAAGTTTCAAGGGTGTGGCAGACCCTGGAGTCAAATATAAAATCATAATTGTGATTGTCTCTTAATGCCCAGCAATTGTATATATAGTTTTGGGGTGGGGATCTCAACCGTTTAAAAGTTATGACTCAGGGGTCAAATTAAAAGGGTGTGGCAGACCCTGGGGTCATATCTAAATCCATGATTGTGATCGAGGTTACCAAAACATTTGTATAAATTTGAATTCAAGCAACCTTTGGATTCTACCACTAGAATATAGATGTCATACATTGCTTAGTTTCAGGAAAGATATCATTTATACCAATATTGTCTAATGTGCCCCTTTTGGCCCCACCCCTCAGGCCCCTCCGTGATCATAATCATATAATTTTGAATCCTAATCCCATAGTGATGATACCAGGCAAATATGAATAATATCCATTGCTTGGTTTCAGAGAAGAAGTCATTTTTATCATTATAGCCAAATTGACTCCTTTCGGGGGCGCCCCTCAGGCCCCTGGGGGATCAGCCCCACCATTTATACAATTTTGAATCCACACCCCATGGTAATGCTACCAGGCAAATATAAGCGATATACATTACTGGGTTTCAGAGAAGAAATCGTTTATATCAATATAGCCAAATTGACCCCTTTTGACCCCGCCCCCCAGGCCCCTTGGGGGTCAGCCCCACCATTTGTACAATTTTGAATCCCCACTCAATAGTGATGCTACCAGCCAAATATGAGCGATATATATTACTGGGTTTCAGAGAAGAAGTTGTTTATATCAATATAGCCAACTTACCCTTTTGGCCCCGCCCCCCAGGCCCCTGGGGGGTCAGCCCCACCATTTGTACAATTTTGAATCCCCAACCCATAGTAATACTACCAGCCAAATATGAGCAATATACATTGCTCGGTTTCAGAGAAGAAGTCGTTTATATCAAATAGCCAAATTGACCCCTTTTGGCCCCGCCCCCCAGGCCCCTGGGGGGTCAGCCCAACCATTTGTACAATTTTGAGTCCCCACCCCATAGGGATGCTTCTGACCAAATTTGGTCAAATTCCGATCAGTGGTTATAAAGAAGAAGTCAATTGTTGACGGACGGACGACGGACGCCACGGTATCGCATAAGCTCACCTTGGTCCTTTGGACCAGGTGAGCTAATAAATGTTTGTAAAACTGAACTACACACAGTGGTACAGTGGACCTACAGCCAATCACATGTATGGGCAAGTCATGTCTCTGGTCAGGGCTTTTTCTAGGGTCTCTCAGGGGCCGATATAAGGCCCCATTCCCAATGAGATTTGGGCTTCAATTTTCCCAATTTCAGATATATTTTCCCAATGATTTGACTAGGCTTAATTCCAGGCTGTTATATCCTCAAAACTTTTGAAAGTTATGTAAAAATGTAATAAAAAATTGTGCGCATTGCAAACAATGTATATATTTTGCAGTTTAATACCATATACATGTATATTAATAGGTGATTTTTATTCAAGGTGCTGTTTTGTTGATATTACGATGATTTTTCCCAATTTCAATCGGGGGGGGGGGGGGGGGGGGGGGGCCTTTTCCCAATTTACCTAGAAAAAGCCCTGGGTAGTATATAAATGTTTGTAAAACTGAACTACACACAGTGGTACAGTGGACCTACAGCCAATCACATGTACGGGCAAGTCATGTCTCTGGTAGTATATAAATGTTTATATGATTTTTCATTCATTCTTAGAAAGATGGATCTTTCCCTTCTCATTTAACTTTAATTTATGTATTTGATCTTAGTTCTATGAATTTCTTTTGAATATAATAATTGTTGAAAGCAAGTCTCTTGTCAGGAGTTTTGTTTTCCTGATCAGTTCCAAAAATCCAAATCCATCTTATAAAAGAATATGTTAGATTTAAACCAATTTGACCCCTGTGACCTTGAAAGTAAAACAAGGTAATTTCCATACGCAAAATTTGTATGGCTCCTTCCAAGTAATCTACTCGCCACATATAATAATTTTTCTAGGCTTTTTGGTTGATCAGAAGTCGCCTAAAAGGTTTAATGGATTAGACTCCTTGAATATTTGTCAAAGTAATTTCTTTTTCGCATACATTGTCAGGCTTCATCCATAAACCCTTTCAGCCAAATATCATGCTTCTAGGTCTTTCAGTTTATCAGAAGAAGTTGTTAGAAGTTTTAACAGATTTGACCCCTGTGACCTTGAATATGGGTCATTTCTTTTCGCAAATTTCGTTGGGCTTCATACAAGGAAGCTACCAGTCAAATATAAGGTCTCTTTGCATGATGGTATTTCATAAGAAGTCGTTTGAAGGTTACAACATATTTGACCCCTGTGACCTTGTAAGTGATTTTTTTCCGCGATTTTGTTCAGCTCCTTACAAGAAAGCTACCAGCCAAATTTCTTGTCACTAGGACTTTCGATAAGAAGTCGTTTAAAGGACGGACAACAAACGCTGCACCATCGCATAAGCTCACTTGGCCAGCTAATAAATCACAGTAAACTTTATCCCCTACCTGAGGGAGAATGAATGACAAGGGGTACTAAAAGTTACAAATTAAATAATTGATGTTCTTCCCATCCATGCCGAGAAATAAACTGTAGCACCTCATAGTCTGGAGAAAAAACATTTTGTGAAATTTTGTATAATTTTCTCTTTAGAGCCCCACCCTGGCCCGTAGGGTTGAGGCAGGAATCCCAATTTTACAATTTGATGCCATTTTACTCCAAGGGCGATTGTGACATGTGACAGAGTAGGAATAATTCCCTATTTAAAATGGACAATATATACCCGAAAGTGTGATTTCCCTTTATAAACTACAGTAAACTTCTCCCTAAGGGGGGAATGGATAGCCCAGGGGTACTGAAATTTACAAATTAAACAAAGCCCTTGATGATCTTTCTATCCATGTAGAGAAATAGGCTGTAGTACCTCAAAGTCTGGAGAAGAAGATTTTTGAAATTTAGGATAATTCTCCCTTTGGAACTTTGCCCTGGCCCCTGAGGTAGGGGCAGGAATCTTTAAAAATCTGTATCCTAATCAATAAAGGTTGTTTTAGACAAGTTTGAAAATATTCCATACCCCAGTTCTGGAGAAGTTGAAAATGTAAAGTTTAAGCATGAAGGGGTGGAAAGTGATTGGAATAGGTCACTCGAGACAAGTCTCAGGTGACCTAACAAGAGGCCCAATGGGCCTGCATCGCTCACCTGGAATTAATCTCTGACTTGTAACCCTTAAGTGCCAAAATAGCCCCTAAGGGGTCAGAGTCACCATTTATGCAAAATTTGTTCCCCTTCCCCCAAGAATGTTTCTCACCAAATTTGGGCCAAATCCATTCATAACTTTATGACAAGAAGAGATTTTAAAAGAATTACCTGTATTTCCCCTAATTGGCCCCGTGCCTCTGGGCCCTTAGGGTTCAGAGTCACCATTTATGCAAAATCTGTTCCCCTTCCCCCAACAATGTTTCTGACCAAATCTGGACAAAATCTATTCATAACTTTATTACAAGAGAGACTTAAAGGAATTACCTCTATTTCCCTTATAAGGCTCCGCCCCTCTGGCAGCTTTGGGGTCCGAGTCACCATTTATGCAAAATCTGTTCCTCTTCCCCAAAAGATGTTTCTGACCTTATTTGGTCAAAATCCAATCAGGACTTTTTGACAAGAAGAGATTTAAAGGAATTACCTCTATTTTCACTATTTGGCCCCGCCCCTCTGGCCCCTTGGGTGTCAGTGTCACCATTTATGCAAAATCTGTTCCCCTTCCCCCAACGATGTTTCTGACCAAATTTGGACAAAATCTATTCATAACTTTATGACAAGAAGACATTTAAATGAATTACCTCTATTTCCCTTATTGGGCCACGCCCCTCTGGCCCCTTAGGGGTCAGAGTCACCATTTATGCAAAATCTGTTCCCCTTCCCCCAACGATGTTTCTGACCGAATTTGGGCCAAATCCATTTATAACTTTATGACAAGAAGAGATTTAAAGGAATTACCTCTATTTCCCATATTGGGCCCCGTCCCTCTGGGCCCTTAGGGGTCAGAGTCACCATTTATGCAAAATCTGTTCCCCTTCCCCAAACGATGTTTCTGACTAAATTTGGTCAAAATCCAATCAGGACTTTTTGACAAGAAGAGATTTAAAGGAATTACCTCTATTTTCCCTATTGGGCCCTGCCCGTCTGGCCCCTTGGGTGTCAGTGTCACCATTTATGCAAAATCTGTTCCCTTTCCCCCAACGATGTTTCTGACCAAATTTGGACAAAATCCATTCATAACTTTAAGACAAGAAATTTAAAGGAATTACCTCTATTTCCCCTATTGGGCCCCGCCCATCTGGCCCTTTTAGGGTCAGAGTCACCATTTATGCAAAATCTGTTTCTCTTCACCAAAGGATATTTCTGACCATGTTTGGTCAAAATCCAATCAGGACTTTTTGACAAGAAGAGATTTAAAGGAATTACCTCTATTTTCCATATTGGGCCCCGCCCCTCTGGCCCTTTGGGTGTCAGAGTCACCATTTATGCAAAATCTGTTCCCCTTCCCCAAAGGATGTTTCTGACTAAATTTGATCAAAATCCAATCAGGACTTTTTGACAAGAAAAGATTTTAAGAATTACCTCTATTTTCCCTATTGGGCCCCGCCCCTCTGGCCCTTTGGGGGTCAGAGTCACCATTTATGCAAAATCTGTTCCCCTTCGCCCAAGGATGTTTCTGACCAAATTTGGTTAAAATCCAATAAGGACTTTTTGACTAGTAGCGATTTGAAGAAAATGTTGACAGACGACGGACGGACGACGGACGCTGCGCCATGACATAAGCTCACCGGACCTTCGGTCCAGGTGAGCTAAAAATTGAAAATAGATACCACAACAACATCATTGTTTGAATTCTAAGTGGCTAAAGTGGCAAATTTAGATTGATGCAATGAAATACCTGACCTAAGCCCACATCTTAAAACTATCAACACTGACCTATAGATGTGGACGTCGCGAGTTTGTCCAATACGGTGACATCGGTCCTGAGCCTGAGCATCCATGGTTGGATTCCAGTCGCTGTCATAAAATATCACAGTGTCAGCGCCAGTCAGATTCACACCAATCCCACCTGAACGTGTAGACAGGATGAAACAGAAAATGCGTTTGTCAGCATTGAATCGATCCATGAGGAATTGTCGCTGCTCGACACGCGTTGTTCCATCTAGTCTGAGGTAGCGGTGACCATGGTAACTAAGAAATGACTCGAGAATGTTCAGCATCTTTGTCATCTGTGTAAAGATTAGGACACGATGATCCCCAGACTTCAAACGCCGCAATAAGAGATCCAGAGTTTGAAGTTTACCTAAAACAATAGAACATCCAGTTACATTCCTCAATATAGCACAATATGTAACATCTGGCATGAAATGTTCATAGCTACTTTATAGGCAATTAAGGACCATTGGACGCACAGATTGCCAACTTAGGGAGGTTGAGATACATTTTTTTTTTAAAACAAGCAATTTACTGCACCGAATGCTTTCATTTGTTCCGTATGTCTAGCAAAACATTCGGTCTGGTGAATTAAAAGTTATGTTGGACATCTGTATTGTGCAAAATATGTTTTTTTTCTTTCTTCAAATTAATATATATTAATTGCTTTATTTGAAGAAATGATAAAAGCCATTTCATTTTAGCATATAAAGAAAATGTATAGTAAATATTTGTCCCCCTCAATTAAAAATTTAATTGTTATTCTAAATCACATAACAGTGGCCTAAATATTTCTATATTATAAATTTCAACTAGATCTACTGTCTTATCTTTTCTAAAGATAATTCCTTTAATATTAAAATTTGCAGGGTAGATCTATAACATATTGCTGATTCAACCACAAAAATTCTTGTAACATGCAAGTAAGTTATGTTTGTTGATCAAGCAAGCAGCTTATTAATGGATTGGTTTTGTTCAGTTGATCAGGATTAAGGTTCAAAGATATCTGTCGATGCAAAGCCCAAATAACAACAAGAGGCCCAAGGGCCTTAACGGTCATCTGACTACCAATTGTGATACCATTATGGAATTAGTTTAAACAATATTTTATTTCCATCAGTGTACATGTATATTAGATATATAGAATTATACAAATAGTGAGGACTGGAAAACAAGCTAATAGCTTATATAAATTCCTCTCCTCTAGGAATTAGCAATACAATCATGTAACAATATGCCACACAAATGTGGTTTTCAAGATGGTGATGATCATGGATTTCTTCGGAACAGTGCGAAAAATAACATTTGGTCAGAATCATTTTAGGCAAGTTTCAGATCATGGAAAGTGTTAGATGTGGATGCAAAATGGGGGCTGTGGCAGCCATCTTGGATGTCTGACGGACCCGATAAATAACATTTGGTTGGGACTATCTGAGGATAATTTCGTGCAAGTTTAAGCTCAATAGCACTGGTGAAACTTGAGAAGAAGTTTAAAATGTGTTTTCAAAATGGCGGCCATCCTTTAATTCCAATGGAGTTGAAAAATAACAACACTTGGTCAGGTCCACCTAAGGATCATTTCTAGCAAGTTTCAGCTCAATCCCACGGATAGAACTTGAGAAGAAGTTTAAAATGTGAAAAGTTTACGGACGGCAATTTTGTTTTTCAAGATGGCGAATCTGGCAGCCATCTTGGATTTTGGACCAACCCGAAATGTAACAACACTTGGTCAGGACCATCTCAGGATCATTTCAGCCAATTTTCAGCTTAATCCCAGTGGTAGAACTTGATAAGAAGTTGGAAACGTGTTTTTCAAGATTGCGGCTCTGGCAGCCATCTTGGATTTCGGACCGACCCAAAAAGTAACAATACTTGATCAGGACCATCTCAGGATCATGTTAGCCAAGTTTCAGCTTAATCACACAGGTAGAACTTGAGAAGAAGTTTGAAATGTGTTTTTCAAGATGGCGGCTCTGAAGGCCATCTTGGATTTCCGACCAACCTGAAAAATAACAACACTTGGTCAGGACAATCTCAGAATCACTTCAGCCAAGTTTTAGCTTAATCCCACAGGTAGAACTTGAGAAGAAGTTGGAAATGTGTTTTGTAAGATGGCGGCCATCTTGGATTTCGAACCGACCGAAAAGTAACAACTCATGGTCAGGACCATCTCAGGATAATTTCAGCCAAGTTTCAGCTTAATCCCACAGGTAGAACTTGAGAAGAAGTTGGAAATGTGTTTTGTAAGATGGCGGCCATCTTGGATTTCGAACCGACCAAAAAGTAACAACTTATGGTCAGGACCATCTCAGGATAATTTCAGCAAAGTTTCAGCTTAATCCCACAGGTGAAACTTTAGAGAAATTTGGAAATGTGTTTTTCAAGATGGCGGCTCTGGCGGCCATCTTGGATTTTGGACCAACCCAAAAAATAACAACACTTGGTCAGGACCATCTCAGGATCATTTCAGCCAAGTTTCATCTTAATCCCACTGGTAGAACTTGAGAAGAAGTTGAAAATGTGTTTTTAAAGATGTCGGCTCTGGCGGCCATCTTGGATTTCGGACCGACCCGAAAAATAACAACACTTGGTCAGGACTATCTCAGGATCACTTCAGCCAAGTTTCAGCTTAATCCCAGTGGTAGAACTTAAGAAGAAGTTTAAAATAGGTGTTGTTCAGGAAAACAGTGATTGTGCAATCATGTCACAAAATGGCCTCCATGGCACAAATGTCGAGAGTTTTTCGGACCCGAAAAATAACAACATTTTATGGGCTGCCCTTCCTGAACATCCCTACCAATTTTCAGCTCACAGGTACCAGTGGAACTGTAGAAGAAGTTTAATATGTGTTTTTCAAGATGTCGGCTATGGCGGCCATCTTGGATTTCGGACCAACCCAAAAAATAACAACACTTGGTCAGGACCATCTCAGGATCATTTCAGCCAAGTTTCATCTTAATCCCACTGGTAGAACTTGAGAAGAAGTTGAAAATGTGTTTTTCAAGATGGCGGCTCTGGCGGCCATCTTGGATTTCGGACCGACCCGAAAAATAACAACACTTGGTCAGGACTATCTCAGGATCATTTCAGCCAAGTTTCAGCTTAATCCCAGTGGTAGAACTTAAGAAGAAGTTTAAAATAGGTGTTGTTCAGGAAAACAGTGATTGCACAATCATGTCACAAAATGGCCGCCATGGCACAAATGTCGAGAGTTTTTCGGACCCGAAAAATAACAACATTTTATGGGCTGCCCTTCCTGAACATCACTACCAATTTTCAGCTCACAGGTACCAGTGGAACTGTAGAAGAAGTTTAATATGTGTTTTTCAAGATGTCGGCTATGGCGGCCATCTTTGATTTCGGACCGACCCGAAAAATAACAACACTTGGTCAGGACCATCTCAGGATCATTTCAGCTAAGTTTCAGCTTATTCCCATTGGTAGAACTTGAGAAGAAGTTTGAAATGTGAAAAGTTTACAGACGGCGCACGACGACGGACGAAGCACGGTAACTATAGGTCATCTTGACCCTTTGGGTCAGATGACCTAATAAAATGGTTCTGACGATATTGGCTTTACACACAGATTGTCATAGAGCAACGAGCCTGCATGAAAATAATGTAGCCTACATTTGCATAAACAAGAATTATATACGCTATACGATCGTAGCACACGACTCCGCCTATACTGGAAAACACTATGCATTATTCAGACTAGGAAATAAACTAGATCGGCCTGTCGTCTTCACTATCAGTAGCCTATCAAAACTCAGGAATTAATGTTAACATATGCAGCTGTTACGGCTCATCGGAAAGATTTCAGTTGTCATAAAATCAAAACTTTTTCAATCGATGTGATTTTACAACTGATACTTTCAACATAGAAGGATATTTCCCTCATTGTGCCCTGCCCCTCGTGTGAACATTACGTAGAAAAGTTGATCACAGAATTAGTTGGGAGACTAATACATCTTTGCATGTTCAGTAAATTTGATGGCAGAAATAAGAATTAAATATTTCACAAATGGTAATCTCGTTGTGCCAGTGGGCAGTGTGTAAAAATTGTGCCATTTGTTTTACAAAGGAGTCATTGAAGTTCTATCAGAATTATATCTCCAAACTTGGCAGATGCTTGTGATGCATGCATTGTTTTTCATTTATACTGTCTTGACAACTCATTATAGACAGAAATATATGAGCCTCGAAGGCTTGTTTTATTGATTTTGAATGTCAACTTTCTAAAATGACTTGACAACATCAACATAAGCCCTTACCACAGTCATACTGTATAAGTCGAAGCTCAGGAAACTGCACCATCCTGTTGGTAGAAATTCTGTGCAGACAGCTCGCCTTGGGTGATACGCCTTTATGGAGGAGAAAGTGCCGCCATCGCTCTTTCATTGCGCTAGAGGGAGGGGGGTGAGACACATGCATTTTGATGCATGGCGACACAACAGGTGGAGTAACAAACACATATCTGTAACAGAAGGATCGAGTCATAAAGTGATGCAAGGCTTACAAAATGGACTAAGATTGCTTGACGACATTGATGAAACTAGAACTGTAAGCCAATGGCTAACTCCCAAAATCACTTACCCTTTGCAATAAAGCTTTTTAAGGTGATGTTGATGACAAACAATTTTTTATCTACAGACACATCTACACATTATCCATAACAGTCCTCTGTAGTTTCAATGAAATTAGTTCAAAGGAACCTAAAAAATCTGGGGGGGGGGCCTGAAATTCACAATTTGGATAAAGCACCTTAAGACCTTCCCATTTATGGAGAGTTTTGATTCTAGCATATCTGGGTCTGGGGAAGAAGATATTTGAAATTGGAGCTATTTGACCCCCACCCTTCCTTCAGGCCCCTAGGGGTTAAGGACCATATTGTTCACAATTTTGGTGACTCTTCGGCCAGGGAAGGTTCCTTCCAAATTTCATCCAAATTGGTTCAGGAGTTTTTCAGAAGAAGTCGAACATGTAAATTGCTTATGGACGGACGACGACAAACAAAAGACAATAAGAATAGCCTCAATAGTCACTTGAGACTTTTGTTCCAGGTGACCTATTAAAACCTGTTTATAGGACCAATCACAAGCAAGCACTTTTGATAAGGAAGCACTGTATGAAGTTTGAGTTTGATTGGCCCAGTGATTTTCTATTTATAGCAACAGTGACCTTGACCTTTGACTTTGAAAAGCAATCCCAAGCGAGCACTTTTGGTAAGGAAGTACTCTATGAAGTTTGAGTTTGATTGGCCCCAGGAAACTGAACTTATCACACGGAAACAGAATTTCTATTTATAGCAACAGTGACCTTTGACCCTGAAAAGCAATCCCAAGCGAGCACTTTTGTTTAGGAAGCACTGGTAAGTTTGAGTTTGATTGGCCTAAGGAAACTCAAGTTTTCGCATGGAAACTGTTGGTGCAGACGCCACCGACAAAGTGATCCCTATATGTCGCCTTTTTAGGCGACACAAAAAAAAATCGGCTCAAATGTTTATTAAGTGTTGTCTGGATAAAATCCCCCCCCCCCCCCCCCTAGTTTAGTGACGTGGTAACCCTGGCAACCACAAAATCTCAGCCTGATATAGAGTATGTACATCTACAATGTATAAGGATTACTGCCACCAAGTTTCGTTTTAATTCCGTCAGTAGTTCAGGAGTAGCATATATATGGCCGACTACAGACAGATGGACAGCCTGATTCCACCTCCCGCTAATTTCGTTGCGAGGATGGGAGATATATAATGACTTGCATAATTATGATTGCACTATAAATACAGTCTCGGTCTATAGTGTGATATGTAATAGTCATATTAAGTCATCAATACAAATGCAAGAAAAATAAAATAATGACACCTCCCCCCCCGGGTCTATTTTTAGAAAATTGTAAACCCCTATAGCATATCAATATTATATCTCTAAAATAAAGAATGTCTTCACCACTCTCAATACACAGCACAAGGATCACTCTGAAAGGCTGATGTTGGTACCAAAATAAAGCAGCTTTTCCTAGTCTATTTTTCAACACCCGACACATTTGTTGTAGCACCAGAGAATCAAGATCTTGCTTTACAGCACACTAATTGCCAAAAGCACTTTAGCAAGTGTTCTCATGAAAAGCTGCTTGTCAACTTTGAACAGGCTATTAGACTTTAGTGAGAACAATTTCAGAGATGACAAGCTCTTAATGCGGAATTCACTACTTGCCATAAAGACAACTTTTGAGGCATACCTAGATAAAATGTCTTCTAGTTCATGTAGGTATTGTAAGGGAGTATGGACAAGATCAGAAAGCACTTTGGTTTGTTTCCAGAAGATCTCTGGGCGGTATGGATTGCTCCAAGAGTGAATGTTTGTACAATGCACATGCCCGAGGGCAGTCCACGTGTTGTCTGAAACAGCTGTCCTGTCAGTGTCACTCATCACATTCACAGTACAGCGAAGGTCCTGTCCATACACAGGCTTGCGTTCACAATGAAGCTTGTTTATACGAGCAATATACTCCAGCTTTTCTTGTCGTCTCTGCTCTCTCCTTTCACACACAGAGTCCTGAAAAATTGGAAAAAGTGTTGAAGCATATACCTAATATAACATTAATCTGTAAAAAAATCAAGAGAATACCGAAGCGTCAACAAAACAATAATCAAAACTCAAATTTGATTAAACTAAAACAAAACAAGAGGCCCAAGGGCCTTAACGGTCATCTGACTACCAATTGTGATACCATTATGGAATTAGTTTAAACAATATTTTATTTCCATCAGTGTACATGTATATTACATATATAGAAATTATACAAATAGTGAGGATTGGAAAACAAGCTAATAGCTTATATAAATTCCTCTCCTCTAGGAATTAGTAATACAATCATGTAACAATATGCCACACAAATGTGGTTTTCAAGATGGTGATGATCATGGATTTCTTCGGAACAGTGCGAAAAATAACATTTGGTCAGAATCATTTTAGGCAAGTTTCAGATCATGGAAAGTGTTAGATGTGGATGCAAAATGGGGGCTGTTGCAGCCATCTTGGATCTCTGACGGACTGGAGAAATAACAACATTTGGTTGGGACTATCTGGGGATCATTTTTCCATGAAAAGTTTTAAATGTGTATTCAAAATGGGGGCTGTGGCAGACATCTTGGATGTCTGACTGACCCGATAAATAACATTTGGTTGGGACTATCTGAGGATAATTTTTGCAAGGTTCAGCTCAATGTCACTGGTAGAACTTGAGAAGTTCAAAATGACATATGTGGCGGCCATCTTAGATTTGTGACAATGGGCGAGTTCGATTGCCGACTATAGTTACTGTAGTCTACTAGAGTTCAACCGAACACACTTTAGTTATAATGTACTGCGCATGTGTACAGAAAGAAGGAGTTGAACTTGAGAAGAAGTTTAAAATGTGAAAAGTTTACGGACGGCAATTTTGTTTTTCAAGATGGCGAATCTGGCAGCCATCTTGGATTTTGGACCAACCCGAAATGTAACAACACTTGGTCAGGACCATCTCAGGATCATTTCAGCCAATTTTCAGCTTAATCCCAGTGGTAGAACTTGATAAGAAGTTGGAAACGTGTTTTTCAAGATTGCGGCTCTGGCAGCCATCTTGGATTTCGGACCGACCCAAAAAGTAACAATACTTGATCAGGACCATCTCAGGATCATGTTAGCCAAGTTTCAGCTTAATCACACAGGTAGAACTTGAGAAGAAGTTTGAAATGTGTTTTTCAAGATGGCGGCTCTGAAGGCCATCTTGGATTTCCGACCAACCTGAAAAATAACAACACTTGGTCAGGACAATCTCAGAATCACTTCAGCCAAGTTTTAGCTTAATCCCACAGGTAGAACTTGAGAAGAAGTTGGAAATGTGTTTTGTAAGATGGCGGCCATCTTGGATTTCGAACCGACCGAAAAGTAACAACTCATGGTCAGGACCATCTCAGGATAATTTCAGCCAAGTTTCAGCTTAATCCCACAGGTGAATCATGTCACAAAATGGCCGCCATGGCACAAATGTCGAGAGTTTTTCGGACCGAAAAATAACAACATTTTATGGGCTGCCCTTCCTGAACATCACTACCAATTTTCAGCTCACAGGTACCAGTGGAACTGTAGAAGAAGTTTAATATGTGTTTTTCAAGATGTCGGCTATGGGGGCCATCTTGGATTTCGGACCGACCCGAAAAATAACAACACTTGGTCAGGACCATCTCAGGATCATTTCAGCTAAGTTTCAGCTTATTCCCATTGGTAGAACTTGAGAAGACGTTTGAAATGTGAAAAGTTTACGGACGGCGCACGACGACGGACGAAGCACGGTAACTATAGGTCATCTTGACCCTTTGGGTCAGATGACCTAATAAGAACAAAGGAAAGATTTACATGGAGACCATCGTTAAAGTACAAGAGAATAAGACCAGGTTTTCCAGAAGAGTAAGCATCTTATGCTTTCTCGACGACACCAGCCATGTAAATTTTGAATACATCCTGTAAGCTGGTTAAGAAGATGTCGATTGTTGACGGACACCACAGTATGGCATAAGCTCACCTTAGTTCTTAAGCGAGTTAAAAAAGAAATCTGCATGCAAATCTACATATAGTCCCTATATAGTTCCATTGAAATTGGTTCATAGGTTTAAGTCAAGTTGTGCCAACAAATTAGTGTTCCACAAGAATTTGGGGTTTTTTCCCCCCTGGTGCATGGGGCAACCAAAATTTCTGCAAAAAATTACCCTGCATGCATATTAACACATGGTCCCTAACATTCCTGTGTTAGGGACCACAGGTTTATAAGTTTTCTGACATAATAAAGTGACACGTCACATATTTAAACAATGTACATGGACTTCAGTGACTGTTATACATGTTGTGTTAAATGCAAACACATTCTGGACTTACAAGCATGAGCTCCGATTTGACACGTCGTCTGGACTTCTGGTTAGCAGATCGGGTGGAAGGTCCCATTGCAGGTTTACTCTCAGCACTTGATAAAGTGGTTGATACACTAGCCTTTACCACTACAAATAAAACACAGGCCCGTCAACATCCAAACTGATCAACTAGAGTAGGAACAAAATTAACTCTAAATGTCACAAATAATATAAGACTCTTTCATATGCGTGTATGTAGAAAAGGGATATTCCACCCGAGGGGTCACAAAATGTGGTGAAACCCGAGGCTTGCCGAGGGTTTTACCACATTTTGTGATCCCGAGGGTGGAATATCCCTATCCTACATACACACATAATGAAAGAGTCTTTTTCTCTCATATCAACTACCCGAATAAGCTCAAAAACCATGAAAATATGTTTAAACAGGCTACCATTTTGAAATTTCAACTTTTTCCTTGAGCTTTTTTGACGAAAACTAATTAGACGAGTTTAAGCATACCCTATATTTGCAAACGAAGTTTGCGCAGAAAAATTAATCTCCTCTTCCTGGTGTTTATGGTTAGAATTTTGTGAAAGGTTTTAATTTTATCACGCCGTCGTTTTTCTCTTTCCGGCATCAGAGTTTACTGTATTCGTGACGTCACGTCATTGTTGAGCCATTGTGACGTCACGTAGCGTGAAATGCTATGTAAGATAGATTTTTCTTACATAGCTTTCTTACATGGGCAAACTCTATCCAACATGGCGAGATATGCGAGAACAAGATTTATACTGTATTATGGTGCTCTGTACATGTTAACTCCAAGACCCTGTTTAAATTGAAGTATTTCGTTGGTCTCAAGCCTAACTTCACATTTAACATTCTACTTCTACCATTAAAACCGATATATTTTCTAGTTTATTAATAACCAGACCTGTTTACCTTTTGTTGAGACAATGTGTAGTGAATGTTCTAACAAGAGGCCCAATGGACCTGCATCGCTCACCTGGTACCAATCTCTTACTTAAAACCCTAAAATCTATTAATGCAAGATATTCAGAAGACATGTTAAGATTTAAATATATTGATCCATGTGACCTTTAAAGTAAAACAAGGTCATTTTCATTAACCAATTTTGTACAGCTTCTTCCAAGGAAGCTACCAGCCAAATATCATGTCTCTAGGCCTTTTGGTATTCCAGAAGTTGAACAGATTTGATGCTTGTGACCTTGAATATGGGTCAAGGTTATTTCTTTTCACAAATTTTGTTAGGCTTCATCCAAGGAACATTTCAGTCAAATATCATACTTCTAGGTTTTTTGGTTAATCAAAAGAAATTTTTCAAAAGGTTTTAACAGATTTGACCCCCTGTGAACTTTTTTCAGTAAACTTTGTTTGGTTTCATACAAAGAAGCTACCAGTCAAATATAAGGTCTCTATGGCTGTAGAAGTCATTTGAAGGTTTTGACATATTTGACCTATGTGACCTTAAAAGTAGGTGAAAGTGCTCCCCCCCCCCTTCTTACTTTGTTCAGCTCCTCCCTAGAAAGCTACCAGCCAAATTCTATGTCACCAAGTCTTTTGATAATTCATAAGAGTTCATTTAAAGAAAAAGTTGACAGACGCCACACCATCGCATAAGCTTACTTGGCCAGGGCCAGGTGAGCTAATGTTTTTCACATAACCTACATTATTATGAATTATTATTATAACTGCCAATTGTCGGCATGTATTTTATTTGAATGAACAAGAGGCCCAAGAGGGCCTGTATCGCTCACTTGGGACACATTGGTATCTAGGTAATCATGGTAAAATATTTTCCAAAAAGATCCCATGGACAGGGACAGACTTAAAGGGGCATCCCGGGGAAGTCTACAATGAAGTTCTTGAATGTACATCACGTGACTATTTTGTCGCAAGTCGACGAGGGGCCCATAGGGAGGGGATACCTAATGTACAGGTCCGATGATGAACCAGACACAAAGTCCGTGTATAAATTTATTGAATCACATTCACATTAATAATCAGACGTTAATTACACACGATATGCATATGAATAAATTTATGTCGACATCTCTGCATCATTTATCGACATCAGTACCCGACTGAAACCGATGAAAATCACAGGGACCTGAGAATTTGTTGCAGCTAGTTTTGGACCTAAAATAGGATGTTTAGAGTAATTTTACACATTTGGGGGGTTAAGATCAATTTTCGATAAAAATGCCCCCTCAATGGTCATAAAAGCTACACTGCACTCTTACATTGTACGTTTGACAGTGTCATGTGGGTTTCCGACGATGACAACCATAGGGCAAACCTTAATTTCTGTGAAAAGTTATCTTCACGAATCCTCATTTAGAACCATTTCACAAAAGGTGTGCATGCATTGAAAAGTAAAAAAATAAAATGAAATGATTCCATTTTTTTTTTATACAACTCGATGTCTTGAAGATTTTTTTTCAGACTATCTATACAACCATCTAAAATCTATCCAAATTTCAGCGTCAACATACTTTAACACTAACAATTATATTTGTATCACGGAAGTCCGTGCACTCATATGACGCACCACGCACTAAACATGTAGAATACATGTATAATATATATATCAAATTTGGAACTTGTCGAGAAGATAATTGTCCAATACTTAATCCATTTATAAATGTTATGATTCTTTACTTTTTTTGTAAATTTAAAGGTTCGTTAACATTTTCAACACAACTGCAGTTGGGACATACATATGTATGATTTTTTTTTATGAATTAATGACTTCACTTATATAATGCATACATTTTGATTCATATCAAATTCAATACCGGGGTCCAAACCCGATAATATTTGTACAATCCGTATTTTATAGATTAGGTATGACAAGATTTTTTTATCCGCACATGATGACATAAATTTATTCATTTTGTCCAAATTGAATCTGTATACATTAAACTCAAACACCCGGGATACCGGCATTTTACAACGTAACCCCCCCCCACGGTTTTTCTTGTATGTGAAAAGGTCTTTCTCTTCAGCAATATAATTCAATAATGCCGTTTTACTGGAATATTATAAAGGGAATATTACAATACACGCTTTCAAGTTTTACACACGCATTTCATGTAACAGAGGAAAGAAAGAATTATCCCTTGGGAGGCCCCAAAACCAAATAAAAACTGTGTCACTGGCTATCCAGAAGAAAACTGTAACAATGCAAACAATTGGGCTGTTAGTCTCTCCCTTGAATACTTCACATCCCTCATTATGCTTCCGTAATATAATCCTTACGTTAAAATTTGACAATTCGGCCACTTTTCGCTTGGTAGTTACATGTAGGTCATGCGGATCGCCATTTTTTGTTTACCGATGTAGCTTGTTATGCGCATGCGTTATAATATGTGATGCAAAAAAATTTACATGTCCAAATCGTTGATCAACGAATAGTGATTCCCTTTTTTAATTATTAATTAAAATATTTGAGAACATATTTCAGCGTAAATCACCCATTAATTTTCCACAAGAGTATACATTTAATTCATATATAAAATAATTCTAAATAAGCATAAAAAAATATAGTTTTACCGTGATGCCTCTTTAAAGACCAATCCAGGCATATCTGTATAAATCAAAGTTTAATGGGCGAGTTTCTCAACTGAATTCCAAGTTCAACTGAGAAACTGGGTCCCCAAGGGCTGTGACCAGACATCAATGCTAATATCATGATTGCATTTGTCTCTTTATGCCCAGCAATTGTATAGTATTTGTTGAGGAAGTTTACAAGGGCATGGTAGATCCTGTGATCAAATTTATATCAGGATTGTGATCGTCTCTTGATGCCCAGCAATTGTATATATAGTTTTGGGGTGGGGATCTCAACTTTTTGAAATTTATGAATCAGAAATTGATTCCGCACGGGCAGGGCTCAACCCGGACCCAATTACAATATCATGATTGTCTCTCTTTATGTCAAGCAATGGTATGCATTGTATATATTGTTATAGGGTGTGGATCACAACCAAAACCAAGTTAAACAAGCAACGATTTAAAAGTCACCATTTATACAAAATCTGTTCTTCTCATCTAAAAGAGGTTACTGACCAAATTTGGTTCATATCTATTCAGTACTTTATGACTAGAAGCGATTTTAAAGGCTTTTCCTCTATTGGGCGTTGCCCCTCTTGTACGGCCCTGGAGAACTACTTAAAAAACTTCGTCATAAAAGCAATAGAGAAATTATCATTACATGAAACGAAACTAGCATCTAGGGGTGGATTAATATCTAAATTTATTGAAAATGTTGATGTTAAGTTATTTTTCCCCACTTTGCTGTACCCACAAACTGTCGACGTCAATATTTTTATGCTTCCAAGAGGAAAATGATGATTATGCGCAGGTGCGTGCGAATAACAAAATTTATACAGAAACCGTGTCAAATTCAGTTGCGTAATGTAGGAGTGAAATTTGTAGTAATCACAACAAATACATAGGGGTAAACAGGTCTGAATGACTGGCAGATTTCGTTAATAGACAAACTTTCAGTGTAAGTATCAGAATTCTGCAATTAAAGCCAACAGTGCAGGTTAAAAGGATATTTCAAATGAGATGAAAAAAGTCAAAATTTCTCTCCTGGTTTTTGATGCCTTCCCCAGTGAAAATGGATTCGTATTAAAGGAAGAGCCGGCTTTTGTCTTTGCTTGGTAATGTGTTGATATGTTAACTAGACAAGGTGGCACAATATATTCTTCTGACATGTTAACCTGAGGTGACATTGGAGACCTTGTTGAACACAAATAAAGCTGATATAAAACCAGGGAGGTAATATGAAAGAGACTAAAAAGAATTTATCATACTTACTGTTAGTGGTTGAAGTTGTGGCCGTTACCATAGGGGAGACCTTCATAACAGGTTTGAGTGTGGCTGTCGTGGTAGCCAGCGGGAGCTGAACGGACATGGTTGGCTTCACCTGGGAAGTCACAGTGGTTAGAGAGGTGCTGGCAGAGGAAGCTGCTACTGTGGTGATAGCAGGCAGACCATTAACTATCAAAAGCAGAGAATCAAGACTGAAACATTATACATCAAATTTCAAAATATAAACAGCCCATACAGAACTTGCATACACTGTTGATTCAGTAAATTGTGAATTGTTTTCTACTCTGAACTTTTTTATGCATTTTGACTGTCGGACTTCATTATTTTGACATTTTTTTTTCTTCGACAATGCCCTAGAAACCAGGATCATCAATAGCACTTGTTCAAGTTCCTTTGTCACCAAAGAAAAGAGTTTTACAGGCCAAAAAGAATGGCCTGCAAAATAACGTCCTATTGTTTGGTGGTAATCTAGGCTAGTTGCAAAGACCAAACAGCACTAATCAGCAGAATGGTTGATTATCTAGCCCGCATCTTTATTGCCCATTTGTATTATTCTCGTTTACCATCTTTAACAGATTAACTTGAGTGACTTACCTATTGTACTACTTGTTGTGATTGCACGGCCGGCACTGCTTGTTGCAGTCGTTGATGGTGAAGAAACTTGCTGCTGAGCTGTGGTTGCCACTGACGATGCAATGATCTGTTGACCCATGGACGTCTGCACAATCTGGATAAAGCCTGCTGTAAACAAATGTATTGCTCTGTAATTAATGTTCTGACAAGACTGGACTTGCTGTTAACACTATGCATACAGTTTCTTGTTTTCTACACTCCTCATTTTCCCCCTGAAGCATTAATATGGGAGTAGAAAATTAGATAAATAGTGAATTTGCCAAAAAAATCGCCGTCAATATGAATTTGCAGATTTTTAGTATTAAATAGATGTGTCTGTTGCCAGCAATTTTGTGACCAACAAAACTACAAAAGAGTGTTGGCGCATAGAGCTGCAATTTATATCCGAGTTACATTAGCACCACAGACACTACAGACAAGTGACTGGGTGACTCTATGTCTCGGGCTTCATTTCTTGATATTGATATTCGATACGAGACTAGAGGAAAGCTTAGGTCAATCTCTTAAATTTTGTTCAAAAAATTTGCTTTTATCCTTCATATTTGCATGATAGGTACATCAACACTCAATGATGTTGCCTTTGTAATGAAGTCTCACTGCCAAGTCACTGCAGATCTTACCAGGTAATTGTGAGAGTTGGCCTGCTGGTATCATAAGGCGAGCCCCCTGATCGGTCTGCTGTATCTGCACTGTGATTGGCTGAGAGGTCGCCACCTGACTTGAAGAGGATGGGAGACTGACTGTTGCCGTGGTGATAGGTCCAATCTTGGCCTGTGGGGTGATCACCCCACTACTACTGAGGACAGCAGATAGTGTGCTGGTTACACTGGCACTACATCCAGTTACAGAGGTGACAACTGCTGAGAGGGGCTGTGTTACGCTGCTAGTTGTCATGGTCACTGAAGACTGTATCCTCGGTGTAACTGGCAGTATCAGAACAATCCAGTAATATCACAGAAACTATCATTAAAATCAAATCAAATATTCATTCCCCATGATGTATTCAAAGTTTTCCCTCTCAAAAGCTTACCCCCCTCCAAATACAAAACCGAAACATTCCTTCAGATTTATCAACCTTCTGAGATACTAGTGATTGTATTGAATGGAATGAAACCCTGCAAATTTAAAATACAAATAGAAATTTTACACAACTAATATTTCTTTGACACTAATTTGTATTTATCAGACATTATTTGAATGCTGTTGGTTTGGTTTGTATTACAAGTAACGTCCTTTCTACAACTATGGTTGTTTATTTATTTCTTTAATTTGTGTGTGTGTGCGGGGTGGGCAGGAGTTCAGAAAAAAAAATCCTACAACCAGTACTTGACAAATGTCACACATAGTTCCCAAGCTGATAACCCAGTGGTGGAGGGCTAGTGGTCACCGTGGCCCGTGTTTAGCTTCATTAAACAACGACCTCCCAATGAGAAGAGCTGATATATATACCCAAGCTATTCACCTTAATAGCTATGGCTGTTACAAAGGGCCTACACAAAGCAGCAGTTTCAACTACTTTGTTAATCCATTCAAACAAAACTTGTGGTGTCACTGAGGTTCATGTGTAGATACAGACTACTGCATCCTAAAATGAAGTCAGATTTTACTGTTAGAGACTTGCTCAATCCACAGTGTCATAAGAGACATGTAGGCTATCATTTGTCTCATTAAATATTTACCCTGTAAGAAATTCCATTGAGGTTTGACTGCATTTTAACTATTTTTCTGTTTGAATTAGGAAAAACCATGCATTCACCAAAGCAGCGTCAACATGATTGCATAACAATTCTACCACATAATTCCCTTCTATATGTTGATAGAGGCGGCTGTAACAATTCTACCACATAATTCCCTTCTATATGTTGATAGAGGCGCCTCGGCTGTAACAATTCTACCACATAATTCCCTTCTATATGTTGATAGAGGCGGCTGTAACAATTCTACCACATAATTCCCTTCTATATGTTGATAGAGGCGGCTGTAACGATTCTACCACATAATTCCCTTCTCTATGTTGATAGAGGCGGCTATAACAATTCTACCACATAATTCCCTTCTATATGTTGATAGAGGCGGCTATAACACATAATTCCGTTCTATATGTTGATAGAGGCGGCTGTAACAATTCTACCACATACCGTATTTGACCGGGAATAAGCCCCCACCCCCTGAGAAAAATAATTGATCAAAAGTAGGGAGGGGTCTTATTCCCGAATACACCCCTGTTCACAAAAGTCCGCCATCTTGGATATTCTACTGTTTTGATCTAGGAACTCAGTCCCCACTTTACCAGTAATGTAATTCTAGTTGTTTGTTTTGTTAAAATAACAATTTACATTCAGAATGTTTAAAAACAGTCACTACAAATTGATGCCTTGATGGTGCTGTTAACAGATTTTCTATTAGCAACTGGTCTAGATAATTCAATTTATCAAGCATAATCTTGAATGAATTTTCATTTATAAGTTAATAAGTATTCATTTAGATACAGTAGTAACATTCAGATGTGTAAAAGGAATTAATAGCATGACAATAAGACTGCTTGTCGTTTGGCTACCGCCATTACGAGATTTGAGATAGGCCAGTAGCTTAAGAAATTTGAGTAAACAATGTAAAATTAACACAAAACCAATGCATGAATCATACAAAAACAACAAACCAACTTATCTGCAATGAATCTGGAAGCATTAAGAGCAAGAGACATGTATTTATGGATAAAAGTCTTCCAAAAAACGCTAAGGCCAACTGAAGGCAGCCATCTTGTTTTCTCAGAGAGCCGGTTGATACAAATTTCAGAATGACAATTTTAACGAACTGATATTGACAGAAAGGTTAGATTTGAAACAAACTACTTGGCAACAAACTACTTCAAAATGAATTTACTTTTGCTTGATCACTATAAAAAATATTTTCTTTATTTTCTTTTTCAATACAGACTTACATATAATGGATCAAGTACAAGAATAATATTTTGTTTTTGTTCAAAGTTTGCAAAATGCACCACCAGCTCAAGCATGAAAGTATGGTGTTCTTAACACCAGCTGAACAATATTTTATTTCAAGCTTAGCTTTATAGATATTTTTTTCTGCCCACAGTTAGATATATATTATGTTCAGACACAAAATTAAAAAGAAATTAACATGCTTTTTATTGAGAGAAAGACAAAATTTAGGGTGGGGGCTTATTCCCAGGCTCCCACCCTGTTCCAAGAACCTTTGCCAAAGGGGGGAGGGGGCTTATTCGTGAGAGGGGGCTTATTCCCGGTAAAATACGGTAATTCCCTTCTATATGTTGATAGAGGCGGCTATAACAATTCTACCACATAATTCCCTTCTATATGTTGATAGAGGCGGCTATAACAATTCTACCACATAATTCCCTTCTATATGTTGATAGAGGCGGCTATAACAATTCTACCACATAATTCCCTTCTATATGTAGATAGAGGCGGCTATAACAATTGTCTAGCTAGTGGTTACCTGCTGCGGTGAGTGAAGTGACTGGGGTAGAAGAAATGGTGTTTCCCAGTGTAGCAGTAGTGTTGGCAGTTGTTGTAGTAACAGATGTTACTGCCTTTGCTTTATCTGTACAACTTGTGGCAAGGGTCTGGCTGGTCAGCGGAGAAACACTCCTGGACTGCAAATGGTAATACATGGCCTTCAATTACTTCAGTTTATTATAACAGGATGCTGATACAGTACTATGACAAAACATTTTTTGATGAATAGTTAGATTTAATGCAGAACTTATTTACTGTATACTGCTATATAGAAAATGAGATTTGTTACTATAAGCGAGCAGCCTGGTGGTTCTGTATAAAATATTGTTGAAAATGAAATATTCTGTCATTGCTTGATGTCATTTTTTTTTTTTCAATTTACTTTTTGATATTAATCAGTTTTAATAGAATTCCTTTTGGAAACTTAACCAGTTAATATGTAACTGAAATAGTCTCACTTACAATTCTAAATGTTTTGGGGTTGTTTTTCCAATGTATATTCAATATGGAGAAATTCAAGCGTAATTATTGGCATTCATATAATTCAAATATACAAAGAAGAGATGACATGTATTCAGAGAAATACATTTTACTGCAGTTCTTTTCACATTCAGAATATCTGTGAAAGTTTGTTGCCAGCATTTTGGTGACCAACACTTCTTGATTTACATAAGAGCATTGGCGCATAAGGCTGCTTTTATATCCGAGTTACATTAGCACCACAGACACTACAGACAAGCTACTTGGTGACTCTATGTCTCAGCTTCATTATCAGCCAAAGAATTGTAACAACAACAAATGCGAGACTAGTTAAAGTCCACTATTTTTCATCTACAATTGTTTCTCTTTTGCACTTTGACTAAAAATTATGCATTCATGCTAGACGTCCTTTGAAATAATACATCACTTATTTATGGTCAAATATAAAATTAACAAAGAAATCATGAAAAACATTGCCCATGTTGTTTTTTGTTATTTGTGCTTGCTTGTAACCTTCAAATTTTCATACGAGGGGCACACTTCACCCCTTACAGGCAAAAGTAAAGGGGCAAACTGAATTACATTTCTACAAAGAAACTTTCCAGATGATCCATCTACATTAGTACTATTGGAATAGGTACATTAGAGCTTACAGTCTATATATAATTGAGGTAAGGTATTAAGAATGATGGTTTGAACAATGTGACCAACTTTCAATTCAATTGGATAATTATAACACTGTGCAAAGTGGACTTTAACGCAAATGTTGATGCCGCCGGAAAAGTAACACCGAAGTCTCGCTTTCTCGACTATCATCGAGATGAGACAAAAATAGTTTTAATGTATTTCAAAATGATGCAAGAAATACACGTTTTTTTTCTCAGTATGTTTGCAGTAATGCACACGTTTTTCTTTCTATCGGCCCCCCGAGAGACCCCAGAAAAAAGCCCCGCTACTTAATGCCACTTTGGGACACTTACCAGCGGCGATATGCTCCTGAAGTTGACTGGTTTCAGTTTGCCAGGTTTAAGACGCGGAGCAGGATCAGGTTGGACATCAATCTCCTCAATGAGTTTGCGAGATGTTTGGAGACGCTTAACTTGATGTGCCACAAATGCAGGCAAGTCTTGTTCCATGTCTGCTAGTCCTGGATACCGTAGCAAGTCAACATCCTAAACCACAAAACACCCCAAATTGTTAAAACCAAGTTAAAAAAAAAAAAACAAAGCTAAAAGGAATTTGTTTGTAAATTCAAAAATATTCAGAGAATGTGCTTGTTTTCACATAGACTTATGTTGATACTTCTTATAAAGGATTTTTCATCAAAAAGTTTTGATCATTTAAAAATGAAAAAAAAATATACTCAAGGCAAACCAAACATGTATTGGAGGGTCAGAACACAGTTGATGTCAGTATATAATATATATGGAGCCACCCGTTACAGAACTCAACTAAGTATTTGTAAACAATGCAAACTAGAACTGTAAGCCGATGGCTGACTAATACCCCCCCGCTACCTCTTATTAGAGGTGTCTGACATGTTTTTGAAAAAAACATGATGTAGTACAAGTTGTATATAACATGCATTATATAATGTATTATTTTATATTACTATGTATCACCGCATACCTAAAAAACAAAAACAAAGAAGGCACCTTTGGTCTTACATACATTACAGTGTAGATTTCATATCAACAATGTGGATGCATATGTATGTTTCAACTTGTGAAACTCACTGAATGAATAAAGAAAGGTGATATACATATTAATAAGAAAATTTATGATGCTGATTGTTTCAATACAATGCATCTTATGTTTATATTAATAGTGGTGTAAATTAGCCCATGGGAACGGACAAATTTTAACCTGTGTATAGTATACTTACTGCGAAGTTCCATTGAAAATGACCCAGTAGTTTAGAAGAAGTTGTCCAGACATCATGTTATTACGGAAACCTGTGTATAGTCACCTCATTACCATGGCAACCAAAATTTTGACAAACGAAACCCTGTATGCAAATCTATACATGGTCCCCAACAATACTGCCAAGTTTCACTGAAATTGATCCAGTAGTTTAGGAGGAGTTGTCCGGACAACACATTATAATGGAAACCTGTGTATAGTGACCTGGTTACCATGGCAACCAAAATTTTGACAAACAAAACTCTGCATGCACATCTACACATGGTCCCCAACAATACTGCCTAGTTTCATTAAACTCGATCCAGTGGTTTATAGGAAGCTGCCCGGACAACACGTTATTACGGAAACCTGTGTATAGTGACCTGGTTACCATGGCAACCAAAATTTTGACAAACGAAACTCTGCATGCACATCTACACATGGTCCCCAACAATACTGCCAAGTTTTATTGAAATCGATCCAGTAGTTTAGGAGGAGTTGTCCGGACAACATTTTATTATGGAAACCTGTGTATAGTGACCTGGTTACCATGGCAACCAAAATTTTGACAAACGAAACCCTGCATGCACATCTACACATGGTCCCCAACAATACTGCCAAGTTTTATTGAAATCGATCCAGTAGTTTAGGAGGAGTTGTCCGGACAACATTTTTCTACGGACAGACAGACGGACAGACAAGCTGATTCCAGTATACCCCCCCTAACTTCGTTGCGGGGGGGTATAATAACTTACCTGCTGTGAGACTACCATGCAATTCTCACAAATTGGCATTTCTGATCAATTTAGATATTAATCCATTCCTAGAAGCTAATTTTGTTTCATCTAACGTTAATTTCTCCGTGATATAGACATTTTTAATAACCAGGCTACAAGCAACTTTTTTAAGCATGGCCTACACATATTTGCCGTACCATCGATCATTTTCATTCGTTCTTAGAAAGATGAATCTTTCCCCTTCTTGTTTTAACTTTCATTTATGTATTTAATCTTAATTCTGTGGATTTCTTTTTGACGATTAATAATAGTTAAAGACTGTCTCTTGTCAGGAGTTTTGTTTTTGGGATCAATTCCAAATTCATATTGTATTTTTTAAACAAGAAATACCAGAGAGATCTTGGCGCCCACCATTGATGATTTTTCATTCATTCTTAGAAGGTTGGCTAAAAAGGAGATTGGATATGATCTTTTGCTTCATTATTATGTCTTACTTTGAAGGGGTCGTACTCCAACATAGCCAATACAGAAGATGACGTTTTAAAAGTGATGCCCTCAATTTGGAACGGAGACACAATCGGACGTTCGTCAAACAGGCTTGGATGGTTGCAAACTTTACGAAGCTGCATCAGGATGTTGATGACACTCATGAAGTGACCACTGGCTAGAGTCTCTTTTGTCCTGTGGTCAAAACAATGACAAACATTTAGATCAAATCTCAATGACAAGAGGCCCATGGGCCTTAACAGTCATCTGACAATCTATATAATTTTTGCAGCTAATTGCCAAATTTGTTTAAAGATATTGCCATATTTGACCCCTGTGACCTTGCAAGATGATCAATGAACAAATATGGTATTCCCAGAAATGAAAACAGCCAATTGTGAAAAAGGAGCAAACTCATATTTTGAGGTTTTTCATACTTGTATTCCTTCATCTTCACATGCTACCAGCAAAATAGCAGTACCCTGAGACTTTTAGTAAGAGAAGTGATTGAAAAATTTTGATACCTTCCACCTTGAATATGGGTCAAGGGTCGTTCATTTGAACAAACTTGGTAGTCCGTGGTTCAAGCATGCTACAGGCCAAATATCAGTACCCTGGGCCTTTAGGTTATTGAGAAGTCATTTGAAGGAAAAACTTAAAACATATATCATCCAAACTACTGTACTTAACAGATCCAAAATTAAAAGCCTAGCAAGACATTTGAACACCATGGCCTTTCTTTATAAAGAATTAAATGAAGACAATTAATCTTGATCTAGTGATATATTGACCCCTTGTCACCATATTTTTAAACAAAATCTGTGATTGAAACAAAAATCTGGAGTACCAAAAGTTACAAGATGTAGCATCACATACAGAAAACACTTAAGCATTGCTAATACTAGTCTGTTAACAACCTTATTACATATCAAGCCTTTCACAATCATCCATCCTTTCTTTTATATTTGCCAAATGTGGTTCGTCCAATGAATTTCAATACATTACAATTGAATTTCCATTAATACTCAACAAGAGATCCCAGAAAGATTTTGGCACCCACCATCGATAATTTGTCATTCTTTCTAACTTAGAAAGATGCATCTTTCCCCTTATTATTTTAGCTTTCATTATGTATTTAATCTTAGCTCTATGAATATCTCTTGAAAATTCAAGATCCATTCAGTACTTCCAAAAAATAGTGATATCAAGAATTGTTTAAGGACGGACAGATGCAGGGCGATTTAAATAGAAAAAATATCGTGCTGAAAGCAATAAGCCAATCAGGTCACAGCAGCCTCATTAAATATGCGCAGAATTCTCTGATAATCGAACTTGAGAGAGGGGTTCAGGTAATAAGTCAACCAAGCAAGTTGGAATGGCTGACGGAACCCAACTTTGTTGGGTGGGGGATAATAAGAAGTCGTTTTTAAGGTTTAAACAGATTTGACCCCGGTGACCTTGAATATGGATAAAAGCAATTTCTTTTCACATCTTTTGTTTGGTTTCATCCAAGGAAGCTTCCAGTCAAATATAAAGTATTGACATATTTGACTCCTGTGATCTTGAAAGTAGGTCAAAGTTTTTTTGTTTTTTTTTCAGCTTCTTTCAAGAAAGCTTTATTTCAGGTAATTCAGAAGAAGTTGTTTAAAAGAAAAGTTGATGGATGTCACACCATCACATAAGCTCACGGAGCTAAAAGTGAGCTAAAAGCAATCTTAATATTTTTCAGTAATTTGAACAGGATTGAAAATACTGTATACATACTAATTTCAGCACATAACCACATATAAACACAATGATGAATTTGCGCACTTTCATAAATTGCAGAAAACTGTAATTTGACAGGTAAATTTTAATTACATTTTCATTTTAAACTTGATTCACCACAGTATTAGATCTTTCAACCCTTTCCAAATCAAACATCATAAAATATCAAATAATATGAGCCAGCAAATAGGAAACTGGCCAGTAAGTCTAGGACCAGGTGAGCTAATAAATTACATAGAAGCAATAGGAAAGAAATCCTACCATGGGCAGAAGCAATTTATTTTGGATTCCTTTGGTCAGGTAGATATTTTAATGGAATAGCCCTTACATTTTCACTTCAAACCCTATTCACTACAGTATTAGACCTGTTTGACCCTTTCCAAACTAAACATTATGAAATATGAAATAGAATGTAGCCAGCTAATAGGAAACTGGTCAGTCTAGGAAAAGAGTGACCAGGGCAAAATGCTGCTTTTATATCCGAGTTACATTAGCACCAAAGACACTACAGACAAGTGACTTGGTGACTCTATGTCTCGACTAGTGCTTAATAACCAGGCAATTATAGGCCGACAGAGTTTATGCTGGCCTTTTAGGGGAAGGATCCCTAAAGCAGATGTGTGTAGCTAAGGACAACAGTTCAGACCAGGTGAGCTAACAGAGGCCCTGTATTGCTCACCTGGATACATTGGTATCCAGGTAATAGTGGTAAAATATTATCCAAAAACAGATCCAAAGGACAGGGATAAACTGAAAGTCCAATCCTTGAAGTGTATCTGTATGCATTAAAAGTTTGGTAAATGGGCAAGTATCCCAATTGTTTTAAGAAATTAGGTCCCTGGGGATGTGGCCAGACCCTGACATCAATGCTAATATTACGTTTGTGTTTCTCTCTCTATGCCAAGCAACTGCATATAAAGTTTTGGGATGGGGATTGCAACCATTTCAAAGTTGTGACACAGGGTTTAAGTGTGCAAGGGTGTGGCAGACCCTGGAATCAAATCTAAAATACTGATTGTGGTTGTCTCTTCATGCCCAGCAATTGTATATATAGTTTTGGGGTGGGCATCTCAACCGTTTAAAAGTTACGACTCGGGTGTTGATTCTGCAAGGGCGGGGCACACCCCTGGAACAATCATAATATCATGATTGTTTTTATCTCTTTATGTTCAGCAATGGTACCGTATATTATATTGTTCATCCAAGTAAAAAAATATTTTTGGCCCCAACTCTCAGCCACCAGGAAGGGGGGGGGTGGGATGTGTGTCTGTCATCCCATCAATCTGTAAAATATTGAATCCCTACCTCTCATGAATGTTTCCCATCAATTAAAGAATAACATCAAAATGATCAAATTTATCCCCTTTGGCCCCGCCCCTCATGCCCCTAGGGGTTCAGCCAAACCACAAAGTACCTAGGGATGCTACCAGTGATATATATTTGGTATCCATTGCTTGGTTTCAGAGAAGTTGCTTAAACCAATATAGCTTAATAATTCTTTTTGGCCCAAGCCCCTCAGCCCCACCATTAGTACTTTTTTTAATCCTGAGCACCTAAGGATGCCTCCTGCCAAATTAAGTTGATTTCCTATCAGTGGTCATGGAGAAGAAGTTGTTTAAAAAATTGTTGATGGAAGGACGCCACAGTATGGCATAAACTCACCTCGGTCAAGGACCAGGTGAGCTAATAAATTACATAAAAGCAATAGGAAAGAAATCCTACCATGGGCAGAAGCAATTTATTTTGGATTCCTTTGGTCAGGTAGATATTTTAATGGAATAGCCCTTACATTTTCACTTCAAACCCTATTCACTACAGTATTAGACCTGTTTGACCCTTTCCAAACTAAACATTATGAAATATGAAATAGAATGTAGCCAGCCAATAGGAAACTGGTCAGTCTAGGAAAAGAGTGACCAGGGCAAAATGCTGCTTTTATATCCGAGTTACATTAGCACCAAAGACACTACAGACAAGTGACTTGGTGACTCTATGTCTCGACTAGTGCTTAATAACCAGGCAATTATAGGCCGACAGAGTTTATGCTGGCCTTTTAGGGGAATGATCCCTAAAACAGACGTCTGTAGCTAAGGACAACGGGGAACCTTAATGTCAAATTCAGATTTGAGAAAGATTCAAGTACTATACACTTCAAACAACTTCTCTTCAATAATACATGTCTGGCATCAAAGTTTTGTGAGCAACCCCAAAAAACAATTTGTATAACTAACAATCATGGGGAACCTTCATTCAAATTTTGAAAAAGATTCTTTTAGCAACTTTGGGCAGGTGATAACGTTTTTAAGCATTATAAATATGATATATTCTAACCCCCACCAAGGTATTGCACATTTTAATGTATTGTCTTATTTTAAGATGATATGGAGCAATGTCATACTAGCTTTAAAGCCGAGGCCTAATATGTTATGTACACAATGAGAATTTTGTACCTACTTGCCCTGAGACATGAAGTCATCATACAGGAACCGTTGACGCTTTGACAGTTGACACATCACTACATGTTCATATTTCTTTGGCATTTGTTTCTCCACATCTGCTTTTAACCTTCGCAGCAAAAATGGTCGCAGCACCTGAAAGTTAATTTATGTAACTGAATAAATGAGCTAGGCTTTAATGGCATTACACACTCTCAACAGCAGTACTTCTCTACCACGTTATACCGTATAACAGGAAACGTCTGGATTATTCACAGATACCGCATATCTCAAAATGTAAACATGTTTATCAATTTCATGGTACAAACTTTCAGATATCCTATATCACAAACAGTAAGCAAGTATATCATTTCAGTTTTGTACATCATTCGGATTCATTGATTTTTAACTATTGTGACTCAATTGGTTTGGTTTGATTGTTTTTACGCCTATTCGCAGCATGGGTAATTTAAGGAGGGCCTTCTGGTGTATGCGTGTTGAAAATGTGTCAATTTTGGGAGGTTGTGGTACATTCATATAAGCCTTCTTGCAATAGTCTTAATCTTTTGCCGATTTAAAGCGCTACCACACTTAAGCATACTACCAAAGGCCCCCAGCAGAACACCCCAACCCACATTTTACTGAACACTGGTGAATCATTCCACTCCCTTAATGCTGAGTGTCAAACAAGGAGTAGTAACTACCATTGTTAGAGACTCTGGTATGTCTCGGCCTGGCAACAGAACTCAAAGCCTTTCCTCATAGAGAAAAACACTCAAATAAATGCCAAAAGTGAGGTAGTGTCAAGGGAGACATTAGGAAGGAGAAAATTGTTTAGAAAGAACGGAAAAGACAAGATCCTAAATTTAGTAGCCTCTTAAGACTATGCAATGGGGGCAGCAGGTACAATTCTTGTGCCCTACCTGCAGGGCAGTTATTGCGACTCAATAGCAACCATGAAAGCCACAAATCTGTATAAGCAACGAGCATTCCATATTATACTGTATTCCAGATTTAGCTGTAATTCGTTCAAAGCAAATCAAAGATACATTCATGAATCTGGTAATAAAAGATATGAAATAAATAATTGCAATCAGAAAGCCAAATCTATAGTACTGTTTTGATCAATGTTTTTATACTGACATTTTGTTGCATTAATTGAAAACAAAATAAAATGGGTAAAAGTATATCCGGACAATATTTATGTTGCAGGATAATATGATATGTATGCATATTAAATGTTGATGACATTTCACCTTGTGTAAACGTTTGATGAGACTTTCGTTGTACTCATGGCTGCCCTCAATCATACCAGTCAGGGGGTTGGCAAACCACTCCTTGAATTCGCGATGTGACTGGAACACATTGGGCATGAGGAAGTGCATCAGGGACCAAAGTTCCATCAAGTTGTTTTGGAGAGGTGTCCCAGTTAGCAACAGGCGGCGCTGGCTGGAGAAATTTAGCAACGTTTGCCATCGCTGGGACTTGAAGTTTTTTATATTTTGAGCCTGCAAAAAGATTTATTTGAATGTACATTTCATATCTGGAAGCATAAAGAAATAAAAGATGAATTATTTTAATTTCAGCTCCAGATTAATCATGCAAAATAATAAAAAACATTCAAAATCCAATTTTACACTTTTATACTGTAGTTTTGAATGTGAATGAAATAATGTTTTCTAGATATTGTTCATCAGCAAGTTTATAAACTAGTATATAGAACCATAAGTAGCTCATGTTCCTGACATCAATCTTTAGATACAGCCTACTGCATCTCATACAGATATCAGATTTAATGTACGAGACTTACTCAATCCACAGTGCCACAACGACATGTGGGCTATCATTTGTCTCCCCAACTTCATGCAGATGTACTTTCTCAATTTATGAGTTTTAACTAAAACCTTGCCAAAAGAACATAAATGTGAATTGACACAAATAACAAGAACAAAATCACTGTACAACAGGAACTCGCACCTCGTCCAGAATGAAGTATTTCCACTTTTTCCTTCTGAAAGACTGGTGGTCTTGGATTACAAGTTTGTACGAGGTAATACACACATGAAAGGCATTGGTTTTGGTCCAACCCTGCAATAGAAGAATTTTGGTATCAAATTAAAATTTAATAAGGTAAATACAACGTTCTCCCCAGGCCGTTTAAGCGTAATGGTAACCTTATGCATGCATTTGGAGCCATTACACATCAAAATTTTACTGTTATGCATGCATTTTGCCATTACTCATACACATCTAGTTCTCACAGACCGATAACCACTCTTCCCCTCGAGCTCTCCAATTAGATCAGTGTAGGGATGTGAAGTGCCAACAGGTGTGAAATGTGAACAATTGGGACCATTTACAAGTGAATATTTCTTCTGGTAATAATAATTGATGTACATGCATGTTAATAATTAGGGCCCAAGGCTTCAATCTATGTTTTGATTTCATGGGTGACCAACAAAAATTCCCGAGAATTAAAGAAATACAAACACAGAAGTAGACCGTAGCTTTGTAATATTTCACAAAAGTGCCAAATGTGTGCTGTGCTGATCTACCTTTCCTACATTTAAATAAGGTAGCTATTTTAGGAGCCTTTATCAACAAATGACTGTTGGTACATTTATTTAAATAAGGTAGCTATTTTAGGAGCCTTTATCAACAAATCACTGCTGGTACAACTTTTACAGTACTATGTTGTCAAAACCTGAAGTGAAGTCTGCCCCATTATTAGATCATCATCAGCCATAAATTGATGTAGAAATACGGGAAAATATGAATATAAATGGATATAATGATAATTAAAATAATTTGGTAATCGTTTTTAATTTCAACGTATAGGCAAATTGAAAAAGAGTTCTACTTTGCTGTCGTAATGATCAGCTTCTAATATCAATTCTACTTTCACTTTCAAATTCTGCCTAAAACCCAGAGCACTCAAATAATGTCTGAAATATTGGATAGACATGTATTGGTCTGATCTCAGGGTAGCTAAATACCCAGTGTTCAATCCAGGCCGTGCCAGTGACCCCTTTGTAAATCAAACGGTGTAATTTTAACACACTGCCGGGCTGGCGCAATGAGTTTACCATATGTGAAATGATTAATTCTTATTTCTGTCTTCAAATTTACTGAACATGCAAGGATGTGTTAGTATCTAACTCATTCCATGATTAACTTATCTACGTGGTGATAACACAGAAAGTGAAGAAGCAAGTTCATAACGAGGCTTATAAAGTGTTTCACGATTCCATGTAAAACAAACATTTTGGTTATTCAGATTTGCCGTCAACTAAGCATGGTTTTGATATAGTTTCGTTATGAGCAGAATATCTTAATCCTTAAGATGGGAAAGTAAAATAAGTCAGTGACTTTCTGTAAAAGAAGACAGCAACATACCTTTAGCAAGTAAGGAAAAGGCCAGGGAAATAAACATGCTATATTACTCTTTCGAAAAAATGTCAATTTCGAACGTAATTTATTTTTACTATCATATTTTTTATTGACTTGACCTATAATACAATACCAAATCAGAATAAGATGTCAACTATATATGTATGAAGCAAGTCAGACTTCAAAAATTACAAATTAAATAATGATTGAACAAACTAGTACGTATCACATGTTACCTCTTATAAGACATCAGTCATCTCATGATATTTGAACAACTTGTCAGGTGTTAGCCGGATGATTTATTTCAGAAGAACAAATTAGTCAGTGTTTGACAGGAAGTTTTTTGTGTGTTTTAGTTACATAAATTTAAACATTTCAGTGGCCCCCTTCAATTCAAAATGGCCCCCATTTTTTAATACTGTGGGCCCAATCGACCCTCTTGGTGCAAACCCTGGATTGAACACTGAATGCCTGTCTAATTTCTGTGTAGATATGTACCCGTCTTAATCACTGGAGAGATAAGTACCTGTCTAAATCTCTTGGTAGATAAGTACCTGTCTAAATCTCTGTGTAGATAAGTACCTGTCTAAATCTCTGGGTAGACAAGTACCTGTCTAAATCTCTGTGTAGATAAGTACCTGTCTAAATCTCTGGGTAGATAAGTACCTGTCTAAATCTCTGGGTAGATAAGTACCTGTCTAAATCTCTGGGTAGATAAGTACCTGTCTAAATCTCTGGGTAGATAAGTACAAGTCTAAATCTCTGGGTAGATAAGTACCTGTCTAAATCTCTGGGTAGATAAGTACAAGTCTAAATCTCTGGGTAGATAAGTACAAGTCTAAATCTAAAATAAAATAAGTACCTGTCGTTTTAGCTTCCTCTCCTTCTGATTACCATAGTAGGTGAGGATCTTGAAGGCTGGACACCACTTCTTTATTTCCATCTCCCAGTTGAGCATCACACTGGTGGGCACAACTATCAAGTGTGGTCCCCAGATACCTACAACACGTATAATGTCATACATTTCTGATACCTACAACACGTGTAATGTCATAAATTTCTGATACCTACTACACGTGTAATGTCATACATTTCTGATACCTACAATACGCGTAATGTCATACATTTCTGATACCTACAACATGTGTAATGTCATACATTTCTGATACCTACAATACGCGTAATGTCATACATTTCTGATACCTACAACACGTGTAATGTCATACATTTCTGATACCTACAACATGTGTAATGTCATACATTTCTGATACCTACAACACGTGTAATGTCATACATTTCTGATACCTACAACTCATGTCTTCAGGGCACAATAAACTTACGAGTGGTGCACGAATAATTACTTAACATTAACAAGAGATCAAAGGGACCTTGGCACCCACCAAGGTTTTATCTTCATTTGATCTTTATTACATGAAATTTGGGAAATCATCTGAAGAAATAGTTATAATAGTCTTTGATAATTTGCCTGCTGTGTAATGGAGTTATCTCTCTAGACCAAGGCATTCATTAAATTTAATATATTTCAAATTTATGATGTATTGACATCTTTGAACTTGCATATATATATAAATCAAAGCACGATTCATGTCATCTCGGCTAATTCTTTCCACTGAAAATACTCTTAGAAGTTTGCAACGTTTTAATTTATTTCATACCACTGCTAAAATGGATAAAAATGCAGCATTCTGACATTAATTCCCACATATTTCAGTAAAATTTTGATTGTAAAACAGCGAGAACCATGCTGTAAAAAGCATGGAATCCATCTTTGTTATTGCTGGAAACAAGGCTGAGGAATTGTGACAATGTGTAGTGATATAATGCTCGTATTTATACAACGAAATTTCTTTTGACAGAGCAGCCAGCAGGGAATTCCCACTGGCATTGGCAGATGTTAAGGAATGCCCTGGCGGGAGCTCCAACCAGCCACAGGCAAAGGTCAAACCAAATTAACAAAAATAGTTTCGGGACCGACGAGACACAGGGTGATTTGAACACGGCAGAATAATATCCGACATAATACTTGTAATTATATGCGAATACCTTTATCACAGGCTAAGTGGGCTAGAAGAGCTATGGTCTGAATGGTTTTGCCCAGACCCATCTCATCAGCAAGGATTCCATTGAGACGTTTTTCATACATGGTGGCCAGCCAGTCTAACCCAACATGCTGGTACTCTCTCAGTGTATGCTTAATGAGGAAGGGGACCTTGGTCTTTACCTGGAATGGAACATGCACACATGTGTATCCAACATTTTGACTTAAAATATATGGATGGAGCCTACTCAAAAAGCTCATATCCCAAGTTTAAAAATATCAACAAGATTTTTGTGACTATATATTGTGTTGCATTAAAGACAATCTGATTAAAATACAGATCCTCACTATTACTATCGTGTGTAGGATCTGACAGCAACCGATAGAAGGTCATGTGCAGATGACCTTTAATAATTTTATATCTTGGAGAAGAACAGCCAATCAAAATGCATTTTGTAAAGTGGTTGAGTAGACGAACAAAAATGGCAGCAGATTGAAGCGAAGCAATGTTTTGATTCTTTCTGAAGAAAGTTTCAACTTTTGATCTGTATATTTCGTTATCATTTCTTTACCTTTAGCTGTTATTTCTTTTCGGGCAAACGAAAAATTACAAATCAAAATATTGTCTAAAAAGAACACTCGCCTTGGCTTAGAGACCACTGAACTGGGCGCCACCATTTTTGCGCAAGGTCTTCGGATTCAACTTTACTCTTGACTAACGACGAGTCCAGAAACAAAGCGAAACAAGCTTTCCACTTTCTGAATCTGGTAAGCTGTGATTTGATTGGTTAATACACAAGTCATCTGAACATGACCTTCTATCGGTCGCTGTCAGATACTACACACGATAGTAATAGTGAGGATCTGTATTCTAAGCATATTGCACGATAGAACACATGAAGGAAAACACAGTCACTGAAAGTGATGAATGCTCCCCATTATTGTTTGACACCGGTGCTTTTTTTTTGTTTTTTTTGTAAATTAAGATAAAGTTGACTTTGGAACACTGATCTTACCTCTGTAGTCTGAAGGGTGTAACCTTTAGGTTGTAAACTTTGGGCTTCTGCTGCAATGTCAACCAGTTCCTTACCAGGACCTTTTTCTTCAGCATCACCCTGCAAACAAAAATATTTCCATGTTAGTTATTTCTCAAGTTTTCAACTTCTTCAATACCAGTGTCAACAAAACCTTAACTCGAGTAAATCTTTTCATTTTTCTGATGTTCAGTTCATGCAGACAAGGGTGACAGTATCCGATACAGTCATCAAGTTGAGACTTGCAGGCTATCATATTTCATAGAAACTCAACAATGTACTGAACCAAAAAGAAACACAGGGTACATAAATGAGCAACCATTGTTAATTGCTTTGGCCTAAAATGATGAAAATCTGTCATACAACTGTAATTTCCCTTTTGACTTAGCATGGTGCCTAAATTTGCTCAAATGTGTGATGTGCTTTCACTAGGGATTATAAAAAGTTTGATCTCCTCGAACTGCTGTTAATCATTAAAGGGGCATCCAGTGATTGATTCCATCTTTCTCCAGATGATTGTGACAAAGTAGGAATAGTTTCCTACTCCAAATGGACAAAATATTACCCCAAGCGAGCACTTTTGGTAAGGAAGCACTGTATGAAGTTTGAGTTTGATTGGCCCAAGGAAACTCAACTTATCGCATGGAAACCGATTTTCTATTTATAGCAACAGTGACCTTGACCTTTGACCCTGAAAAGCAATCCCAAGCGAGCAAGTTATCGCACGGAAACTGTTGTTGCCAGACGCTGCCTAGTGATCCCTATATGTCGCCTTTCAGGTGACACAAAAATATTGGGACTGATTGTACTGTAGGTCACGTGTATTGTGATAACTGTTAACATCACAACTTAAATACACTTTATTAATTTGAATTACCTTAATGAAGTAAATGTAAAATAGTTGATTAACTTGATTGTAAATTTGTCTGTTGTTTTTTCCATCAACTAATATGCACATGCAAATACCCCAAAACGGCCTTTAAATACCTGGTCGCTTGCATATTTCTATGTATATAACATGTCAACTGTCTGCCGGTTTATATACAAGTATGTTGATCACTATTGTGGTAAAACTGTATGTTTGATATTGATGATCAATAAAAATATTGCATTGAAATTATATTGATTTATTTTATTGTAGGCCGCGTGTAACTTTCATACACGTTTTCCCTCCACATGTATTTTTATTACCATGACAACCTATAGGATGTGGGTCAAGGTCATTCATTAAACAAACTTGGTAGCATTCTACAGGCCAAATATCAGTACTCTGTGTCTTTTGGTTATTAAGAAGAAATTGCTGAAACAAACTTAGTAGCTCTTCATCCCAGCATCGTTGAAAAATGAACAAATGCATAACTAGACAAAATTTTGTTCATTTTTAACATAAAAGGGAATAACTCTGAAAAACGGGTCGAAAATGCAAATTACAAAAAAATACAAAATTTTAAAAAGATTCATTGAAAACTAAGCAAATGCATAGCCGCACAAGATGCATCTGCAGACAGACAGACGGACAAGCTGATTACAGTACACCCCCCCCCTTTCCCCCTCACTTCGTTGCAGGGGGTATAATGAAATTTGCTGATTTATAAATAATTGTTAAACTTATACAGACAGCTTTCAAATATGTTTAAGTTATAGACCCAAAACTTTACCCTGCATTTTTTGTTTTGGTTCAGTGTTTATATCATTTGAATATCTTTATATAAAGATACAGATGTCTGAACTTTGCCGAATAACTTGACTTATATAAGGAGGAGAACCAACCTGTGCCTGGGTATCCTGACTGTCAGACGCCATCAGAAAGTCCAGTCCAACCTCCTCCTTATTATCTACAGTCTCCTCAATATCCTCTTCTTCTGCAAATAACAAATACTTCTATCAAACATCTCGGAAGCAACTTCCATTTAAAACAATATTTGATTACTTTTTTTGCAATGAAAGAAATAACCCTCCATAGATATTTGGGCAGAGCTTCAGCTGATTTTGCATGGACATGGGTCATTGGGCCAAGAAAGTGGGGGCCTATTTTCCAAAACCATGGGCCAGCATTTCTTTTTGACTGTATGCATGATAGATGAAGATATGTTCTTTTACCTTACTTGAGTTTTATACATATATATACATTTTTATTTTCCTTCACTCTTTGAGTCTTAACAGTGAAGATAGTCCTTTTTCCACCTCCACAAATGCATGCACAGACATTGCAAAGTCAAACTTCACCAGCTCTGACCCATTCAAACATACAAACAAATTTAAATTTGTAATAGGTCTCTGATGAAATGCTTGCCCGTTTATAACTAGCTGTGGCTATATATACATGTAGTTCTGAACACTACTGGATCTTTCAGCGACAGCTGTATGAATGGGACTGATGATCATGAGTGCAAGGACATTTAAATTAACGTCTCAAGTGAAACTGGGGGAAAACTTTGAAAAGAAACAAATAATAATAATAATAAAAAAAAAATTATTGAATCACATTCACATCATCTTTTCATAATCAGACGTTAATTACACACGTTGTCATTGAAGAAATTTATATATGTCTGCATCTCTGCATCATTTATCGACACCAGTACCTGACCAAGACCGGTACAAATGGGTACAGGATATATATATACAACCATGCATTGTCAGAAACCCACATGACACTGCACTCTTACGTCTAAATGCAGTGTTATTTATGTGGGTTTCCGACGATGACAACCATGGGGCAAACCTTAATTTCTGTAAAAAGTTAGATTCACGAATCTTCACTTAGAATGATTTCATAAAAAGGTGTGCATACATTGAAAAGTACAAAAATAAAATGACAGATTCAGATTTTTTTTTTACAATTCAATGTCTTGAAGATTTTGTTTTCAGACTATCTATATATTCATCTAAAATCTATCCAACTTTCAGCGTCAGCATACGTTAACACTTACAATTATATATCATGGAAGTCCATGCACTCATATGACACACCACAAACTCAACATGTAGAATACATGTATATCAAATTTGGAACTTGTCGAGATACCAATATGATTGTCCAATACTTAATTCATTTGAATATATTATGAAAGCTCTGTTTTCATTTTACTTTTTGTGAATTAATTTTAAAGGGACTTTCGGTCTTTGAGAAAATGTCCAAAAATCTAAATGGACTACGACGGACAAATGACTATTTCAACAGGTCACTTAGGTCTCAGGTTACCTGAAAATGGAATAACAAGGGAGAACACCTACCTTCAGATTCCTCTTCCTCCTGTTCACTATCATCCTCCTCCTCATCATCATCATCGTCGCTGTCCTCTTCAGTTCCTGTTTCGCTTTCTGGTAGTTCAAAATCACTGTCATATGCTCCTGCATATTTCTTGTAAAGTTCGTCCATGCCCATATCACCTGTGTGGAAGAATACAATTTCATGTTAACCTGCAAAAGTTATGATTTAGGTTTTGTCCCAAAATTTGTTTGTATTCAGATGCCAGGGGAGTAACCTAGACTTTCAATTGTTTCAAATAGTTTCTAGTTTCATTCAATATAATCAAATGATTCATCAGACCACTTGATGTGCATGAATGATTCCCAATTAATGAAAGTCTTCCTTTTTTCTTCCTTCTGAAAGAACTGTTTTCTTATACCCTTAAATACAATGCGCACAATTCATGGATAATAAAAACTGTCAAATTAAATCCTAAAACATCGATTTCCCTCATTTTTTTTAAGTGTTCATCTAGTCCTTCTATAGACTGACCTTCATTTTGGAGATCTGCCAATTCCTTGCTGTAGTCGACTTTTTTGTCTATTTTTTCCTGTTCTTCAATAGTTTCCTCCACATCCACCTCTTCTTCTTCACTTGCAGCAAACTCATCATCGTCCTATTACATGCACAAATCAGTTGGCAAATACATTCAAAGTGTTGGTCACAGTAACAGAGATGAGATAATTTGACATTTTCTGGTGTTACTATCAGAATTATATCAAAATAGCCAACACCATATAATCAAGTATAATGGCTTCTTTATCAAGAAACTGTTTCCAACATCAGGTAGTTTTAATTGCACTAGTAGCAACTAAAGTGTTTTAAGTAGGAATTGATCTACCCTGGTTTGTATTCTCTTGGTGAACATTGTGAAGTTTGCCAAGAGTTGTTCGCTCAGGGCTTTAGAGTACAGTGGATTCCACTTAATATCACCCCTTTTAATATCACATTCCTCTTAATATTATGTTTTTTTTAACCAATCACATAAAATATCCAGAAAATGATGTCATTTCCATAGATTTCAGATACAAAATGTTGAATAGGAAATATAAAAATAGCCCCAAAAATGATTTTTAATTGAAATAATGTTATGTTTTGAAACATCTTCATAATGTACATTGAATAGCTTACTTCTAGTTATGGATATTGGAAATGCACTAGATTTAGTGGAAAAAAACATGTTTCTCTTAATGTCACATTCCTGTTAATATCATGTTTTTGTCCAAAAAAATGCAACATTATATAAAGAGGAATTCACTGTATTGTGTTGTTTTATTACCCCTCTTTTTAGGTCCGGTAAATGAACCCATTCCCAATGTAAAAAGGTGTGATTTTCCCCAAATTTCCTCTTAAAAATTCACAATTCAGACACTTGAAAAACATTTGTGGTTTTACATACTTGAGGAGCTTCCTGTGACATTAATTTTGATAAAGATGGGCTGTAAAAGTCATGAATGATGACAGTGCTTTAAATAGTAATTTAGAAAAGAAATAATGCATTTAGTTGTAATAATAGTGTTTGTCAAAATTTTCCAAATAGCTTATGTTGATCAATTTTTTGCAATTTGATCTCGGGGTCCAACTCCCAAAGCCCCCTGATAAAGCCCTGGCAGGAAGTTTTGGAATTTAATCAGTTGTATTCCCTACCTGCGAAATTTTGAGATTTTTTGAAAATCCACAAGTAATAAAGGAGTTGTGTGTCTACAGACAACCTGATTCCAGTATACCCCCCCACCCCCCACAACTTCATTGTGTGTGGGTGTATAATCACTGGAGCCAATTGGGACCCATATTGTATTGTACCTTTTCTTGTGCATCCTGCTCATCATCTGCCTCCACCTCAGTATCCTCAGTCAGACTGGCTGTCCCAGAAAGCACTTCCTGGGGAAGTGACTTTAGCAGCTCCTCTAAAGGAACCTCCCCTTCCTTCTGTAGAGCATCCAACTCTGCTTGGGTTGAAGTCTAAAAATCAGTGTATAGTACAATTAACCCTCATCATGCTTATCGGAATATTACTTCACTTTGTCCTCAGCGAAAAACAGAAGGACAGTGATAGACTACAAGACCAATCCTTGAAGCATATCTGTATAAACTTAATGTTTGGTAAATGGGGGAGTATCACAACTGTCGGAAGTTCAACTAAGAAATTAGGCCCCTTTGGGTGTGGCCAGACCCTGATATTAATGCTAATATTATGATTGTGCTTGTCTCTTTATGCCCAGCAACTGTATACATACAGGTTCATTCTGTACTTCTCAAGAAATAGCGATAACAAGCTTTCAAAGCGCAAAACCAAGATGGCTGCCATTCAGCCATTTTGTTCCCCGACTAGTCTCGAAATTAAAAGGGCACAACTATGCACCAAGTGGATCCTACATATGAAATTTGAGCGAGATCGATCGAGTACTTTTCAAGAAATAGCAATAAGAAACTTTCAATGCCAAAATCCTAGATGGCCGCCTTTCAGCCATTTAGTTTTTCTGATCAGTAACAAAAACAAAAGGGCACAACTAGGGACCGAGGGAAACCTACATGTGAAATTTGAGAAAGATCCTTTCAGTACTTCAAGAAATAGCGATAACAAGCATTGTTTAAGGACAGACGATTAGGGACCACAGTCGCAGGGCAATTTGAATAGCCCACCATCATCAGAAATTAAGCTGATTACATTACCACGGAACAGGACAGACATGGGCAACACTTTATGCCCCCCCCCCCCCCTTTCATGGCATTGGCATAAAAAACAGCTATACAGTAAAGCTCCAATAGTAATTTGTATCCGCCAATTAACTTACGTATAGTTACTGCAAATGCATGCTGGGAATGTAATGCATGACATTTTCATATTAGACTCGCAACAATTGGGGCATTCCTGTACCCACACTGAAGAATACTGCCAAAGTCACCCAGCAGAACACCCCACCATATCATACTGACAACGAGTGAACCAGAAATTGACTTTACACAGAAGTTGTTTTCCACAAAACAGCATATGGTACAGAAGCATTTTTCTTGTTCATAATATAGCTTACTTCGTCCATATCTGCTTCAGCCTTTTCTATGGTTTCTTCATCATCTGATTCGTCAGCTTCTGGTTCAAATTCATCTAAAAGAAACAGATTTATTGTAAAGAGCAGTGTTTAATTTTCCTTCCTGTCATAAGTAGATCACAATTTCTCAATTTTACTGGAAGAAATTTTGAAAATTCTTTTTCAATTTAAACAAAAAAGTGCACTGCTTTCAAGATATTTAACAGAACAGTGAAAGTGCTTTTTATAGAAGAAATTACAATAATGACTGAAACCTCGCACCATGGCATTATCCTCCACGATATATGTTTTACCCCGGAAAAGCGAGTGTTTTGTTTCCTTACATGGAAACAGATAAATAGAAAATTAAAGAACTAAACAAATGTGACCATGAAGGCAGCCAAAAACTGCTACTTGCCATCCCCACCATCACTTGAGTGCTCAGGAGTGGTGACAACAGACCCTCCAGCAGATGATCCTGCTTTGCTGTCCTTCTTCAGACCCTCAGTTAGCCAGGTGGAATATTTTTCTGTTTGGTCCACAATAAAATTCAGGTGTAAATCTAAAGCCTTCTTTCTTTTTTCTTCATTCCTTGTCTGCTGTTTATACTGCACGACCTGTAAATCAATCACAATATACATTAACTCAAAATTCATCAATTATTTTTTCAATAGGTAATTAAAAGTGAACCAATATCAGGGTTCATACGGATTATGTCTAACCAAATTCAAGGCATTTTCAAGGCCAAAACTAAATTGTCAAGGTCATTCGTACCTGATAAGTTAGCCTGAGAGGGAACAAGAGAACAAAAGAAAGATACTTATAGCTGTCAACTAAATACAAAAATCAATGATTTTCTGACAGAGACAAAATCATGCTTTGGTTTTATCACCTTTAAAAGCTTTGACCCAAGATTTAAACCATGGGTCATCAGTCCATTTGGTGTAACAACGGCATTTCCCCATTTTGGCCTGCGCTGAAACCATGGTAAAAAACTTCTAGTATGCATTTAAAATGCTTTTACTCTTTCCCCTTTTGGGCCCCGCCCCTCAGGCCCCAGGAGGGGGGTTAGACCAACCGTTTATACAATATTGAATCCCCTTTACTCAAGTTTACTGCAGACCAAATTTGGACAATATCCTGTCATTCCTACAGAAGAAGGATTTTAAAGAATTTACTATATTTTCCCTATTGGGTCCCACCCCTCAGGCACCAGGGGGTCAGACAAACCAGTTATACAAAATTAAATCCCCTTCCAGGGGTGTAAACAAAATTTTCAGTGTACTAGCCCAGGGCAAGAAGGCACGAATAATCCACTAGCCTGAAAAAAAAATCTGCTAGCCCAACAAATACCTAATGGATCTAGCTGACAAACGATCTCTTATATATATATATATATACAGAATGTAGGTATGTTTTCCTTTATTTCAACAAATTTAAATATATTTGAACTTGTTATTCATCAATGATTACCCTAAATATCATCAATTTTTTTTTTTCCCAGTGCCTGAAAATTGGTCTGGATTCCGGTTTTATTATTATAAAGCATCATTAACAAAACCAGTGTTCAATCCAGGCCGCGCCATTGCGCCAATGACCCCTTTGTCAAACAAACAGTGCAATCTTAACACACTGCTGGGCTGGGCCGGCGCAGCGAGATAATTACGGTACCATTTGTGAAGTGCTTAATTCTTGTTTCTGCCATTAAATTTACTGAACAGGCAAAGATTCATTAGTCTCTTAACTCATTCCGTGATCTACATAGGGTTTAAACGTGAAGTGAAGAAGCAAGTTCATAACGAGGCTTATAGTCAGTTTCATAATATGATACCAAATCAGGAATAAGATGTGAAATATGTATAAATTCAGACTTCAAAAAGTTACGTATTTAATGATGATTGCACAAGATATCAGTCATTACATGATTATTTAAATGCCTTGTCAGGTGTTATTAGGACGATATATTTCAGAAGGACAAATTGGACAGGGAAGTTTTTTTTGTGTTTTAGATATATTATATACTAACACTTTTCAGTGGCCCTTTAAATTCAAAACGGCCCCCATTTTAAAATTTTAACACTGTGGGCCCAACTGGCCCTCTTTGTACAAATCCCGGATTGAACACTGCAAACATGGCTGATTTGCCTACTTTTGCAGAGATGAACTTTACCCTGCACCCTACATGCTTAAATCAAATAAAAGAGAATGATTTGAAACCTATTTTTCCATTTTTGATGGAGGGTGTACAATAAAAGAAGAACCTAGAGGGCCATTTTGATGGTAAGTATACCACCAGGGGTTAATCTAGGATTAAGGGGAAACTACCCTTTTATACTTTAGGGGAAAAAAAGCTCTTCAAAGGGGAATTCTAATAATCACAAAGTTACACTTTTTAAACTTTAAAGCACATTTTTCAACTGAAAACAGCAAAGGACAAGAGGCCCAGAGGGCCTGTATCGCTCACCTGGTTTCATGTGATATGAAACAAGAATGACTCATAAGTATATGTGTGACCCTTCTTGTTATGTCAATATATCATAAGCATTTTTGATGGGTACATGTACATTGCTTTTGTTGTAATTCTAAAAATGTTAGGTTTTTTGGCAAATAGGGCATTAATCCATGGAATGCGTTCAGTACAGCATCAATAAAGCCAAATAGACACTTTTGGCCCCGCCCCCTCAGGCCCCTGGGGGGTCAGCCCCATCATTTGTATAAATTTGAATCCCAGCCACCTAGGTATGCTACCACTGAAATATAAATGCCATACATTGCTTAGTTCTAGAGAAGAAGTCTTTAATATCAATATTGCCAAATAGACACTTTTGGCCCCGCCCCTCAGGCCCCTGGGGGGTCAGCCCCATCATTTGTATAAATTTAAATCCCAGCCACCTAGGTATGCTACCACTGAAATATAAATGCCATACATTGCTTAGTTCCAGAGAAGAAGTCGTTAATATCAATATTGCCAATTAGACACTTTTGGCCCTGCCCCTCAGGCCCCTGGGGGGTCAGCCCCATCATTTGTATAAATTTGAATCCCAGCCACCTAGGGATGCTACCACTGAAATATAAATGCCATACATTGCTTAGTTCCAGGGAAGAAGTCGTTAATATCAATATTGCCAATTAAGAAACTTTTGGCCCCGCCCCCTCAGGCCCCTGGGGGGTCTACCCCATCATTTGTATAAATTTGAATCCCAGCCACCTAGGGATGCTACCACTGAAATATAAATGCCATATATTACTTAGTTCCAGAGAAGAAGTCTTTAATATCAATATTGCCAAATAGACACTTTTGGCCCCGCCCCTCAGGCCCCTGGGGGGTCAGCCCTATTATTTGTATAAATTTAAATCCCAGCCACCTAGGGATGCTACCACTGAAATATAAATGCCATACATTGCTTAGTTCCAGAGAAGAAGTCATTAATATCAATATTGCCAAATGGACCCCTTTTGGCCCTGCCCCTCAGGTCCCTGGGGGGTCAGCCCCATCATTTGTATAAATTTGAATCCAAGCCACCTAGGGATGCTTCCTACCAAATTAAGTTAAATTCTGATCAGTGGTTATGAAGAAGAAGTCAATTGTTGACGGACGGACGGACGCCGAACGCCACGGTATGGCATAAGCTCACCTTGGTTCTTTGGACAAGGTGAGCTAATAATCAGAAAAAAATAATCTGGAGGATTAGTTAGATATTGACATCATAAATAAAGGAAAATACAATATTTCAGTAAATTTAACACAATTCTGAGGGGAAACTACCCATAAACGGTAGTAAAAGGCCTAGATTGACCCCTGACCGTAGACTTTCAATTTTAACTCAGCTGTGAATGGTTCTTGCAATCACACAAAATGCACATGTACAGTATATATGAATGTGAACAGCGATGTCTTGCATCATTATGCTCAGTTACGGCGAGAATAACTTTGTGTTCCAATAAATTTCATAGTGAAAATACTGAGGAAAAAGAAGGTTGATAATGTTATAATCAGTTACCTTTATGTTGATAAGCAAATTTGGTTAGTCCTGACTTGATAAAAAGGTCACTAGCCCCGGGCTAGGAAGCCTCTAAATTTCACTAGCCCAAGCTGAAAATCTGGTAGCCCCGGCTAGTGGATTTTTACACTCCTGCCTCCGGGCCAGGTGAGCTAAAAACAGTATTTAGTTCCATGTTGCCCTCCTATCACTTACCTTTTCTACGTTGGTCCAGAATTCGCGAACCTGTTTGGCAATCTGTCCTGCTATCCTCTTGAGTTTCTGTGCCTCTTCTTTTTCTGCTCTGATCTCCTTTTGTTCAAGGTCCTGGAAATACTTGGACACCATCTTAGCTACCTGGTTCAAAAGTCAACAACATCAACACTAATAAATAATACAATCAGTGATTTCACTTTCATAAATATCAAATAAGATATCCAATGTACAGCAATAATGATAAAAACATTCTCAAGTTGAATGTAATGTAGCCAGCCAATAGGAAACTGGTCAGTCTAGGAAAAGAGTGACCAGGGCAAAATGCTGCTTTTATATCCGAGTTACATTAGCACCAAAGACACTACAGACAAGTGACTTGGTGACTCTATGTCTCGACTAGTGCTTAATAACCAGGCTATAATAGGCTTATGCTGGCCTTTTAGGGGAAGGATCCTTAAAGCAGACGTGTGTAGCTAAGGACAACAGTTCAGACCAGGTGAGCTAACAGAGGCCCTGTATTGCTCACCTGGATACATTGGTATCCAGGTAATTGTGGTAAAATAGTATCCAAAAAAGATCCAAAGGTCAGGGATAGACTGAAAGTCCAATCCTTGAAGCATATCTGTATGAATTAAATGTTTGGTAAATGGGCAAGCATCCCAACTGTTTTAAGTTCAACTAAGAAATTAGGTCCTTAGGGGTGGGGCCAGAACCTGACATCTATGCTAATATTACGTTTGTGTTTCTCTCTCTATGCCAAGCAACTGCATATAAAGTTTTGGGATGGGGATTTCAACCATTTCAAAGTTGTGACACAGGGTTTAAGTCTTCAAGGTCGTGGCAGACCCTGGAATCAAATCTAAAATACTGATTGTGGTTGTCTCTTCACGCCCAGCAATTGTATATAGTTTTGGGGTGGGCATCTCAACCGTTTAAAAGTTACGTCTCAGGTGTTGTTTCTGCAAGGGCGGGGCACACCCCTGGAACAATCATAGTATCATGATTGTTTTTATCTCTTTATGTTCAGCAATGTACTGTCATCATATTGTTCATCCAAGTAAAAAAATATTTTTGGCCCCAACTCTCAGCCACCAGGAAGGGGGGTGGGATGTGTGTCTGTCATCCCATCAATCTGTAAAATATTGAATCCCTACCTCTCATGAATGTTTCCCATCAATTAAAGAATAACATCAATATGATCAAATTTATCCCCTTTCGGTCCCGCCCCTCATGCCCCTAGGGGTTCAGCCAAACCACGAAGTACCTAGGGATGCTACCAGTGATATATATTTGGTATCCATTGCTTGGTTTCAGAGAAGTTGCTTAAACCAATATAGCTTAATAATTCTTTTTGGCCATGCCCCTCAGCCCCACCATTAGTACTTTTTAAATCCTTAGCACCTAATGATTCCTCCTGTCAAATTAAATTGATTTCCTATCAGTAGTCATGGAGAAGAAGTCGTTTGAAAAATTGTTGATGGACGGACCCCACGGTATGGCATAAACTCGCCTAGGTCAAGGACCACGTGAGCTAATAAATTACATAGAAGCAAAAGGAAAGAAATCCTACCATGGGCAGAAGCAATTTATTTTTGATTCCTTGAGTCAGGTAGATATTTTAATGGAATAGCCCTTACATTTTCACTTCAAACCCTATTCACTACAGTATTAGACCTGTTTGACCCTTTCCAAACTAAACATTATGAAATATGAAATAGAATGTAGCCAGCCAATAGGAAACTGGTCAGTCAAGGAAAAGAGTGACCAGGGCAAAATGCTGCTTTTATATCCGAGTTACATTAGCACCAAAGACACTACAGACAAGTGACTTGGTGACTCTATGTCTCGGCTAGTACTAAATAACAAGGCATTAGAGATTTGGAAGCTTTTAATGGGGAAGGACCCCTAAAGCAGACACTGGGGAAAATATCCTAAACATTTTGCAAATTATTTATCTAAAACTTACTGTAATAATGTCTGTTTTATTTTGTTACCCCTTTTGAATTGCTCTTGCTACATCTCCGTCAATAAATCTTCCAAAATCATGTTTTGTCAGAAATCAAAAACTGAAAGGCGGAACCACCTTTTGTCATGAGCAATTTTCATAATAAATTCCATTGGATTTAACATGTGTTTTCCTCGTGTAATGCCTTTTGTGAATAGAAATGTCCATTCCTATTTTGGTCGCCAGGGATGTAGATCAAATTCAGCCAATTAAAAATTAAAACCCTCATAGAAATGCAATTTTCCCAACCAATTGAAATTGACGCTTCTATGCTATTCTCAGGAAATTACACATCGCAGACCAAGTTGCGTAGAGCATTAAGAAACTGGAATGCGTAATTTAAAGGCCCAATATACGTAACTTTCAGCAAAACTTGAAGTGAAAATCAAGCCTAATAGCTTTCTATATAATAGATTTAACTAAGTAACCAATATCAGCAATATTCAAAATGAATTCCTACGCAGTTACCAGTACAGCTGCAGTTGAAACTCAGTATTTGTAAACATGCGTCCAGTTTGAACTGTCATCCAACTTCGGCTTGTTGAAGCGGGCACCACCTTAATTATTTTCAATTCTTTGGATTTTTCTGTCAAGAGTTTCTCTTCAGTTACAACTCTGGCTTACTTTGTAAGCTTATTTTTGCATGGTTATCAACTGGATTTCCCCCCAGAATTTTTCAGATTCACGAAAAATTTCCTGAAGTTACATATATCGGGCTTTTAAAGGGAGCTTATAGGCTATTGGTAACTATCGAGGACAAGAACGGATCGCAAAATTTCATTTTAAGCATGTGTGTTTGACTAGTGTGATTCATGCAGAATTCTGTGCGATATGGAACACTTTTTTGCATGGTTTGAATGTATTTGCTCTTCCTGTTATTTTGGGTCCGTATTTTTTAAATATTGCTTACGGCTATTTTATTATACTTCATGAAATGCAGACCAAAATGTTTCTAGGTTCTTGGAAAAAATTGAAGAAAATAATTTGTAAATTTCATTTGCCTTATACTTCTACTCACCTTCCGTGCAGCGGCCTTTTTCCATTTGCGCTCCTGCTGAAAGTCAGCTGCCAGCCATTGCATCTCCTCCAGAAGGTAGTCCCAGTGGCTTTTGTTCCGTGGTGGCTCCTGAACCTTTGGCAATCGCCTTGATGACCAAAGGCCCTCCTTGCGCAGTTCTGCCACACGCTGCATCACCTGTGCTTCCTGGAATACAAAGTCATATAATCTTCATTTCGATGAATATACTAATCCATGATTTTAAGCAACAGAAAACAAAACTTGACCAAATGAATAGTAAAATAAATTTACTTCATTTTTTCAGCAAGTGCCCCCCCCCCCCCCCCCCCAGTCAATATACCCTTTTTTATGATGCAACTTTCTGTATCGTCGGCACCCTTTTTTTTAATGACGTCCTTAGAATCTTTTGAAATCTACACATTACATTGCATCAATGTCAAATTTCAGCAAGTTTTGTCTTGGATTCTGACAGAGCATTCTAATCTGTTGTCCCTGAATAATGTCTCAATTTCCATTGCCACAGATGGTAAAGGTTAACCATGTATGGAAGCAGAATTGTGTTAATCTCCCACATTTCACTATAAAGTGAACAGCAAGTGACCAGACAAACTAGACCTTACTGCTGTCACGTGGTATACATTTAACATCTGAGAAATGGTAAAACTTTGTTTAGATCTAAAATCCCTGAAAACAAAAATTATAATGCAGTTATCTGCAGGACTGCAACGATTCGGTTTGAATCGCAATTATCTCTTTTGATTCAATTATTTTCGATTAAATAATTAAAGAAGATAAAAGAAAAATGCAGAAAACAACAGAGAAAACTAGATTTAATGTCAGATAAGTTCTTTGAACAAGTTATCATGTATTGGTCACTTGACTGACATGCTCTTTGAGCAGTCACTACATCCCCCGATATGGAAAAGACCGTTTCACTGGCCACACTTGTAGAATGCAGGTATACCAAGTTATCTGCAGTGTGAAATTCTGTAATTGTTTTATTTCAAGAACATAATTTTCAAATTTTAGTAGCTCTTGAAGTCCAGCCATCAGTAGTAATGGAAATGCTGTTGTCCTTAACTAGACATGATTGAACCCTTTCAGGGACAGTTTTTAACAATTCAGGCATTATAGTGTTACTGAAACATGTGCTGCATGAAATTTTAAACCACCGTTCCAACATTTTTATCATGTGCAAAAAAACCATCACCTTGCACTGTTGAGCATGACCTAAGATCATGTGTTAGGTAGCCACAAATTGCCTTTGAAATAGAAGTAGATCGTGTGCTACAAAATCTGAGGTATGGCTGATTAATTTCCATTAGATTTACTTTGGGCGCCTTTTTCGCATTAGTGACAGTTCATCCAACTTTTGTCAATATTGGTCAATCAGTCCTTACATTTGAGATGATCCTGATTGACAAATCACAGCCGGTGTCTTATAATGGGATGGTGTACTAGGGGAGCGCATTCATTTATGCGGAAAAAACTTTTTTTCCACTTTTATATCAATAATATAACAATTCCGGATAAATCTGCAGACCTGTATATGCTTATGCAAGTACTGCAAGGCTTTACCAAGGCATCATCAGATAACTACATCCGACTTTATTTAATAATTAAATGACAGATTCAACAGCTTAAATGATATGCGACCTAGTACACGCTATCTGTACCACTACACTGGTAACCCTATTTATCATATTAAGCTCGCCGATATCGTAATTTTTCTTATAAACCACGATTATATCCCGACAAAATTATTATATCCCGATAATGACGAGTAATCTTTGACCATCGCAATTAAATTTTAAGTAAATTAGGAAATTTAGACCGTCGTTGTTTATATTGCGACAACCCTTTAGGAAATTACTACAACCCTTTAGGAAATTACGACATCGTCAATTAAATACAGCCTCAGGCAGTTATCCCAACTCACCTGTTAGGCAGATAATTGACAAGGGGCACAGCGGGTGACTTCACGGTTCAACGCACTGACAGCTCTTACCTCTGTACCTGTGGGCACTGAGCCAAGTTTTGGCTTGCATCCAGCGCCGGCTACCATATCGCTAGAGGGCAAGTAATTAGAGGCTCCATGCTGTGATGACCGCGGGACTGCATGACTGGTTAAATTTACCTGTGTTTGACCAGAAGCCACAAACAATGAATGGTTTTTTTTATAATTAGGCCTTGCCCCCTCCCTAATCATGTTTTGTCTGTACCTGATCTGATCACAAATGATGTGAAGATTTTGACAGGCTTACACTCGGCCAACTAATTAGATAATGACCCCCTCCGGCCTCAACCCTTCCTGGTCAAAGTTTACCTGTATCAGGCCTGAAGATCTGGAGAGAATAACCCTGGGGCCGCTGATTGTTTAGTTGGGAACAGGTCATCACACCTTATATTTATGTTTAATTAAAGTGTCACCTATTTTAAACATAAAATACATTAAACGTCTAAGTCTAAACAGACTTACGAGACACTATAAGCAATTAATAATTATTTCAATCATAAAATAGATAAATGAAAAGTGTATAAAATCGTATCTAGCCAAACGTAGCACTGTCATATTTAGTATAAAGATTATAATACTACTTAAATAGCATACGTTATGGCTTGTACATGTATGTGCTTTCTTGAATATATAAATTTATTAAATACTTGGTCGCTTGCGTATTTCCGTGTATAAAACTTGTACTGCCGGTTTAAATACGTGTATTTTGATCACTATTGTGGTTTCCTTGATGATGATCAAAAAAAAAATATCTTTTTGAGAAAAAAAAACGGCCGTTTAATACGTTATTTCTGTGTAAAACATGTCAATTGTCTAGTGGTAACGAGCTTATAATATACTTGTATGTGGACCGCTATTGGTGAGCAATAAAAATATAGGATTGATTTTACTGGAGGTCGCGTGTATTGTGATAACATCACAACTTTAATACACTCTATTAATTTGAATTACCGTAATGAAGTAAATGTAAAATCGTTGATTCACTTGATCGTAAATTTGTCTGTTGTTTTTTCATCAACTAATTTACACATGCAAATACCCGAAAAACGGCCGTTAAATACCTGGTCGCTTGCATATTTCTGTGTATACAACTTGTCAACTGTCTGCCGGTTTATATACGAGTATGTTGATTACTATTGTGGTACAGTTGTACGTTTGATATTGATGATCAATAAAACAATTGTATTGGAATTATATCGATTTATTTTATTGTAGACCGCGTGTAACTTTTATACACGTTTTCCCTCCATATGTATTCTTTTTATTACCGTGACAGCCTAAAGGAAGTAAATAAAATAGTTGATTCACTTGATTGATTATGGGTTTGTTGTTTCTTTCCTTAATATACATATGCAAATATCCGAAAAACGGCCGGCACTTTTTTTTCTGAAATATGCTGATGAGCCGTGAACTAGTTCAATTACATGAAACGGCTTTACTTCCTACTTTATAATTATGTTGTATCTAAATGTCACATTCGCGGACCAAGCTAGAACTTATTAACACCCTATTTAGAATTTGTTGTTTTATTGACAATACGATCAACAATGGGCGCAGCGGGTGGCTTCACGCCTCGCCGCACATATAGCTCCTACCTGTGTCGCCCGTCTCTGTGGTAACTATGTTTAGCACAGCAGGAGGGGCTTCACCACTACCTGAACTGGAGCGCTATACTTACAAGCGTAACGGAATGATCAGACACATATTCGTCATTGTTATCATTATTTTATTACATGTGTCATTTTAATTAGTTATATATAATAAATCACATTAAACAGTAAGATCCCTGCACACGCTGACCAAGAACGTGTTGAATAAATCTTAATATCGTTGATGAATTTATACTGACACGGGAACAAGGACTTTCGGATCATATTTGTCGTCCGCATGTTCATACTTGATTTTACTACCATCTCTGATAGCATTCGTGTTTTCATCAATTGCTATATACACGCAAATACCTGAAAACGGCCGGTACTTTTTCTGAAATATGCCGATAAGTCGTCAGAAATTGGCAACTTCAGAAAACATGTTTATCATTATAACATAACTTGGCTATACACAGTAAATGTATGGGTGCATAGCCCTAGTATGATCGTAAGACATTTAAAAAGACACTTAAAAAATATGATACCAACAACCGTCTTCTTCATGTACATATTATGAAATTTGGAAATGAATTACATTAAAAACTTGATCGTTGATGTGTTTGTTTTTTTTTCCATAAACTGTGATGTAAATACACACCCACATATCAGTCATCTGCAGAAACAAAAAATTACCTGGTGTGTAGCGAGCCGTGAACAGCCTACGGCATGTCGCCCATGTCAGGTGAACTACTAATTATCGATTTTTTGTTTACTGATAAGAGTATCGGCAGGTCACACGGTGTCGGTTTGCAGTCTTTTGTTCACAGATACGGGTGATCGCCCTTCCAAGGTGGCACATTGACGATAAATACACAAGTCACCGGATTATCTACCTATGCTGGGATATCGTAATTTTTGTTCTTTTGTTTACTAACTATGGTTTTGAAATGTGTCATTTCTGGCTGTTGCTCCTACATACATACATAACAAATTCCCATCAGTCATCTGCTACAAAAATAAAATTACCTGTAGCAGGTAGCATTTGTGTTTTCATCAATTGTTATATACACGCAAATACCTGAAAACGGTCGGCACTTTTTGTAGCACAAACACAAATGCTACTACAAATTAGACACTTGACATGTCTATCAGAGACGGTAGTAATATCAAGTATAAACATGCGGACGACAAATAAGATCCGAAAATCCTTGTTCCCGTGTCAGTATAAATTCATCCGTGCATCAACGGTACTAAGTTTTATTCAGCCTTTTATTTGTTTTGAAATGTGTCATTTCTGGCTAAAGGTCGTCCTGCGATCCATCCACATACAGGTGAGTAAAATATACATCGTGACTTTGTAGCAAAGCCGCGTTGACCTGTAGTACACGTGTGTTTTAAAGCAAACATGCTCACTTTGAAATATTGCCGCAGAATTTTGTAATTATTTTATATTTTGTTTAATTTTATCAGTAAACAAAAGATCGATAATTAGTAGTCTACCTGACATGGTCGACACGCCGTAAGCTGTTCACGGCTCGCTACACACCAGGTAATTTTATTTTTGTAGCAGATAACTGATGGGAATTTGTTATGTATGTATGTAGGAGCAACAGCCAGAAATGACACATTTCAAAACCATAGTTAGTAAACAAAAGACCAAAAATTACGATATCCCAGCATAGGTAGATAATCCGGTGACTTGTGTATTTATCGTCAATGTGCCACCTTGGAAGGGCGATCACCCGTATCTGTGAACAAAAGACTGCAAACCGACACCGTGTGACCTGCCGATACTCTTATCAGTAAACAAAAAATCGATAATTAGTAGTTCACCTGACATGGGCGACATGCCGTAGGCTGTTCACGGCTCGCTACACACCAGGTAATTTTTTGTTTCTGCAGATGACTGATATGTGGGTGTGTATTTACATCACAGTTTATGGAAAAAAAACAAACACATCAACGATTAAGTTTTTAATGTAATTCATTTCTAAATTTCATAATATGTACAGATGTGTACTTGAAGAAGACGGTTGTTGGTATCATATTTTTAAGTGCCTTCTTTAATGTCTTACGATCATACTAGGGCTATGCACCCATAAATTTACTGTGTATAGCCAAGTTATGTTATAATGATAAACATAGTCCTTGTTCCCGTGTCAGTATAAATTCAACCATGCATCAACGGCGTTAAGATTTATTCAGCACGTTCTTGGTCAGCGGGTGAAGAGATCTTACTGTTTAATGTGATTATTTATATATAACTAATTAAAATGACACATGTAATGAAATAATGATAACAATGACGAATATGTGTCTGATCATTCCGTTACGCTTGTAAGTATAGCGCTCCAGTTCAGGTAGTGGTGAAGCCCCTCCTGCTGTGCTAAACATAGTTACCACAGAGACGGGCGACACAGGTAGGAGCTATATGTGCGGCGAGGCGTGAAGCCACCCGCTGCGCCCATTGTTGATCGTATTGTCAATAAAACAACAAATTCTAAATAGGGTGTTAATAAGTTCTAGCTTGGTCCGCGAATGTGACATTTAGATACAACATAATTATAAAGTAGGAAGTAAAGCCGTTTCATGTAATTGAACTAGTTCACGGCTCATCAGCATATTTCAGAAAAAAAAGTGCCGGCCGTTTTTCGGATATTTGCATATGTATATTAAGGAAAGAAACAACAAACCCATAATCAATCAAGTGAATCAACTATTTTATTTACTTCCTTTAGGCTGTCACGGTAATAAAAATACATATGGAGGGAAATTGTGAATAAAAGTTACACGCGGTCTTCAATAAAATAAATCGATATAATTCCAATGCAATTGTTTTATTGATCATCAATATCAAACAAACAACTGTACCACAATAGTGATCAACATACTCGTATATAAACCGGCAGACAGTTGACAAGTTGTATACACAGAAATATGCAAGCGACCAGGTATTTAACGGCCGTTTTTCGGGTATTTGCATGTGTAAATTAGTTGATGAAAAAACAACAGACAAATTTACGATCAAGTGAATCAACGATTTTACATTTACTTCAATACGGTAATTCAAATTAATAGAGTGTATTAAAGTTGTGATGTTATCACAATACACGCGACCTACAGTAAAATCAATCCTACATTTTTATTGCTCACCAATAGCGGTCCACATACAAGTATATTATAAGCTCGTTACCACTAGACAATTGACATGTTTTACACAGAAATAACGTATTAAACGGCCGTTTTTTTTTCTCAAAAAGATATTTTTTTTTTGATCATCATCAAGGAAACCACAATAGTGATCAAAATACACGTATTTAAACCGGCAGTACAAGTTTTATACACGGAAATACGCAAGCGACCAAGTATTTAATAAATTTATATATTCAAGAAAGCACATACATGTACAAGCCATAACGTATGCTATTTAAGTAGTATTATAATCTTTATACTAAATATGACAGTGCTACGTTTGGCTAGATACGATTTTATACACTTTTCATTTATCTATTTTATGATTGAAATAATTATTAATTGCTTATAGTGTCTCGTAAGTCTGTTTAGACTTAGACGTTTAATGTATTTTATGTTTAAAATAGGTGACACTTTAATTAAACATAAATATAAGGTGTGATGACCTGTTCCCAACTAAACAATCAGCGGCCCCAGGGTTATTCTCTCCAGATCTTCAGGCCTGATACAGGTAAACTTTGACCAGGAAGGGTTGAGGCCGGAGGGGGTCATTATCTAATTAGTTGGCCGAGTGTAAGCCTGTCAAAATCTTCACATCATTTGTGATCAGATCAGGTACAGACAAAACATGATTAGGGAGGGGGCAAGGCCTAATTATAAAAAAAACCATTCATTGTTTGTGGCTTCTGGTCAAACACAGGTAAATTTAACCAGTCATGCAGTCCCGCGGTCATCACAGCATGGAGCCTCTAATTACTTGCCCTCTAGCGATATGGTAGCCGGCGCTGGATGCAAGCCAAAACTTGGCTCAGTGCCCACAGGTACAGAGGTAAGAGCTGTCAGTGCGTTGAACCGTGAAGTCACCCGCTGTGCCCCTTGTCAATTATCTGCCTAACAGGTGAGTTGGGATAACTGCCTGAGGCTGTATTTAATTGACGATGTCGTAATTTCCTAAAGGGTTGTAGTAATTTCCTAAAGGGTTGTCGCAATATAAACAACGACGGTCTAAATTTCCTAATTTACTTAAAATTTAATTGCGATGGTCAAAGATTACTCGTCATTATCGGGATATAATAATTTTGTCGGGATATAATCGTGGTTTATAAGAAAAATTACGATATCGGCGAGCTTAATATGATAAATAGGGTTACCAGTGCTAGTTACCTGCTTGGCTCTTTCCACTATGGCCTCCTGTGAGCCAATGGAACCATCGTAAATGTTAGATATTGTGTGTTGGCGTGTGTGAAGACGGACCGTTCCACCAGGAGAGGTTGGGGGAGACTTTGGCATACGCATCGTTGTCGACGGCTGACACAATCTATAAAATAATCAGGTGATTGATAATTCACAGGACATAGTAACATCTCTAAAAGAAAATATGGCATTGTCTTCCTTCACACCAAGAAAATATTCTTTAGATCATGTTGTCAAGCCATTTTCTTGATAGTCCTCTCAAAAGAGCCGCCACATTGACCAGTTACACAATCCTTCATCACAGTTTATTAAACTCAATATGTTGCTAGCAATTTTTGTGACCGACCACACTACACAAGGGTGCCGGCGCATAGGGCTGCAATTTATATCCGAGTTACATTAGCACCAAAGACACTACAGACAAGAGACTTGGTGACTCTATGTCTCGGCAACATGACTCCATTTTTTTTCACTAAACATTACAACACATAAAAATATCATCTACCTCTTACATGGACCGTGGAAAGTACACAAGGCACATCACTGCACCAATAACAACCTTTCATTGTCCTATTGACAAGCATCGCCCTTAAAATGAGTGACCGACAAAGCTATGGATCTAAGACAGACTAAAAAGTTGTTGATTGTTGAAGGTACTTACATTGGCGTGGTGTGTGTGGTCTTGGCTGTGAGTGTTGTGTGTACCTCAAGTGGCTTTGTATCCACTGACATCTGACTCTGAAGTTGTGGCATAGACATGGTTGCCACTGTGGATGTTGTAAGGGTTGTCGTGCTGTTAGTGGTCGTACTTGCTGCTGTTCTTTGGCTTGGTGCTACATGTCGGAACAAAGCATACATTTCACACAATTGCTCAGTTCACACACGCGGAGATGACATCTTAATAAATCATTTCTCAGGTGCAAATTTGCAGATGGTCAAAAAATGATAAAAGATTCACAATTCCTTAAGATTATCCACATATGTGACTGAAATGAAAACCTTTATACATTACAGTTCCTGTATAATACACTACCGGACCAGACACCAGGGGTCAGATGTACATTCCGAAGACCTTTAAATCAATGTGATGCCCTCAGGTCTGGTTTTAAAATACTGTCTGTATAGCAGATTCTCTGTATTACTGAAACCTCATCAGGTTGATATCCAACACCCTGCTCAATTCTCTACAAGAACCAATATACCTGCCTTATCCAAATTATTTTGTAGACAGGCCTTGGTTTAACAGTCCCCTGCTTTCTAAATATATTATCTGTAATTACAATGTGTAGATCTATACAGTCCTAATTAATAGATAAGAACATTAAAGGGACAACTTTGCCTTAAACATTTTCCGAATTTGACAAGCAACAACAAATATATTGCTTCTAACTAAATGTAGTCAATAATGACATGATCCACAGCCTTTATCCAACTTATTTTCTTGGGAGAAACCCATGGCTATTTCAAATACAAATTAACTTCCCCATACATATGCAAATTTCTTGATTCAACACCAAGAAAACATTGTTTCAACATGGATCATTCATAAGGGATACTATACTACATTACTACAATAAATTTGCAATATGGTCTATATGAAAAAAAATAATTAAGCTAAATAGTTTCTTAAACTAGGGCCCACGTAGATACACTGATCGATTCTTACTTATGATAATGAAACAAATTACGAATGTCCTTGTGATGTGTCCTGGTTAGATGTTCTGCTGGTGACAATAACATGAACAATACAGAACTCTACAAAGCTAAAAGTTTTATTGCAGGAGTGTTTTGTTATAGCAGAAGTCAATGGTAAATGGACATGACCCCTGATGTAATGGTGTAGTAGTAGAGAACAGGAATGAGGATTATGCCTGAATCATTAAGTAGATTATTTCATCAAAAACAATTAAATCCTGAAATAAAGCATCAAGAATTAGGAGTAACAACCTGTGCCTTCTGTCCACAAGTTTGTAATTGAGTAATAATACACAATGTACCTTTATGTATCTTAATATTACAAAGTCAATGATATGATTTGTTTAAATCCTGCAATTATAGCAAATGGAAAATTTATTCTAAATAATGAAATGAAGCATGGAACTGTCCATCTTGAATCATGACGTGAGGTGAGACCAAAATTATCCCTTTACCTGCTGATGATAGTCAGGATTGTTATAGCCTTCATTTGCCTTATTCAAATAAGATACTGAACCAAAATTAACCTTTAAAACAAAATCATTCTTCCAGAGTTAATAGTTCAAATCTTCTTAGAATTTGATGGCACCTCTCAAAATACAATAAACTTGCAAAAGAAAAGTTGATCTGCCAAGGACCCTTAACCCCCTAAGAAAGCATCTCTAACTTCATTTGTTCTCCAGCATTCCTTCATACGAACCCATCTGTCATCTGTGCAGTAACTATTGATCAATCTGTTGCTCTATCTTTGTAACAGCGTAGTCGTATTCAGCCAGGCTGTATACACTTGATGCTTACTTACTAGTTTTACACGACCTTACTATATAGAACTTCAAGTCAGACAAGGGTTCTGTATGGAAGCATGCCACAGAACAAAACCTCCAACACAGTAAGTGCTATGTCCCATGCTAGCAGTCGCCCGAATCTCATTCCACCATGCCCTTGTTGCATGAGAAGATCATGAACAATGAATATAAGTCAATGGTTGACTTCTAATGTGCACAGGTCTAGCATTTTCATGAGATTGTACTGAACATGTCACTTCCTTTCATGCCAAATGATGTCATGGTGCAGAATAGAGAACATAACTTCCTTTGCAACATTATAAATGGCACAGGAAAGTCATCATTCCCTTGGTCAGTGCAGCAAGACATCCATGACAGAGTGAAAGAAAAGTTTGAAAGTTGACCATCTACACAGTAACCATACCCACTGTTGTTAGGGAGTCTACAAGACATCTTGATCCACCAACAACAAAACCTTAACTCTGGATTTTATTAAATCCTTTTAACGAGCTACAATTATCCTGACAGACAGTCTAAAAGGGCTTTTGAATGTGATAAATTCAATAATCATTATCAAGACATAAATTTCAACCAAATCATCAATTTCCTTGACAGTTAAACAGAAGAGCTTTGCTGGATCAAACCCGTGTTAACAAGTGTGGTTGTATAGGTACTGTGGGGATGAGTGATTCTGGTGAGCACCTGTTTGCGTTGGCCCTGTGTGAGGCTGTGCCGGCACCACTGTGGACTGTGAGGACGAGGAAGAGGAGGAGGAGGAGATGGGAGGAGTGTGTGGCACGGAGGACACACTGGAGGACGAGGAGCAAGCCAGAGCCGGCTGTACATGGCCAAACACCATACCATGCCGACCTCCCGGCCGCCGAGTCTCAAAACCTGCAGCACCAAAACACCTCATTCACTAATGTCTTTACTACAAGGGTCTAGAACCTCAGTTACTGCAACAAGGGTCAAGCATTATACAATGTCACTGGAATTATAAATAGCACTTCATCACACACATGTAATATGACCATAACTTACTAAAGCATACCCAGATCGAAGATGAAGGTTGAATATGTAATCAATACAGACAGGGTCAGTGTGATGTAATGACTTCCTTTTACCATAACAAGGACGTAACTAATATCAGTGAAAATGTGTTAACGATCAAAGACCAACGCATTGCCAATACTTGGTTACTGTAGACTATTCACAATGATAAACTCAATAACCTAGCACACTGGCAATGATCAGTCTTGCTCATTACATAGTTATGTACTAAATTAAAAGCAGCTAGTCAGATAGTACTGAACTTGAAATGGTCCAAATTTGCAAAACGACGAATCATTGAATGCTAAATATGAACTCAAGACTAAAATATTTTTTCATTTGAAGTAATCCCATTTATTGTTTTGACCATGACCAATTCAGAGTCCTACTATGACTTCTCAAAGACTACTGGCTACGGAAGACTAGTTATCAACATTTGCTATTGTAGGGCATCGTATACACATGGAAAGCCTTATACTTTCACTGAATAGTAATGAAATCAAGACCCTTGATACAGTGAAGATTTCCCAAATAGCAAATAACATTTATGGTCAAAAAGCTATGTAGAGCAACTTTTATATTTGGCATTCTTTATCTTATAAAATATTTGATTTGCCCAGAAATTAAAAGTAAAGTTCATTCCTTCAAAAGAATTGCCTCAATACTTTTTCAACAAAAGCATATCAATTTTTCAACATTTTATGTGAAGTATCATATAGCAAATTCAGCAATTTGTTAAAATAGCAATCTTTTAAATGAAATACATCTACCGCAAATATAGCTATACTTCATAGATGCAAAGCCACAACACCCATTCAGGTTACACACCCAATTCAGTCTATATTTTTACCATCTGATACACTAACCCTTTGCCCCCTGATCATAAACGTTCTTCATAGACAGCAATTATTAAAGGTCATTTGTTAAGGAAACAAGAACCACATAATAACTAAAGATGATGACAGGCAGGGAAATAAAAGAAAGGTTTGGGACGTCGGTCTACTTGCTACAATCCACAGTGAGCCGAGCACAGGCAAAAATAAAAGGAACAGAAGGCACAGTGTGTGTATACATAATGTAAAGCAGACAACATCAAATCACAAGGCCTATACAGCCACCATGTAAACTGAACAAGATCAACTCATTTTAAAGCCATATACACAACTTCACATGAATTAGAAATTGAACTGACAGAATAAACCATGATTTTCCTAACAGTCAGATTTCAATTTCAAATCCAAATTTTGAAATTGTGTCAGAATCTTAATTAGTTTCTTTTAGTAAAGTGGCCTTGACAAAACATGAGTATGCAATCAAATGAAAAGTCTGATGGAACAATTAAAGAATGTCAATAATTCAAACTAAAATACATACAAGAATTTAAGTTGAAATAATAACATACAAATTGAATACACAAGAATCTATCCAACATTAACTCATTCACCCTGCCTGATATATCATGTTGGGACTTAAATATATCTTTAGGGCTGAAGGAGTTAACCAAGGATTTTTTTTTTTCTATCTACAGATAAACATAATAAACTAGAAATGTCCGAGACATAAATGCCCCCTTCCCTTATATGAAATTAGTTCTTCATGCTTATTACATATGCGAAGTTTGATGACAATCGGATCAGTAGTTTATTTAAATAAGCTGGTAACATTACTATGGGATGGGACGCGACGCAACGGACATGGGTAAAACTATATGCCCCCCCCCCCCCCCCCCCCCCATTTCAAGACGGGGGCATAATAAACAAGTCAATCACCTGATTCATGTCTTGCACCAAAATACAGTGGAACAATTTTCAATAAGCTTCATCACATTGCAATATCAACATTTTACTTTTAATACTTTTTCTGACTTTAACCCTTAGGCTGCTGCATTGCAAGGACACTCAGTGTTTTGTATAGCAATGACCCTCAGTGTTTTGTATAAAAATGACCATCAGTGCTGAATTAATTATGTAATATCTAATGCAATTTAGAGTTTTCAAATAATCATAACTTGAAAAATATTCATATGTGAATAAAAGTTATATGAAAATACTTTGTTGTTATCTCTAGTTTACATTGTTTGTTCCAATGTCGTATCTGTTGTGAAGTGCGTTTGTTTTTTTGGCATATTAGTTTATCTGATTCAGGATATGATTAATGTTTCATCACAGATAAATATTCTAACAAATATCCTTTCGGAAAGTCAAATTTGAAATGTCGGTATTTGGTACCGATGAACGAGCCTACCATCATCACATGTGAGAGGGGACGCCCAATTTTTTTTACTTTTGTCAATATAAAAAAGAACTCATGTAAGTGTTGCTGACCATGTCCAATCTAATCAATTCATTATTAACAACCTAAACTATACAAACTCTTTATTACTATCGAAATAGACGTTACCAAAAATTCCCAACTTGCGTTTTCTTGCACACTTTTCTGTTTTATTAACATCAACTCCTGAGAATATTGAAAGTAATAATGTGAGGTTGTGGATGATGGTTTAGTCCCAGTGCTACAAAATTGAACCCCATTACCAAAGGACGGTTCACAACAAACATTCATACACAAAAAGAAGGATTTTAAAAGATAACTACATTCTCCTTATACACTGTAGGACTCCATCCCACACACACACACACACAAGGGGTTTCTTAGCAACAGTTTATACAAAATTGATTCCCATTCATTGAAGGATACTGACAGATCAAATTTGGAAAATATTCTGTCATTCCTGAAGAAAAAGAAGATCTTAAATAATTTACTATATTTTCCCTATTGGGCACCGCCCCTCAGGCCCAATGGGGGTCAGACCCACGGTTTATACAAAATTGAATCCTCTTTACTCAAGGTTACTTCAGATCAAATTTGGACAATATTCTGTCATTCTCACAGAAATAGAAGGATCTTAACAAAATTACTATATTTTCCTTATTGGGCCTCACCCCTTAGGCCCCAGGTGGGACAGATCGACCATCAATACAAAATTGAATCCCTTTCATCAAAGGATGTTTCTGGCTAAAATTGGTCAAATTCTGCTGTGTGGTTCAGGATGGTAGGTGTTTATAGGAAAAGTTGATGGACGACAAACGCTGTCTATGGCATATGCTCACTTTGCCCTTCGGACAGGTGAGATAAAAATGTTAAAATTTAATTCCTCCATAAACTGGACACATTTTTACACATATAGCTTCATTCAGCTTTCATCCACAACAGAGGCAAAATAACTACATGCCACTACTAATTGCAAGCAAAAGCCCATTTCCATTTTCTCCTATTAAAATGAAGAAATAATCAAAAGCCACATGTGCAAATTGTGTAAGCAGAACTATGATTTAATATGTAAATTATATGGCAAAGTTCATTTTTAGAAAGCTTCCCAGATGCACCCCAACAGGTTACTAAGGAATGGCAGACTTTTGTTTTTGCCTTGCTTGGAAACGAGTCGGCTTGCCTAGGTATCATAAAAACCTTCAACCAGTGTGACCAGTTCTCATCTCACAAAAAAAGTACCCCTCACTCGCGTTTGTTTGTGTTTTACCAGTAAAGCAGATGCATTATCAAGATTATGACCATAACAAATACTCATGTGTTGCACTACATTTTCATTACAAGCACTTTATTGACAATGCATAGTAATTATGTATATTACAGGTAGTATCAGGAGCGAGTATAATTCTGTTTTCGCTCTGCTTCCATCTGTTAAATCAACCTGTCACTATCAATTACACAGGTGAAGGGACAGTTACTGTGTTATCAGTTTTATTTTGCTTTGCCACACAATTTATAGTGATGTCCGAGAGAGTGACCATCTTAGCCTAACTTCAACATCAAGGTAGGTTTTGTTGGTCATTCAGGTTTCATAAATCCAGTGTCAGGTGTTGTTTCCGCAAGTGTGTTGCACTTCCCACGGCCAGTGTTTGTGTGAAAACCTGTTTTACAGTTTGGCCCGCCTTTTATACCCAGCGAAACCGACTCGCATTTCCAAGCAAGGCATAACTAAAATGTCTGCTATTCCTTAGCTACCTGTTAGGGGGCATCTCAATCTTTCTGAAAATTTCATATTTTTTTTTTTTAAATCTCAACAAGAAAGCTTTGTAAGATTAACGCCAACAACATTCGCCAAAGGTCAGAAAAGAAGATTGATCCGATATAAGACGAAAGACTATAGCTAGTAGATATAGGCTGTCGGAGGATACCGCCTCAATATAAAAATTTAATAACCTATGCTTTCCGTGTTTTTCTAAAACTATGACTTTCAAAATTACTTTCTTGATGTTTGATCATTTGTTTTCACATCATTGCTAATTTGATTCTGATGATTAATGCAAGGGCGAGAAAAATATTTTTAAAAGCACTCATCCCTGAACTAGAATCACATTAAAAAAACAAAAAACACAAAATCTGTGTAAATATGTTTTCAATGGTTTTATGGTTTCACTGCTGGACTTAAACTACACAGTACCTTTAACTTTCTCATCATCATCATGTTCTTGTGGTGTTTTCTTTGACAAAGAATCTATAGGCCTAACAGGAACTAACAAGTCTGTTCTAAGCATTAAAACCTTTTTCTGGACTTAGTTATAAATAAAGTTAAATCATGTATTTGCCTTTGATACTTTTTTATATTAGGTAAAAGTGTCAAAGGCATTAGAATACACAACCAGAGATAGTGTCAATGCCACCCAATGCTCGCCTGTACACACATAATTCATAATTTCATATTTACTGTGTAGTCCCTAAAGCAGAAAATATAGGTCAAATCCAGCATTCAAAGGTTAGCATGCACATGTGCTGTGTATCCTTAGACAAATCAAGCATGCAAGTTTGGTTGATGTTAACAGACTCAACCATTCTTCTTAACCATTTTCACGCAATTTGTAATTGATATGAAAAAATGTAATTCAACTAAGCTTGAATGGATATTTATCTTGATTATTAGTATTTCTTTTACTAAAAATGACAAACGAAGCCATTACCATCATGTTAAAAACGAATATTACCCATATTGACAGGTCAATATTCCATTGAACTCAATTAGACCATATTCATTTTTTAATATGATAGTACTGTAGTTTTGTTGGTCTTGTCATACTGTTAAATCCATAGTGTTACAAATGGGAAAGATATTACACTTCAAATATGGTTAAGCGTGTGATTTTCTTAACTTTCCTGGTCCTTTAGAAGGCCAAAAAACCACTTTCCCATTTTGGGATTTTCTGGGACTGTTTTCTGTTACAGTATAGGTACCCAACATTCAAAAAATATAAAAATAAATTCTGCTGCAATTTTGTCACGGTTAGGGGTATATTTTGGCTAATTTGACTAAGTTAACTCTTTACCACTCATAAGCGTGTCTGGACGCCTGTCCGTTATTTCCACAGAAGCGTGTCTGGACGCATGCATCGTATTTACTCACAAGCGACCGAGAACGCATGGCCATGTTTTCCGCGGAAGCGTGTTTCCCCGTGTACCTATTTATAAACGAAATATCTCGGCCACTGTACATGACTGGGCTGAATGACGCATACCTGCGTGTAGCTCTGTGATTGGTCAATATAATTAGATACTTTTTATAGATCATCACCTTGACCTTGTGACGTAATTCAGTCAAGAAATCGCAAAATGTCAACTTGTGAAAGCGTGGCTAGAAACGTAATGGCGGCCGAGCCGGGAACGAATTCCAATGAGGAAATTTTCAACTCTGACGATTCAGATTCAGATAGATTTTATGGTTTTTCAAACAAGAAGGATTCAGGCATTGAAAGTGATGTAGTTTTTAGTAGTGACAGTGACTCAGGTTGGCGATGAGAGCGACAAAGACAACCCGGAAGCGTTCAACCCTACTCACTGCTACGGCGATCAACCGTGTGAACTTAACGATGTTATTGTTCATGCTTTTCCGCAAGAAACTCAACCAGTATTGCGTGATGGTTTTAATATTGATACTACTACACCTTTAGATTAGTTTAATCTCGTCTTTAAGCCAGAAAGTTCGGTAGATATCGTGCGATATACTAATGTTTACACCCGGCGGAAATGTGAGAAAAAGGGTTGAGAAGATCAGATATGGTACACTACATTACAGAAAACGAAACGAAATGTCTGCCTGCCAATGCTTATCTTTATGGGAGTATTTCAATTACCATCTTACAAAGACTTTTGGTCTAAAGACATATTTTTAGAAAATGAAGGGATCAAATCTGTAATAACAGTAAAAAAAAATATGAAAAACTATTTTTTTGCAAATATCCATCCGTTGCATCAATGTTTTGCAATAAATCTATTGAAACTTGCATATACTTCTGATTTTAAAATTTAAATATGTATCAAAATATTGTGCAGGTTCCACTGAAACAAAAAATGTATACTTATAATACCATATTTTGTTGAATATTATCTGAAAAATAAGTTTTAAAAACACACATCAATTTTGAATAAAAATTGAAAAAATGCCTGAGGAAATGGGTGCACAAATTATACACTGTTGCAGAGGTTGGAACAGAGCCAACTCTGACACCCCACCAAGTAAAATAGATACAATGTTGCAACAATGTTCGAGTGGTAAAGAGTTAACTCGTCTAGGACGTGCTTTTTTCGCACCCTTAATGTGGACACGTTTGATACCCATGCATAACATTAAACTCAATCATGCAACACAGGCCAATTCAACAATATCATACAGGTATTCAAAAGTATTGAAAATACAAAGACATGCATATTGGACACTGTACTGTAAAATTTGACCACAAAGCTTTGGGCCTCACAACAGGACTATATTTAGTTATTTCAGAATAGCAAGACAAAATATGATACCACAACAAGAGGCCCAAAAGCCTTAACACTCATCTGACTATTTATAATTTAAGTTGGTTAAAATGTTAACATATTTGACCCCTGTGACCTTGAGAGTATATCAAGGTCATAACAGCTTACTACAGATCAAATATCAGTACCCTGGGCCTTTCGGCTATTGAGAAAAAGTTGCTGAAAGATTTTTAGTAATTGACCCCTGTGACCTTGAAAGTAGCCCTTCATTCAAGCATGCTACATGCATAATATCAGCACCCTGTGCAATTCTGTTATAAATGAGTTGCTCAACTCTTTGCCTGCTGGCGAGAAGAATTCCCGCCCATGGTAAACTTCCTGTCGCCCACTGGTGGCAGGAACCGGTTGATATTTTCAGAAGTACTTTCGTTTTTCAAAAAATAAGCATTACACCACTATCCACAATTCCTCAGACTCGTTTCCGGTAATAACAAAGATGGATTCCATGCTTTCTACAGCATGATTTTTGCTGTTTTGCAATCAAATTGTATTGAGTGATTTATGGCACGGAATGTCAGTAGGGCTTATTTTCATCCTTTTAACCAATGGTATGATATAAATTTAAATGTTATAGAATTCTTTGGGAATTTTTATCTGACAGAATCATCTGAGATGACATCCCCCGGGTCTAGGGAGATAACTCCATTACTTAGCAGGCAAAGAGTTAAGAGTTAAAGGGAACGCTTATGCATGAAGGACGACGACGGACAGTGCATGATGGCCATAGGTCATTCTGACCCTTTGCAATATGGGTCAGATGACCTTAAAATCCGCAAGGGCAAACATTTTTTCCTTTTTTTTTTAACCAGCACCAATACATATTTAATACCAATATGATATTACCATTATGCACTGAACTCACAGACATGAAGATTCTAGGGACAATATGCTGATTTTCTGTTATATTACAGTCTGACATATAAAGCATCAGATTAATGCAAAGTATGTAAATTAGCTTCAAGAAGTTGAAATTAAACTATTTACTTCTGAAATTTGCAATATCCTGACTATCACATCCAATGTTCTGAACCTACCTCTTTGTGTTTCAATATTAGTTGTGTCGACCTATATCAATCAGCATTATCTTGCAAAGCAAACCAAGTGGTGCACAAACGATGCCACACAAGCTTTGTCTTACCTTGCTGATTCAGGGCTGCCACTGACGGTGGCAGAGTGGTCGATATGGCCACTGGTGTTGCCAGGGGAACATTACTACCACTACATGTGATTACTTTCACCTGAAACAACACAGATTCAAAAAGTTATAAAATAGAGCTGTCCCCGAGAGGACTAATATACCCCCACATTCAGCATTCCTACAATGAATAAAAAGGACAACATAGTAAATATCTGTGACTAATGTTCAAAACAAAGGACAATTTTAATTAAAAAGACAAAATATAATGGATGCTGAACTTCGTAGGAATAGGGACTGCAAACTGCAGCATTGTAATATATAAACAAGACTTCATGTACAGTTATTGTTGCATGCAACACTTGTCCCCTGCTGCCAATTAAATTTTCTGAGCATGCAGCATACACTTTGATAGCAATGAACATATGTGTCATTTTCACAATCATTTCTTAACTGTGTACGAGGCCGAGTATAAAATGAAAATATGATTGACCTTTTGACCCAAATCTCAATCCCACTCTATTTTACCAGGGTCTCTAAGGGCCTAATATATATACGGCCCCATACCCCATGAGATTTTGGCTTCAATTTTCCAATTTCAGTGAAGAGAGCAGTGCAGAGTTGGGTGCCATTTTTGTTTGTAATGAGTTCCATATGAGTAGAGATATCTCCAATTAGAAAGGAAGAGTAATTGTCACTCTTGCTTTGTTACATAAGGAAGGAAAATGTAGGCCTAGATATCCACTACTGTATGTAACATTGTCAGTTTTACATTTCATACTCTTATATTATCAAACAAATTTTTTAGAACAGTCTAGGTGTGTTTTATTTATTTAATTCATATTATTTTAAAACTATCTCGAGTATTGAAAATTTAAAGACTTCAATTATCAAAACAATATATATTGAAAGGCTATTTTTATTCAAGTTAATATTTTGTTGACATGCCAATTATTTTCCCCCAATTAAACTCAGGGGCCTTTTCCCAATTTACCTAGAAAAAAACCCTTATTACCTAATAAGCTAACAATTTGTGAAGTTACAACCAAAACAATCAATCATTTCAGGCTGTTATCAGTATTTTCAAACAAAATTTGACAAAAACATCTATTTTTAGCAACAGTGACTTTGGTAGTTGACCTTTGGGGCCACCAAACTCAATCCTTATCTGTATTACCTCCTAAGCTAACATTGTATGAAGTTTCAACAAAATCGGGAAACCAACAGACAGACAGAGACAAAACACTGTAGTCCCCTCCAGCCTCCGGTTTCAAGGCAGGGGATAAAAATAAAAAATGACTGACAAGTCTGTAAAGGATTTCAGTCACAAAAATTTCTTTGAAATTTTTAATTAAATGCCGCAAGAGCATGTCGAACCATTACAATTTGTCAGAGCATAATTTTTTTTTATTAAATGCTCGACAAACCTATAAAGAAACTTGCCCCAAAACATTAACCTAGATTTGAGAGAAATCTAAACTCACCTCGTTGTTTATCTTCCTCTCCTGTCCGTGGTCATCCTCCTCATCACTATCGAGGTTCCCAGACTTGAGGAAGTGTACAAGCTGGGGTGTGGGACGCTTCTTCCAAGTGTGATAATCCATCATGTTGCCACTATTCTGAAGAAAGAATAACTCTGTGAGGTACTCTATGTAGTTTTCCTTGATCTCTATCATTTCTCTGTGTTTCTGGTCGAGAATAAGTTTCCTGTTGTTGGCAATTTCTGCAGTGGCTGGGGCCTTCTCCTCAACCTTCACCTTCTTCTTTGGAGAGGGCCCCATCGCCGACTGGTTGGCCAGTGCTGTGAGGTTGGGAAATGTGTGTGTGAGGCCAAGAGGAGTTATACTAGGTTTGGTTTCCTGTAAAACTTTCCCAACCATTGTTAGGTTTGTCACAGATGTTTGCGCGGTAACGCCTGCTGCAACATTAGTCTTTGGGGTTTGTTGCTGTCCAGTTGGTTGAATGCTCATATTGAGAGAAGGTTGCTGAAGGTTGGCTCGAGGGGTTGGTGGGGCTCCCCGTGAAGGGCTCAGACCATGATGGTGAACTGTGGCTCCACTGGCGCTCAGGGTCCCCACCCCTGGGGACCCGCTGGGTGTAGTCGCCGTTACCAGGGTCAGTGTTGGTGGAATTTGCAACTCAGGTCCTGAAGGAGTGGCACCTGCCTGTTTGATCAGTGCAGTGGTGGCACCACCTGGCAATGATCCAGTTACTGGTCTGGATACACCAGGGCTTATCACACCGACAATACCTAACAATACAAACAGAAATCAGTTACTGGTCTGGATACACCAGGGCTTATCATACCGACAATACCTATCAATACAAACACAAATCAGTTACTGGTCTGGATACACCAGGGCTCATCACACCGACAATACCTATCAATACAAACACAAATCAGTTTCAACATTCAAATAAATTAGAAAAAAATGTATTCAGTGTTCAATACTGTCACTTGAATATTACTTTACCTAGAAGCGGTTTAAATGAATAACCCCTATTTTGCCCCACCCCTTTGGGTTCAGCGTCACCATTTATGCTATGTCGTTTTCCCTTCACCCCAACGATGTTTCTGACAAAATTTGGTTAAAATTCATCCAAAAATTTATGACTACCACCAATTTAAATTAATAACCTCTATTTCCCCTATTGGGGCGATTTAAAGAAATTAATTCAACACTGATGGCCATTGCTATACAAAGTAATTGCAGCAGCTGCCTAACTATCTTGTCTGGTTTTTGTAATAAAACTAGTTACAGATATAATGTTATTACTACTGTCGTGTTGTGGTTATAATGAATGATCTACAGCTATATATTTGTGGGTGTGAATTCAAATTTCTCCAAGTCATGCAACTTATTTATAACAAGATGTAATTGACAACGAGATCATTTTCAACGCCAACCAGATGTGATACTTAATATTCTAATTTTAATTTCTAAACAAAGGGTTGGAAGATTGGTTTTATATTTTCTGATTTTTTGTGTGAATATATAAGTATAACAATATCTGTCCATGTGATAATATATTCAATAAGACTTCAACTACAATGCGATTTCACGAAACTCATATTTAAAACAACCCCTTCAACAATGATTGTCTAGAAGAGACGCCATCTGTTCCCAGCATCAACATGATAAATGTTTCCACTGGAGTTTCATTGTCTAGAAGAGACGCCATCTGTTTCCAGCATAACATGATAAATGTTTCCACTGGAGTTTTATTGTCTAGAACAGACGCCATCTGTTCCCAGCATAACATGATAAATGTTTCCACTGGAGTTTTATTGTCTAGAAGAGACGCCATCTGTTCTCAGCATAACATGATAAATGTTTCCACTGGAGTTTTATTGTCTAGAAGAGATGCCATCTGTTTCCAGCATAACATGATAAATGTTTCCACTGGAGTTTTATTGTCTAGAAGAGATGCCATCTGTTCTCAGCATAACATGATAAATGTTTCCACTGGAGTTTCATTGTCTAGAAGAGACGCCATCTGTTCCCAGCATCAACATGATAAATGTTTCCACTGAAGTTTTATTGTCTAGAAGAGATGCCATCTGTTCCCAGCATAACATGATAAATGTTTCCACTGGAGTTTCATTGTCTAGAAGAGATGCCATCTGTTCCCAGCATCAACATGATAAATGTTTCCACTGAAGTTTTATTGTCTAGAAGAGATGCCATCTGTTCTCAGCATAACATGATAAATGTTTCCACTGGAGTTTCATTGTCTAGAAGAGACGCCATCTGTTCCCAGCATCAACATGATAAATGTTTCCACTGGAGTTTTATTGTCTAGAAGAGATGCCATCTGTTCTCAGCATAACATGATAAATGTTTCCACTGGAGTTTCATTGTCTAGAAGAGACGCCATCTGTTCCCAGCATCAACATGATAAATGTTTCCACTGAAGTTTTATTGTCTAGAAGAGGCGCCATCTGTTTCCAGCATAACATGATAATGTTTCCACTGGAGTTTTATTGTCTAGAAGAGACGCCATCTGTTCTCAGCATCAACATGATAAATGTTTCCACTGGAGTTTTATTGTCTAGAAGAGACGCCATCTGTTTCCAGCATAACATGATAAATGTTACCACTGGGGTTTTATTGTCTAGAAGAGACGCCATCTGTTCCCAGCATCATATGATAAATATTACCACTGGAGTTTTATGTTGGGTCAGAGTCACGGCTAAAAGGTCTTAATATCTCCTTTTGCTTTGGTTTCTTACCCATGTCCTCTTTCCCAACACTTATTTCTGCATTTGGACAACATGATTAAGTATCCCATTGAAATTATCAGGTTTTTTCCCCCCATCATATTGCTTAAAATTATTTCCTTTTTTCATATTTTTCATGGTATCAATTACAAGTGTAATGTTAGTTCTGAAAAATTGATAAGAGTAATTTTGAAAGCAAGTGTGGAAATAAAACCATTGGGTCTGCTGAAAATTTTCAAAAACCATGATCAAACAACCAAGATCATGGATCATATCATTATTTAAATATAATTTTTTGTAACCCTTACAACACTCTACCTTATTACTATAGAATATGCCTTGCTGCTACAATCTTTTTTACTAAATACCCAATTAATCATACATGATGTTCAACTTGTAATAACTTTTTAGTTGTGGTCACAGTTGAAAATGTAATACAGGAAAGTGTTTGTTAGATCCTTCTCATTACATTATGCAACTTTTGATGACATACCTGGTAAGATATGCATAGTGTACAGACAGTTAAAACTAATTAAAATGTAAAAGTCTACACTTTAAAAGAACTTCAATGATAATTAACTTCCAGGGACAATTAATTTGTAACAAGCTAATTTGTAGAATGAATACCCCCAGCTGAAAGTGGTCACATTTAGGTCAAAATGGGCCTATATGCGCCATACCTCTTTATCAAATTTAAGGAACCCAGGGAAAACACTGCCAGAATAGGTGAAAATTACCAAATATTTAGAAACATAACTTGTTTTGTGATGTAGATGATGAAACATAATAGAAAATTCAAGCTAATTGTTCACAGCAGTAATCCAGCATAAGTTACTGCTGTGGTTTAATGTTGGGTTGGAGTCACGGCTCAGAGGTCTTCAGATCTCCTCTGGCTTTGGTAATCAACCCATGTTCTTCAAACTGATTGCCATGTACACTTTTAACACAGAAAATTCATTTCCTTGAATCAAGTGTTAACAACAATACTGTTAACCTCAATTTAATGCAACATTGTTTATTTATCAGTATCTATAGCACTAAAATCAAATATTTAATCAATTTGAGAATATTTTTTACATGATGTTCAACTTGTAATAACTTTTTAGTTGTGGTCACAGTTGAAAATGTAATAAAGGAAAGTGTTTGATAGATCCTTCTCATTACATTATGCAACTTTTGATGACACAAGATATGCATATTTATCTGTATAGACATGTATAGTTAAAACTAATTAAAATGTAAAAGTCTACACTTTGAAAGAACTTCAATAATAATTAACTTTTAGGGACAAGTGTAATTAATTTGTAACAAGCTAATTAGTAGAATTAATACCCCAAGCTGAAAACGGTCACATTTAGGTCAAAATGGGCCTATATGCGCCATACCTCTTTATCAAATTTAAGGAACCCAGAGAAAACACTGCCAGAATAGGTGAAAATTACCAAATATTTAGAAACATAACTTATTTTGTGATGTAGATGATGAAACATAATAGAAATTTCGAGCTAATTGTTCACAGCAGTAATCCAGCATAAGTTACTGCTGTGGTTTAATGTTGGGTTGGAGTCACGGCTCAGAGGTCTTCAGATCTCCTCTGGCTTTGGTAATCAACCCATGTTCTTCAAACTGATTGCCATGTACACTTTTAACACAGAAAATTCATTTCCTTGAATCAAGTGTTAACAACAATACTGTTAACCTCAATTTAATGCAACATTGTTTATTTATCAGTATCTATAGCACTAAAATCAAATATTTAATCCAAAAAAAAATTGAGAATATTTTTTCCTTCAACATAATTTACCTAACCTATATATACACACTATATTTTCATACAAAGCTATAAGCACAATCACAGGCCTTGAGAGTCAACCTTGTATATTAAACAAACAGCATCCTGTGACTTAACAATCTGCCATAGATGTCTACTACTAGCCTGTCAAACTTAAGTTCTCCCTGGAGTTTTCCAGAAGCAGATTTTCAAGTGAATGGTTAGAGAGCAAAAATCTTTGCTAAATAGAAAAAAGTCATACCTTGAGTGCTCAGCTGTCTTTGCAAAACCTGCGCCGACAGACCAGGTGCAGTCACACTTGCAGTGGACCCAGGGGCACCTGCTGTAAAAATGCGCTCAAGATCTTGGGAGGACACAACCACGGTCTGGTGCTGAAGAGGTGTGCTGGAACCAATGACTGGGGTTGCCACATTAGAGCTTCCCAAGGATACACCCGGGGATCCGGAGGGAAGTAAACCTAGTATAAAATGTGTTGCATTGCATGTTATCTTTCAATGATGGTTTCAAATTAAGTTTTGACATGATCAAGTCTTATAGGTCCAGTACACTCTACTGATTGAGCTATATCCACATCTTAATTTATAGCTGTATTTAGCTACATTTTCTCAGTTTTCAATTTTCCTTAAATTAAAGTTGCACATAATAAAAAGGTTTATGGTGATGCTGACCACAAAAGGCATACATACAGTAAGGTGTTTATTTTCGTTTATATCAATTTTATTTTCAAATACAAATTACAATGCCAGGGATTTTTCTACAGTAGAATTTGGGTCTGCAAAAGGAACCCCCAAAACATTTGCTAAAATTCCCAATTTTCTGGTCAAGAATTCCCAACCAGATGATACAGGTTTTTTTTATTATGTCGATCGATTACAATAAAAAAGAATTAATGGAACATTTTTGAAACTTATACATTAACTGAAATGTTGTACACATTTTCACTAAAATGAAGTGTTTTTTACATATAGGTATGAAAAGAAAATCAGAAAGCCGCATTCTTCATACAATCAATGGAAAATTAATAATAACATTTTGTTTGAAAATTCAGTTGTAAAATGTTCTAATGTATTCTGTTTCTGAATTGAATAATAGAAACCAGTGTGCAAAAAGTATTACTCTTTCTGTACCTTCATTACATATAAGTACCTACATAAGATTGTTTGAGTATAATGCTATTGTGATTGCAGCTTCAACTATTAGCATAATGCCAATAAAAGTACACGGAACACTGTATGGCAAATATGTATTTGCACTTTAAAAGAAGGGAGCAATTAATAATTGACAAGAAATGCCTAGTTATCTTAATAGATGCATAGGGTATTGTGTTTCATAATGTATTGTATTATATATGCAATATCAGTCTGTGACATTAACATTTTCAAGCAATAGTCTGGACAAGCAAAATGCAGCATTTTTGATAACAAATATATTGCAATTTAAGGACTTTCCACTGTTCCGAACTAAAATTTACTAGTCATGGACATAGGACTAGTGGCTAATGTCGAATAATATATAACTTTCAAATAGATCTTTTAAAATCAGTGATATTCAAATTATAATCGATAATCGTTCATAAGACCTCTTCCGATAATTGTTTTGTCTTCCAATTCCCAACACTAGTAGTCATTCATTTGTAGAAGAACTAAATACAAATCAACGTAAATCTTTTGTCAGTTTTTTTATCATTTCCATAGTGTCACGTTTTGCACCATCTTAGCCGATTTACAACAGAAAATTTGAACATCTGATTTTCTAACTTTTCCCTCAATTTGACCTTATATCACGTAAAAATTCCCAATTCAATGGACCCTTCCTAAAAACTAGGAAAATCCCTGAATATATGCATACAATACCATTTGTTAATCTAATTATTTAATCCTTTTTTAAACAGGTTGGCCACAATGGTGCATATGGGTAATAGTACTAGTCCTGCATTTTGGGCAAGTTAATAAAAGAAAATCAAATAAAAATAGCCCAAAAGACTCTGTAACATAGGTCAACAGAGCCATTATTTGTCTTTGAAACTATATACACTGTAGCTCAATTAGAATAGTGTGTCGAACCTGTCTAGTACAATATACGGGGTGAAATCAAGAGGGTTACTCCACAGGTCATAATTTAGTTGATCGAAACAAGATTTCATGCCCATCTACATTTGATCTTGTACCTTGATCATAGGATTGTTTTGCAGGATTTGCAAGATGAAAGCCAGTTGCAGATTAACTGCAATTTATGAAATTTGAACTGGCCATTCTATTTTTCCATAAATAGGTTTAGGAGGTCGGGGGGAAACCGGAAATTGGCGTACAATATGCCAATTAGGGTATGGATTTTTTACTAAAAATAGCCAGTCACTTTAAACTTAACTTTTTCAGTGTTTCTTTACAAGTCACATTTATTTAGGGATGAAACATATGGAAATACAAAATTATATTTGTGTGCGGGAAGTACCGAAAACAGATGCAACACTTCCGGTCTATATGGCCTATGTTACGATGGTAGAGTTACTACAGCGGCGATTGTTACATCAAGTTTCTAAGTCGCAAATGGTTCCATTAAACATCTTTCAGCAAAATATTATTTGTACTGCCATAAATTAATGCAACATGGACAGAAAAATGGAAAACGATGAGTTTAAAGTGATTTGAGCTGTTTCTAGAAACAAATACATACCCTAATTGGCTTATTACGCCAATTTGCAGTTTTCCCTGACCTGTTTAGTGATTGTGCTTGCTTTTTCCAAAATGAGTTCCTTAGTTTTATTTGCCATCCCAACATTTGTTAGATATCAGTAATTAGCAAATGGTACCTAATGTGGTCTGCCTGCCTGTACCCGTAATAGCCTGTAATTGGCCCGTCAACACATAGTGCTGGACGGACTCTTGTTGTGGTGACTGCCCACTCTGGTCCCTCGGACCGCTGCCACGACGCTGCTTTACATCGTTTGCATCATTCCGTTGCATACTTCTGCAACACCTTTAAAACATAACAAATTTCAAAATGACAATGAAAACCCTAAACTTATCCTCCCACCTCCTGATATTTCATAATAAACTAATCAAAACATTCATTTTGGAGGGTTAAAAGTGTCTTAGAGATGAAGGAGCTAAATCTGGACACTACCCGTTGCTGTGACAATTTAAGATATGCATAACAATAATGTTGAAACAAATATTTCGTTTACGACTAGGCCTAGCAATGTTATATTAATCATATAGACTGAAATGAAAGCAACATTCCCTGTTTAGTTTATTGATGCATATATATTATGATGAACTTTTGTTTCTTCGATATCGTTTGCACAGCATATTCGGCATAGGTGCACAAGTCAAAATATGGAACTCTGTTACTCGAGTCGGTTCAAAGCAAACGCTACTGGTACAAGGCTTACATCGACATATTTCATCACTCATATCGTGTTTAACAGTTAAAGCTTGGCTTTCGTTTGAAAAAGTTATTTTCATAGCAACATATGAAAATATTGAACGTCAACCGATAAATCGCAACACTTTACGCGCTCGACACCGGTACTTGGGCGCGCATGCGGTCCGCCATTCATGCCTTCCCATGAGTCGCAAGTCCGCCGCCATATTGGTATGAATACATTATTTGCTTACCTGGATTTTGAGTTACAAATTTAACGATGAAAAACCACCCATCTTTGGTCATAAACCCTCAATCCAACCTTATCAGCAACTTATCTGAACATTTTGATGCAATGAACCGACAACCTCAAAAATAAAAGACATAAATTTCGATGCAACTATTTCTTGTCTCAAGTCACGGGATCTAAGCCATGACGCATCTCTGGCTGCAAAGGCTAACGAGAAAGGATGCGCATGCGCAATATTGGTAAGATGAAAGTTTTCGGAAGTTTATATGCTCGATTTTTCTTTCCAGGTAAAGTACACATCCGAGACACCCGAAGAATATGAAAATTTGTTAAAACACCCCTGATTGGTTGTCGCTCTAGATCACAACAATGGCGGCCAAGAAAGCACATGGACAGAAGTCGGATATTTTAAATGACATTAAAGTTAGCACGAAACAATGTACAGAAAGCAGAAAGGAGTCAAATAAAATAGTTGACATCATTTTATATGCTGAGGTATAAACTATCCAGTTGTGTTTCCCATAAGTGAAACATATAAAATGAAAATTGTGCTGAAAGTTGTTTATAATCGGATAATATATAATTTATAGTTAGTTTCTAGAATACTGTTAATGGAGAAGGTTAACTGCATTTGTGGAACTTGTTTGAAACTCAAGCTGAATTTGAGATCGCTCTTTATAGTAGACGGTGCTCAGGTTGTGCACAAAAGCGTATATTAATAAACCTGCTTATAACTTCTACTTCTGGGATGAATCCTCGATATCCATGGGTTACGATCACCTACGCTCTCTACACCCCTGGAATATGTCAACTTCCAACTTCAATGCTGTACTCGGGGGGGGGGGGGGGACCCGTAGCTGGTCATCACACCTAGGGGTCACCTATGGTATGTACATAAGTGCAGTGTGGAGCCTTTTGTGCAAGTTCAAACTATTTACCATGTCTGGTTTTACACCACCTCTCTTCTGACTGCTGCATTGATTGATTGAAGTTTCTCAGTGCATGCGACTCTGGACAACAGGATGTTCCACAATGTGATGGTGCAGGGAATGAATGAGTGTCTTTACGTTGGTTAGCAGTGTTAAATTCCTCTTCAAATATCCTAGTGTCCTGTTTACTTTGTTGATGTTGTCTATGTGCATGTCAGATTTGAAAGTGTCTGCTAGTTCTTTTCCTAGGTACCGTTGGTGCTTCAATATTTCAAAGGTTTGTCCTGACATCTGATAGTTGTAATGATGCGTTGTATCATTGTGCCATGTGTCTGCCCATTGACACAGTACGTATGATGAGGTCATGTTGTAATTTTTGGTGATCTGCTGGTGAGTTGATAGGTGAGTAGAGTATGCAGTCGTCCGTGAATAGTCTGATGGTGGAGTCAATGTTGTCTGCTGTCGTTGATGAATATTAAGAAAAGTGTCCGTCTTAGAAATGTTCCCTGTGGTACCCCGGATGTGACTGGGATGGTGTTTATGTTTTCCCTTCAAGTGTTACTTGTTGTGTTCTGTCTGTAAGGAAGCTGTTGATCCATTTCTGTGTGGTCCCCTGTATCCCGTAGTAGTGTAGTTTTGATGTAAGGCATTTGTGTGTGACTTTGTCAAATGCCTTTGGGAAGTCGAGTATGACGATGTCCACTTGAGTCTTGTTGTTGTTTATGTGCTTGGTGATGTCGGCTGTTGTGAGGAATAATTGTGTTTCACAGGAGCGTTTGAAAAAAACTGAAGGCTTGCTCAGGTAAAAACACCTGACCAATTGCTGGACTGCATGCCTGTCCTTTGAAGATACAAAGGAGCTCCAACTGACTTCAAAGCCTATCAATTTTTACCGTTATGTAACAACGAGATTCTTTTGATGTATACCAAAGGACCAAACTAGTCTTTGTTCTCATCAAAAATTAAGGTGGCCTACACAGAGCCTTCACTTTTGCTATGAGATATTCCAGGGGTGTATAGAGAGTGTAGGTGGTTTTAACCCCTGGATGTTGAGGATGAGTGGTGTAGAGTGTAGGTGGTTTTAACCCCTGGATGTCGAGGATGAGTGGTGTAGTGAAGCACTCTTCTTTCATGATTTATTTATCAAAATTGAGAAAGGATTGAAAAACAAATGTTAAATTCGACCAACATTTCCAAGGAGCAAAGAAACTTTTACGTAATCTTAATTGGCATTGAGTTATTTCACATCTGTTTCATACATTTTTTAATTCACAATGAATAGCAGTGCAAAATATGTGTAGTGTTTGAATTATAGAATATAGGTGATTCATTTGTAATTTAATGAAGAGAAAAAAACATTTTTTGAACATGATTGATATGACTGGTATGCATTTTAAAGGAATTAAAAAACAACATTAGAAAACTTTTAAAAGGAGGGTACCTGCCTGAAAATGAAATTATTGTTTTCTTAAACAGTTGCTCAGTGTAAGTTACAGAGTTTCATGAGCAAGCTGGAAGCATTAAGGGGTTAACGGCTATAAAATAATGTCCAATATATATATCATAGAAGTGTCCATCGAATAGTTCCACTTTTAACTTTTATATCTACATGTGGATGGTTTTTAGTTGGGTTGTTTTAAACATGGTTATTTTTTTCATTTCAGTCTATGGACAAAGATGTTTTGCTGGCTTGTGTTAAAGCATTTCACAAAATTTTTGTCAAGTTCCTGACAACAGGAGAAATGTTCTTAGAAATGACCCCTAAAGACACAACTGATAAAGGCAAGTATAAGAAGTGTTATTTATTGGGCCAGGTTAGCTTACGACGTTGTGTGTGGTGTCCATTGTCCATCCGCCCCACATCAACTTTTAAGCCCGCTATCATCAGACGTTGTCCAACTGACCATCTTTAAAAATATTATTGTTGATCACTATATCATGAGAAGTACTTGATAGATCATTTTGAAACTTCATTTGTTGGTTTCCCTTGGTCTGTCATTGTGTATTATCCCATTTTTGGGTTGATCCCAAAAACAATATGGCGAACAGGTGGCCATCTTGGATTTTAGAATAACAGACTGTTATAGCAATTACTTAAGAAGTACTGGATGGATCATTCTCAAATTTCATGTGAAGATTCCCTTTGGTCTCTTGTTCATTGTCCAGTTTGGACTGATCCGAAAATCAACATGGCAAACGGGTCTCACAACTTCTCACTCTAACACTCTTATCATGCATGCCTTTTAATTAGATCTCCCTAACTAAACCAAAATCCAGTTGTTTCTCCTTCCACTTCCAAGCTGAAATACTTTACTGTCTGTCCCTAAATTTAAATAGCATAATCCTTGCCCTATACAGTTACAAAAATAGCCATAAATCCTCCTAAATTGGAGCCCAGTGGTTAGCTTTAGCCGGATGCACAAACATCAATGCCAAAGACTGGACCCCACTTCACCTTTGAATTGGTCTCACTAATCTAGCTTAGATGTAGTTGGTCTTAGGTACCCGGTTTGGAAAAAACCTTTTCTTAGTATTATAGTTCTACTAAGATCTACACAGTCAAGTCTTAGGTACTAGTTTTGGAAATGCATATAATTTCTTGATGTCTTGTTACAAGCAATAAATACAGACATTTTAGAATAGCAAGGGGTAAAGACCATTACAGTACTATATAGTTTCCCTAAATAAATGACCTTGGACAACTTTCAGTGTCACATGGGTTAAATTTAATTGTACAATTATACATTTTAACGAACAAGTCTTCTTAATTACCAAAAAGCCCTGGGCAATGATAAAAGGTATGTAACAGAATGAAGGGCTACCAAATTTGTTCAAATGACCCACTTTTAAGGTCACATAAGTCATATATCTTAAAAACAACTTATCTTTCAAGAGCAAGTGAGTTTATGCAATAATGCGGTGTCTGTCTGGCATCCGGCATCAAGATTTTACTTCTCAGTAACCATAAAGCCCAGGCTACTGGACATTGGGCCTGTAGGTCACATGTATCATATGTTCAAATCTTTTAATAGATTCTTTTATTCTTAGACACAGCCAGTAGCTGTAGCTTATAATAAAAGTTTGAGACTAATACAGGCAACTGCATTAAGGATGAAAAAGGAAAACAGAAGAGATGGCTTGCTTGCTTGACCATGTATTCTCTAAGTATTTGATTTCTTCCAACTTTAATTACAACCACTCACATTCAAATACGAGTGATTCATGTAAGTTTATCAATTTGCTTTGTCATTGTCACAAACGAAGTGAAGTTTATGCATATTTCGGTACTTGTATTTTCAGGCCTGTGTAAAGAGGTTCAGTACAAAATTTGGCTGATGGAACGTTATCAGGACACGATTGACTGCCTTATCCAACTTCTACGATCTGAATACTCATCTATACAGGTATTGATACCACCTGTACAGGTTGATCACAAAGCTACACACTTGTTCACTGTTTTGTTATAGCAGCTAAAATTTTACAATGATTTGATGTCTTACCCCAAAATAAAGGTGCTTGTGGCCTCATGCTGAGTCTGTAATGTCTAGTGCTGAGTCAGATAATTTAGTTTTTATACGCCTGTCAAAAATGACGGGACGTATTATGGTATGGCGTTGTCCGTCGTAAACTTTTGTTTGTCCGGAGATCTCCTACAGTTTTCAACCGATTTCTTTCAAACTTGCTAGGCTTAACCACCATAACATGAAGTTGTGTTTTCCTGAAAGACAATTTGATTCAAGAATATTCACTAGAGTTATGGCCCTTTGGGACGCAATTTCGGGCATTATTTAGAAAGCGTCAGAACTTTTTTGTGTTTTCTTTAATTCCTCTGAAATTTGGTATGGTACTTCGAATATCTGTAATATTTAACATACATTACGGGTTTTGTTCAGTAATTTCAACTTTTTGCGTAACGGCATTTCATAGTTAGATATAGGCATTATGTAGAAAATGCATTTCTGTTGTAAACTGTTGTTTTGTCCGGAGATCTTCTCCTACAGTTTTCTACTGATATCTTTCAAACGTGCTAGGCTTAATCATCATGACATGAAGTTGTGTTTTCCTGAATTACAGTTTGTTTCAACAATATTTACTAGAGTTATGGCCCTTTGGAACTTCGTATCTGATGCAATTTCAGACCTTATGTAAAAAATGTCAGAACTTTTTTGCTTTTTCTTCAATTCCTCTAAAATTTTGTATGGTACTTGGAATATCTATAATATTTAACATATATTACGGGTTTTGTTGAGTTATTTCAGCTTTTCGCGTAACAGCGTTGCATAATTGCAATTGCAAAATATAGGCTTTATGTAGAAAATGCATTTCTGTCGTAAACTGTTGTTTTGTCCGGAGATCCTCTCCTACAGTTTTCAACTGATATCTTTCAAACTTGTTAGGCTTAATTATCATGACATGAATTTGTGTATTCCTGAATTACAGTTTGATTAGACAATATTTACTAGAGTAATGGCCCTTTGGAACTTCGTATCTGATGCAATTTCAGACCTTATGTAAAAAATGTCAGAACTTTTTTGTGTTTTCTTCAATTCCTCTAAAACTTTGTATGGTACTTTGAAAAGCTATAATATTTAACATATATTACGGGTTTTGTTGAGTTATTTCAACTTTTCGCGTAACATCATTGCATAATTGCAATTGCAAAATATAGGCATTTATATGTAGAAAATGCATTTCTGTTGTAAACTGTTGTTTGTCCGGAGATCTTCTCCTTCAGTTTTCAACCGATATCTTTCAAACTTGCTAGGTAAAATCATTATGACATGAAGTTGTATTTTCCTGAATGACAGTTTAATTCAACAACATTTACTAGAGTTATGGCCCTTTAGGACTTCATATATGATGCAGTTTTCGGATATTATGTAGAAAGTGTCAGAACTTTATTTGTGTTTCCATACCATTATACTTCCGATAGGGTACGACGGGCGTATCATGCCTCTGCTTGCGGTGCTCTTGTTACAGTGGTGATAGGTGCATTGTATTTGAAAATAAGTGAAATGATATGAAAATCAGAAATACAATGTACCTAGTATATGATTCTGTTTCTATTTCCTAGGAGCTAGCTCTATGTACCTTAATGAAGTTTGTGGAGACAGAAGGGAAAAATCCAGTGACAAAAGTCTCCTCAAAGAAGTCAAGTTTTCCAGTAGCTCTTTTTATGGTAAGCCATTTTTAGCTCACCTGCCCGAAGGGCAAGTGGGCTTATGCCATGGTGCATCGTTCGTCATCCGTCTGTCAGTTTTTCCTATAATCCCTACAAGTCCTGAACTACACAACAGGATTTGACCAAAGGCCAGAAACATCCTTGGGTGAAGAGGATTCAATTTTGTATAAATGATCGATCTGACCCCCCCCCCCCCCCCCCCCCCCCGGGCCTGAGGGTGGGGCCCAATAAGGAAAATACAGTAACTTCATTAAGATCCTTCTTCTTCTATAGGAATGATAGGATATTGTCCAAATTTGGTCTGAAATATCCTTGATTAAAGGGGATTCAATTTTGTATAAACTGTTGGTCTTACCTCCCTGGGGCCTGAGGGGTGGGGCCTAATAGGGAAATCAAAATTCTTCTTCTTGAGTAATGGCAGGATATTGTTCAAATTTGTTCTGAAGTATCCTTGGAGACGGGGGAATCAACTATGTATAAACCGTGGGTCTGACCCCCATTGGGCAGGAGGGAATCTAAAGTAAATCCTTCTTCTTTAGGAATGACAGGATATTGTTCAAATTTGTCAGCATCCTTTGATGACTGGGAAACAATTTTCTATAAACTGTTGGTAGAAAGCCCCTGGGGTCGCTGGGACTTAACCATCATCAACCACCCACATCCCCCCCCCCCCCCACCAGGTGGGGCCCAATAGGAGTAAATTAGTAAATACCTTATAATCCTTTCTACTTAATAAATGACAGGAAATTGTCAATTTTCTTCCATGATTGCTTTGAAACAACTTTATGGAGGTGAGCAATACAGGCCCTCTGGGCCTCTTGTTTATTGTTTGATAAAGTGTTTGGTAGCAGCGAGAGCGAAGATTCTTGTTTAGTGAGCTGACATTTCAAATGGTGATGTTAATAATACTTGTTTCCCCAAAAGTCAAAATTTATTATTAAATGCTTGAATAATATTCAGAAAAATTTAATTTGGATAATGAGTCAGTAGGATCATTGGTGGCAGATCTAGTACTGAAGGGTATATTGGTGGCAGATCAAGTACTGAAGGGTATATTGGTGGCAGATCTAGTATTGAAGGGTATATTGGTGGCAGATCTAGTATTGAAGGGTATATTGGTGGCAGATCTAGTACTGAAGGGTATATTGGTGGCAGATCTAGTATTGAAGGGAATATTGGTGGCAGATCTAGTACTGAAGGTTATATTGGTGGCAGATCTAGTATTGAAGGGTATATTGGTGGCAGATCTAGTATTGAAGGGTATATTGGTGGCAGATCTAGTACTGAAGGGTATATTGGTAGCAGATCTAGTACTGAAGGGTATATTGGTGGCAGATCTAGTATTGAAGGGTATATTGGTGGCAGATCTAGTATTGAAGGGTATATTGGTGGCAGATCTAGTACTGAAGGGTATATTGGTGGCAGATCTAGTATTGAAGGTTATATTGATGGCAGATCTAGTACTGAAGGGTATATTGGTGGCAGATCTAGTACTGAAGGGTATATTGGTGGCAGTTCTAGTATTGAAGGGTATATTGGTGGCAGATCTAGTACTGAAGGTTACATTGGTGGCAGATCTAGTATTGAAGGGTATATTGGTGGCAGATCTAGTATTGAAGGGTATATTGGTGGCAGATCTAGTACTGAAGGGTATATTGGTGGCAGATCTAGTACTGAAGGGTATATTGGTGGCAGATTTAGTATTGAAGGGTATATTGAAATGACCATATTTGCTATTTTTAGTGCCCCTCCCCCTATAAGTGCCCTTCCCCTTCTATGGTTGTATTACAATTATATAAACACTTCTACTGATATTGGCACTAATAAATGATTCTATTTAACGGTACGCTAAACGCATGTTTTCAATAAAAACACCCATATCATTAATTTGTGTACAAATTGTTGCACATTATGAGTACTACCCATTCTTGTCACAATGCATCATATTTACAATATCATGTATTTACTTTATAAAAACGACATGAGTTTTGTTATCCTCCTAAGTGCCCTACTTGGAACCATTTTTTAAGGTGCCCTGGACGCTAATGCAGTTTACATTCATGTCAAAGGCAATATGAATTTTGTTGCATGTATGATTATAAGACTCTTTCATGATCAAGGGTGTAAGATCGGAAATTTCATTTGAAGGGTTTTCAAATTTAGTGAAACCCAGGCTTAGCCAAGGATTTTGCCAAATTTGAAAATCCTGAGGGTGAAATTTCCTTATTTTACACCTTTGGTCATGAAAGGTGTATTGCCCTAGACAGGCCAGTATTACACACCTAGAAATGAGAGAAAAATTGATCTGTGATTTCTGATTGGTTAATCACAGAAATTGATGCAGCAGCTGATGAGTACAGAGGTTAACCTCCAGGATCTGATAGGGAAATTTCACGAGTATCTCACCTATGATGATGTCAGATTCCATGTGTTGAAATCCACGATGATGGACCTTAAAGAAAAACGGAAGATGGTCAGTATATTTGATGCATTTAACCCAATAAACATAAAATATAAAAACACACTTTCAGTTTCAGTGTCACTGGAGCCTAATGTGTTCAAAATCTTACCCTTTTTTCTCCATTCAATGGTTAACTTTTCATTTTCCAACTTCTTCACGTGAAATGGCTAACCCAATTTTAACCAAATATGGTCACTAGCATCAAAGATTTATAGTCCCCATCCTCCATGGGGTGGGGTCGAATAGTGAAAAAGCATGTTGTTTAAAAAAACTTCTCTTCAAATAGACAACTGAAATTAGTAGTGATGTCACGATGATCAATTCATGGTTCCGACAATCTCCCTTAAGCCCCGCCCCCCTTAGCAACGGTTGCTGTGCATCACAATAACAACAATATGACGACCGCTGAAGCAGCAACAACAGATTCTCTACGTTGTACTTTTTGTGTCGCCTGAAAAGGCGACATATAGGGATCACTATGTCGGCAGTGTCAGCGGTGTCGGCGGCGTCAGCACCAACAGTTTCCGTGCGATAACTTGAGTTTCCTTGGGCCAATCAAACTCAAACTTCATACAGTGCTTCCTTACCAAAAGTTCTCTCTTGGGATTGCTCTTCAGAGTCAAAGGTCAAGGTCACTGTTGCTATAAATAGAAAATCGGTTTCCGTGCAATTACTTGAGTTTCCTTGGGCCAATCAAACTCAAACTTCATAGAGTACTTCCTTTCCAAAAGTGCTCGCTTGGGATTGCTTTTCAGGGTCAAAGGTCAAGGTCACTGTTTCTATTCCACTTGGAACTGATACAATGCATATCCATAGATAAACTTATCTCCCAAATTGCTGCGCAGGCGACACATCCACTTCCGTGGAATTCTTGTTTTTCTTTTCTTAGATCAACACTAGAATATAATGATGTAAAAGGATTAGCCGTAATATTTTCCCCCCAAAAAAATCATCATTATTTTAAATAAAAAAATCTGTAGGGTCAGGATCGAAAAAATAGGTAGGGCCAGGTTACCGGAAACACATCTTTTTTTATAAGCCTGTCAAAAATGATGGGACGTATTATGGTATGGCATTGTCCGTCCGTCCGTCCGTCGTAAACTTTTGTTTGTCCGGATATCTCCTCCTACAGTTTTCAACCAATTTCTTTCAAACTTGCTAGGCTTAAAGGGGCATCCCGCGAAAGTCAGCTTTTTTTCATATTTTTTTCAAAATATTACATACACATATCGAGTGGGTATTCTTATGGACTGCGACGATCGGATTTTGCATAAATGTATTCATAAAATAAATAATTTCAAAATAACTAGTGGAATTCCAGAACGTCTGGCTAGACGGTTTGGTTTGGGATTTCCACCTACCAACGCATGCGCAGCAAGCGCCGCTTCCATTGTAAACACTCTATCTGATATTACCGTTACACCACGATAAGGCCTAACTACTAAGCGAAAAGTTGCCGAATGGTCAAAATATGACGCAAGACTGCGTTACGGAATCATATTGAGAGATGGGAAGTATTTAAAGGAGAAACTACCTGCTCTATTGTGTGTATGTAACATATTTCTTCTGGGTAACGGTAACATGCACAAATAAAGCTTTGATTTGGTTTTGAGGCTACCCAAGGGGAAACTGTTTCAGTCTTCTGTTGCATAAAATGCGTGTGTAATATGAAACTTAAAAGTGTGTTTATAATATTCCCTTTATAAAATCTTATGTTCCAGTAAAACAGTATGATCTAATTATATTGCTGGATAGAAAGACATTTTCAAATACAATATATACCATAACAGAAAAAGTCGTTTGATTACGTTGTAAAACGGGACGTGCGACCGAGGTACATACGGCTTCAATTTGGACAAAAGGAATAAAAAAAATATGTTTTCACGCGTAAAAAAGGTGATATTCTTACTTAATCTATAAGTTAGTGAAGGTACAAATATCATTGGGTTGCGACCCCGGTATTGAATTTGATACGAAAATATATACATAACGGGGAAATTTAAAAAAAAAAAAAGCCAAAGTTATACAACATATACCTATATGTATATTCCATTCCTGCAGGTTTTTTTTTAAAAAGGTCACCGTCCCTTTACAAGACGACAAAAAAGATGTAAAAAGAAAGCGGAATTAACATATTCATAACGGTTAGTTTTAAGTGTTTTAACAGTTCCAAATCTGATATATGTAGTCATGCTTAGTGTGTGGTGTGTTATATGAGTGTATGGACTTAAATGTTCGCATTTCGTGATACGTGTTAACGTGTGAAGACGCTGAAAGTTGGATAGATTTTAAATGAATATGAATGTATCTTGTATATATATAGAAAGTTTGAAAAAAAATCCTGAAGACATTGAGTTGTAAAAAAAATCGCAAACATTTCATGTCATTTTATTTCGTACTTTTCAATGCATGCTACATACATTTTATGAAATCATCTGAAAAGTTGGGTTCGTGAATATTACCTTTTACATAAATTAAGGTTTGTACCATGGCCGTATTCCGTACCCATGTGTACCGGCCTCGGTCAGGTAAATATAATATAGATAATTCCTGGTGTCGATATATGGTGCCGATATGCCGACAATTACTCTTCATTTGAATATCGGTATGTGTGCAATTGATGTCTATTTTTAATGTGAATGTGATTCAATAAGTTTATACACGGACTTTGTCTCTGTTTCATCAGCCGTATACATTACGCGTCCCCTCCCGTGTGGCCCCTTCCGTCAAACCGATCAGGGAACATGCGGCACACCTGTCACGTTGCGTCATTCCCGCTATTTTCATCTGGGCTTTCCCGAGGAATGCGATTTTGCAAGTGGTCATAATAGACATTTTGAGTCCACTTTGAATATGGGAATAACAGGAAAGTATAATTAGTAGTGCAGACGCTATGTATATTCAAGAACAGACATTTAGGCTTTCGCGGGATGCCCCTTTAATCACCATAACATGAAGTAGTGTTTTCCTGAAAGACAATTGATTCGAGAATATTCACTAGATTTATGGCCCTTTGGGACGCAATTTCAGGCATTATTCAGAAAACGTCAGAATTTTTTATGCTTTCTTTAATTCCTCTAAAATTTGGTATGGTACTTCGAGTATCTATATTATTTAACATATATTACGGGTTTTGTTCAGTAATTCCAACTTTTTGCGTAACAGCATTTCATAGTTAGATATAGGCATTATGTAGAAAATGCATTTCTGTTGTAAACTGTTGTTTTGTCCAGAGATCTTCTCCTACAGTTTTCAACCGATATCTTTCAAACTTGCTAGGCTTAATCATCATGACATGAAGTTGTGTTTTCCTGAATGACAGTTTAATTCAACAATATTTACTAGAGTTATGGCCCTTTAGGACTTTGTATCTGATGCAGTTTTCAGATATTATGTAGAAAGTGTCAGAATTTTCTTTGTGTTTCCATACCATTATACTTCCGATAGCGTACGACCGGCGTATCATGCCTTCGCTTGCAGTGCTTTTGTTATTTTAGGTCTCATCTATTTTCATTTTTCATAGATAACATATAATGTATGTGAATAAAACTATTTTTCCTCATCACATGTACTGCACATAGAAATACTTATAACATGTACTGCACATAGAAATACTTATCACATGTACTCCACATAGAAATACTTATCACATGTACTGCACATAGAAATACTTATAACATGTACTGCACATAGAAATACTTATCACATGTACTCCACATAGAAATACTTATCACATGTACTGCACATAGAAATACTTATAACATGTACTGCACATAGAAATACTTATCACATGTACTCCACATAGAAATACTCACCACATGTACTCCACATAGAAATACACACCACATGTACTCAACATCAAATTACTTATCACTTGCTGCTATCCAATGTTCTTACTTATTGAAAATCTATCTGTCTAAGAAAGTGTAGACATATAAGTCTTTGTCTTGGAAAAGAGTATGGATATTGCTGGGTATAAAAGTACATTACCTGACATTCCAGTTATTGTTGTCTATTGTTTCAATGTTGTAGACACCTGGAGACATATATCTCAACAACATTTTTGCTATCCTGGAGCATGTAAGCTTTCCCACATCTTCTGAGGAAAATCTCTCAACCTTCCTAACCTCACAGCCAGGTAAGTAAACACACACTGTTAAAACCTCCCAATCTTCTTACCCTCACAGCCAGATAAGTAAACACTGTTAAAACCTCCCAAACTTCTTACCCTCACAGCCAGATAAGTAAACACACACTGTTTAAACCTCCCAATCTTCTTACCCTCACAGCCAGATAAGTAAACACTGTTAAAACCTCCCAGTCTTCTTACCCTCACAGCCAGATAAGTAAACACACACTGTTAAAACCTCCCAATCTTCTTACCCTCACAGCCAGATAAGTAAACACTGTTAAAACCTCCCAGTCTTCTTACCCTCACAGCCAGATAAGTAAACACACACTGTTTAAACCTCCCAATCTTCTTACCCTCACAGCCAGATAAGTAAACACTGTTAAAACCTACCAATCTTCTTACCCTCACAGCCAGATAAGTAAACACACACTGTTTAAACCTCCCAATCTTCTTACCCTCACAGCCAGTTAAGTAAACACACACTGTATAAACCTCCCAATCTTCTTACCCTCACAGCCAGTTAAGTAAACACACACTGTTTAAACCTCCCAATCTTCTTACCCTCACAGCCAGGTTAGTAAACACACACTGTTTAAACCTCCCAATCTTCTTACCCTCACAGCCAGATAAGTAAACACACACTGTTTAAACCTCCCAATCTTCTTACCCTCACAGCCAGGTTAGTAAACACACACTGTTTAAACCTCCCAATCTTCTTACCCTCACAGCCAGATAAGTAAACACACACTGTTTAAACCTCCCAATCTTCTTACCCTCACAGCCAGGTTAGTAAACACACACTGTTTAAACCTCCCAATCTTCTTACCCTCACAGCCAGTTAAGTAAACACACACTGTTTAAACCTCCCAATCTTCTTACCCTCACAGCCAGGTTAGTAAACACACACTGTTTAAACCTCCCAATCTTCTTACCCTCACAGCCAGGTTAGTAAACACACACTGTTAAAACCTACCAATCTTCTTACCCTCACAGCCAGATAAGTAAACACACACTGTTAAAACCTCCCAAACTTCTTACCCTCACAGCCAGATAAGTAAACACACACTGTTAAAACCTCCCAATCTTCTTATCCTCACAGCCAGGTTAGTAAACACACACTGTTTAAACCTACCAATCTTCTTACCCTCACAGCCAGATAAGTAAACACACACTGTTTAAACCTCCCAATCTTCTTACCCTCACAGCCAGGTTAGTAAACACACACTGTTTAAACCTCCCAATCTTCTTACCCTCACAGCCAGATAAGTAAACACACACTGTTTAAACCTCCCAATCTTCTTACCCTCACAGCCAGGTTAGTAAACACACACTGTTTAAACCTCCCAATCTTCTTACCCTCACAGCCAGATAAGTAAACACACACTGTTTAAACCTCCCAATCTTCTTACCCTCACAGCCAGGTTAGTAAACACACACTGTTTAAACCTCCCAATCTTCTTACCCTCACAGCCAGGTTAGTAAACACACACTGTTTAAACCTTCCAATCTTCTTACCCTCACAGCCAGATAAGTAAACACACACTGTTTAAACCTCCCAATCTTCTTACCCTCACAGCCAGGTTAGTAAACACACACTGTTTAAACCTCCCAATCTTCTTACCCTCACAGCCAGATAAGTAAACACACACTGTTTAAACCTCCCAATCTTCTTACCCTCACAGCCAGGTTAGTAAACACACACTGTTTAAACCTCCCAATCTTCTTACCCTCACAGCCAGGTTAGTAAACACACACTGTTTAAACCTTCCAATCTTCTTACCCTCACAGCCAGATAAGTAAACACACACTGTTTAAACCTCCCAATCTTCTTACCCTCACAGCCAGGTTAGTAAACACACACTGTTTAAACCTCCCAATCTTCTTACCCTCACAGCCAGGTTAGTAAACACACACTGTTTAAACCTCCCAATCTTCTTACCCTCACAGCCAGATAAGTAAACACATACTGTTTAAACCTCCCAATCTTCTTACCCTCACAGCCAGGTTAGTAAACACACACTGTTTAAACCTCCCAATCTTCTTACCCTCACAGCCAGGTAATGAAACAGACACTGTTAAAACCTATCTTTTTTTTTGAAAGCTGTCCAAGAATACTTTGGAGGTTATACAGTATATACCGAAAAAGACTATGCTTTTGGGTTTTAACACAAAAAATAATGCTGATTATCCTTATCATTAACCGATTTGTTTTTGTTGTCATAAAGAGATTTGATGAAGAGTTTATCAGGACAGGTAACAGAAACCTTGCCAAATCTTTTGTTTTCACTATCATAATTGTATATCGATATAAAGCGGTCAGGGATTTAAGTGATGCAGGATCATGAAGACAATGAGCAAGTTTCATGGATGCCATCTTGGTCTCATTGAGAAATATTCTGTATTCTGTATCTTTGTATGAAATGAAAGTAGACAAATTTTCAATGGGCTCAGTAGTATGACTTCTCTTTATTGAGAATGATGCCTAACTTCTCACTTTGAGGATATGGAATTTACTTGGATGCAACCAAGATTTACATGGCAGGTGTCGTCGATGAAGCAGAACACACTTAATCTTCCGGAACACCTGCTCTTATTTCCTTGTACTTTTTAAGCGTGTCTGTGTAAATATTTCCTTTGGTCATATTTTGCCAGTAGATTAATCAATTTTGAGTTAGGATTATGGTTTTGCTGATATTTCAATATTTTATGATTTTAGCTCACCTGGTCCAAAGGACTAAGGTGAGCTTATGCCATACCGCAGCGTCCGTCTGTCGTCCATCCTTCAACAATCAGCATCTTTTTCATAACCGCTTAACAGAATTTGACCTAATTTGGTCAGAAGCATTCCTATGGGAAGGGGACTCAAAATTGTACAAATGGTGGGGCTGACCTCCTGGGGGCCTGAGGGGCGGGTTAAGAGAGGTCAATTTACGCTATAATGATATAAATGACTTCTTCTCTGAAACCGAACAATGTATATTGCTCATATTTGCCTGGTAGCATCACTATGGGACTGGGATTCAAAAGTGTACAAATGGTGGGGCTGCCCCCCCCCCCCCCCCATGCGCCTGAAGGGCAGGGCCAAAAGGGGTCAATTTTGGCATTATTGATATTAAAGACTTCTTCTCTGGATCTAAGCAATGTATGACATTTATGTTTCAGTGGTAGCATATTTAGGTGGCTGGGATTCAGATTTATACAAACGATGGAACTCATCCTCAGGGGCCTGATGGGCCGGGTCAAAAGGCAGCCATTTGGCAATATTGATATCATATAACTTTTAAATGGTTAAGAGTCCCATCCCAAAACTATGTATGTAATTGCTGAGCATAAAGAAGCAATCACAGGTATGATTTTATATTTGAAAATATTTTATCATGATAACCTAGATACCAATGTATCCAGGTGAGCGATACAGGCCATCTGGGCCTCTTGTTTTTACATATCTTATTTCCAAAACTCATTTCATAACATTTACACACATTTTAAACAAGGATGATTTGGGATCATGCATGCATTTTCTGTTTATAGTTTTTTTCTCCAAACTTTCAGATGATCTCCAATTGAAGATGGCATCATTGAAGGAACACAAACGTTTGTTTTCTACCTCGTGGGTAACATTCCTCACCTTCCAGGTACGTCACTGAGATATCAGGATATATACCTATAATTAGTCAGAGAGCAGTCCTCCCACTCCAGGTACGTCACTGAGATATCAGGATATATACCTACAATAAGTCAGAGAACAGTCCTCCCACTCCAGGTATGTCACTGAGATATCAGGATATATACCTACAATAAGTCAGAGAACAGTCCTCCCACTCCAGGTATGTCACTGAGATATCAGGATATATACCTATAATTAGTCAGAGAACAGTCCTCCCACTCCAGGTACGTCACTGAGATATCAGGATATATACCTACAATAAGTCAGAGAACAGTCCTCCCACTCCAGGTACGTCACTGAGATATCACGATATATACCTACAATAAGTCAGAGAACAGTCCTCCCACTCCAGGTATGTCACTGAGATATCAGGATATATACCTACAATAAGTCAGAGAACAGTCCTCCCACTCCAGGTACGTCACTGAGATATCACGATATATACCTACAATAAGTCAGAGAACAGTCCTCCCACTCCAGGTACGTCACTGAGATATCACGATATATACCTACAATAAGTCAGAGAACAGTCCTCCCACTCCAGGTACGTCACTGAGATATCACGATATATACCTACAATAAGTCAGAGAACATTCCTCACCTTCCAGGTACGTCACTGAGATATCAGGATATATACCTACAATAAGTCAGAGAACATTCCTCACCTTCCAGGTACGTCACTGAGATATCAGGATATATACCTACAATAAGTCAGAGAACAGTCCTCCCACTCCAGGTACGTCACTGAGATATCACGATATATACCTACAATAAGTCAGAGAACAGTCCTCCCACTCCAGGTACGTCACTGAGATATCAGGATATATACCTACAATAAGTCAGAGAACAGTCCTCCCACTCCAGGTACGTCACTGAGATATCAGGATATATACCTACAATAAGTCAGAGAACAGTCCTCCCACTCCAGGTATGTCACTGAGATATCAGGATATATACCTACAATAAGTCAGAGAACAGTCCTCCCACTCCAGGTACGTCACTGAGATATCAGGATATATACCTACAATAAGTCAGAGAACAGTCCTCCCACTCCAGGTATGTCACTGAGATATCAGGATATATACCTACAATAAGTCAGAGAACAGTCCTCCCACTCCAGGTATGTCACTGAGATATCAGGATATATACCTACAAAAAGTCAGAGAACAGTCCTCCCACTCCAGGTATGTCACTGAGATATCACGATATATACCTACAATAAGTCAGAGAACAGTCCTCCCACTCCAGGTATGTCACTGAGATATCAGGATATATACCTACAATAAGTCAGAGAACAGTCCTCCCACTCCAGGTATGTCACTGAGATATCACGATATATACCTACAATAAATGTGAGGTATTGAAACTTTATAATTTCTGAAGCATTTTACTTCCAGCTGCCAATTAATCTGTATCGACGTACACTGGTCATTCTCCATGACAAAGTTATGCCGTATATGACAAGTCCTCTGATGCTGTGTGACTTCCTCACAGAGTCTTATAACATAGGTAAGTACCACAGTAACCAGGGTAAGTACTACAGTAACCAGGGTAAGTACTACAGTAACCAGGGTAAGTACTACAGTAACCAGGGTAAGTACTACAGTAACCAGGGTCAGTACTACAGTAACCAGGGTAAGTACTACAGTAACCAGGGTAAGTACTACAGTAACCAGGGTAAGTCATACTGTAACCAGGGTAAGTACTACAGTAACCAGGGTAAGTCATACTGTAACCAGGGTCAGTACTACAGTAACCAGGGTAAGTACTAAAGTAACCATGGTAAGTCATATTGTAAACAGGGTAAGTCATACTGTCACCAAGGTAAGTCACACTGTAACCAGGGTAAGTACCACAGTGACCAGGGTAAGTACTAAAATGACCAGGGTAAGTACCACAGTGACCAGGGTAAGTACTACAGTAACCAGGGTAAGTCATATTGTAACCAGGGTAAGTCATACTGTAACCAAGGTAAGTCACACTGTAACCAGGGTAAGTAATACAGTAACCAGGGTAAGTCATACTGTAACCAGGGTAAGTACTACAGTAACCAGGGTAAGTCATATTGTAACCAGGGTAAGTCATACTGTAACCAAGGTAAGTCACACTGTAACCAGGGTAAGTAATACAGTAACCAGGGTAAGTCATACTGTAACCAGGGTAAGTACTACAGTAACCAGGGTAGGTCACACTATAACCAGGGTAAGTCACACTATAACCAGGGTAAGTCACACTATAACCAGGGTAAGTCATACTGTAACCAGGGTAAGTTCCACAGTAACAAGGGTAAATCATACTGTAACCAGGGAAACTTCCACAGTAACAAGGGTAAGTCATACTGTAACCAGGGTAAGTCATACTGTAACCAGGGTAAGTTCCACAGTAACAAGAGTAAGTCATACTGTAACCAGGGTAAGTCATACTGTAACAGATACCATACCAATTGAAAAGAGAGACCGACATCAACAGCTGACACAACACGTCTATCCCACACCGACTGTGATACAACAGCTGACACAACACGTCTATCCCACACCGACTGTGATACAACAGCTGACACAACACGTCTATCCCACACCGACTGTGATACAACAGCTGACACAACACGTCTATCCCACACCGACTGTGATACAACAGCTGACACAACACGTCTATCCCACACCGACTGTGATACAACAGCTGACACAACACGTCTATCCCACACCGACTGTGATACAACAGCTGACACAACACGTCTATCCCACACCGACTGTGATACAACAGCTGACACAACACGTCTATCCCACACCGACTGTGATACAACAGCTGACACAACACGTCTTTCCCACACCGACTGTGATACAACAGCTGACACAACACGTCTTTCCCACACCGACTGTGATACAACAGCTGACACAACACGTCTATCCCACACCGACTGTGATACAACAGCTGACACAACACGTCTATCCCACACCGACTGTGATACAACAGCTGACACAACACGTCTATCCCACACCGACTGTGATACAACAGCTGACACAACACGTCTATCCCACACCGACTGTGATACAACAGCTGACACAACACGTCTATCCCACACCGACTGTGATACAACAGCTGACACAACACGTCTATCCCACACCGACTGTGATACAACAGCTGACACAACACGTCTATCCCACACCGACTGTGATACAACAGCTGACACAACACGTCTATCCCACACCGACTGTGATACAACAGCTGACACAACACGTCTATCCCACACCGACTGTGATACAACAGCTGACACAACACGTCTATCCCACACCGACTGTGATACAACAGCTGACACAACACGTCTATCCCACACCGACTGTGATACAACAGCTGACACAACACGTCTATCCCACACCGACTGTGATACAACAGCTGACACAACACGTCTATCCCACACCGACTGTGATACAACAGCTGACACAACACGTCTATCCCACACCGACTGTGATACAACAGCTGACACAACACGTCTATCCCACACCGACTGTGATACAACAGCTGACACAACACGTCTATCCCACACCGACTGTGATACAACAGCTGACACAACACGTCTATCCCACACCGACTGTGATACAACAGCTGACACAACACGTCTATCCCACACCGACTGTGATACAACAGCTGACACAACACGTCTATCCCACACCGACTGTGATACAACAGCTGACACAACACGTCTATCCCACACCGACTGTGATACAACAGCTGACACAACACGTCTATCCCACACCGACTGTGATACAACAGCTGACACAACACGTCTATCCCACACCGACTGTGATACAACAGCTGACACAACACGTCTATCCCACACCGACTGTGATACAACAGCTGACACAACACGTCTATCCCACACCGACTGTGATACAACAGCTGACACAACACGTCTATCCCACACCGACTGTGATACAACAGCTGACACAACACGTCTATCCCACACCGACTGTGATACAACAGCTGACACAACACGTCTATCCCACACCGACTGTGATACAACAGCTGACACAACACGTCTATCCCACACCGACTGTGATACAACAGCTGACACAACACGTCTATCCCACACCGACTGTGATACAACAGCTGACACAGTCTATCCCACACCGACTGTGATACAACAGCTGACACAACACGTCTATCCCACACCGACTGTGATACAACAGCTGACACAACACGTCTATCCCACACCGACTGTGATACAACAGCTGACACAACACGTCTATCCCACACCGACTGTGATACAACAGCTGACACAACACGTCTATCCCACACCGACTGTGATACAACAGCTGACACAACACGTCTATCCCACACCGACTGTGATACAACAGCTGACACAACACGTCTATCCCACACCGACTGTGATACAACAGCTGACACAACACGTCTATCCCACACCGACTGTGATACAACAGCTGACACAACACGTCTATCCCACACCGACTGTGATACAACAGCTGACACAACACGTCTATCCCACACCGACTGTGATACAACAGCTGACACAACACGTCTATCCCACACCGACTGTGATACAACAGCTGACACAACACGTCTATCCCACACCGACTGTGATACAACAGCTGACACAACACGTCTATCCCACACCGACTGTGATACAACAGCTGACACAGTCTATCCCACACCGACTGTGATACAACAGCTGACACAGTCTATCCCACACCGACTGTGATACAACAGCTGACACAGTCTATCCCACACCGACTGTGATACAACAGCTGACACAACACGTCTATCCCACACCACTGTGATACAACAGCTGACACAACACGTCTATCCCACACCGACTGTGATACAACACGTGACACAACACGTCTATCCCACACCGACTGTGATACAACAGCTGACACAACACGTCTATCCACACCGACTGTGATACAACAGCTGACACAACACGTCTATCCCACACCGACTGTGATACAACAGCTGACACAACACGTCTATCCCACACCGACTGTGATACAACAGCTGACACAACACGTCTATCCCACACCGACTGTGATACAACAGCTGACACAACACGTCCTATCCCACAACCGACTGTGATACAACAGCTGACACAATCACGTCTATCCCACACCGACTGTGATACAACAGCTGACACAACACGTCTATCCCACACCGACTGTGATACAACAGCTGACACAACACGTCTATCCCACACCGACTGTGATACAACAGCTGACACAACACGTCTATCCCCACACCGACTGTGATACAACAGCTGACACAACACGTCTATCCCACACCGACTGTGATACTTTCGTCTAGTTCTCCTCCTTTGTGTATAACATTCTCTTTTGAATAAGGCAAAGGTGCAGTGTAAGTGTGGACGAGCAACACTTGACTCACTGTTCACTTATTAAATCACAAAATATGTGTTTCGCCAGAAACTGTCCTCTTCCCGGATCTTGTTGCTGCTCAATGTTTACATTGGATTATTCAATCCGGTAAAATCATTCCAGTCTTTCTATAGAGTATCCATTTAATGCGTCGAAAGTAGTGCGATATTAGGTTTATCGATTGTTTCAGCCTGATTTGTATGTATAAACTCGCCTGGCGTCAGATCAAACAAAAAATAGTTAAAACAAGCATTTATGGTGTTTATGGAAAAGGGGATGTCATCAGAACATGTTGCATGAAATATTGAATTAATATAAAACAATGTGTTTGTTGAATGATGCAGTTGTAAAAAATTGAAGCGGACATATAGGTCGGCCTGGTGTCTACGTTAACATAAGATCAGGTTGATACAGTCGATCAATTCTTAACCTTTTTGCTTTTACATAGATTCTATTAGATACTTGTACATTTGCCGGGTTGCAAACTGCGTGATCATCGGCTTATGTACGGTGAATTTCTTACCCATGATAAGTATCAAATTTTATATCTGTCAAAGCGACCATATTTTTTGCCAAGAACAATAACTAACGCGCCGAGAGATAGTATACACTGTATATCAATACTTTGTTAGTGTCAATAGCTATTTTGGTACAAAATATTTTACTGATTGCATAAATAATTGCCTAGTTGATGATAAAGGTGAAAACTGTATTAAGAAATAGAAAAATGTAATTTGGGTTTGTCTGTCAGTCCATCTGTCAGTCAAACTTAGTTTCCGTGCAATAACGGCAACAATTTTTCTCTGATTTTCTTGAAACTTGGTTACAAGGTAAATTGCCTAAAGTGCTCAGCCAAGTTCGTTCACCACTTTTGGGAGACAATATTTAGTGAAGTTATGGCCCTTTGATTATCAAAAAAATGTCATTTTCTGCCATTTTCGTGCAATAACAGCATAAAATATTATCCGATTATCTTGAAACTTTGTTACATGGTAAAATGCCAATAGGGCTCGGCCAGGTTCGATCGCCACTTTTTGTGGATTTTTTGGTGCAGAGTTATGGCCCCTTGATTAAAGAAAATGTCATGTTCTGCCATTTCTGTGTAATAACTGCAACAAATATTATCCGATTTCCTTCAAATTTGGTAATAAGATTAACACCGCTTCTATTTCAGGTACTTCTAAAAATAAACTTCTTCTATGTGTGGACCCTCTAAAAATAACCTGGAATCCTGGGGTGGGGTAGATTTTTTAGTAGAATAGCCCTCAGAAGAAATCAGTGTTAGAATTTGGCATCAGATGTGTATCAATAAAAACATCAATATTGATTTACTGAAATTTGATTATTAATTATTTTTGCAGGTGGTGCTATCAGTCTGTTATCTCTGAATGGCATATTTGTGTTGGTCCAGCAATATAATCTGTAAGTATTCCAATTCTCAACACAAATTATCATATTGGATGAAGCAAATTAATACACATGATAAATCACATTCATGAAAAAATGCAGTACAGTAAAACCTCGTTATATCGCCACCTTCTGTTCTCATCGATTTTGGCGATATAACGAGTTTGGTGGTATATCGGGTTCAATATTCAAACCCGAGTTTGCCATCCAAACCTTATAACAAGTGTTTCAATAACAACTGTAAATTTTGAAGATCAAAATTAACTTCAGAAATTGTTTTTAAAAAAAATTTCATTCATATCAAATTATTGCATCGAATTGTACATAAATATACATTTATCCCTTATCGTGCTCTCGCGGCATATTCCCCGATGCAGACATACCGCTCTGACTGCTCATTGTGGCATATAGGCCTACCGTCCGAAAACAAATACGGGAATGTCCCCATTTTGCTGCGGATCTAATACGGAAATGATGACATCTTCCCAACATGTAATTCTGTGTAATTTGATTGGCTGATAAAAATACTCTCGGAGATTTCCTTCACCAACACGAACTTGGATGCAAAATGCTGGCATCGAGTTGGCCTTTCATGATGATGAGGAGAGGGATGTTTTTTTCCGCAAATTTGAATGGTTTCATGATATTGTTTTCATCATAACTTCCGAAACTTACCAGTAGAAAGACAACAAAGGAATAGCCATGGTTCATTGATCATGATTCCATGTGTGTACACACGGTCACCTGTCAGTCGGCAGTCAGTCACGTAACAATAACAATTCAACGTGTCCTTCTGACCTCAATTTGGCGATATTAACGAGGTCATGATAGTGTTATTTTAACCATTTGTTCTGGAAATGTTATGGCGGATGGCAAGAGGCGAGTTTGGCGGTAAAACGGGTGCATTAATATGGATGGAAATCCATTCTGAATAAATTCATGGCGATAAGCGGGTTTGGCGGTATAACGGGTGGCAATATAACGGGGTTTTACTGTATTTGAATATGGAAATTTAAATGAAATAGCAAGTTTAATTAAAAAAAGAAAAACAAAAATTTCAGCAAGTAGAAATTTCAAGCACTCGCTGTTTTTAGAAAAAGAATTGAATAATAGATAAAATTGAGTGATAAATACCCTATATAGCATAAAATGATTCTGTCAAAACTCCACAGAAACACTGGCCACAAGAGCATACTGTCAAAACTCCACAGAAACACTGGCTACCAGAGCATACTGTCAAAACTCCACAGAAACACTGGCTACCAGAGCATACTGTCAAAACTCCACTGAAACACTGGCCACCAGAGCATACTGTCAAAACTCCACTGAAACACTGGCCACCAGAGCATACTGTCAAAACTCCACTGAAACACTGGCTACCAGAGCATACTGTCAAAACTCCACTGAAACACTGGCCACCAGAGCATACTGTCAAAACTCCACTGAAACACTGGCCACCAGAGCATACTGTCAAAACTCCACTGAAACACTGGCCACCAGAGCATACTGTCAAAACTCCACTGAAACACTGGCCACCAGAGCATACTGTCAAAACTCCACAGAAACACTGGCTACCAGAGCATACTGTCAAAACTCCACAGAAACACTGGCCACCAGAGCATACTGTCAAACTCTACAAAAACACTGGCTACCAGAGCATACTGTCAAAGCTCCACAAAAACACTGGCTACCAGAGCATACTGTCAAAACTCCACAGAAACACTGGCTACCAGAGCATACTGTCAAAACTCCACAGAAACACTGGCCACCAGAGCATACTGTCAAAACTCCACAAAAACACTGGCTACCAGAGCATACTGGTCAAAACTCCACTGAAACACTGGCTACCAGAGCATACTGTCAAAACTCCACAGAAACACTGGCCACCAGAGCATACTGTCAAAACTCCACAAAAACACTGGCTACCAGAGCATACTGGTCAAAACTCCACAGAAACACTGGCTACCAGAGCATACTGTCAAAACTCCACAGAAACACTGGCCACCAGAGCATACTGTCAAACTCCACAAAAACACTGGCTACCAGAGCATACTGTCAAAACTCCACAGAAACACTGGCTACCAGAGCATACTGTCAAAACTCCACAAAAACACTGGCTACCAGAGCATACTGGTCAAAACTCCACTGAAACACTGGCTACCAGAGCATACTGTCAAAACTCCACAGAAACACTGGCCACCAGAGCATACTGTCAAAACTCCACAAAAACACTGGCTACCAGAGCATACTGGTCAAAACTCCACTGAAACACTGGCTACCAGAGCATACTGGTCAAAACTCCACTGAAACACTGGCTACCAGAGCATACTGTCAATACTCCACAGAAACACTGGCCACCAGAGCATACTGTCAAAACTCCACAGAAACACTGGCCACCAGAGCATACTGTCAAAACTCCACAGAAACACTGGCTACCAGAGCATACTGTCAATACTCCACAGAAACACTGGCCACCAGAGCATACTGTCAAAACTCCACAGAAACACTGGCTACCAGAGTATACTGTCAAAACTCCACTGAAACACCCCAAAGCTCTGGAGAAGTACTAGGTCAATCTTTCTTAAATTTCATGTATAGATCCCACTTGTCCCTAGTTAAACCCTTTTCATTTTGAGACTCGTAAACGAAAAAACAAATGGCTAAAAAGCGATCGTCTGTGATTTCAGCTTCCATAGTAATTCATAGATTTCATATTTATAGTAACAAACTAGTATACTGAAGAGGGTTTTTCCGGATTATGTCCGCCGAGTCCTCTGTAACACATTCAACATATAAACTGTATAAATAAAATAATGCACACATTAAAACTATACTTCATTGAAATCACTCGTCTAACTTGTGCATTGTCCAGTTTTTTTAAGTGTTCCATAAGACAATCTGGTTTCATTGGGCCGTCCTGGATAGTGATAGTTTGTGATCACTATGTCTTGAAAACTAGCGGATGCATTCCTCTCAAATTTCTTAAGTTGGTTCTGTTTCGTCCTTAGTTGTGCATGGTCTAATTTTTAGACTGTTCCTGGGAGAAAATATCATCCCTCTGGTATCTCTTGTATGCTATACACGGTAGATATAAATCTGTGTATTTAATGCTATACCCGGTAGATATAAATCTGTGTATTTAATGCTATACACGGTAGATATAAATCTGTGTATTTAATGCTATACACGGTAGATATAAATCTGTGTATTTAATGCTATACACGGTAGATATAAATCTGTGTATTTAATGCTAAACCCGGTAGATATAAATCTGTGTATTTAATGCTATACAAGGTAGATATAAATCTGTGTATTTAATGCTATACACGGTAGATATAAATCTGTGTATTTAATGCTATACACGGTAGATATAAATCTGTGTATTTAATGCTATACCCGGTAGATATAACATTTATCTGTGTATTTAATGCTATACCTGGTAGATATAAATCTGTGTATTTAATGCTATACCCGGTAGATATAAATCTGTGTATTTAATGCTATACCCGGTAGATATAACATTTATCTGTGTATTTAATGCTATACCCGGTAGATATAAATCTGTGTATTTAATGCTACACCCGGTAGATATAACATTTATCTGTGTATTTAATGCTATACCCGGTAGATATAAATCTATGTATTTAATGCTATACCCGGTAGATATAACATTTATCTGTGTATTTAATGCTATACTCGGTAGATATTACATTTATCTGTGTATTTAATGCTATACCCGGTAGATATAAATCTGTGTATTTAATGCTACACCCGGTAGATATAACATTTATCTGTGTATTTAATGCTATACTCGGTAGATATAACATTTGTCTGTGTACTTTACAGCATAAAGTACACAGATAAATGTTATATCTACCGGGTACAGCATAAAGTACACAGATAAATGTTATATCTACCGGGTATAGCATTAAATACACAGATTTATATTTACCGGGTGTAGCATTAAATACACAGACAAATGTTATATCTACTGGGTATAGTATAAAGTACACAGACAAATGTTATATCTACTGGGTACAGCATAAAGTACACAGACAAATGTTATATCTACCGAGTATAGCATTAAATACACAGATAAATGTTATATCTACCGGGTGTAGCATTAAATACACAGATTTATATCTACCGGGTATAGCATTAAATACACAGATAAATGTTATATCTACCGAGTATAGCATTAAATACACAGATAAATGTTATATCTACCGGGTATAGCATTAAATACACAGATTTATATCTACCGGGTATAGCATTAAATACACAGATAAATGTTATATCTACCGGGTGTAGCATTAAATACACAGATTTATATCTACCGGGTATAGCATTAAATACACAGATAAATGTTATATCTACCGGGTATAGCATTAAATACACAGATTTATATCTACCGGGTATAGCATTAAATACACAGATTTATATCTACCGGGTATAGCATTAAATACACAGATAAATGTTATATCTACCGGGTATAGCATTAAATACACAGATTTATATCTACCGTGTATAGCATTAAATACACAGATTTATATCTACCGTGTATAGCATTAAATACACAGATAAATGTTATATCTACCGGGTATAGCATTAAATACACAGATTTATATCTACCGTGTATAGCATTAAATACACAGATTTATATCTACCGTGTATAGCATTAAATGTACCCGGTAGATATAACATTTGTCTGTGTACTTTATGCTATACCCGGTAGATATAACATTTGTCTGTGTACTTTATGCTGTACCCGGTAGATATAACATTTATCTGTGTACTTTATGCTGTACCCAGTAGATATAACATTTGTCCGTGTACTTTATGCTATACCCAGTAGATATAACATTTGTCTGTGTATTTAATGCTACACCCGGTAGATATAAATCTGTGTATTAAATGCTATACCCGGTAGATATAACATTTATCTGTGTACTTTATGCTGTACCCGGTAGATATAACATTTATCTGTGTACTTTATGCTGTACCCAGTAGATATAACATTTGTCTGTGTACTTTATGCTATACCCAGTAGATATAACATTTGTCTGTGTATTTAATGCTATACCCAGTAGATATAACATTTGTCTGTGTATTTTATGCTGTACCCGGTAGATATAACATTTATCTGTGTACTTTATGCTGTACCCGGTAGATATAACATTTGTCTGTGTACTTTATGCTGTACCCGGTAGATATAACATTTATCTGTGTACTTTATGCTGTACCCGGTAGATATAACATTTATCTGTGTACTTTATGCTATACCCGGTAGATATAACATTTGTCTGTGTACTTTATGCTGTACCCGGTAGATATAACATTTATCTGTGTACTTTATGCTATACCCGGTAGATATAACATTTGTCTGTGTACTTTATGCTGTACCCGGTAGATATAACATTTATTTGTGTACTTTATGCTGTACCCGGTAGATATAACATTTATCTGTGTACTTTATGCATTACCCGGTAGATATAACATTTATCTGTGTACTTTATGCTATACCCGGTAGATATAACATTTGTCTGTGTATTTTATGCTGTACCCGGTAGATATAACATTTATCTGTGTATTTTATGCTGTACCCAGTAAATATAACATTTGTCTGTGTATTTTATGCTACAGGGCTCTTTTGTTGTGTCTCAGGGGCTGATATATGACCCCATTCCCATTTAAATTCGGGCTATATTTTGCAGGGTTTTTTAGCTCACCTGGTCCGAAGGACCGAGGTGAGCTTATGCCATACCATGGCGTCCGTCGTCCGTCCATCGTCTGTCCGTCCATCAACAATTTCTTTAAACGACTTCTCCTCCATAACCACTTATAGGAAATCAACCTAATTTGGCAGGAAGCATCCTTGGGTACCCAGGATTCAAAATTGTACTAATGGTGGGACTGACCCCCTAGGGGGCTGAGGGGCGGGGCCAAAGGGGGTTATTTATCTATATCGGTTTAAGCGACTTCTTCTCCATAACCACTGATTGGTAATCAACCTTATTTGGCAGGAAGAATCCTTAGATGCCCAGGATTCAAAATTGTACTCATGGTGGGACTGATCCCCTAGGGGGCTGAGGGGTGGGGCCAAAAAGGGTTATTTAGCTATATTGGTTTAAACGACTTCTTCTCCATAACCATTGATTGGAAATGAGCCTTATTTGGCAGGAAGCATCCCTCGGTGCTCAGGATTCAAAATTGTACTCATGGTGGGACTGACCCCTAGGGGGCTGAAGGGCGGGGTCAAAAAGGGTTATTTAGCTATATTGGTTTAAACGACTTCTTCTCCATAACCATTGATTGGGAATGAGCCTTATTTGGCAGGAAGCATCCCTGGGTGCTCAGGATTCAAAATTGTACTCATGGTGGGACTGACCCCCTAGAGGGCTTGAGGGGCGGGGCCAAAAACCGTTATTTAGCTATATTGGCTTAAGCGACTTCTTCCCCATAACCACTGAATGGAAATCAACCTTATTTGGTAGGAACTATCCCTAGGTGCTCAGAATTCCAAATTGTACTCATGGTGGGACTGACCCCCTAGGGGGCTGAGGGGCAGGGCCAAAAACCATTATTTAGCTATATTGGTTGAGGCGACTTCTCCATAACCACTGATTGGAAATCAACCTTATTTGGTAGGAACCATCCCTAGGTGCTCAGGATTCAAAATTGTACTCATGTTGGGACTGACCCCTAGGGGGCTGAGGGGCGGGGTCAAAAAGGGTTATTTAGCTATATTGGCTTAAACGACTTCTTCTCCATAACCATTGATTGGAAATGAGCCTTATTTGGCAGGAAGCATCCCTAGGTGTTCAAGATTTAAAATTGTACTAATGGTGGGACTGATCCCCTAGGGGCCTGAGGGGCAAGCCAAAAAGAAAATATTTTATCATGATTACCTAGATACCAATGTATCCAGGTGAGTGATACAGGCCCTCTGGGCCTCTTGTTTCTCACTCCGCTAAGTAGGTTTATTTCCTCAAAGATTCTAAAACTTATATGAAAACATAATAAAATACCTGTGCACGTGTAGACAAAAATGATGTATTTCTTGCAGTTAAATATTGAAAATGCACTAAAACTATTTTTGGTAGTTTTGTAATATCATAAATACCTGCCGAGGCCCTCTGGCACAATAACATCACATTGGGAACTGAGAATTCGTTACAGCTAGTTTTCAGCTCACCTGTTCTGAAGGACCAAGGTGTGCTTATGCCATACTAAGTTACCCAGTTCTATGCCATACTATAATTGCTGGGCATAAAGAAGGCATAATATTTAATATGAACCAATTTCCAATTAATTTCCTCGAAATGCTCTTTTGAATCGGAAAGCTAAGAGTTCATTAAGGGCAATATTCTGGCAGATCCAACAATGGAAAAGTTTATGTTATTTAACTTACACATAACTTTTTGTTGCATTTGCTGAACGCCAGGTGAGCGACACAGGCCGTTTTGGCCTCTTGTTGACCTAAACTAGGGTGTTTTAGAGTAATGTTTCACGTTTGAGGGGTTTAGATTTTTCGATAAAAATGCCTCCTCAATTGTCATAAAGGCTTAAGAGTGGAAAGCTTTCGCGGTTGAAAAATCGACCCCACCTTCATTTCCTGCTTCAAAAATCAAATTTCTAGTTGAGGTACGAAAAAGCACTTGGTACTGTTGGAAAGATGGATAATATCTATTTTAAAAACCTCCTAAATGCAAGTCAAATGTATCCTCCTTCCACAGAAATAATTTCAATTTCCTCCTAAAACATGCAAAATTTCTGTGTCTCAAAGTTTTCGTCAGCTATCGTGCCACTTTCTGCATAGCAATGAGTTTTGACGTCACAGCACATGCTGGCCTTTCACTGTCATTGGATGCCTATATTAAGAGGAAGACCAACATCCAATGACAGCGAAAGGCCAGTGCGTGCAGTGACATAAAAATATAACAGCAACAAAAATACTATCTGATTTTCTTGTTAGTTGGTTACAAGGTAAAATGTCTAAAGGGCTCAGCCAAGTTTGATTGCCCCTTTTTGCGGACATAATTTGGCAGAGTTATGGCCCCTTGATTAAGGAAAAACGACATTTTCTGCCATCTTCGTGCAATAATGGCAACAAATATTATTTGAATTCTTTGAAACTTGGTAATAAACTAAATTACCCAAGGGGTTCGACCGAGTTTTATCGCCATTTTTGGTGAACTGTATTTGGTGGAGTTATGGCCCCTTGATAAAGTTTACATGCAGTTGAGGCAACATATATTATCCGATTTCTTTGTATAAGGCTGTAGTTTTTGTTCAATTTCCAAATATCTTGTGTCAGCAGCATGAAAATTACCAAAGATTTTTACCTGCAATATGATTACCCCCTTAAGGAAGGGGAAAACAGGGGATATACATTCTAGAAATAACTTGTTATATTATTTGATGGTATTTTGTTGAAATTCCACAATTGAAAGACGGTAAAAATGACATTTATTCTATTTTCAGAGATTATCCAGACTTCTACAGAAAGCTGTATGCATTATTTGAGCCATCTGTCTTCCACGCCAAATACAGAGCAAGATTCTTCTATTTAGCAGACCTATTTTTGACATCAACGTAAGTTAATAGTGAATGCACCCTACCCCAATTCCAAGAAAGGTTACTTCTAAATGTTCCTCAATGCCCCATCCCTTTGTTGTTTGCTCATAGAGTCTATCCCCATCAGCACACTAGAGTCAATCAGAGCCTAAACCCTTCTTGTTTGCTTCAAATCTCCCACTGGATGTACCAGTGTACTAAATCTGGAATCTGACTAGTAGATGTGAACTGAATCTACTCAAATACCCTCTACTCCTGAGACATATACCAAGGTAGCCACATTCATCTTGTCTATTATTTGATAGTCACCTGCCTGCGTACCTCGTCGGGGCCTTTGCCAAGCGACTGGCCAGAATTTCGTTGGTGGCCCCTCCCTCCGGGCTGACTGTGACTATACCCTTCATCTATAACCTGATACACAGACATCCTAACTGTCGAGTGTTGCTGCATCGAACTGAGGCAACTTCAGGTGAGGCTGCAATATAATGTCTATATGCTCTTTTATTAACCCAACATCATCAGATGGTGGGCTATTCAAATCGCCCTGCTTCCGTGGTCCACCGTCCATCCGTTCTTGAACAATTCTTGTTATCGTCATTTCTTGAGAAGGGGAAATAAAGGAAAAGCCTTTTAAATCCCTACTAGTCATAAAATACAGAATGGTTTTGAACCTAATTTAGTTAGAAACATCCTTTAAGGGAGGGGAACAAAATCTGTTCTTGTTTAAATTGGTTTTGGTTGTGATCTCCACCCTATAACAATATATACCATTGCTTGGCATAAAGAGAATAACACAATCATGATATTATTATTGGTCCCGGGGTTAGCCCCGCCCTTGCAGAATCAAATTCTGAATCATAACTTTTAAACAGTTGACAACCCCACTCCAAAAAATATATACATTGTATATACAATTGCTGGGCATTAAAAGACGATCATAATCCGTATATAGATTTGATCCCAGGATCTACCATGCCCTTGTAGACTTCCTAACCAAATACTATACAATTGCTGGGCGTAAAGAGACAAATGCTATCATGATATTAGCATTGATGTCAGGGTCTGATCACAGCCCTCGGGGACCAAGTTTCTCATTGAACTTGAAAACAGTTGAGAAACTCGCCCATTAACCAAACTTTAATTTATACAGACATGCCTCAAGGATTGGTATTTAGGTCTGTCTCTGTCCATGGGATATTTTTGGAAAATATTTCGCCATGATTACCTAGATACCAATGTATCCAGGTGAGCGATACAGGCCCTCTTGGCCTCTTGTTTTTCAAAAATTACTCAGTGCCTGGGTCTAGTGAGATAACTCCATCACTTAACAAGCAAAGAGTTAAACAAGGATTCAACAGACCATAAGGCAAGGTTATTAGCTCAAATTTCAAGGTCAAATTTTATAGCTCTTTATGATTAATATTTTTTATGACATTGTGAAGAAAAATGATTAGGAATCAAGGAGTCAACTGACCAAAAGTCAAAGTCACAGAGGTCAAGGTCACGGATTGAAAGGTCAAGGAAACCGTTTGTCAGTTGAACAAAATTCAAAGTCACTGAGTTTGAACTTTGGGTTCAAAGCTCAAGGTCTGATGATTTTGGGAGATATATAGATGTGTAAGCAGGGCCCTTTTTTACCTGTCAGTTTTCTAGCTCAAACTTTGTTAGCTCACCTGGTCCAAAGGACCAAAGTGACCCTATGGGGTTGGGACTCAAATTCTAAAAATGGTGGGGCTGACCCCCCGGGGGCCTGGGGGCAGGGCCAAAAGGGGTCAATTTGGCTATATTGATATAAACAACTTCTTCCCTTGTATATCATATATCACTAATATTTTCCTGGTAGCATTATTATTGGATGGGGATTCAAAATTGTACAAATGGTTGGGCTGACTGACCCCCCCCCCCCCCCCCCCCCAGGGGCTTGAGGGGCGTGGTCAAAAGCGGTCAATTTGGCTATATTGATATGAATGACCTCTTTTCTGAAACCAAGAAATGTATATCGCTTATATTTTCCTGGTTGCATCACTATGGGGTGGGGATTCAAAATTGTAAAAATGGTGGGGCTGACCCCCCAGGGGCCTGAGAAGCGGGGTCAAAAGTGGTCAATTTGGCTATATTGATATAAATGACCTCTTCTCTGAAACAAAGCAATGTATATCACACATATTTGCCTGGTAGCATCACTATGGGGCGGGGATTCAGAATTGTAAAAATTGTGGGGCTGACCCCCCCAGGGGCCAGAGGGGTGTGGTCAAAAGGGGTTCATTTGGCAGTATTGATATTAACGACTTCTGCTCTGGATCTAAGCAATGTATGACATTTATATTTCAGTAGTAGCATAACTAGGTGGCTGGAATTAAAATTTATTCAAATGATTGAGCTCTCCCCAAAACTATATATATAGTTGCTGGGTGTAAAGATCTTAATTTTTTATTTGACACGAGGGTCTGCCACAACCTTGCAGGCTTAACTATTGAGTCATAAATTTTAAACGGTTGAGATCCCCACCCTAAAACTATATATAATTACTTAGCATAAAGAGCTGATCACAAATATGATTTTAGATTTGACTCCAGGGTCTGCCACGCCCTTGCACATTTAACTATTGAGTCATAACTTTTAAACAGTTGAGATCCCCACCCCAAAACTATATACAATTGCTTGCTTAGCATAAAGAGATGATCGCAATCATGATGTTAGGTTTGACCCAAGGTCTGCCATGCCTTGCAGTCTTGACTCCTGGGTCATACCACTTAAACAGAAGAGATCCCAATCCCAAAACTATATATAATACAATTGCTGGGCGTAAAGAAACGATAACAGACATGATTTCAGATTTGATCCTAGCAATTGTAACACCCCTTGCAGACTCCCCAACACAGAACACTACAATTGCTGGGCATAAAGAGGGCATTTAATATTTAATATGAACCAATTTCAAATAAATTTTCTCTAAATGCTCTTTTGAATCAGAAAGCTTAGAGTTCATTAAGGCCATACCAATTTGATTGATTGTTCGTCGGATTTACCGCTCCTGATTTGGAAAAATAAAATAAAAGTAAAAGTAAAAAATTACCGCTCCAAGTTTAGCGTCAATGAAAAATGACGAATCCGGATATATTTTACAATGGTTCAAACTTTAGAAAGCGCCATTCCGGATCATTTGGATGTTTGAAATGAAGGTAGAAATAGTATTTCAAGCGGTTTTTTTCGGTAGCAACACGAGGGAAACGCATGACGAGGCTTTTTCACTTTTGAAGAAAACTTGAGAATGTGTCAAAATGACTTTCTTATCGTGTTGGTCACTACATAATCCGGTCGCCATAATGAATTGCAAAATACCGCAATAGAAGATTTATCGTTTCAAGATCTCTTGATCAAATAAACAAAATACGGAACTCAAGCGGTCTCACTAAAAAGCGACTTCAAGCGTCATCAGCAAATCTCTTTAAAATTCCTGAATTAAGTAACTGCATCAAAAGATATGTTGATAAATACAAATGTACGACTATAATAACATCTATATTTAATTTCAAATCGATATTCTTCTCAAGTAATCGACCCAAATGGCAGACATTGTCGTTTCATCAGTCTTATTTTCATAGAATAGGCCTACTGTTGATAGTTAAAAACGTGTTTGTTATTAATACTTCGAAGTATTTATGTAGGTATTACCATTCGAACTCTCTTCCAGATGATGAAGTTACCTAGTCACCAGTAGTCTGAACATTTAAATCCGGAATGGATTAACACTGGGTTGATGATGCTTATTCAACCACAAGATAAACAATAATGAACTTCTTCGTAATATTATATGGGACCTAAGCTTATAAACTGATATCAATATTTCTTATCTGGATATATAACACACAAACAATGCTTGTGTCCATTGATATTACTATTTTTAGGGCCCCGCATCGAGAGATGCGGGTGCCCTATAGTAATCAGGTTGTCCGTCTGTCTGTCCGTCCGTCTGTCCGTCCGTCTGTCCGTTTTTTGTCTTCTGCACAAAAATGTTTGCAGGAGATGAAGGATTTGTATCAAATTGGAACTGATGATTCCTCATGCATCCTAGATCACATGTGTAGTATTTCATGCAAATCGGATTCAAAATGGCTGTTAGGTGGCCATATTGGATTTTAACATTAACATGAAAATACTGAATCTTTGCTGTTTCTTCTGTAAAAAAATGTTTCCAGGAGATGAAGGATTTGTGTCAAATTGGAACTGATGATTCCTCATTCATCCTAGATCACATGTGTAGTATTTCATGCAAATCGGATTCAAAATGGCTGTTAGGCGGCCATATTGGATTTTAACATTAACATTAAAATACTGAATCTTTGCTGTTTTTAACTGTTCACTAATCGATTATGCAAAGTAGTGAACAAATAAACCAAGAGTTAACTGACAATGATCAAACTCATAGTTCAAGGTCACAAGTTCAAAGGTCAACAGTCAAGGTGATTCAACTATGGACATACTACAGCGACCATAAACAAATATTTGTAGATATTATGTGATGGGTAAGAAAGAATATTTACTATGAATCATTAGACAATATTCAGTTCATTGTGTCTTGATATTTTTTTTCAGATTTTTTCTTTTTCCTTAGATAAAAGAATGTGACAATTCCACACAGTTAAACGCTAATGGAAACAAAATACTTTGACATGATTAAAAACGTACAAAAACGTTTCTTAATTATTGCTGAAGCTTTTTTTTTAATTTATAATTGTTTTCTAACACTTACAAATTTAACATCACTGTACTATAACTCTAAAATACCAATATTCATTGGAGCATTAGACATATTGCGGGGCCCTTTCTGATGTATCAGTGTTCTAGTTATCATTGTAACTCAAAGGTTATGTCAGCAAAACAACTAGTGCCATACATCTAGCCTTCAGGATTTGTTTTGATAGCGGTACATCATACATATAGTTTGTCTTCTTTAATATACGAATGTATCAATTCGATAATATATGCATTCTGCATGAATAGAAGCATCTTAATACCTACAAGATAAAAATGTGGTTCCTAAAATGTGTTTCCTGCGGCTTTGGTTCAATCACTAAACTTGAATGAAAGACCTTGGATCTTCTATTAAGAAGGTAATTTAAGAAAGCTTTTCTCTCAAATGCTGTTCTATTGCACAGCTTTATACAAGTAGTCTGTACCATGGAAATGATTTTTAAAAAAAACGCTACAACAGTTTAAATTTGTTAACTATTTGGTGATACATTATATTAATAGTCAAACAATATGTATTCTAACATTTAGTCTTTCAAAATTACCGCTCGCTCGAAATCTTAAGGAATTCAAAATTTTTGTAAAAACAAAAAAATTGCGCCGGCTCGCTTCTATTTTGAAATCTCATTTTCCGAAGAACAATAAATGAAATTGGTATGGCCTAAAGGCAATATTTTGGCAGATCCCTCACTGGAAAAGTTTATGTTATTTAACTTACACATAACTTTTTGCTGCATTTACTGAAAGTGAGCGATACATGTCCTCTGGGCCTGTTGTTTAAGTTAATGAAAATTTCAGTATAAGGACACAACAACAAAAGTTATTGGTACTAGTACATAAAAATTCAGGTGATCGTTCAGGCCAATGGGCCTCTTGTTGTTCTAACATTACATCCTACATTTCAGGAAATTTTATAAACATATCAGTCATTGTACCTTACTATCTAGCTTATGATAATACCTGTAATTAATATGTTTACTGGATGACTTAACCTCCATCTTGTGACAAAGGGGTGAATCTAGTTGATAATTGTTGATTTTAGAAATACATGATGACCCGTATGACCCAGATGAACCTGACCCTATCAAGTGTCATGCAATGGAAAGCTGCCTATGGGAACTGAAGGTATAATAATAGATAGGTTCAGATGGCACTCTGGTATGTCATGGATATCTCAGGCGCTAGTAGTCAAATTAATCATTGCTTAAGACAACTTTAGAAAATGAGGTGTCCAATATTTCAAACTCTTAACTGTCAACTGTTAATGTGGTGACCTAAGCTGCCTAGAAAATAAAGTGTTTTGAAGTTTCATGAAGAACATGTTGGATTAAATTATAAGCTGCAATGAAACATGTAATATAACAATTTATTACCATGTTGGTGTTGCTTTTCATAGTGTCAAGATATATACTTCAATATATTTCCTCCGTGTGCTATCTAGAGTCTACAGACCCACTTTCATCCTGATGTGGCAAGAAGTGCGCAGAGAGTAGACAGCGAAATCCAAACTACCGAAACGGATCTCTCCGACCTCTTCGAAACTTCTTACGATGATGTAAGTTCAAGTTGTAGTTTTTAGCTCATCTGATCCTAAGGGCCAAGTGAGCTTATGCCGTGGTGTGTCGTCCGTCCGGCATCTGTCAATCAACTTTTCCTTTAAACTTTTTCTGAAATACCAAAAGGCCTACAGACATGAAATTTGGCCGATTGCTTTGTTGGAAGAAGCTTAATAAAGTTTACGAAAAAAAATGGCCTTGACTGGTATGAAAGGTCACAGGGGTTAAATCTGTTAAAACCTTCTAACGACTTCTTCTGATAAATTAAAATACCTAGAACCTTGATATTTAGCCTAGGTTCCTTGGAATAAACCTGAACAACTTTGTAAAAAAAAAATTACCTAGACCCTTATTCAAGGTCACAGGGGTCAGATCCATTAAAACCCTTCTATAGACTTTTTATACGCCCATCAAAAATGATGGGATGTATTATGGTATGACGTTGTCCATCCGTCTTATACGTCGTAAACTTTTGTTTGTCCGGAGATCTCCTCCTACAGTTTTCAACCGATTTCTTTCAAACTTGCTAGGCTTAACCACCATAACATGAAGTTGTGTTTTCCTGAATGACAGTTTGAAGTTTTAGTATTTAACATATATTGCAGGTTTTGTTGAGTTATTTCAACTTTTCACGTAACAGCATTGCATAGTTAAATATAGGCATTATGTAGACAATGCGTTTCTGTTTTGAACTGTTGTTTGTCTGGAGATCTCCTACAGTTTTCAATCAATATCTTTCAAACTTGCTAGGCTTAATCATCATGACATGAAATTGTGTTTTCCTGAATGACAGTTTGATTCGACAATATTCACTAGAGTGATGGCCTTTTGGAACTTCGTATCTGATGCTTTTTAGCCCACTATCATCAGATCATTTCTTAAGAAGTACTGGATTGATCATTGTCAAATTTGATGTGTAGGTTACCCCTGGTGCCTAGTAGTTAGGCAATTATTGTTTAAACAAGATTCCCTTCGTAATGAGATCAGTATTGTGCTTTTAATTACATGCCAGCTTGACTGAGGATGGTTTTTGAATGACCAGGCGTGTGTAGTGTCCAGAAGGCACAACAAACGTTTTTCTAATACCTGCTAATAGTTCTGCATTTTTAGGTCATTTGATCCAAACGGTCTCAATATCCAAAAGGCCCAGGATGCCAATATTTGGCCTGTAGGTACCTGGGATAGAGTGCTACAAAGTTTCTCATATCGATGATCTTGACATACTTGCAAGGTCACAGGGGTCAAATGTAGTAAAATTCTTTCAAACAACTTCTCTGAAGTAACTATAAGGCCTAGGGTGATGCTATAATGCCTATAGCATGCTGGATTAAGGGCTACAAAATTTCCTCATATCATTTTACCTTGACTTACTTTCAAGGTCACAGGGGTTACATTTGTAAAAATATTTAAGAATCTTGTTCTCAATAACCAAAAGTCCCAGTGTGCTGATATTTAAGCAGTAGGTACCTGAGATAAGAGTGCTACAAATTTTCCTCATATCAATGACCTTGACCAATGTTCAAGGTCACAGGAGTCAAATATGTAAAAATCTTTAAGAAACTTCTTCACAATATCCGAAATGCCCAGGGTACTGATATTTGGCATGTAGCATGCTGGGATGAAGGACTACCAAGCTTGTTCATATGATTGACCTTTATCTACTTTCAAGGTCACAGGGGTCAAAAATATTTGAATTCTTCAAATAACTTCTTCTCCATCACAGAAAGGCCTAGGGTACCGATATTTGGCCTGTAGCATGCTGGGATGAAGGGCTACCAAGTTTGTTCAAATGAATGACCTTGATCTTCTTTCAAGGTTACAGGGGTCAAATGTCTTAAAATGTTTTAAACACTTCTTCTCAGTAACAAAAAGTTAATCTGCGGGTATTATCACTATGCCATGATGAAGGAATAGCAAGATTGTTCATTGACTCTCTTAGGTAACAGGTCAAATATGGTAATATCTTTAAACAGCTACCAACAGAAAATTATATAGATTGTCAGATAACCGTTGAGGCCCATGGGCCTCTTGTTCTAATAAATAAATAACACAAACTCATCCATGTTTTTTTAATTCACTTGAGAAAATCTTCACCTAAAAAGAGAAAAAAGAAGAATATAAAATGACATGAGAATGAGACAAATTAATGGTTGTCAAGTTGGCGATTTATGTTTTTGGTTGCGTAAATTATAATGATACAGACTTTTTTCCAGCAGTTTTGGGTGATTTTTAGGGTGTGTAAATTACACTGGTGCAAAGATTACACATGTTTTTACGGTAGTCCATTTTTGGACAGATCCAATAAACAATATGGCCGACAGGCAGTCATCATGGATTTAAGTAATAGTTTGTTATCAATATTTCTTGTGAAGTACTGGATGGATCATTCTCAAAGTTCATATGTAGGTTCACCTTGGTGCCTTGTTGTGCATTGTCCATTTTTGGACAGACCCGATAAACAATATAGCAGACAGGAGGCCATCTTGGATTTGAGAGTAATAGTGTGAGTAAGAGAAAAGAAGGGAGTAAAAGATCCAACAATTTAAGAGCAAATAAAGATGGGCGCCAAGATCCCTTTGATAGGGTACGAAGGGCGTATCATACCCCTGCTCGCGGTGCTCTTGTTCTGATATACCAAAATGCTTAGAAGCATGATATTTGGATAAAAGGTTTCTTGGATGAAGCCCAACCAAGTTTGCGAAATAGAAATGACCTTGACCTATATATTTAAGGTCACATTTGTCAGATCTGTTGAAACCTTCTAACGACTTCTTCTGAAATACCAAAATGCCTAGAAACATGATATTTGGCTGAAAGGTTCCTTGGATGAAGCCCGACCAAGTTTGTGAATAGAAATTACCTTGACCTATATTCAAGGTCACAGGGGTCAAATCTGTTCTTGAACTACCTGGTACCTAGCAGATTTCAATGAAACTTAACATGAATGATCAGTATGTCTCGTAGTTGTGCATCAGCATTTTTATTTAAGATTTTGTCACCTTTTTAGGGAGTTATGACTTTTTTCCCCACACTTACAGTCAATTTGACTTTGTTCATTCAAATGGTACAACCGACATTGCAGATCCTTGTCTTACACCAGTGGACATTAAAAAAAAACCAGCCCAAAATGTTTAATTTTCTTTGGATGTTATTGGGAGCATTCATGTCGTACTGATATATCCTGTTCATATTTCAACTTGATATTTCATATTTCAATTATTTTTGTAAGGGTGACATGTCCCTTGATGCAAAATAACTAGTCCAGAAAATCTGTCTTACTTCCAGGACATCATCATTTCCTTGAAGCTTCACATGGATGATCAGTATGTTATGTAGTTGTGCATCACATTTCAATTTCAGATTTCGACCCCTTTTAAGGGAGTTATGGCTCTTTAACTCTTTCCGTACCAGACAACAAAAAATGTGAAGTCTCCTCCCCGTTGTCGTATACAGACGAGGGACTTTGGCATTATTTGTCCTGTGTTTAGCTGGTTAGCTCACCGGGTCCGAAGGCCGAGGTGATGTGGCGTCCGTCGTCCGTCTTTCTGTTGTCCATCCGTCTTCCGTCAACGACTTCTTCTATTTGATTTTACAACATCATTATATATGTTGATTCTAGTTAGCTCACCTGGCGGCCAAGTGAGCTTATGTGATGATGCGGCATTCGCCGTCCGTCCTGCATCCATCAATTTTTCCTTTAAACAACTTCTTCTGAAATACTGAAAGGCCTAGTGACATGAAATTTGGCTCGTAGCTTTCTTGGAAGAAGCTGAACAAATTTTGCGAAAAGAAAGGACCTTGACCCATGTTCAAGGTCACAGGGGTCAAATTGGTTAAAACTTTTAGACAACTTCTGATGATTAACTAAAAGGCCTAGAGACATGATATTTGGCTGGTAGCTTGGAAGAAGCTGAGCAAAATTTGCAAATGTAAATGACCTTGACTCATATTCAAGGTAGTAGGGTTCAAATCTGTTAAAACCTTTGAGCGACTTCTGCTAAACCCAAAGGCCTATAGAGACATGATATTTGGATGAAGCCAAACAAAATTTGCTAATGAAAATGACATTGTCTTACAAGGTCACAGGGGTAAAATATGTTTAAATCATAACATGTTGTTCTTAATGTCTTGCAGTCAAAGATTTTAGGTGACTTTAGGGTTACAATTCATTTTGAATTCAATTGATACAAGGTGAGCGATGCGGGCCCATTGGGCCTCTTGTGTTAAAGTATCTTAATCCAACATTTCAAGAGACAATCTCTGTCCTTAAGTATACTGTGGACAAATTGAGTTAGTATACAATTCAATTTACTATTAAGTACCAATAGTTGTTTAAGGATTTCTGAGCAGTTGAAAATTGTAGTTTTGTAAAGTGAAAAGGTAACAGATATGTAAGGAGGAAAAACAAAAGAAATGGTCTGATGGTCTTTGTGTCATTGTTTTATAATTTCAGTTGTTTGACAAAGAAACTCGAAAGAAGGTGAAATTTGTGCCTGTGAACTTTGAAACACCAAAGGGACTGCTGGGGGCCAAAACTGATCGAATGAGGCTGTGTTGGAGACTTCAATGATCTTGAGAAGAAGAGGTAGAAAGGATAAGGGAGGAAGAGAATTGAGAGAAAGAAAACAGACCTACACTGTTGTGTTGGATGGATGATCAATATACGCTGCCAAAGGAGAAAAATAAAACAATGGAAAAAGAATTGCTGATTCTATTGTACTTTTTTGTTAGATGAGCAGACAACCAAATATGAACCAACAATAACATTAATCAGCTTGGAAAGATGTGACATCAAAGTTTTACTTTCTGCAGAAATAAGTATTAAAGTAGGAAACATGTTAGATACAAAACCAGAATATGGCCCGAAGGGTCACAAGTGAGCTTATGCCATAGTGCAGGCTTCGTTGTCAATCCTGCATCCGTCAACCCCGCCTTTTTAGAAAAGTTTCTTTTTTTTTAAGTTTCCTATCCAAAATAGCACTTTTAAAATTTTACCCCTACCGAAAACCTGATCTATATTACATAGTCTATAGTTTCATATCTCGGTGCTGGCCTATACCTTAGAATTGGTCCAGTGTATAAGACCAGCACTTCCACTCTCACTCCTGTCCGTGACTCGCTTTCCTGTGTCTCTCTCTCTTACACTCACACTTCCTTCAAAGACAGAAACGTGAAAAGTTTTTCTGACAAGATTTTCGGAAGTCTTCATTCCAAATAGTCGCTTAAAAAGGTCGTTTTCGGTATTTGGGACACATAAATGATGGTCATTGGGTGTGGGGGGGGGGGGATATTACAGTCACATATGACAAAAAGTCGCTTAATACAGGTGGTCGTTAAGGCAGGTTTGACTGTACAACTTAATTTCTATTAGATAGATTACACAATATAGGTGTCCACAGGTATGTGACACAACTAGTTCAATGACACTAATGGCACTAATTGACCTGTAGAGCATGCAATTACACAGCTTGGCAGGTAAGAACCTGCTTACACAATTAAGGGCTAATATCAAAAACTTCTAGAAACCTATACTACGTATGTTATACATGTCAAAGCTAGTTTCCATGTCTGTGAATTACCTAATTTCAAAGTCTGTTAATAAGGATGACGTAACACACACATACTGTATGCTGCACCTTTTAAATTTAGTAATAGATACAGTATGCCGAAAAAATTAATTAAACTGCACCATACAGCTGTTTCGTCCTCCTAGGATTCTTCAGTGATGCTTTAAAATTAGACATTGAATCCGAGTTTTTCAGCAAAGAGTAATCAGCATCAAGTTGTCAGCACAAAGTTATCAGCACAGGATTGTCACCACAGAGTTTTCAGTATAAAGTTGTCAGCAAAGAGTTGTCAACACAGAGTTATCAGCAAAGAGTTGTCAGCCCGGAGTTATCATCACGGAGTTGTCAATACAGCGTTTCAGCAGAGTTGTCCAAACATAGTTGTCACCATAGAGTTATCAGCATAATGTTGTTAGCACATAGTTGTCACCACAGAATAGTCAGTACAGAGTTGGTTGTCACAAAAGAATTATTAGCACATAGTTGTCAGCATACTTATCAGCACAGAATCGTCAGCATAAAGTTGTCATCACAGAGTTGTCAGCATAAAGTAATCATCACAGAGTCATCAGCACAAGATAAGGAAAATTAATATAAATTGATATTTTTTACACTTTCTGATTAGTTAAGATAGCACCACGTGATTTCCGATAAAAAGTCATATTGACCAGTCGTGCAAAAAAAAGCTGGTAAAAAACTGATTAACTGGGTGTTTCTAAAAATAGAAATATGACGTAACGTCAAGAGCTCCAAAGACCTTGGCACTGACTTGACAACAACAACAGTAATGGCAGACGGAAGATTCGTCGTTCTTACAAATAATCCAAAAGATGCTATTCTCGACGGAGTGGAGTCTAACAATATCAAACGCAAAACATCAACAGCTGTTAAAGTGTTCAGGAAGTATTTAATATTGTATTGCTATAATATTGTTTGAGAATTTGATTAAATGTCGTTGAAATAAATCTTTCTCGTGTCTTATCTAAGTTCAAATAAAAAATATAAATTTATAATAAAACTATTATTGCCTTTTGATTTCCGTCGATACATGGTTTTATCGACCTGAGAAAAAATATCAACCTCGGACTTCGATTTTATGCTAAGGTTTTGATTTGGTTTATTCAAATGGACGTCATCTTTTCAGAATATAATGTGCACTTACGTAATGTAAACGAGCCCACATCTGATTACTGTATATGTAATTTTTGACGTCCTTGAAGTTATGAATATATTTTGCGAGCATACGTTTTTTGCAATAGAAAATAGAAATTGATGGTCCTCGTGCAAGTCTCAATTATTAACATAGATAAAAACAATATCCCGGTCAGTCGGCTTTGTTGTTGGCACCATTTCAATTTGAGGTTGAGAAGAAAGTGTTCAGCTTGATGAAAGGTCTACAATTTAATTTATTAACCTTGAAGTAACGAAACTTTTTCATTTTTTAACTTAAGAACAGTTTTGTGTGGTTTACTCAAAGGAACGGTCATCTTTTCAGAACTAATTTGCAAGTTGATTTATGTGAAACACATTTCAGAATTACATACTGAAGTAGATGTGCATTTCCTAACGCTGTAACACTTAAAATAAATTAATATTACATTGAATATTTGTTAATTTAATGCATTATTTTATTGATATTAGTTATATAAACGCATAAAATGTCTGCTTCCGACCGACATTAAAGGCCCAATATACGTAACTCCAGGGAATTTTTCGTGATTCTGAAAAATTCTGAAAAAAAATCCAGTTGATAACCATGCAAATATAAGCCTAAAACGAAGTAAACCTGAGAAGTACCTAACAAGAAACTCTGGACAAAAAAAATCCAAAGAATTGAAAATAATTCAGGTTGGGCCCACTTCAACAACAAACCGAAGGTAGAAGACGGTTCGAAATGGACGCGTGTTTACAAATAGCGTGTTTCAACTGCTGCTGTACCGGTAACCGCGAAAGAACTCGTCTTGAATATTGCTGATATCAGTTAATCTTGGCTAAATCTATAAATATAGTAAGTTATTAGGCTTGATTTTCGCTTCAAGTTTTGCCGAAAGTTACGTATATTGGGCCTTTAATGGCGTTACACATTATTCAAATAGTCAATGTTCCTGGTTCAACAAAAACATTTTCTTTCAAAACATATATATGCTCGCTATAATCTTCACGAGAACCAACTCACGTTTAGGAAGAGTTGCTAGGGCGAGGGCAAGGAAACAAATCTACAATATACATGTGTATCGTAAGAAAGTCTTCCATCGCCCAGTTTTGGAATACTAAACCGCGCACCATGTAATCTTTGAAATTTATACATATTACAGATCCACAGCGCATGGTAACACGAGAGGTAGTTAAAGTTTGCATACTATTATTAATGTACACATTATACAGTATGTAGATACACATACAATACATATGTGTAAAACACGTGCGTTGATATGTTGCCTTACATTGTTAGGTATCATCGGACTAGAAATCCATGGGTCGCTGGTTCAAGCCAAACTGACTTGTCCATTTCATATACAAAAATGTATTTTTTTTATTTCAATGGCGATTTTGATTCTTTACAACTATCACTATTTTGCATGCTTTTCTCTGCAGATCAATTTAATAAATGGACAATGAGGATATGCTTGCAATTGTTTTCAAATGAAAATATGGCTTAAGATAAAAGAATATGGAAATACAATTGAAAGTATGCTTTACCTTCACCCATACAATAAATACAATGACTTAAATGTGTCTTATCTTATTGTATTCTACAATAATATCCTGCATATAACCCTGCCTCACGGTTCCGGCCCTTTCTGAATTTCGCCAATCGACAGTTTATGCACTATCAAGTTCCAAACAGAGAGCAGAGTGCTGCACATATGTGTGTGTTACGTCATCTTTCAATCAGCCTAACTTTTGAACGTATTAAATCATTACCAAATCGAAACTTGACCTGCATTTTATCAAGATAAATCAACGTACTAAATTACATTTCAATATCTTGATTCATTCAATTTCATTCATGAGTAAATGTGTGGAAATATGGTTTAATTCATTTGATAGACATTTGAATCACTGGATAGAGACTCCGTATCGATTTTTCGTGGTTTTAAACGTGTTCTCAAACTTTTTTAACAGTAGAATCCAATCAGTACTTGTTGAATGGGTACAATCTGAATATGTACCAGTTTTATCCGGTGTTCCAAAGAGATATGTACTGGGGCCAAGTCTGTTTGTATTCTGAATTAATGGCATGCCGATTGGCTTGTACTCCCGAGTTAGACTGGCTTGTACTCCCGAGTCAGACGATTGGCTTGTACTCCCGAGTCAGACTGGCTTGTACTCCCGAGTCAGACTGGCTTGTACTCCCGAGTCAGGCGATTGGCTTGTACTCCCGAGTCAGACGATTGGCTTGTACTCCCGAGTCAGACTGGCTTGTACTCCCGAGTCAGACTGGCTTGTACTCCCGAGTCAGACTGGCTTGTACTCCCGAGTTAGACTGGCTTGTACTCCCGAGTTAGACTGGCGTGTACTCCCGAGTCAGACTGGCTTGTACTCCCGAGTCAGACTGGCTTGTACTCCCGAATCAGACTGGCTTGTACTCCCGAGTCAGACTGGCTTGTACTCCCGAGTTAGACTGGCGTGTACTCCCGAGTCAGACTGGCTTGTACTCCCGAGTCAGACTGGCTTGTACTCCCGAGTCAGACTGGCTTGTACTCTCGAGTCAAACTGGCTTGTACTCCCGAGTCAGACGATTGGCTTGTACTCCCGAGTCAGACTGGCTTGTACTCCCGAGTCAGACTGGCTTGTACTCCCGAGTCAGACGATTGGCTTGTACTCCCGAGTCAGACTGGCTTGTACTCCCGAGTCAGACTGGCTTGTACTCCCGAGTCAGACTGGCTTGTACTCCCGAGTCAGACGATTGGCTTGTACTCCCGAGTCAGACTGGCTTGTACTCCCGAGTCAGACTGGCTTGTACTCCCGAGTCAGACTGGCTTGTACTCCCGAGTCAGACTGGCTTGTACTCCCGAGTCAGACGATTGGCTTGTACTCCCGAGTCAGACGATTGGCTTGTACTCCCGAGTCAGACGATTGGCTTGTACTCCCGAGTCAGACGATTGGCTTGTACTCCCGAGTCAGACGATTGGCTTGTACTCCCGAGTTAGACTGGCTTGTACTCCCGAGTCAGACGATTGGCTTGTACTCCCGAGTCAGACTGGCTTGTACTCCCGAGTTAGACTGGCTTGTACTCCCGAGTCAGACGATTGGCTTGTACTCCCGAGTCAGACTGGCTTGTACTCCCGAGTTAGACTGGCTTGTACTCCCGAGTTAGACTGGCTTGTACTCCCGAGTTAGACTGGCTTGTACTCCCGAGTTAGACTGGCTTGTACTCCCGAGTCAGACGATTGGCTTGTACTCCCGAGTCAGACGATTGGCTTGTACTCCCGAGTCAGACTGGCTTGTACTCCCGAGTTAGACGATTGGCTTGTACTCCCGAGTCAGACGATTGGCTTGTACTCCCGAGTCAGACGATTGGCTTGTACTCCCGAGTCAGACGATTGGCTTGTACTCCCGAGTCAGACGATTGGCTTGTACTCCCGAGTCAGACTGGCTTGTACTCCCGAGTTAGACTGGCTTGTACTCCCGAGTTAGACTGGCTTGTACTCCCGAGTTAGACTGGCTTGTACTCCCGAGTTAGACTGGCTTGTACTCCCGAGTTAGACTGGCTTGTACTCCCGAGTTAGATTGGCTTGTACTCCCGAGTCAGACGATTGGCTTGTACTCCCGAGTCAGACGATTGGCTTGTACTCCCGAGTCAGACGATTGGCTTGTACTCCCGAGTCAGACTGGCTTGTACTCCCGAGTTAGACTGGCTTGTACTCCCGAGTCAGACGATTGGCTTGTACTCCCGAGTCAGACGATTGGCTTGTACTCCCGAGTCAGACGATTGGCTTGTACTCCCGAGTTAGACTGGCTTGTACTCCCGAGTCAAACGATTGGCTTGTACTCCCGAGTCAGACGATTGGCTTGTACTCCCGAGTCAGACGATTGGCTTGTACTCCCGAGTCAGACGATTGGCTTGTACTCCCGAGTCAGACGATTGGCTTGTACTCCCGAGTCAGACGATTGGCTTGTACTCCCGAGTTAGATTGGCTTGTACTCCCGAGTCAGACGATTGGCTTGTACTCCCGAGTCAGACGATTGGCTTGTACTCCCGAGTCAGACGATTGGCTTGTACTCCCGAGTCAGACGATTGGCTTGTACTCCCGAGTCAGACTGGCTTGTACTCCCGAGTCAGACGATTGGCTTGTACTCCCGAGTCAGACGATTGGCTTGTACTCCCGAGTCAGACTGGCTTGTACTCCCGAGTCAGGCTGGCTTGTACTCCCGAGTCAGACTGGCTTGTACTCCCGAGTCAGGCGATTGGCTTGTACTCCCGAGTCAGACGATTGGCTTGTACTCCCGAGTCAGGCTGGCTTGTACTCCCGAGTCAGACTGGCTTGTACTCCCGAGTCAGACTGGCTTGTACTCCCGAGTCAGGCGATTGGCTTGTACTCCCGAGTCAGACGATTGGCTTGTACTCCCGAGTCAGACGATTGGCTTGTACTCCCGAGTCAGACTGGCTTGTACTCCCGAGTCAGACGATTGGCTTGTACTCCCGAGTCAGACTGGCTTGTACTCCCGAGTCAGGCTGGCTTGTACTCCCGAGTCAGACTGGCTTGTACTCCCGAGTCAGGCGATTGGCTTGTACTCCCGAGTCAGACGATTGGCTTGTACTCCCGAGTCAGGCTGGCTTGTACTCCCGAGTCAGACTGGCTTGTACTCCCGAGTCAGACTGGCTTGTACTCCCGAGTCAGGCGATTGGCTTGTACTCCCGAGTCAGACGATTGGCTTGTACTCCCGAGTCAGACGATTGGCTTGTACTCCCGAGTCAGACTGGCTTGTACTCCCGAGTCAGACGATTGGCTTGTACTCCCGAGTCAGACTGGCTTGTACTCCCGAGTCAGGCGATTTGCAGATGATACCATCATGACCCGGACAAACTATAACCTATCATATGGGAACGAAAAATGGTTGATGTCTTTCCACCCCGATATGTGCTATGCTCTTACCCTTTATAGGAAAACATCATATTTGAAATGGGACTCTCATGTAGAACAGATATGAAACAAAACAAATTCTACTCTCGCAAAAATAAGCTCAACAACAGATAAAGAGCCAGTTTACAAATCGTTGATCAGACCCTCTTTGGAATATGCTTGTTCGGTTTTGGATCCCTACACAAACAAGAGACTCAAGGGCCTTAACGGTCATCTGACTATCAATTGAAAGTACATCATACTAATGTGTAAAACAGTGATTGCACAATCACGTTACAAAATGGCCAAATAGGTTGCCATGTCAAATTTTTCTCGAACCATGAAAATAACAACACTTGGATGGACTTCTTTTTCTTAACACCCCACAGATGTTCTACTCAACTGCACCAGTGGAGCTTGAGAAGAAGTTTAAAATGTGTTTTTCAAAATGACGGCTGTGGCGGTCATCTTGGATTTCGGACCGACCTAAAAAATAACAACACCTGGTCTGGACCTTCCAAGGATCATTTCAGGCAAGTTTCAGCTCAATCCAACTGGTGGAACTAGAGACGAAATGTGGCACGGCAGCCATATCCATGTCGGGCAAGTTTCAGCTCAATCCCACTGGTGGAACTAGAGAAGACATGTGGCACGGTAGCTATATCCATGACAACAATCCTTCTTTCCTTGTACCATACTAGCCTGGAGAAAGTGCCATCAGTAGATTGTTAACGTACCAACATTTTAGTCCTTCATACCATCTATCTCCAGGCTTGTTTTTAAGATTGGAAGATAATAAATCCAATGGAGCAGTCGGTAAATTTAAGGTCAACGCTTCGTGTTCACAATCTATCTTGTGCTCCATTGGATCCATCATCTGATAAACTAAACAAAATAAAAGGTTAATCCTTAAATAGCAAGTAACTGCCCCTTTTTGGTCCTGCCCCTAACGGCCAGCCACATTATTTGTACATCCCCACCATCTAAGGATATTTCCACTCAAATTTGGTTGAACACCCAACAGCGGTTAAGAAGAAGTCCCTTGAAGGTTGGTGGGCAACAGATACCGAGGTACAGAACAAAATCACCATGACCATTTGGGCCAGGCGAACTAAAAAATATCCTCAAAATATTAAGTGGTCATAGTTTCAGCAATTGAATAGTTAAAAGGGCCATGAAACTGTTTGGTTTTAAATATAATGACAATTTAAGCAATTAATGTTTTGGCAATTGCTATTGATGAAAAACTCAATAAGACCCGTTGGGCTTTATGTAAGTTTGTCAGCAATAACAATGGGTGTTATAGGACTGTAAAAATATTTGCTAAAGCGTTCATTACTTATATTTACATTTTGATATAATTAATGTGCTTTATCTAGTTATTTTGAACCGATTTTGAACTGCATATCAAGTGAAAACCACAATAAAATGTATGACGTCACAATAGAGATTGAACACCAACTCAGCTTATATATAAAAACATGTTTATTTTGGTGGCCAGTTGTGATGATAGTGAATTCTAGTCTATAGCAGAAATGTTGTACGTGTAAATTACACAGGTAAATCATCTTCTGGTAACTAATCAGATACTCAATAACTAATGGTGATTGATTTCTAAATATTTTGAACAAACCCCAAGCTGGTAAATGGGTGATGTATAAAACAACAGCACATTTTGGAGAATAATCATATTTCACTCTGTACTTAGAAGCATCATCTTCTTACTCAGTGAATGTGAATTTTGTATTGAAAATTATAGCACAATCCTATTTGTTAACTTTTACTTACTTTATTATCACATATTAGCTGAACTTGTATATTCTTTTAGATTAGTATAAAGTATTGCCTGTATTAGTTATATTACATACATGTATATATAAAGGGACTGAGGGGCAACAATAAACTATAGACACACATTTGCTCTTTAAGAAGCTGAGAAATTTAGATACACTTAACCTTGTTATCAACTACTGAAAGAACTGTGTCACTGTGATGGAAAAATGATGTCGGTATCTCAAACTTACTGTAGTGTTAAATCTTATTTTTTTTTGTATTTTATTCAAGGAGATGTCTTGTCATTTTGGTATGATACCACAGATAAGACCTAGTTTCCAACATTATTTCATTAAAACAATGGAATTTAGATGTAACAAAAATTTCATGACAGCGAATTCTTACTATGCATGAGCAGTCCATGTTACATACCACGGACTTAGATTAGCTAAGTCCGGGTTACATACTTTGTATATGGTAGAAACGTCTCTGGTAAAACTAGACAATGAAAATGGCTGGCAATATTGAATTTTATGGATGATTTTCTTCATTTGAAAACATGTGAAAATTTAAACATTTGCTCCCTGAAATATTGACGTTAGGCTTAACAAGTTACATGGAATAGAGCACTGTAATCAATATGAACTGTTTGACCCCAATCGGCGAGTAGAAACGCTATAGATATAGATATAAACTTGCCAAAAAGCAATGTAGAATAGACATAAGTAAATATAGTTTCTCACATCGCGTTGTCAACAACTGGAATAGTTTGCCTGATGATGTTATCAACTCCGAGAGTGTGAACCAGTTCAAGAGTCGCTAAACAATCACTGGAGGAAGAGGAACTGTAAATTCTCGCCTAGTTGTTTCTTAAATGTACCGGTGTAGCGAAAGTCAAAATTGTGAAGGGTCAGAGAGGCCAATGGCCTAGAAAAAAAAGACCTCTACGACAGGTAACAGGTGTGTTATAAAATGTGTAAGATATCAAAATCCGGAGAATCATTACCATTTTCCGTACTAAAATTTAGAAAACATCCGGGCATTCAAGATGGCGGCCTCCATGTGGAACGTGGGTCTTGTCCGTCGACAATTGTTTTTATTGGTGCAAAGAAAATCAGAGAGTCGTCATCTACTTCTTCAACGAGTGTGTTCAACTGTTACGTCAACAACTGACACTGACCAGAAAGACCAAATGTCCCAGTCTCCTTTGATTGCTGAAGATGACTATTTTGGTGTATCGATTCCCGAAGTAGATTGGTCAGTAGAACGGTGCTCCAGCCTAAGTAAAGACGAAATCTTTAAAAAGTATGGGGTCGACAGATTAACCGAACATGAGAAAGACAAAATGCAGAATGTTAAAATGCCCTTTGGAACGGTACGTTTTGATACCGTAGCGGATATGAAACGTCAGAAAGACACAAGAGAGATGTTTCATAACTCCAATCCTGGCGTGAGAGAGAAAATATTAGACAGTATGGCACACGTTAGTAGTGAGACAGAGAATTCGGGAGAGAAGTATTATATATCTATTCTAAAACAGTTCAAGAAAGATCCCAAACATGAGACAACAGGTTCAAAGAAGTCTGTGTCGGATGCACAGTCGAAGAGGGCACAGAGGACGGAGCTGAGAACAGCTGATTCTATTCCGGAACAAACAACACAATCAACGAATAAGACTGTTGCGCATGAACAAAATGGCAAGATTTTTTCAACAAAAACATCTCACTGTCGTGTTGACCAATCAACTAAAGTTGGATATGGTAATTCTGCAATTTTGAAGGAGGAAAGTCACAATGAAGAAAGGAATGTTAGTTATACTAATATGAATTTTATAGATCAGCAATATTTTCAACAGGATGTTGTACAAACCAATTCGGACAATTCAACCCGCCAACACTTAAAAACATTACAGAAGTTGAATTCGCAGGACGTGATACCAGAACTTGATTCAGATATGTTGGTTGCAAATACTCTAATAGGCAAAGAAACCTGTTCAGAAAATACTGAAATATTTTCTGACCAAGAGATCACATCCTCCCATGTGGTGGTGGGATCTCAGATATTCAACAAAACTTATTCAGGACATGCAAGTCAGATACAGAAGTCAGAAGAACCTCAGCATCGTCAAAAACATAAGTATCTGACTCCAGAATCACAACATTCGGAAACTACTGGCAACTCAAGAACAAAATCCACTGATATGAACTTTATTGATCAACAGTTCTTTGGAGAATATCTTTCTGAAGATCAAAGTTCAAAAGAAACTTCTACACATAATGATGATCAAGACCAAAAATCAGATTTGAACTTTATAGATGAAGAGTATTTTAAGGAAACTGTTTCTATATCTGCAAGAAAAACAAATGAACTATCGACATTAGAACATAGAAAACCTGAAGAAGAAAAAGAATCAACTTCAGACCATAAAGAGTTTGAGAAAGATGTTCACAAATATTCGGATAATAAGAAAATGTCTAAAAGAAATAAAAAGAAAAGTGACGAAGAGAGTCAACTGCTACAAGGTACCGTAATGGATCAGCTTGAGAGAGATGCAGTTGTGAAAAGGAAAAGAGCACTATTGGAGACGAAGAAAACAGAGTGGGAAGATGTAATGGACTCAGCTTATGGTGCAGTGAAGATGCTAAGAAATGACGAAGGAAGAAATTTAGAAGGTACATGTTCAGTTTCACATTCAAAAGTAATTGGCTGATTATAAATAATTTGGCAAAAAATAAAATATAACTTAATTCGTCCAGGGTTTTCCCTGGGACCTTCAAATTCAATTTTAGGAGTCCTGGGACTCCCATCACCAATAATATAGAGTAAAACTTTATCAATTTCAGGAGTCCTTTCACTTGGTCATTTTAGGAGTCAAAATGGAGGTTTTTGCGAGTCCCTGTTCATCAAGGCCAAATATCTTAATTTAAAAAGGATTTATCTTCAAACTTCTGGAATGAAACAGCATGGAATTTATTTATCTCAAAATTGTTACAAAACTAGTAACCTTTATAAACTAGATTTTAATATTTAGAACTAGTAGGTAACCTTCATAATCTGGATTATTTAAAACTAGCCAGTATATATGTAACCATTATAAACAAGATTATTTAGTGGCAATGTCAAGCAACAGAATGATGATTTGATTACCTGGAATATATTACCTAGTGTATATTACCTGTTGTATATTACCTGGAGTATATTACCTAGGGTATATTACCTAGTGTATATTACCTGTTGTATATTACCTGGAGTGTATTACCTGGAGTATATTACCTGGAGTATATAACGGGGAGTATATTACCTGGAGTATATTACCTTGTGTATATTACCTGGTGTATATTACCTGGTGTTTATTACCTTGTGTATATTACCTGGAATATATTACCTGGAGTATATTACCTGGTGAACAGTATAAAACCTGGACTATATTACCTAGTGTACAGTATATTACCTAGTGTATATTACCTAGTGTATATTACCTAGTGTATATTACCTGGTTTCTACCACAATACCCTGTGTTATTCCACTCTCAGACCATTGTATAAACGTGCTGACTGTTGGATAAATATATGTTATATACCACTAGTGGAATATGAACTTCCGGACTTTTGATTGGTTGAGAAGTTGAACTTTGACCAGAAATGTGGATTGTTGATGACTTCATCAATTGTTGACGTTGTCACAACTTGGCCGGAATGTATACGAGATGATGTGATTTCCCGCAAATCAGCGATTCACTCCAGAATACAACATTACAACTGCCGACTAAATATCATTGTGGTAGAAACAGGTCACACGACTCGTGGTTATTGGATATGGAATTTATTTCACTCTCGTTAATTATTTTTAAAAGTAACAAAAGACACTCGCTAAAGCTCGTGTCTTTTGTAACTTTAAAAAAATAATTAACGAGAGTGAAATGAATTCCATATCCAACAGCCACTCATTGTGTAACCTCTATGTATATTACCTGGAGTATATTACCTTGTGTATATTACCTGGAGTATATTACCTGGTGTATGTTATCTGGAGGATATTACCTGGTGTATATTTCCTAGAATATATCACCTGGTGTATATTACCTGGAGTTTATTACCTAGAGTTTATTACCTGGAGTATATTCCTTGGGATATAATACATGGGGTATAGGACCTGGAGTATATTACCTGGTATATTACCTGGAGTGTATTATCTGGTATATATTTAGGGCTTTTTCTAGGTGAATTGGGAAAAGGCCCCTTGGTGAAATTGGGAAAAATCATTGGCATATCAACAAAATATTTCCTTAAATTCATCTATTAATGTATATGAGTCATTATCAGAAAAGTACCAAATCGCTGTCCGAAAATCCTCTTTCACCATCTAGGAAAAATACATGAATTAGTAGATTATGTCAAAAAAAATCATAATCAGCATAATTGTATGCTGGTATTATTGTGTGAGAGGGCCTCATAAGGTACTTATAATATCACCAATATAGCAGAAATAGTTCTAATGTATTTTAAAATGATATTAAATTGCAAGAAATACATCGTTTTTGTCTCAATATGTTTGCAGTAGTGCACACGTTTTTCTTTCTACATTTTCAAGGAAATTTGTGAAAATTAGCCTAGTTAATTGATTGGGAAAAAACCCTGAAATTGGGAAAATTGAAGCCCAAATCTCATTGGGAATGGGGCCGTATATCAGCCCCTGAGAGACCCCAGAAAAAGCCCTGAAGTCTGTGTATAAACTTGTTGAATCACATTCACAGTCATAATCAGACATTAATTGCACACTTAACGATATTCAAATTAAGAAATATTGTTGGCATCTTGGCATGGACACCAGGAATTATCGATATTATATCGAGGGGTTAGAGCCAGAAGGTCCCAAGTGCATATTTTGACTTTTTGAGAAAAAGAGATTGCCGTTTAATGAAAATAATTATCGCTAATTGATAACACTGTCTAGAGGAATTGTTTTCTTGTTACAGTTATACATTGTACATGGCAATCTCTTATCTAGAGGGATTGTTTTCTTGTAACAGTTAAACATAGGAATCTCTTATCTAGAGGGATTGTTTTCTTGTTATGGTTATATATAGCAATCTCTTATCTAGAGGGATTGTTTTCTTGTTACAGTTATACATCGCAATCTCTTATCTAGAGGGACTGTTTTCTAGTTATGGTTATACATTGTACATGGCAATCTCTTATCTAGAGGGACTGTATTCTTGTTATGGTTAGACATGGCAATCTCTTATCTAGAGGGATTGTGTTCTTGTTACAGTTATACATGGCAATCTCTTATCTAGAGGGATTGTTTTCTTGTTATACATTGTACATGGCAATCTCTTATCAAGAGGGATTGTTTTCTTGTTACAGTTAAGCATAGGAATCTCTTATCTAGAGGGATTGTGTTCTTGTTACAGTTATACATTGTACATGGTAATCTCTTATCTAGAGGGATTGTTACAGTAAAACATAGCAATCACGTATCTAGAGGGATTGTTTTCTTGTTACAGTTATACATTGTACATGGCAATCTCTTATCTAGAGGGATTGTTTTCTTGTTACAGTTATACATGGCAATCACTTATCTAGAGGGATTGTTTTCTTGTTACAGTTATACATGGCAATCACTTATCTAGAGGGATTGTTTTCTTGTTACAGTTAAACATAGGAGTCTCTTATCTAGAGGGATTGTTTTCTTGTTACAGTTATACATGGCAATCACTTATCTAGAGGGATTGTTTTCTTGTTACAGTTATACATGGCAATCACTTATCTAGAGGGATTGTTTTCTTGTTACAGTTATACATGGCAATCACTTATCTAGAGGGATTGTTTTCTTGTTACAGTTAAACATAGGAATCTCTTATCTAGAGGGATTGTTTTCTTGTTATGGTTATACATTGTACATGGCAATCGCTTATCTAGAGGGACTGTTTTCTTGTTACAGTTATACATGGCAATCTCTTATCTAGAGGGATTGTTTTCTTGTTACAGTTAAACATAGGAATCTCTTATCTAGAGGGATTGTTTTCTTGTTATGGTTATACATTGTACATGGCAATCGCTTATCTAGAGGGACTGTTTTCTTGTTACAGTTATACATGGCAATCTCTTATCTAGAGGGATTGTTTTCTTGTTACAGTTATACATTGTACATGGCAATCTCTTATCTAGAGGGATTGTTTTCTTGTAACAGTTAAACATAGGAATGTCTTATCTAGAGGGATTGTTTTGTTGTTACAGTTAAACATTGTACATGGCAATCTCTTATCTAGAGGGATTGTGTTCTTGTTATGGTTAGACATGGCAATCTCTTATCTAGAAGGATTGTTTTCTTGTTATGGTTATACATGGCAATCTCTTATCCAGAGGGATTGTTTTCTTGTCACAGTTATACATTGTACATGGCAATCACTTATCTAGAGGGATTGTTTTCTTGTTACAGTTATACATGGCAATCTCTTATCTAGAGGGATTGTTTTCTTGTTACAGTTATACATTGTACATGGCAATCTCTTATCTAGAGGGATTGTTTTCTTGTTATGGTTAGACATGGCAATCTCTTATCTAGAGGGATTGTTTTCTTGTTACAGTTAAACATTGTACATGGCAATCTCTTATCTAGAGGGACTGTTTTCTTGTTATGGTTAGACATGGCAATCACTTATCTAGAGGGATTGTTTTCTTGTTACAGTTAAACATTGTACATGGCAATCTCTTATCTAGAGGGATTGTTTTCTTGTTACAATTAAACATAGGAATCTCTTATCTAGAGGGATTGTTTTCTTGTTACAGTTAAACATAGGAATCTCTTATCTAGAGGGATTGTTTTCTTGTTACAGTTAAACATAGGAATCTCTTATCTAGAGGGATTGTTTTCTTTGTTATCTTGCACAAGGATACAACACAATGCCGGGACTCAAACTCGCAACCCTTTAATCATGAGCCCGGCATCCTACCACTAGACCACAGTGCCTCCATTCTAGAGAGATTGTTTTCAAGTTTGGTATGTACCCTTGGTCCTAAGAAAATGCATGAGAATTTTTTTGCCTTTTTTTTTTCTTTTACTTTCTCTAGGTGGGGCTCCTCTGCGTGATAGTCGGGGAATGAAGGTCATGAAAACCATGGTTCCCCAGCTGCACATGATGACATCGGTGGAAATCGTAAACATGATTACCAGGCACATCCTGTATGACAGTGGTGAGTTGGAATGAAACCAACACCAGCGACTGGTGATATATTCATATGAAACTCATTCCTCTCTGGGTTTTCACGCTAACGCGGCATCGGCCGATAGCGTATTGTTGTTAGTATCTCGTGTTATGCAATTGCAATCGACAACCTCGGGCCTTTCCCTAAATATTTATGTGGATATTTGAAAAGAATAGACCTGATGTTTCAAATTAATGCCTTTTTGACTACGAAGCCCCCTGGTCGTGAGCAGTGAAAACTTTAAATTCTATCATGAAGATTTAAATTCTATCATGAAGATTTAAATTCTATCATGAAGATTTAAATTCTATCGTAAAGATTCACACAAAGCTAACAATGACTAGCTGCACAAGCTATTCCTTTATGTGAACTATCATATTCACTTTTTTGTGTAAGTTTGGTAATTTCTTATTGTTTGATTTAATGACGTAATTCATCAAAAAAACATTCTGCGTGCTCATTTGCATATAAGTTTATATGATCAGTCGTAAAATTTCTGGTCAGAAACATTATCTACATATGCCACCTACCAGACCTACCAGCTATAGAGCATACCGTTGTTAATAAAACTGAATTCTGAACAAACTGCAAATGAAATGTATAACAACAGACTATGGATCACGAAAATGTCTTCAAATAAAATCGTACGAGGCCTATAACTCAGTATCAGTTAAAACCCTTTAGCGAATCCAGCTGTAAATATATAGTTACACCTTATTGGTTCATTTGTCGCTTGTTGATAGTAGATTAATATTCATAACAAAACATTAAAGTTACAAATGATTACATACATACTCCTCTTTGTGTCTGTATTTTTATTTCCCATTTTAAATTCATATATTTTTGAGGTATTAAACATCAATGGGATGTGCGGTTCCTTGGCAGCTTGCTCACCTGTAGTCAGGTGTTTGAGGCTGCTGCATTTCTTATGTACCCAGTGCTTGCAGCTGTCGCAAAAGATGCTGTTGCTGCCTACCCCAGTATGTACGTCCATCTGTCTTAAACGTTTATTTGTCCGGAGACCACCTCCTTCAGTTTTCAACCAATCTCTTTCAAACTTGGTGAACTCATATACTTTAATCACCATGGCATGAAGTTGTGTTTTCCTGAATGAGTTAGGGCCCTTTGGGTTTTCATATCTGATGCAAATATGGGTTTTTTGGAGAAAACCAGTCAATCAGTCAGATTGGTTCTTTTTGTCCCCCGCTTCCGGAGGAACGGGGGATATTGATTTGGGTTTGTCCGTCCGTCCCTCTGTCCGTCCCTCCGTCCGTCCCTCTGTCTGTCTGTCACACTTCGTTTCCGTGCTCTATCTTTTGAAGGAATAATCCGATTTTCATTAAACTTGGTCAGGATACTTATCATCCAAGTACCTCGGATGAGTTCGATTTTCGTGAAATTCCGCGCATATTTTATGGAGTTATCCCCCTTTTATCACCAAATATAGGCATCATGTACAAAATGCCATAACTCTTATGTTTTTTATTTAATTCACTTTAAATTCTGTAGAATATTATATAAGGTAATGATGTTTAACATATATTACGGGTTTGGATGTCGTATCTCAACTTTCTTTGGAATCCGACAGAGTTTTGTCCCTTTCATTGCCTCCCTCTGTCCGTCTGTCTGTCACACTTCGTTTCCGTGCTCTATCTTTTGAAGGAATAATCCGATTTTCATTAAACTTGGTCAGGATACTTATCATCCAAGTACCTCGGATGAGTTCGATTTTCGTGAAATTCCGCGCATATTTTATGGAGTTATCCCCCTTTTATCACCAAATATAGGCATCATGTACAAAATGCCATAACTCTTATGTTTTTTATTTAATTCACTTTAAATTCTGTACAATATTATATAAGGTAATGATGTTTAACATATATTACGGGTTTGGATGTCGTATCTCAACTTTCTTTGGAATCCGACAGAGTTTTGTCCCTTTCATTGCCAAATGAAAGCATTATGTACAAAAAATTGCTTTCCGTGCTCTATCTTTTGAAGGAATAATTCGATTTTCATCAAACTTGTTGAGGATACTTATTATTCAAGTATCTCGAATGAGTTCGATTTTCGTGAAATTCCGCGCGTATTTTACGGAGTTATCCCCCTTTTTATCATGAAATATAGGCATCATGTACAAAATGCCAGAACTCTACGCACATGATGTTTCCCCCCAAGTGGCCCTGAAGCGGGGGACATAAATTCCACGAATTAGCTTGTTATTTAAAGTGTAGGTTCAGGAGCGACGTCCACATCAGTGGCCCCCTTCCAGATAGCTGGCTAGCTGCACACATGGCAGATCTCACTCCAGATCTCACTCCAGATCTCTAAGTGGCTCTATCATGAGGGTCAACCATGGAGGGATTCCATTCTCTGCGATCTCTGTCAACTCACTCTGTTACATCTTGGGCTGTCCAGGTCCTCTCTTTCTTTCAAAGTGTATGTTACACTTTAATACAGTACGGACACACTTGACAGCAACCACTGGAGCGCTCCACGTGTCCATACTAGCGGAGTCTTCTCTCTCTTATAATGGAGCAGTAGGTCTTTTTATCAAACAGTGCCCACATCCTCTGATTTGACGTTGCAGATTCGTCTGATCATGGCCCTGTCATTTCGCTGCAAACGTTGAAGGTTTAGCCTAGTCAAGGACCAGGTTTCACTGGCATGGCGCATCAGGCTGGAATCAGCATGTCTGTCTGTCCATCCGTCCGTCCGTAGAAAAAAATTTGTCCCCACAACTCCGGGTAACTGGCCACTATAAACAGGTTTTCTGTAGAAAATGTTTGTCCGGACAACTCCTCTTTAACTGCTTGGCCAATTTCAATGAAACTTCACACAAATATAAAGGACTATGTGTAGATGTGCATGCAACTTGCCTTTCCTTAATATTATGGATGCTATGGTAACCAGTCACTATAAACCGATTTTCTGATTAAACATTTCTCCAGACATTAAACTCCTCCTAAACTGTTGATACAATTTCAATGGAGCTTCACACAAATATAAAGGAAGATATGTAGACTTTGATATTTACATATGCATGCAAAATTCATTGCATTTGTAAAAATTCTAAATAAAGTGTCTGCACTTCAAAATTGTATATTGCAAACAACATGGAGCGGGGGGTTATTAGTCAGCCATCGGCTTACAGTTCTAGTTGAATTTCTTCCAGGCAGTCCTTACCTTTGTTGCTGTTGCCAGGTTGCAGCCTGTGGCTACAATGAGCATGTTACCCAGATAGCAGAATGAAGCTACCACCTTCAGCTTGTCATGTCTGACTAGGACTTCGGTCTGTGGCCTTCCATCAATGGGACATGCGGTTCCTTGGCAGCTTGCACACCTGTAGTCAGGGTTCTCTTCCAGGTGTTTGAGGTCGCTGCATTTCTTATGTACCCAGTGCTTGCAGCCGTCGCAAAAGATGCTGTTGCTGCCTACCCCAGTGCGGCAGACAGCACATGGGTGCCTGCCTAAGCAGTCCCGTACCACAGATCATGATCCTTGTCTTTCCCACATTCACTCGAAGTCCCTTTTCTCGATAGCTTCTTTCCAAATTAGCAGCCACCTGACACATTCCTTGAGTACATCAGTGATGATTAGGAGGTCATTGGCATTAAGATCCTAATGGGGGCACCAGCAGGGAACTCACATGACAGGGCTTCAAGCACGATGATAAAGAGCAGGGGGCTGAGAATAGAACCCTGATGGACGCCGACTTTCACCTTAAACTCTTCACTGTAGCCCTCGCCAACACAGACAGCATGGCGAGTTAGCGTACATGCCTTGGACCAGCCGTACAATCCACTCATCCACACAAGTTTTCTCATTGCCCACCAGACAACTTTACGTGGAATGCTTTCTCAAGATCAGCAAAAGCCATGTAGAGTCATTTGTTGACAGCGAGGTGTTTCTCCTGTAGCTGCCGAACAACAAAGATTGCATCTGGTGTGCCTCTGCTTTAAGCCAAACTTGGAGTCATTGATTGACATTGCTTAATTTTGACATGTAATTTGCCAAGGTGTTTTAGTCCAGTCTAAAATAGGGTGTAACCATGACAAAATTGCAACAGAATGTTTTTTTGGTTTTCTTGAAAGATGGATACCTACACTTTCACAGAAAAAAAAGTCCCCTAAACTCTACCTTGGGAAAATTGTATTTTTCGCTTATCTCAAAATCTTATTAACAACATAAAGTAAATGGAGATGAATTGTAGTCTGTGTGTGTACTGGAGATGAATTGTAGTCCGTGTGTGTACTGGAGATGAATTGTAGTCCGTATGTGTACTGGAGATGAATTGTAGTCCGTGTGTGTACTGGAGATGAATTGTAGTCTGTGTGTGTACTGGAGATGAATTGTAGTCTGTATGTGTACTGGAGATGAATTGTAGTCTGTATGTGTACTGGAGATGAATTGTAGTCTGTATGTGTACTGGAGATGAATTGTAGTCTGTGTGTGTACTGGAGATGAATTGTAGTCTGTATGTGTACTGGAGATGAATTGTAGTCTGTATGTACTGGTGATGAATTTTAGTCTGTATGTGTACTGGAGATGAATTGTAGTCCGTATGTGTACTGGAGATGAATTGTAGTCTGTGTGTGTACTGGAGATGAATTGTAGTCTGTGTGTGTACTGGAGATGAATTGTAGTCTGTGTGTGTACTGGAGATGAATTGTAGTCTGTATGTGTACTGGAGATGAATTGTAGTCTGTGTGTGTACTGGAGATGAATTGTAGTCCGTGTGTGTACTGGAGATGAATTGTAGTCCGTGTGTGTACTGGAAATGAATTGTAGTCCGTGTGTGTACTGGAGATGAATTGTAGTCCGTGTGTGTACTAGAGATGAATTGTAGTCCGTATGTGTACTGGAGATGAATTGTAGTCCGTATCTGTACTGGAGATGAATTGTAGTCTGTATGTGTACTGGAGATGAATTGTAGTCTGTATGTGTACTGGAGATGAATTGTAGTCCGTATGTGTACTGGAGATGAATTGTAGTCTGTATGTGTACTGGAGATGAATTGTAGTCCGTATGTGTACTGGAGATGAATTGTAGTCCGTATGTGTACTGGAGATGAATTGTAGTCCGTATGTGTACCGGAGATGAATTGTAGTCTGTGTGTGTACTGGAGATGAATTGTAGTCTGTATGTGTACTGGAAATGAATTGTAGTCCGTATGTGTACTGGAGATGAATTGTAGTCTGTATGTGTACTGGAGATGAATTGTAGTCTGTATGTGTACTGGAGATGAATTGTAGTCTGTATGTGTACTGGAGATGAATTGTAGTCTGTATGTGTACTGGAGATGAATTGTAGTCTGTATGTGTACTGGAGATGAATTGTAGTCCGGGTGTGTACTTGGGATGAATTGTAGTCCGTGTGTGTACTGGGCATGAATTGTAGTCCGTGTGTGTACTGGAGATGAATTGTAGTCTGTGTGTGTACTGAAGATGAATTGTAGTCCCTGAAAAGGTGACATATAGGGATCACTATGTCGGCGGCGGCGGCATCTGCACCAACAGTTTCCGTGCAATAACTTGAGTTTCCTTGGGCCAATCAAACTCATACTTCATACAGTGCTTTCTTACCAAAAGTGCTCGCTTGGGATTGCTTTTCAGGGTCAAAAGTCAAAGGTCACTGTTGCTATAAATAGAAAATCGGTTTCCGTGCGATAACTTGAGTTTCCTTAGGCCAATCAAACTCAAGCTTCATAGAGTACTTCCTTACCAAAAGTGCTCGTTTGGATTGCTTTTCAGGGTCAAAGGTCAAGGTCACTGTTGCTATAAATAGAAAATCTGTTTCCGTGCGATAACTTGAGTTTCCTATGGCCAATCAAACTCAAACTTCATAGAGTACTTCCTTACCAAAAGTGCTCGCTTGGGATTGCTTTTCAGGGTCAAAGGTCAAGGTTACTGGTGCTATAAATAGAAAATCGGTTTCTGTGCGATAACTTTAGTTTCCTTAGGCCAATCAAACTCATACTTCATACAGTGCTTCCTTACCAAAAGTGCTCGCTTGGGATTGCTTTTCAGGGTCATAGGTCAAAGGTCACTGTTGCTATAAATAGAAAATCTGTTTCCGTGCGATAACTTGAGTTTCCTATGGCCAATCAAACTCAAACTTCATAGAGTACTTCCTTACCAAAAGTGCTCGCTTGGGATTGCTTTTCAGGGTCAAAGGTCAAGGTCACTGGTGCTATAAATAGAAAATTGGTTTCCGTGCGATAACTTTAGTTTCCTTTGGTCAATCAAACTCAAACTTCATAAAGTATTTCCTTACCAAAAGTGCTTGCTTGGGATTGCTTTTCAGGGTCAAAGGTCAAAGGTAAAGGTCAGTGTTGCTATAAATAGAAAATCGGTTTCCGTGCGATAACTTGAGTTTCCTTGTGCCAATTAAACTCAAACTTCTTGCAATGCATCATTACCAAAAATGCTTGCTTTGGATTGCTTTTCAGGGTCAAAGGTCAAGGTCACTGTTGCTATAAATAGAAAATCTGTTTGAGTGCAGTTACTTCAGTATCTCCCAACTTGCTGCGCAGGCGACACATCCACTTCCGTGGAATTCTTGTGTGAACTGGAGATGAATTTGTGTTCTTTAGGGACCAAGCATTGAACTATATGATTTATAGTGACAACCAATCACAGATACCGCGACGCCCACCCCAGACCACTGTTTGCTCCATCTAGGTTGACAGAGTTATGTAGGCAGGAGAAAAATACTTTCTCAGTGTTAACCACTCGACCAATCGGCCAATAAAACAATTTCTTTGAAACCTTTTGTTTGGTGACAATATCATATGAAATTGTGTCTCTGAAATATATATATATTTTTTCAAGAAAATTGTGATTTTTTGAAGCTTCATGTGTACAATTTACATGTTTTCAAGGGTTTTATATATATAACCCCCCTTCCCCTTTATACAACCATCAATATGAAAGAGTATTGCATATAAATGCAAATGCTAGTATTTCTTCACTGAAAGAAATAAAATTTATAGTTTTGATTTTTTCTCCAATACTAAATAGGATATATCATACAGTTTCTACTTCAGTAAAGAAAAAATATTTGTAATGCTGATATTTCTGTCTATTGCAGATGACATTGTTGCTATCTATAAACCCTATGGACTACCTCCTCATGGTAAGTTAGTACAAACTTGGTCTATAATCAAACTAATGTCTCTGTGTGGGCTGTATTGGTCTATAATCTCGGCCTGGGCGTCAACACCTCCATAGAACAATACAAAGGTGATGCATCACACCTTTTCCCTTGGTGAGACAAAGAAGCTTAAACTTTTTCTTGGTCAAAGTTTTTGAGAGTTATTTCCCTTCACACCTAGAATTTACCACCAGGGTTTTTTTTAGAAAAATACAAAAAAAAACAAACAACATCTGGCCATTTGTTATAAAGTACCTCTTTAAAACACATTGTCTATGTTTGTCATGTGGGCATAAGGCAAACTACACTTGGTGAAGAATCACACTATCGAGTTCAAGTGATATTTACAATATGGCAAAATTGATGGTTAAGTCGTTGGTTATATAATGCTGTTGATAATTTAATGTTGTACCAAGTACCATACTTTTATACTTACTTTTAGAATGAACACAGTTCCTTGATTCTGCAAATATCCTTAAAATGTGCATTACAATGTATTATGTATGACAGCGTAGGCGGTACGCTGGTGTTTTTTCACAAAAACAGTTTTTAGTTCACCAGAGACGAAGTTCAAGTGACCTGTTCCAATCACTTTCCATCTGTCATCGTGCAACATGCATAAACATGTAACATTTTAGACTTCTTCTCCAGAACCAGTGGATGGAATCTTTTCAAACTTGGCCGAAATGATCCTTAGTTGATGAGGATACAGATTTGAAAAATTTCGGATTCCTACTTGGTGACAATAGTTTCAAATGTTTTAGAATTCTTTTAATTCTCCTGAGTCGTAACTTTTAAACAATTGAGATCTCCACCCCAAAACTATATACAATTAATTGCTGGGCATAAAGAGACAATCACTAACATGACTTTAGATTATACCTCAGGGTCCACCACGCCCTTGTAGACTGAACTCCTGAATCATAACTTTTAAATGTTTGAGATCCCCACCCCAAAACTATTTACAATTGCTAGGTATAAAGAGACAATCACCAACATTATTTGAGATTTGATCCCAAGGTCTGCCACGCCCTTGAAGATTTAATTCCCAAGTCAAAAATTTTAAACATTTGAACACCAAAACAATATATACAGTTGCTGGGCATAAAGAAACAAACACTATCATGATATTAGTATTGATGTCAGGGTCTGGCCACAGCCCTAGGGATCTATAGTTTCTCAGTTTAACTTTAAAACTGTTGAGATACCCATGCACTCATTAACCAAGCTTTTGTGGGTCATCTTAAAATTCAATTAAATATAAAGTCAATGAGATTCATTTGTTTTTTTGGTTTTTTTTTACCCTTTTTAATGCAGGTTTGTGGGACTTAAAAATTCCACAAGCTCTATTTTTGAAATGTTTTCTCCACCAGGGGCCCTGGTATAGTCACTTATATATGGAAATGTTTTCTCCACTAGGGGGCCCTGGTGTAGCGATAAGTGTGGCACACCTTATGGGCCAAATTAGCAAGAATCTCAAAAACAGACAAAACCTACACATGGTGCACCGATTGGACAAGGACACGACGGGGGTCATGCTTCTAGCCAGGTATGTTGTATGTCAAATAGTAGTCAGGGTAACACAAACACAATCTCAGCTAGTATTCATGGAACCATTTTGCGACTCAAACATTTTTTGGGTTTTAGCCCACCATCATCAGATAGTGGGCTGTTCAAATAGCCCTGCGTCTGTGGTCTTCCGTCCATCTGTCCTTAAACAATTCTTGTTATCGCTATTTCTTAAGAAGTACTGAATGGATCTTCCTCAGATTTCACATGTAGGTTCCACTTGGTCCCTAGTTGTGCCCTTTTGATTTTGGGACTGATCGGAAAAACAAAATGGCTGAATTGTGGCCATCTTTGATTTTGCCATTGAAAGCTTGTTCTTGAGAAATACTGCATGGATCTTCTTCAAATTTCAAATGTTGGTTCCTCTTGTTTAAGAAAAAGGTACAAGATGGATTTGGAATTTGGTACTGATCAGAAAAACAAAACTCCTGACGAGACCTTCTCTCAACTATTTAATTTTCATTTTGTACCGTATTAAACTGTGTCGTACTGTATTAAACCATGCTATACCATATTAAACCATGTCATACCATATTAAACCGAGTCGAACTGTATTTAACCGCCAAATGGCCTCCTTCCTACATTATCTTTGTTAGTCTGTATTGGATCTGTTTTGGACTACGGAAATTGACATTTCAGGGTCGTCTGTAAGATTTAATCTGTAATGGAACTGGTGAGATGATCCGTGAATGTGTGACGTAGGTGATCTGTGAATGTGTGACGTAGGTGATCTGTGAATGTGTGACGTAGGTGATGCATGAATGTGTGACGTAGGTGATCTGTGAATGTGTGACGTAGGTGATGCATGAATGTGTGACGTAGGTGATCTGTGAATGTGTGACGTAGGTGATGCATGAATGTGTGACGTAGGTGATCTGTGAATGTGTGACGTAGGTGATGCATGAATGTGTGACGTAGGTGATTCGTGAATGTGTGACATAGGTGATGCATGAATGTGTGACGTAGGTGATCTGTGAATGTGTGACGTAGGTGATTCGTGAATGTGTGACATAGGTGATGCATGAATGTGTGACGTAGGTGATCTGTGAATGTGTAACGTAGGTGATCTGTGAATGTGTGACGTAGATGATCTGTGAATGTGTGATGTGGGTGATCTGTGAATGTGTGACCTAGATGATCCGTGAATGTGTGACGTAGATGATCTGTGAATGTGTGACGTAGATGATTTGTGAATGTGTGACGTAGGTGATCCGTGAATGTGTGACGTAGGTGATCCGTGAATGTGTGATGTAGGTGATCAGTGAATGTGTGACGTAGGTGATCAGTGAATGTGTGACGTAGATGATCTGTGAATGTGTGACGTAGATGATTTGTGAATGTGTGACGTAGGTGATCCGTGAATGTGTGACGTAGGTGATCCGTGAATGTGTGACGTAGGTGATCTGTGAATGTGTGACCTAGATGATCCTTGAATGTGTGACGTAGGTGATCTGTGAATGTGTGACCTAGATGATCCTTGAATGTGTGACGTAGTTGATCTGTGAATGTGTGACGTAGATGATCTGTGAATGTGTGACGTAGGTGTTCTGTGAATGTGTGACGTAGATGATCTGTGAATGTGTGACGTAGATGATCTGTGAATGTGTGACGTAGGTGATCTGTGAATGTGTGACCTAGATGATCCGTGAATGTGTGACGTAGATGATCTGTGAATGTGTGACGTAGATGATCTGTGAATGTGTGACGTAGGTGATCCGTGAATGTGTGACGTAGGTGATCTGTGAATGTGTAACGTAGATGATCTGTGAATGTGTGACGTAGATGATCGGTGAATGTGTAACGTAGGTGATCTGTGAATGTGTGACGTAGATGATCTGTGAATGTGTAACGTAGGTGATCTGTGAATGTGTAACGTAGATGATCTGTGAATGTGTAACGTAGGTGATCTGTGAATGTGTAACGTAGGTGATCTGTGAATGTGTGACGTAGGTGATCCGTGAATGTGTGACGTAGATGATCTGTGAATGTGTGACGTAGGTGATCCGTGAATGTGTGACGTAGATGATCCTTGAATGTGTAACGTAGATGATCTGTGAATGTGTAACGTAGGTGATCTGTGAATGTGTAACGTAGGTGATCTGTGAATGTGTGACGTAGGTGATCCGTGAATGTGTGACGTAGATGATCTGTGAATGTGTGACGTAGGTGATCCGTGAATGTGTGACGTAGATGATCCTTGAATGTGTGACGTAGATGATCCTTGAATGTGTGACGTAGGTGATCCGTGAATGTGTGACGTAGATGATCTGTGAATGTGTGACGTAGGTGATCCATGAATGTGTGACCTAGATGATCCGTGAATGTGTGACGTAGGTGATCCATGAATGTGTGACCTAGATGATCCATGAATGTGTGACGTAGGTGATCTGTGAATGTGTGACGTAGATGATCTGTGAATGTGTGACGTAGGTGATCTGTGAATGTGTGACGTAGGTGATCCATGAATGTGTGACGTAGATGATCCGTGAATGTGTGGCGTAGGTGATCCATGAATGTGTGACCTAGATGATCCGTGAATGTGTAACGTAGGTGATCTGTGAATGTGTAACGTAGGTGATCTGTGAATGTGTAACGTAGATGATCTGTGAATGTGTGACGTAGATGATCCGTGAATGTGTGACGTAGGTGATGCATGAATGTGTGACGTAGATGATCTGTGAATGTGTGACGTAGATGATCCGTGAATGTGTGACGTAGGTGATCCATGAATGTGTGACGTAGGTGATCCATGAATGTGTGACGTAGGTGATCTGTGACTGTGTGACGTAGATGATCCGTGAATGTGTGACGTAGATGATCCGTGAATGTGTGACGTAGGTGATCCATGAATGTGTGACCTAGGTGATCCTAGATCCTAGTGAAGAAATTAAACTTTCTGCAATGTTTTCAGGAAAACCTTGTCCCAACCTAACTTTTAACAATTACTGAGGATATACATTTTGTTCACAAAAGCAGATCTCTATCTGATACTGACTTATTGATATCAACTTATACAGGACTAAAAGCATGGCAGCACGATTGACGAATGCCTTCGCCGAGAGACGAGTAGTAAAGCGGTATTGGGCCATCACCAAGGGAATTCCTCACCCTCAGGAAGGTGAGTCGATACGTAGATGTTTGTACTGGTCTGAGTAGTGGTATAGTAGTTATGTTCAGTAGTCATTTCATAACTCTAACAGAGCATAAAATTTCAAGTATATTTTAATTATCCCCCGCTTTCACCGAAACGGAGGGTATTAATTTGGGTTTGTCCCGTCTGTCCAACTGTCTGTCCATCTGTCTGTCACACTTCGTTTCCATGCAATAACAGCAACAAAAATTATCTGATATTCCTGAAACTTAGTTACAAGGTAAAATGCCAAAAGTGCCCGTCCAAGTTTGATCACCACTTCTGCTGGATGTTATTTGGTGGAGTGATGGCCCTTTAATTAACAAAAAATATCATTTTCTTTCGTTTCCCCCCAACAACGGCAACAAATATTATCTAATTTTCTTGAAACTTTGTAATAAGTTTAATTGCCTAAAGGGCTTGGCCAAGTTTGATCGCCACTTTTTGCAGACTTGATTTGGTGGAGTTATGGCCCTTTGATTAACGTTTCCTTGCAATCACGGCAGCAAATATTATCCAATGAATGTTCAATGGGTGTCTATGATTATAATAAAACTCCTATGAACATGAATGATGAGTTTGTACAGTTTTATACCTGTGTGGGATCTGAGTGATGAATTTATACAGTTTTATACCAGTGTGGGATCTGAGTGATGAGTTTATACAGTTTTATACCAGTGTGGGATCTGAGTGATGAGTTTATACAGTTTTATACCTGTGTGTGCAGTGATCAATCTACGTGCGAGTCCCGAGTCCAGTACTCATACAATTATGAAAGGACTCGTAGAAATTATGGAAATACTTCAATTTAACGTTGTGGGACCCATAGTTTTCTGCAATATTTACAAAAAGGACCCATGGAAATAAATGGTAAATTGATCGCTGTGTGTGATCTGAGTGATGAGTTTATACAGTTTTATACCTGTGTGGGATCTGAGTGATGAGTTTATACAGTTTTATACCAGTGTGGGATCTGAGTGATGAGTTTATACAGTTTTATACCTGTGTGTGATCTGAGTGATGAGTTTATACAGTTTTATACCTGTGTGGGATCTGAGTGATGAGTTTATACAGTTTTATACCTGTGCGGGATCTGAGTGATTAGTTTGTACAGTTTTATACCTGTGTGGGATCTGAGTGATGAGTTTATACAGTTTTATTCCAGTGTGGGATCTGAGTGATGAGTTTATACAGTTTTATACCTGTGTGGGATCTGAGTGATGAGTTTATACAGTTTAATACCTGTGTGGGATCTGAGTTATTAGATTATACAGTTTTATACTGTGTGGGATCTGAGTGATTAGTATATACAGTTTTATACCTATGTGGGATGTGAGTGATGAGTTTATACAGTTTTATACCTGTGTGGGATCTGAGTGATTAGGTTATACAGTTTTATACCTGTGTGGGATCTGAGTGATTAGTATATACAGTTTTCTACCTGTGTGGGATCTGATTGATTAGGTTATACAGTTTTATACCTGTGTGGGATCTGAGTGATGAGTTTATACAGTTTTATACCTGTATGGGATCTGAGTGATGAGTTTGTACAGTTTTATACCTGTGTGGGATCTGAGTGATTAGATTATACAGTTTTATACCTGTGTGGGATCTGAGTGATTAGTTTATACAGTTTTATACCTGTGTGGGATCTGAGTGATGAGTTTATACAGTTTTGTACCTGTGTGGGATCTGAGTGATGAGTTTATACAGTTTTATACCTGTGTGGGATCTGAGTGATTAGTATATACAGTTTTATACCTGTGTGGGATCTGAGTGATTAGTTTATACAGTTTTATACCTGTGTGGGATCTGAGTGATTAGTGTATACAGTTTTATACCTGTGTGGGATCTGAGTGATTAGTATATACAGTTTTATACCTGTGTGGGATCTGAGTGATGAGTTTATACAGTTTTATACTTGTGTGGGATCTGAGTGATTAGTATATACAGTTTTATACCTGTGTGGGATCTGAGTGATTAGTTTATACAGTTTTATACTTGTGTGGGATCTGAGTGATTAGTATATACAGTTTTATACCTGTGTGGGATCTGAGTGATTAGTATATACAGTTTTATACCTGTGTGGGATCTGAGTGATTAGTTATACCCCCCCGCAACAAAGTTAGGGGGGGTATACTGGAATCAGCTTGTCTGTCCGTCTGTCTGTCTGTCCGTCTGTCCGTAGAAAAATGTTGTCCGGACAACTCCTCCTAAACTACTGGATCGATTTCAATAAAACTTGGCAGTATTGTTGGGGACCATGTGTAGATGTGCATGCAGGGTTTCGTTTGTTAAAATTTTGGTTGCCATGGTAACCAGGTCACTATACACAGGTTTCCGTAATAACGTGTTGTCCGGACAACTTCCTATAAACCACTGGATCGAGTTTAATGAAACTTGGCAGTATTGTTGGGGACCATGTGTAGATGTGCATGCAGAGTTTTGTTTGTCAAAATTTTGGTTGCCATGGTAACCAGGTCACTATACACAGGTTTCCATTATAATGTGTTGTCCGGACAACTCCTCCTAAACTACTGGATCAATTTCAGTGAAACTTGGCAGTATTGTTGGGGACCATGTATAGATTTGCATACAGGGTTTCGTTTGTCAAAATTTTGGTTGCCATGGTAATGAGGTGACTATACACAGGTTTCCGTAATAACATGATGTCTGGACAACTTCTTCTAAACTACTGGGTCATTTTCAATGATACTTCGCAGTAAGTAATGTTGAGGATTACTATACACAGGTTAAATTTCAGCCATGTATAAGTCTACCAACACATCGTAGAGGAGGACTGCTGGACCAAATCTACATCAACTTTCCTATGAGGGGTGTCCTGGCCGATATTCTTCCAAAGCACTACTCGGACCATTTTCTCATATCACTGGCTTTCCCATGGGCTAATTTACACCACTATTAATATAAATGTAAGATGCATTGTATTGAAACAATCAGCATCATAAATTTTCTTATTAATATGTATATCACCTTTCTTTATTCATTCAGTGAGTTTCACAAGTTGAAACATACATATGCATCCACATTGTTGATATGAAATCTACACTGTAATGTATGTAAGACCAAAGGTGCCTTCTTTGTTTTTGTTTTTTAGATATGCGGTGATACATAGTAATATAAAATAATACATTACATAATAAAAACATGTCAGACACCTCTAATAAGAGGTAGCGGGGGGGTATTATTCAGCCATCGGCTTACAGTTCTAGTTTATACAGTTTTATACCTGTGTGGGATCTGAGTGATTAGTATATACAGTTTTATACCTGTGTGGGATCTGAGTGATGAGTTTATACAGTTTTAAACCTGTATGGGATCTGAGTGATTAGATTATAAAGTTTTATACCTGTGTGGGATCTGAGTGATTAGTATATACAGTTTTATACCTGTGTGGGATCTGAGTGATTAATATTTACAGTTTTATACCTGTATGGGATCTGAGTGATGAGTTTATATAGTTTTATACCTGTGTGGGATCTGAGTGATTAGTTTATACAGTTTTATACCTGTGTGGGAACTGATTGATTAGTATATACAGTTTTATACCTGTGTGGGATCTGAGTGATTAGTTTATACAGTTTTATACCTGTGTGGGAACTGATTGATTAGTATATACAGTTTTATACCTGTGTGGGATCTGAGTGATTAGTTTATACAGTTTTATACCTGTGTGGGAACTGATTGATTAGTATATACAGTTCTATACCTGTGTGGGATCTGAGTGATTAGTTTATACAGTTTTATACCTGTGTGGGATCTGAGTGATTAGATTATACAGTTTTATACCTGTGTGGGATCTGAGTGATTAGTATATACAGTTTTATACCTGTGTGGGATCTGAGTGATTAGTTTAAACAGTTTTATACCTGTGTGGGATCTGCTATTTTTTCTGTCTGACAGGTATCATAGACATCCCGATGATGGAGGGTTCTGTAGATGGCAAAAACAGGGTAAGTGGAAGTCTCAGCTTTCTGATAAATCTCCCTGATACATAAAAATGAATCATTTTACAATTGCATGATTTAAATGTAAAAATTAGGGTTTTTTAGGTCACCTGAGACGAAGTCTCAAGTGACCTATTCTAATCGCCTTTTGTCCGTCGTCGTTCGTCGTGCGTCCGTAAACTTTTTACATTTTCGACTTCTTCTCCAAAACCACTGAACAAAATTCAATGAAATTTGGCAGCGAGCTTCAATGGCTAAAGTTCAACTAAAATTATGAATTATATGGTCCCATCCCCCAGGGGCCTGAGGGGCGGGGCCAAAAAGGGTCAAATTGACTAAAATTTCAAAAATCTTCTTCTCTACTCTCAGATAAGGTGGAATCAAACACTCTTCATAGATGAAAGGGTCTTAAGGTGCTTTACCAAAATTGTGAATTTCATGACCATAGGGTCTCACGCTTGCCCCTGGGAAGGGGGTAAACGTTACTATAGTTTATATAGGGAAATCACATTTTTGACTATTATTTGTTGGATTTGTATTGGAATTCATTCTAACTTGTATAAAATTATCAGCATGGGATGACACTTTGATGGTATATACATGTTGGCCCTAGTTGACCCCCAGGGGCTGGTGGGCGGGGCCAAAAAGGGTCAAATTGACAAAAATTTCAAAAATCTTCTTCTCTACTCTCAGATATGGTAGAATCAAATACTCTTCATAGTGGAAGGGTCTTAAGGTGCTTTACCAAAATTGTGAATTTCATGACCTTGGGGTCTCACGTTTGTCCCTGGGGAGGGGGTAAACTTTACTATAGTGTATATAGGGAAATCACGTTTTTGACTATTATTTGTTGGATTTGTATTGGAATTCATTCTAACTTGTATCAAATTATCAGCATGGGATGACACTTTGATGGTATGTACATGTTGGCCCTAGTTGACCCCCAGGGGCTGGTGGGCGGGGCCAAAAAGGGTCAAATTGACAAAAATTTCAAAAATCTTCTTCTCTACTCTCAGATATGGTAGAATCAAATACTCTTCATAGTGGAAGGGTCTTAAGGTGCTTTACCAAAATTGTGAATTTCATGACCTTGGGGTCTCACGTTTGTCCCTGGGGAGGGGGTAAACTTTACTATAGTGTATATAGGGAAATCACGTTTTTGACTATTATTTGTTGGATTTGTATTGGAATTCATTCTAACTTGTATCAAATTATCAGCATGGGATGACACTTTGATGGTATGTACATGTTGGCCCTAGTTGACCCCCAGGGGCTGGTGGGCGGGGCCAAAAAGGGTCAAATTGACAAAAATTTCAAAAATCTTCTTCTCTACTCTCAGATATGGTAGAATCAAATACTCTTCATAGATGGAAGGATCTTAAGGGGCTTTACCAAAATTGTGAATTTCATGACCTTGGGGTTTCACGTTTGCCCCTGGAGAGGGGGTTAACTTTACTATTGTGTTTATAGGGAAATCACATTTTTGACTATTATTTGTTGGATTTGTATTGGAATTCATTCTCACTTGTATAAAATTATCAGCATGGGATGACACTTTGATGGTATGTACATGTTGGCTCTAGTTGACCCCCAGGGGCTGGAGGGCGGGGCCAAATGGTCAAATTGACAAAAATTTCAAAAATCTTTTTCTCTTCTCCCAGATATGCTGGAATCGAATACTTTTCATAGATGGAACGGTTTTAAGGTTCTTTACCAAAATTGTGAATTTCATGACTCTGGGGTCTTGCATCTCCCCCTATGGAGGGGGTTAGGTTTACTATAGTATATTTGCAGAAAAAACCCATTTTTTTGCATTATTTGTTTAATTGCCATAAGTAATGATGCAAATTTGTTTGAAATTATCAATATGACATGACTTTTGAGTAGTACGCACATATTGACACCTACTGACCCCCAGGTGCCTGAGGGGTGGGGCCTAAAAGGGTCAAATTGACATAATTTCAAAAATTCATTTTTTCCACTCCCAGATATGCTACAATGTATTGTTATAAATATTCATCTCAACATTCCCATATTTCTCTTTCATGTCAAACATCAGGTGACCGTTAAGGCCCATGGGCCTCTTGTTTTACAAAAGGTTATTATTTCATTTATAAGTTGCTTGAATCAGAAACAAATATTGTTATGCTCCCTGAAAAATCTAGGGGGAGTATAAAGATGCTGTTTTGTACATGTTTCTGTACGTCTTTACGTCCACCTGGAGTGTAACTCTGCCCACAGGTAACCAAGGATTATGAAACTTGATTTGTAAATTAGTTACATTAAGACAATGTGCAATGTACTAAATTAACGGCCAACAAACCCTTATTTACAGAGTTATTGCCCTTTGTTAAAATTTAGCATCAGAGCATAACTTTGTCTAGTCAGAATCATGAAATGTTGTGAGGACATCAGTTTCCCTACGGCAATGTGAAGTGTACTAAATTCATGTTACGCAACCCCCTTTTTAGGGAGTTATTTCCCTTTATCCCAATTTTTTCTCAAATATTTTGTTATGACATCATGAAGGATAGTTCGTCAGAATCAAACAAAGAGTCAACAGACCAATTCTCAAGGTCAATTTCAACTTCAAGTTCAACATTTAAGCTGTCGGGTAAAGCTCAGTAGCTTATGCTATAACGTCTGATGAAAGGTTGGCAAGATAACTTAAAATCTAGGTGTCTGTTAGTCTTCATCCACAACAAATCTTGTCGTGTATGGAAAAGACAGGTCACTATTGTTTTTGAGGTTTGAGTTGTGTCAAACAGTATCAGGGAGTGTCTATCACTTCCTGTGTCAAACAGTTTCAGGGAGTATCTATCCGTCCTGAGTCAAACAGTATCAGGGAGTATCTATCACTTCCTGTGTCAAACAGTATCAGGGAGTATCTATAACTCCTGTGTCAAACAGTATCAGGTAGTATATATCACTTCCTGTGTCAAACAGTATCAGGGAGTATCTATCACTTCCTGTGTCAAACAGTATCAGGGAGTATCTATCACTTCCTGTGTCAAACAGTATCAGGGAGTATCTATCACTTCCTGTGTCAAACAGTATCAGGGATTATCTATAACTCCTGTGTCAAACAGTATCAGGGAGTATCTATCACTTCCTGTGTCAAACAGTATCAGGGAGTATCCATCACTCCTGTGTCAAACAGTATCAGGGAGTATCCATCACTTCCTGTGTCAAACAGTATCAGGGAGTATCTACAACTCTTGTGTCAAACAGTATCAGGGAGTATCTATCACTTCCTGTGTCAAACAGTATCAGGGAGTATCTATCACTTCCTGTGTCAAACAGTATCAGGGATTATCTATAACTCCTGTGTCAAACAGTATCAGGGAGTATCTATCACTTCCTGTGTCAAACAGTATCAGGGAGTATCCATCACTCCTGTGTCAAACAGTATCAGGGAGTATCCATCACTTCCTGTGTCAAACAGTATCAGGGAGTATCTACAACTCCTGTGTCAAACAGTATCAGGGAGTGTCTATCACTTCCTGTGTCAAACAGTTTCAGGGAGTATCTATCCGTCCTGAGTCAAACAGTATCAGGGAGTATCTATCACTTCCTGTGTCAAACAGTATCAGGGAGTATCTATAACTCCTGTGTCAAACAGTATCCGGTAGTATATATCACTTCCTGTGTCAAACAGTATCAGGGAGTATCTATCACTTCCTGTGTCAAACAGTATCAGGGAGTATCTATCACTTCCTGTGTCAAACAGTATCAGGGAGTATCTATCACTTCCTGTGTCAAACAGTATCAGGGATTATCTATAACTCCTGTGTCAAACAGTATCAGGGAGTATCTATCACTTCCTGTGTCAAACAGTATCAGGGAGTATCCATCACTCCTGTGTCAAACAGTATCAGGGAGTATCCATCACTTCCTGTGTCAAACAGTATCAGGGAGTATCTACAACTCCTGTGTCAAACAGTATCAGGGAGTATCTATCACTTCCTGTGTCAAACAGTATCAGGGAGTATCTATCACTTCCTGTGTCAAACAGTATCAGGGATTATCTATAACTCCTGTGTCAAACAGTATCAGGGAGTATCTATCACTTCCTGTGTCAAACAGTATCAGGGAGTATCCATCACTCCTGTGTCAAACAGTATCAGTGAGTATCCATCACTTCCTGTGTCAAACAGTATCAGGGAGTATCTACAACTCCTGTGTCAAACAGTATCAGGGAGTATCTATCACTTCCTGTGTCAAACAGTATCAGGGAGTATCTATCACTTTCTATGTCAAACAGTATCAGGGAGTATCTATCACTTCCTGTGTCAAACAGTATCAGGGAGTATCTATCACTTCCTGTGTCAAACAGTATCAGGTAGTATCCATCACTTTCTATGTCAAACAGTATCAGGGAGTATCTCTAACTCCTGTGTCAAACAGTATCAGGGAGTATCTATAACTCCTGTGTCAAACAGTATCAGGGAGTATCTATCACTTCCTGTGTCAAACAGTATCAGGGAGTATCTATCACTTCCTGTGTCAAACAGTATCAGGTAGTATCTCTAACTCCTGTGTCAAACAGTATCAGGGAGTATCTATAACTCCTGTGTCAAACAGTATCAGGTAGTATCTATCACTTCCTGTGTCAAACAGTATCAGGGAGTATCTATCACTTTCTATATCAAACAGTATCAGGGAGTATCCATCACTCCTGTGTCAAACAGTATCAGGGAGTATCTCTAACTCCTGTGTCAAACAGTATCAGGGAGTATCTATCACTTCCTGTGTCAAACAGTATCAGGGAGTATCTATCACTTTCTATGTCAAACAGTATCAGGGAGTATCCATCACTTTCTATGTCAAGCAGTATCAGGGAGTATCCATCACTTTCTATGTCAAACAGTATCAGGTAGTATCTATCACTTCCTGTGTCAAACAGTATCAGGGAGTATCTATCACTTCCTGTGTCAAACAGTATCAGGGAGTATCTCTAACTCCTGTGTCAAACAGTATCAGGGAGTATCTATCACTTCCTGTGTCAAACAGTATCAGGGAGTATCTATCACTTTCTATGTCAAACAGTATCAGGGAGTATCCATCACTTTCTATGTCAAGCAGTATCAGGGAGTATCCATCACTTTCTATGTCAAACAGTATCAGGTAGTATCTATCACTTCCTGTGTCAAACAGTATCAGGGAGTATCTATCACTTCCTGTGTCAAACAGTATCAGGAAGTATCTATCACTTCCTGTGTCAAACAGTATCAGGGAGTATCTATCACTTCCTGTGTCAAACAGTATCAGGGAGTATCTATCACTTCCTGTGTCAAACAGTATCAGGGAGTATCTATCACTTCCTGTGTCAAACAGTATCAGGGAGTATCTATCACTTCCTATGTCAAACAGTATCAGGGAGTATCTATCACTTTCTATGTCAAACAGTATCAGGGAGTATCTATCACTTCCTGTGTCAAACAGTATCAGGGAGTATCTATCACTTCCTGTGTCAAACAGTATCAGGGAGTATCTATCACTTCCTGTGTCAAACAGTATCAGGGAGTATCTATCACTTTCTATGTCAAACAGTATCAGGGAGTATCTATCACTTTCTATGTCAAACAGTATCAGGGAGTATCTATCACTTTCTATGTCAAACAGTATCAGGGAGTATCTATCACTTCCTGTGTCAAACAGTATCAGGGAGTATCTATCACTTCCTGTGTCAAACAGTATCAGGGAGTATCTATCACTTCCTGTGTCAAACAGTATCAGGGAGTATCTATCACTTCCTGTGTCAAACAGTATCAGGGAGTATCTACTATTCCTGTGTCAAACAGTATCAGGGAGTATCTATCACTTTCTATGTCAAACAGTATCAGGGAGTATCCATCACTTTCTATGTCAAGCAGTATCAGGGAGTATCCAACACTTTCTATGTCAAACAGTATCAGGTAGTATCTATCACTTCCTGTATCAAACAGTATCAGGGAGTATCTATCACTTTCTATGTCAAACAGTATCAGGGAGTATCTATCACTTTCTATGTCAAACAGTATCAGGGAGTATTTATCACTTCCTGTGTCAAACAGTATCAGGGAGTATCCATCACTTTCTATGTCAAACAGTATCAGGGAGTATCTATCACTTCCTGTGTCAAACAGTATCAGGGAGTATCTATCACTTCCTGTGTCAAACAGTATCAGGGAGTATCTATCACTTTCTATATCAAACAGTATCAGGGAGTATCTATCCCTTCCTGTGTCAAACAGTATCAGGGAATATCTATCACTTCCTGTGTCAAACAATATCAGGGAGTATCTCTAACTCCTGTGTCAAACAGTATCAGGGAGTATCTATCACTTTCTATATCAAACAGTATCAGGTAGTATCTATCACTTCCTGTGTCAAACAGTATCAGGGAATATCTATCACTTCCTGTGTCAAACAATATCAGGGAGTATCTCTAACTCCTGTGTCAAACAGTATCAGGGAGTATCTATCACTTCCTGTGTCAAACAGTATCAGGGAGTATCTATCACTTCCTGTGTCAAACAGTATCAGGGAGTATCTATCACTTCCTGTGTCAAACAGTATCAGGGAGTATCTCTAACTCCTGTGTCAAACAGTATCAGGGAGTATCTATAACTCCTGTGTCAAACAGTATCAGGTAGTATCTATCACTTCCTGTGTCAAACAGTATCAGGGAGTATCTATAACTCCTGTGTCAAACAGTATCAGGCAATATCTATCACTTCGTGTGACTCCAGTGTCTGCCATGCCCTTGCAGGCTCAAATCCCTAGTCATTACTTTTAAAAGGTTGAGATCCCAACTCTGAAACTATATATTTTATTTGGCGAAGTTATGGCTGCTTCCAAAAGGGGAAAGTTTGGGATATTAATTCTATGAATTAGCTTGTTCATAATTTTCAATACAATTAACATGTTATTCAACAGACTCTCATATGTAACACAGTCTATACTGTGTGTACAATTAGTAAAGGTTTGTCAAAAGATCTCTAACGATCATCCGGGCACATGATTCAACAATCCGGATGATTGGCAAAGAGAATGCATTTGGCCTCCATAAAAACCAACCACAAAAAACTAAAACATTAAACATTTTGTAACAGCCAGTTGTTACAGAGTCAGTAAAACAGTCTGTTACAGCCAGTTATTATAGAGTCAGTAAAACAGTCTGTTACAGCCAGTTGTTATAGAGTCAGTAAAACATTCTGTTACAGCCAGTTGTTACAGAGTCAGTAAAACATTCGGTTACAGCCAGTTGTTACAGAGTCAGTAAAACAGTCTGTTACAGCCAGTTGTTACAGAGTCAGTAAAACAGTCTGTTACAGCCAGTTGTTATAGAGTCAATAAAACATTTTGTTACAGACAGTTATTATAGAGTCAGTAAAACAGTCTGTTACAGCCAGTTGTTACAGAGTCAGTAAAACATTTTGTTACAGACAGTTATTATAGAGTCAGTAAAACAGTCTGTTACAGCCAGTTGTTATAGAGTCGGTAAAACAGCCTGTTACAGCCAGTTGTTATAGAGTCAGTAAAACATTCTGTTACAGCCAGTTGTTATAGAGTCAGTAAAACAGTCTGTTACAGCCAGTTGTTATAGAGTCAGTAAAACAGTCTGTTACAGCCAGTTGTTATAGAGTCAGTAAAACAGTCTGTTACAGCCAGTTGTTATAGAGTCAGTAAAACAGTCTGTTACAGCCAGTTATTATAGAGTCAATAAAACATTTTGTTACAGACAGTTATTATAGAGTCAGTAAAACAGTCTGTTACAGCCAGTTGTTACAGAGTCAGTAAAACATTTTGTTACAGACAGTTATTATAGAGTCAGTAAAACAGTCTGTTACAGCCAGTTGTTATAGAGTCAGTAAAACAGTCTGTTACAGCCAGTTGTTATAGAGTCAGTAAAACAGTCTGTTACAGCCAGTTGTTACAGAGTCAGTAAAACATTCTGTTACAGCCAGTTGTTACAGAGTCAGTAAAACAGTCTGTTACAGCCAGTTGTTACAGAGTCAGTAAAACATTCTGTTACAGCCAGTTGTTACAGAGTCAATAAAACATTCTGTTACAGCCAGTTGTTATAGAGTCAGTAAAACAGTCTGTTACAGACAGTTGTTATAGAGTCAGTAAAACAGTCTGTTACAGCCAGTTGTTACAGAGTCAGTAAAACAGTCTGTTACAGCCAGTTGTTATAGAGTCAGTAAAAAAGTCTGTTACAGCCAGTTTTTATACAGTCAGTAAAAAAGTCGGTTACAGCCAGTTGTTATAGAGTCAGTAAAACAGTCTGTTACAGCCAGTTGTTACAGAGTCAGTAAAACAGTCTGTTACAGCCAGTTGTTACAGAGTCAGTAAAACATTCTGTTACAGCTAGTTGTTATAGAGTCAGTAAAACATTCTGTTACAGCTAGTTGTTATAGAGTCAATAAAACATTCTGTTACAGCCAGTTGTTATAGAGTAAGTAAAACAGTCTGTTACAGCCAGTTGTTATAGAGTCAGTAAAACATTCGGTTACAGCCAGTTATTATAGAGTCAGTAAAACAGTCTGTTACAGCCAGTTGTTATATAGTCAGTAAAACATTCTGTTACAGCCAGTTGTTACAGAGTCAGTAAAACATTCTGTTACAGCCAGTTGCTATAGAGTCAGTAAAACATTCGGTTACAGCCAGTTGCTATAGAGTCAGTAAAACATTCTGTTACAGCCAGTTGCTACAGAGTCAGTAAAACATTCTGTTACAGCCGGTTGCTATAGAGTCAGTAAAACATTCTGTTACAGCCAGTTGTTATAGAGTAAGTAAAACATTCTGTTACAGACAGTTGTTCTACAGTCAGTAAAACAGTCTGTTACAGCCAGTTGTTATAGAGTCAGTAAAACATTCTGTTACAGCCAGTTGTTATAGAGTCAGTAAAACATTCTGTTATAGACAGTTGTTATACAGTCAGTAAAACATTCTGTTACAGCCAGTTGTTATAGAGTCAATAAAACATTCTGTTACAGCCAGTTGTTATACAGTCAGTAAAACATTCTGTTACAGCCAGTTGTTATAGAGTCAATAAAACATTCTGTTACAGCCTGTTGTTATACAGTCAGTAAAAAAGTCTGTTACAGCCAGTTGTTATACAGTCAGTAAAACAGTCTGTTACAGCCAGTTGTTATACAGTCAGTAAAAAAGTCTGTTACAGCCAGTTATTACAGAGTCAATAAAACATTCTGTTACAGCAAGTTATTACAGAGTCAGTAAAACATTCTGTTACAGCCAGTTGTTATAGAGTCAGTAAAACAGTCTGTTACAGCCAGTTGTTACAGAGTCAGTAAAACAGTCTGTTACAGCTAGTTGTTATAGAGTCAGTAAAACAGTCTGTTACAGCCAGTTGTTATAGAGTCAGTAAAACAGTCTGTTACAGACAGTTGTTACAGAGTCAGTAAAACATTCTGTTACAGCCAGTTGTTATAGAGTCAGTAAAACAGTCTGTTACAGCCAGTTGTTATACAGTCAGTAAAACATTCTGTTACAGCCAGTTGTTACAGAGTCAGTAAAACATTCTGTTACAGCCAGTTGTTATAGAGTCAATAAAACAGTCTGTTACAGCCAGTTGTTATAGAGTCAATAAAACATTCTGTTACAGCCAGTTGTTATAGAGTCAATAAAACAGTCTGTTACAGCCAGTTATTTTAGAGTCAGTAAAACAGTCTGTTACAGCCAGTTGTTACAGAGTCAGTAAAACAGTCTGTTACAGCCAGTTGTTATACAGTCAGTAAAACATTCTGTTACAGCCAGTTGTTATAGAGTCAATAAAACATTCTGTTACAGCCAGTTGTTATAGAGTCAGTAAAACAGTCTGTTACAGCCAGTTGTTACAGATTCAGTAAAACAGTCTGTTACAGCCAGTTGTTACAGAGTCAGTAAAACAGTCTGTTACAGCTAGTTGTTATAGAGTCAGTAAAACAGTCTGTTACAGCCAGTTGTTATAGAGTCAGTAAAACATTCTGTTACAGCCAGTTGTTATAGAGTCAGTAAAACATTCTGTTACAGCCAGTTGTTATACAGTCAGTAAAAAAGTCTGTTATAGCCAGTTGTTATAGAGTCAGTAAAACATTGGGTTACAGCCAGTTGTTATAGAGTCAGTAAAACATTCTGTTACAGCCAGTTGTTATACAGTCAGTAAAAAAGTCTGTTATAGCCAGTTGTTATAGAGTCAGTAAAACATTCTGTTACAGACAGTTGTTACAGAGTCAGTAAAACATTCGGTTACAGCCAGTTGTTACAGAGTCAGTAAAACAGTCTGTTACAGCCAGTTGTTATAGAGTCAATAAAACATTCTGTTACAGCCAGTTGTTATAGAGTAAGTAAAACAGTCTGTTACAGCTAAATGAAGTGTAGGGTGGTGTTGATTTTGGGATAATTTTGTAGATGGTACTGAAACCCAACTTTCTGCCAGATGGAAGGATTGCCACGAAGTCGTCGTTAAAGACATTTAAGGCAGAGACTCATTTTAAGGTTATATCCAGTAAAGAAAACACAGCCATCGTCGAGTGTCTTCCTCTCACAGGTAAGAGAACACAGCCATCGTCGAGTGTCTTCCTTTTACAGGTAAGAGAACACAGCCATCGTCGAGTGTCTTCCTCTCACAGGTAAGGGAACACGGCCATCGTCGAGTGTCTTCCTTTTACAGGTAAGAGAACACGGCAATCGTCGAGTGTCTTCCTCTCACAGGTAAGAGAACACGGCCATCGTCGAGTGTCTTTCTCTCACAGGTAAGAGAACACGGCCATCGCAAGGGGTCTTCCCCTCACAGGTAAGAGAACACGGCCATCGTCAAGTGTCTTCTCTCACAGGTAAGGGAACACTGCCATCGTCGAGTGTCTTCTCTCATAGGTAAGGGAACACGGCCATCGTCAAGTGTCTTCTCTCACAGGTAAGAGAACACGGCCATCGTCAAGTGTCTTCTCTCACAGGTAAGGGAACACTGCCATCGTCGAGTGTCTTCTCTCACAGGTAAGAGAACACGGCCATCGTCAAGTGTCTTCTCTCACAGGTAAGGGAACACTGCCATCGTCAAGTGTCTTCTCTCATAGGTAAGGGAACACAGCCATCGTCGAGTGTCTTCCCCGCACAGGTAAGAGAACATGACCATCGTCGAGTGTCTTCCTCTCACAGGAAAGAAATCACGGCCATTGTCGAGTGTCTTCCCCTCACAGGTAAGAGAACACAGCCATTGTCGAGTGTCTTCCCCTCACAGGTAAGGGAACACGGCCATCATCGAGTGTCTTCCCCTCACAGGTAAGACAACACAGCCATTGTCGAGTGTCTTCCCCTCACAGGTAAGGGAACACGGCCATCGTCGAGTGTCTTCCCCTCACAGGTAAGAGAACACTGCCATCGTCGAGTGTCTTCCTCTCACAGGTAAGAAACATGACCATGCTAATTTGCATTCTGGCATATTGCTTGCAATTTTTAGCTCATCTGGACATGAAATTTGGCTGGAAGCTTTCTTGGAAGGAGCTGAAAAAAGATCACTTTGAACTACTTTCAAGATCACAGGGGTCAAACCTTCAAACAATTTCTCCTGAAATACTGTCAGGCATAGTGACTGGTGTCTTCCTTGGGTGAAGAGCCGAGACGTAAAGAGACGATCACAATCATGATTTTAGTTTTGACCCCAGGGTCTGCCACGCCTGAGACAAAATGATCCTTAGTTGATGAGGATACAGATTTGTAAAATTGGGATTCCTGCCTCTACCCTAGGGGCTAGGGCGGGCCCCAAAGGAGAAGTTATCCTTAATTTCAGTACCCCCAGGCAACCGTTTACCCTCGGGGAGGGGATAAAGTTTATATAGGGAAATAACACTTTTTTGTATATTTTATCCATTTTGATAGGAAATTATTCCTACTTTGTCACAATCATCCTTGGAGAAGATGGAATCAATCAGTAAAATTTGAATTCCTGCCCTACCCAAGGTGCCAGGGCGGGCCCCAAAGGGAAAGTTATCCTAAATATCAAAAATCTTCTTCTCCAGATGAAGAGGTTCTACAGCCTATAATATCTCTACATGGAAAGAAAAATCATCAAGGGCTTTATTTAATTTGTAAATTTCAGTACCCTTGGGCACTCCGTTTCCCCTTGGGAAGGGGTAAATTTACTATAGTTTATATAGGGAAAGAATACTTTTAGGTATATTTTGTCCTTGAGCCTCTTGTATGTTGATTTTATCATTGAAATTGAGCTACCATACCTATAACATTACTCGGGTGACTGCTAAAGCCCTTGGGCCTCGTGTAGATGGTTGAGATCCCCTCCCCAAAACTATATATACAATGGCTGAGCATAAAGAGATAATCACAAATATGACTTTAGATTTGACCCCTGGATCGGCCAAGCCCTTGCAGACTTAACTTTTGAGTCATAACTTTTAAATGGTTGAGATCCCCACCCCAAAACTATATATAAAATGGCTGAGCATAAAGAGCCAATCACAAATATGATTTTAGATTTGACACCAGTGTCTGCCACGCCCTTGCAGGCTTATTTCCTGAGTAATAACTTTGAAATGATTGAGATCCCCACCCCAAAACTATATATATAATTGTTGGGTTTAAAGAGACGATCACAGTCATGGTTTTAGATTTGACCCCAGGGTCTGCTACGCTTTTGCGGACTTAACTATTGAGTCATAACTTTTAAACGGTTGAGATCCCCACCCGAAAACTATATATATAATTTCTTAGCATAAAGAGCTGATCACAAAATGATTTTAGATTTGACACCAGGGTCTGCTATGCCCTTGCAGACTTGACTCCTGATTCATAACACTTAAACGGTTGAGATCCCCATTCCAAAACTATATATACAATTGCTTGGCTGAAAGAGATGATCACAAACATGATTTCAGGTTTTGATCCTAGCGATTATCACACCCCTTGCAGACTCCCCAACACAGAACACTACAATTGCTGGGCATAAAGAGGGCATAATATTTAATATGAACCAATTTCAAATACATTTCCTCTAAATGCTCTTTTGAATCAGAAAGCTAAGAGTTCATTAAAGGCAATATTGTGGCAGATCCCATACTGGAAAATTTTATGTTATTTAACTTACACATAACTTTTTGTTGCAATTACTGAAAGCCCGGTGAGTGATAAGGCCCTCTGAAATACAAGATGGGTTTTGAATTCGGAACTGATCTGAAAAAAACCAACTCCTGAATTTTGAATTTAGAACTGATCTGAAAAAAAAAAACTTCTGACGAGACCTTCTTTCAACTATTATTAATTTTCCAGAGAAATTCATAGAACTAAAATTTATTTCTTTGTGCAGAATATATTTATGATGGAATCCACCTAAATTCCTGTTACCTGTCTACCTTGAATTTACTAGGAATCCACCCTGACATTTTTGTACAAGTTAAATCCATACATGATAAAATGCAGGTAAAGTTTTAATTTGGTGGTTATCCACTTACCATATTTGCCATAATTAGCACTCCTCCCCCTATAAGCGCCCCTACTCCATTCTATAGAGGTATACAAATTATATAACCGCCCCCTTTTTAATTGTAAAAATCCTGAAAGTGTTTATTTACCACTGTAAATGATGATGATGATGATGATGATGATGATGATGATGATGATGATGATGATACATGCAGGACTTTCTGAATGGTCTAGAAAAGGACTTTATTATAATTGGCATTGACACCCATAAGCAAAGCTGGCAAAAGTGTATAGATACTGAAGGGGATTATGTTGAAAAATAATGCATATAGTTATGTGAAAATAAGTACTGTAAACGGCGACTTTAGATTCCACGTTGTAAACATTATGTACAGTACAGTACTCCTGCAGTTGGCATACCTCTGATTGAAACTATTTTGCAAATTGTAATCACACTAGAAATATTCGGAAATTAATCGCATGCGACAATGAATTGGTTTACAGTATCTCTATCAGACGGATTTGTTTTTATAGTCTAAAACAGAATGCATAGTCATCACACTTGCCATTTTTTCAGAAATATAAAAAACTTAAGAATAAAAGTTTTAATTACATTAACTGTCTATTTAACCTTAAAAACTAATGATATGTGGACAAAAAATGGTACACAAGTATCTATTCTAAGACTGCATCAATGCCTTGAGACTTGATTTGTTGAGATTAACACATTTTTATTACAGGAGTAAGACACCAGCTTCGTGCTCACCTGTCATTTGGACTAAACACACCCGTGTTGGGAGATCACAAGTACTCTAACCTTCTCAACTTTGCCCCACAGGTAAGAGGTCAAAGGTAACACATCTGTGTTGGAGCTCCCTTGTGGCTAGGGTCCAGATGAGCTGTCACAGTTCCATTGTTGCTAGGGTCCAGACAGGCTGCCACAGCTTACAGCTCCGTGTTTGCTAGGGTCCAGACAGGCTGCCACAGCTTACAGCCCCCTTGTTGCAAGGGTCCAAACAGGCTGCCACAGCTTACAGCCCCCTTGTTGCAAGGGTCCAAACAGGCTGCCACAGCTTACAGCCCCCTTGTTGCTAGGGTCCAAACAGGCTGCCACAGCTTACAGCCCCCTTGTTGCTAGGGTCCAAACAGGCTGCCACAGCTTACAGCTTCATTGTTGCTTGGGTCCAAACAGGCTGCCACAGCTTACAGCTTCATTGTTGCTAGGGTCCAGACAGGCTGTCACAGCTTACAGCTCCATTGTTGCTAGGGTCCAGACAGGCTGTCACAGCTTACAGCTTCATTGTTGCTAGGGTCCAGACAGGCTGCCACAGCTTACAGCCCCCTTGTTGCTAGGGTCCAGACAGGCTGTCACAGCTTACAGCTTCATTGTTGCTAGGTTCCAAACAGGCTGCCACAGCTTACAGCCCCCTTGTTGCTAGGGTTCAGACAGGCTGTCACAGCTTACAGCTTCATTGTTGCTAGGGTCCAAACAGGCTGCCACATCTTACAGCCCCCTTGTTGCTTGGGTCCAAACAGGCTGCCACAGCTTACAGCTCCATTGTTGCTAGGTTCCAAACAGGCTGCCACAGCTAACAGTTCCAGTGTTGCTAGGTTCCAAACAGGCTGCCACAGCTAACAGTTCCAGTGTTGCTAGGTTCCAAACAGGCTACCACAGCTAACAGTTCCAGTGTTGCTAGGGTCCAGACAGGCTGCCACAGCTAACAGCCCCCTTTATTGTATATAACTTTGTTGACATGACAATATTGTATTTAACTTTGTTGACATGACAATATTGTATTTAACTTTGTTGACATGACAATATTGTATTTAACTTTGTTGACATGACAATATTGTATTCAACTTTGTTGTTATTACAATATTGTATATAACTTTGTTGACATGACAATATTGTATTTATTTTTGTTGACATGACAATGTTGTATATAACTTTGGTGACATGACAATATTGTTTTTAACTTTGGTGACATGACAATATTGTATTTAACTTTGTTGACATGACAATATTGTATATAACTTTGTTGACATGACAATATTGTATATAACTTTGGTGACATGACAATGTTGTATATAACTTTGTTGACATGACAATATTGTATATAACTTTGGTGACATGACAATGTTGTATATAACTTTGGTGACATGACAATATTGTATTTATTTTTGTTGACATGACAATATTGTATATAACTTTGGTGACATGACAATATTGTATTTAACTTTGGTGACATGACAATATTGTATTTTACTTTGTTGACATGACAATATTGTATATAACTTTGTTGACATGACAATATTGTATATAACTTTGTTGACATGACAATATTGTATTCAACTTTGTTGACATGACAATATTGTATATAACTTTGTTGACATGACAATATTGTATTCAACTTTGTGGGCATGACAATATTGTATATAACTTTGTTGACATGACAATATTGTATATAACTTTGTTGACATGACAATATTGTATTTAACTTTGTTGACATGACAATGTTGTATATAACTTTGGTGACATGACAATATTGTATTTAACTTTGTTGACATGACAATATTGTATTTAACTTTGTTGACATGACAATATTGTATTTAACTTTGTTGACATGACAATATTGTATTTAACTTTGGTGACATGACAATATTGTATTTAACTTTGTTGACATGACAATATTGTATTTAACTTTGTTGACATGACAATATTGTATTTTACTTTGTTGACATGACAATATTGTATTTAACTTTGTTGACATGACAATATTGTATTTAACTTTGTTGACATGACAATGTTGTATATAACTTTGTTGACATGACAATATTGTATTTAACTTTGTTGACATGACAATATTGTATATAACTTTGGTGACATGACAATATTGTATTTATTTTTGTTGACATGACAATATTGTATTTATTTTTGTTGACATGACAATATTGTATATAACTTTGTTGACATGACAATATTGTATTTTACTTTGTTGACATGACAATATTGTATTTAACTTTGTTGACATGACAATATTGTATATAACTTTGTTGACATGACAATATTGTATATAACTTTGTTGACATGACAATATTGTATATAACTTTGTTGACATGACAATATTGTATATAACTTTGTTGACATGACAATATTGTATTCAATTCTGTTGACATGACAATATTGTATTTAACTTTGTTGACATGACAATATTGTATTTAACTTTGTTGACATGACAATATTGTATTTAACTTTGTTGACATGACAATATTGTATATAACTTTGTTGAAATGACAATGTTGCATATAACTTTGGTGACATGACAATATTGTATTTAACTTTGTTGACATGACAATATTGTATTTAACTTTGTTGACATGACAATATTGTATATAACTTTGGTGACATGACAATATTGTATTTAACTTTGTTGACATGACAATATTGTATTTAACTTTGTTGACATGACAATATTGTATTTAACTTTGTTGACATGACAATATTGTATATAACTTTGTTGACATGACAATATTGTATTTAACTTTGTTGACATGACAATATTGTATATAACTTTGTTGACATGACAATATTGTATTTAACTTTGTTGACATGACAATATTGTATATAACTTTGTTGACATGACAATATTGTATTTATCTTTGTTGACATGACAATATTGTATATAACTTTGTTGACATGACAATATTGTATTTAACTTTGTTGACATGACAATATTGTATATAACTTTGTTGACATGACAATATTGTATTTATCTTTGTTGACATGACAATATTGTATTTAACTTTGTTGACATGACATTATGGTATTAACTTTGTTGACATGACAATATTGTATTTAACTTTGGTGACATGACAATATTGTATTTATTTTTGTTGACATGACAATATTGTATATAACTTTGGTGACATGACAATATTGTATTTATTTTTGTTGACATGACAATATTGTATTTAACTTTGTTGACATGACAATATTGTATATAACTTTGTTGAAATGACAATATTGTATATAACTTTGTTGACATGACAATATTGTATTTAACTTTGTTGACATGACAATATTGTATTTAACTTTGTTGACATGACAATATTGTATTTAACTTTGTTGACATGACAATATTGTATATAACTTTGTTGACATGACAATATTGTATTTAACTTTGTTGACATGACAATATTGTTTTTAACTTTGTTGACATGACAATATTGTATTTAACTTTGTTGACATGACAATATTGTATTTAACTTTGTTGGCATGACAATATTGTATTTTACTTTGTTGACATGACAATATTGTATTTATTTTTGTTGACATGACAATATTGTATTTAACTTTGTTGACATGACAATATTGTATTTAACTTTGTTGACATGACAATATTGTATTTAACTTTGTTGACATGACAATATTGTATATAACTTTGTTGACATGACAATATTGTATTTAACTTTGTTGACATGACAATATTGTATTTAACTTTGTTGACATGACAGTTATTGTATTATATATACCCCCTGCAATGAAGTTAGGATAAGTATACTGGAATCAGGTTGTCTGTCTGTCTGTCCATCCGTCTGTCCGTTTCATGACAGGTATTGTTGCATACTTGGTCCAAAGGACCAAGGTGAGCTTATGTCATAACATGGCATCCGGCGTCTGTTGTCGGGCGTCTGGCGTCCGGCCATTAACAACCGACTTCTCCTGCATAAACAACAGATCTGAATTTAATCAAATTTGGTAGGAAGCATGCCCAGGTGGCTGGGATTCACATTGATACAAATGATTGGGCTGACCCCCCAGAGGCCTGAAGGGTGGGGCCAACAGGGTTCCATTTCGCAATATTCATATTAACGACTTCTTCTCTGGATCTAAGCAATGTATAACATTCATGTTTCAGTGGTAGCATCCTTAGGTTTCAGATTTTTACAAATGAAGGGGCTGACTCTCCAGGGGCCAGAAGGCGGGGCTGAAAAGTGTCAATTTGACAATATTCATATTAATGATTTCTTCTCTGAATGCAAGCAATGCAAGGCTGACCCCCCCGGGGCCTGAGGGGCTGGGCCAAAAGGGTCCATTTGGCATTATTGACATAACTTTTAAATGGTTAAGATCCCCACCCCAAAACTGTATATACAATTGCTTTGCATTATGACACAATCACAAATATAATTTTAGATTTGACCCCAGGGTCTGCCATGCCTTGCAGTCTTGACTCCTGAGTCATACCACTTAATCAGAAGAGATCCCAATCCCGAAACTATATACAATTGCTTGGCGTAAAGAGACGATCACAAGCATGATTTAAGACTTGATCCTAGCAAATTGCCACACCCCTTGCAGACTTACCACCACAAACCACTACAATTGCTGGGCATAAAGAGAGCATGATATTTAATATGAACCAATTTCAAATAAATTTCATCTAAATGCTGTTTTGAATCAGAAAGCTAAGAGTTCATTAAAGGCAATATTATGGCAGATCCCAAACAGGAAAAGTTTGTGTTATTTAACTTAGACATGACATTTTGTTGCATTTACTCGAAGCAAGGTGAGTGATACAGGCCCTCTGGGCCTCTTGTATTGTATGTTGATTTACTCATCACATCTCAATGATATTGAGCAGCCAGTACCTAGTATTTGTCAGGTGATCGCTACAGCCTCTGGGGGCCTCTTGTAGCTGTCTATTGATCAGGTTATCCTTTCATTCATTACTTATAATGTTCAACCCTGGTTATATATATTAACAGTTAAGTTGTTTCTGGTGAAGTGAAAACTTTTACTCAAAAACATGTCTCTTTTTTATAACTGTTACATACAGTAAATCGGAAGTGGAGCTTTCAATAAACCAATGTTTGTGTTGCTTTCAGAAACTGGACGCTACAACACTGAAGAGGCTGGGAGTACAACAAAGCAAGGCCCGCTATATTCCATTACATCTACACGCCATGTCCATCCTTATACCCGAGTTTCTGGATGGTCGTAATCTGTTTGTCACAAGTAACTTGCCAAAGCATTTTTGTAGGAATATGAGAAATTTGAAACTGAATCCTGCAGGCAACAGAAAATGAAACTCATCTTAATCTTATGAAATTAAAGAAACAATTTTTGTTTTCTCCGTATTATGTCTCTGAAGCATATTTCACGTAGATTACATTTCATATCCTCAGAAAACTTTGAATGTGTGCCTTACTTTTGCACTTATGCTAATTTGAAAATGAGGCAATTTCAAATATTTTAATTAACAGACTCTTTCTTGGATTCCACTCTAACTGTAATATCTAAACGCCATCTTCCTCTCACAGCTAAACATTATCTTCCTCACAATGCTAAATACCATCTTCCTCACAACACAGCTAAACACCATCTTCACATAACAAGGCTAAACACCATCTTTCTCACACAACACAGCTAAACACAATCTTTCTCACACAACATAGCTAAACACCATCTTTCTCACACAACATAGCTAAACACCCATCTTCCTCATAGCTAAACACCGTCTTTCTCACACAATATAGCTAAACACCATCTTTCTCACACAACAAAGCTAAACACCCATCTTCCTCATAGCTAAACACCATCTTTCTCACACAACATAGCTACACCATCTTCACAAAACACGGCTAAACACCGTCTTTCTCACACAACATAGCTAAACACCATCTTTCTCACACAACATAGCTAAACACCATCTTCACAAAACACGGCTAAACACCGTCTTCCTCACAACATAGCTAAACACCCATCTTCCTTGCACTGCTTAACACCATCTTTCTCACACAACAAGGCTAAACACTATCTTCCTCACAACATGGCTAAATACCATCTTTCTCACACAACACAGATAAACACCAGCTTCCTTGCACAACAGTGCTAAACACCATATTTCTCACACAACTTAACACCATCTTTCTCACCTAACACAGCTAAACGCCATCTTAAGCTTCCTTGCACAACATGGATAAACACCATCTTCCTCGCACAACACAACTAAACACCATCTTCCTCACACAACTAAACACCATATTTCTCACAAAACTAAACACCATCTTTCTCACACAACACAGATAAACACCATCTTCCTCATAGCTAAACACCATCTTTCTCACACAACACAGCTAAACGCCATATTCCTCACACAACACAATTAAACACCATCTTTCTCACACCACACAGCTAAACACCATCTTTCTCACACATCACAGCTAAACACCATCTTCCTCATAGCTAAACACCATCTTTCTCACGCAACACAGCTAAACACCATCTTTCTCACACCACACAGCTAAACACCATATTTCTCACACAACTAAACACCATCTTTCTCACACATCACAGCTAAACACCATCTTTCTCACACAACACAGATAAACACCATATTTCTCACACAACTAAACAACATCTTTCTCACACAACACAGATAAACACCATCATTCTCACACAACTCAGCTAAACCCCATATTCCTCACACAACACAACTAAACACCATCTTTCTCACACCACACAGCTAAACACCATCTTTCTCACACATCACAGCTAAACACCATCTTCATCATAGCTAAACACCATCATTCTCACACAACACAGCTAAACACCATCTTTCTCACACAACACCGATAAACACCATCTTTCTCACACAACTAAACAACATCTTTCTCACACAACACAGCTAAATACCATTTTTCTCACACAGCACAGCTAAATACCATCTTTCTAACACAACAAAGCTAAACACCATCTTTCTCACACAACACAGCTAAACATCATCTTTCTCACACAATATAGCCAAATACCATCTTTCTCACACAACACAGCTAAACACCATCTTTCTCACGCAACACAGATATAGACGCCATCTTCCTCATGGCTAAACATTATCTTTTGCAGGTTTAAAGAGAAAATACTTGTTGTCACCTTTACATTATAATCTTTTGTTGAATTTGTCCTGCTGCCTTTATTTGTTTATACACAACACCAACAAGATAGAAAGTTCAAAAAATTATTGAGTCAGATTAAAGTAACTTGTTCAGGTTATTTAACTGAATTTTGGCATTCTTAGGGGCTGCTCTGCTACTTAATTCTACTACACAAATTACATAATACATATGTTACAACAGATCTATTACAGCTAAAGACAAAACACACATTACTTAGCTAAAAAGAAGGAAATGGGGCGATCCCTGGCTTGAGCGATCTCAAGCGAGTAGCTAATGGCAGCGCTGCAAACAGACATCAAGGACTCCCAGTGGCTGAGAGTACAAGGAATGGGTAAGAACGTGACTTACACAGTAACTCTGACTAGCTAAGCACACTCCTTAGTCACCTACATATATCCTAAAACCCATGTAGTTTAATACGTGTATAAGCAAACCAAGATAATAGAAGTATGTGACTGAAGGGGTGCTCCCCGGCACGCAACAAACTGGTTATGATTACAAAAATAAATACACAGAAACAATCAAATAATGAATTGGGGGTATAATAAAGGAGCATATACCGCCATATAGTTGAAATAGTAACTACCAAATCATAAAACTTAAGACTCTGGTTGTGAACACCTATGGAAAAGCCACAAATATGTCACCTAGACTCCTGTGCTACAAGAGATGCTGCATCTCGAACTAAGTTAACTAATTGAAACTGAGAGAAGTTAGAGAAGTTACCGTAAATGGACTCAGAATGTTGTAGAGTAATAACTTGGAGAAGAAGCTTGAAGTAACTTGACTCCAAGTATTCCTGGCATGGAATAGACTAAGAGAAGAGCTTGACTCTACTGTGCTTCAGAGAAGCAACTTGACTCCAAGTATTCCTGGCATGGAATAGACTAAGAGAAGAGCTTGACTCTACTGTGCTTCAGAGAAGCAAGTTGACTCCAAGTATTCCTGGCATGGAATAGACTAAGAGAAGAGCTTGACTCTACTGTGCTTCAGAGAAGCAACTTGACTCCAAGTATTTCTGGCATGGAATAGACTAAGAGAAGAGCTTGACTCTACTGTGCTGCAGAGAAGCAACTTGACTCCAAGTATTCCTGGCATGGAATAGACTAAGAGAAGAGCTTGACTCTACTGTGCTGCAGAGAAGCAACTTGACTCCAAGTATTCCTTGCAATGATGAGTTTGAATGTAATATTTAAATGAATGAAATATTGGGGTAGATTATCTACACAATAAAACAGCAAACTCCAAAGAGACCTAAAGAAGGCTTGACTCTGTTGAACTCCAGAGAAGCGACTTGACTCGAAGATAGAAATGGAAAAGACTGGTAGTGGCTGAGGAGAGAAAAACCAGGCTCTCGTTGTGTGTGATGGTAGTGAACGAGGAGAGAAGTAGCTAGACTCTCGTTGTGTTTGATGGTAGTGGCTGAGGAGAGAAGTAGCTAGACTCTCGTTGTGTGTGATGGTAGTGGCTGAGGAGAGAAAAACCAGGCTCTCGTTGTGTGTGATGGTAGTGGATGAGGAGAGAGGTAGCTAGACTCTCGTTGTGTGTGATGGTAGTGGCTGAGGAGAGAAAAACCAGGCTCTCTTTATGTGTGATGGTAGGAGCTGAGGAGAGAAAAACCAGGCTCTCGTTGTGTGTGATGGTAGTGGCTGAGGAGAGAAAAACCAGGCTTTCGTTGTGTGTGATGGCAGTGGCTGAGGAGAGAAAAACCAGGCTCTCTTTATGTGTGATGGTAGTGGCTGAGGAGAGAAAAACCAGGCTCTCTTTATGTGTGATGGTAGAAGCTGAGGAGAGAAAAACCAGGCTCTCGTTGTGTGTGATGGTAGTGGATGAGGAGAGAAGTAGCTAGACTCTCGTTGTGTGTGATGGTAGTGGCTGAGGAGAGAAAAACCAGGCTCGTTGTGTGTGATGGTAGTGGATGATGAGAGAAAAACCAGGCTCTCGTTGTGTGTGATGGTAGTGGATGATGAGAGAAATAGCCAGACTCAAATGCCTCCAGAGAAGCAACTAGACTCTCGTTGTGTGTTTTAGCGCACATCATCCACTACGGATGATGAGAGAAGTAGCAAGACTCAGAAATGTTTACAAGAAGGCGACTAGATCCCAGAAAGGATAGAGCTGAGAGAAGCAGCTGGACTGAGAAAGTGTCTCTAGGGAAGTAAACTAAACTCTAGATCTGAGGGTATTGAGAGGTACTATCTGAAAATATCTCCAGGAAAGCAGCTAGACTTTATAGATACACGAAAAACAGCTAAACGCTAAAGTCTGCACAATCCTGCGGAGAAACCCTTATATACTTGCTAAAACAATCCTGTAAATCCTATCATCATCTAGAATCTAAACACACATGTAAACACTAAACAACTTAAATAGATGTACACTTAACATTGTCCTCTGTCTCATGTTGCAATTATTTTAAGGGATATTTAAATTATAATAATGATATACAGCATTTGATATAGCGCCCTATCTAGCTAACATAAGCCACTCTAAAGAACTTTAAAGTACATAGATATACAATTCTCATACAATCAATACAATGAACACATACAGTAATATCGTATACAGTTCTGTGGAGCTCGCAGGAGCTGCCATATCAGGCGCTAACTACTTCTCCTATACCTCATGGCTAATATCTCCATATGTGTGTGTATGTATGTGTGTGCTGGAGATGAATTGTGTTCTGTTTGTAGTGGGACCGTGTTTCCAACGGCATCTTTTAGAGTGCCACCTCACTTTAATGCTACAGCACAGATACTGTAACACCCACCCAGACTATTTTATACTCCATCCGGGTTGTTTGAGTTGTGTGGGCAGGAGATAAACATTTTCTCTGAATGTTCCATGCTTATGACGATTACGGGGATCGAACCCCGGCGGCCTGCATGGAAGGCTGGAGTGTTAACCACTCGACCAATCCGCCAAATTATGAGAACTAAGATAATTTCATTTAAGTCAGCATATCAAGTACAGAAATTAAAGCGCGAGTTTAAGCACCAGGTCAAACAAGGAATGGTATAATGCAGTCTATGGCACGCCTTAGGCCATACTGCCCAAATAAAGTGCTAAGTCGAATTGGAGCTGGGACAATGCCCATTCAGAGTGTGGCCGCCAACCGTATGTCAAGAAAAAGGGAGTTAAAAGTGGAACAGATCTGTCCTACAAGAGAGATTGAAACTAAACAACTACCAACACTGCATCTAAAGTAATTAGAGGGAACCTGTTAAACTGTTAACAATTGTAAGTAGAAATCGTGATAAAGCTTAAGGGGCGCACTAAAAGATATTATCTCAGTGATGGATACTTTGGCTTATTGAATCAGAGCAGCGAAAAAGTGGAATGAACCTGTGAATATATTATGTCAGCATAGGTGTAAACCAACAACTGTGAACAAAATGTAGACATTCAAATGATAAATACCAGATCTCCTCTTACAAGGCGTTACCGGCTGCAGTGCTGGGTATGTTTTAATACGATTGTAAGGTCTAAAGTTAGCTTTAGACAAGGTAAACCGTGTTGTGTTACAAGAACTCTGTCGATATTGAAATCTGATACAAAGTGTTAAACATCGACATAACTAGCGCGATCGCTCTATAGACTTGAGAGAGTGCAAGTAAATGATGTAATCGTAGAAGTATAACAGCGTGACACTCGCTCAGTATGTCCACTCGCTCAGTATGTCCAATTGCTGGAAGATACAGTCAAAGTAATCAGAACGTAACACTGAGTATTCCATTGGGCCGCCATCTTGGATTACATCACGCCCGGAATTCTGAGATCGCGCATCTTCAGAAAGAAGGGAAGTGACGCGGCGTTGACCCAATTTCCCAGACGAACTCATGGCCAATCTTTTAGAGTATTACACCAGGCCTAACACGAACCGTACGCGTAGTGCGTTCCTGAAACTGATATCCATTGTTTTGTACACTATCTTTCTTCCTCATGGTTGTCTATTTCGAAAAGCCGAGATCGTACGTGGTTACTTTGTTCTGAAAGTTATTATTGAGGTGACATGACCCGATTATCGTTCTGCCTAGCGTTACTCCTATAACATAATTGGAAAAGATGACGTAGAGGTCACGTGGTTCAGTTTTCAGAGATAAACATGGATGCATCAATAAAGCCAATATCTATGCATATATATGTATAGAGGGTGGGTAACATAGTGGCGGGCAATTGATCCCTCAGTAGATGTTGATTTTACGGAATTATAATCAAACTTCTTCTTCCAGTGGAACACTAGTTTAATTTTCCAATTCCGTAAAATCAACCTACTGAGGGATCCCTTGAGATTTTAGAGTTGATGCATTCATGTTGTACATAGACAAAGAGGTAACAACAAGGTGTATACATATGTATATTTAATTTTATATATGCAACAATATATACAGGGGTTATATACATACATGTACAGCACATCAATAGAAGTGGAAAAGTATAATATGCATCATATGGTGTCAGGTTGACTGTCTAATGTCTATACACTGTTAGTATTGGAGACAGAATTGAACTGCTCCAGAAGTTGAGTGCCAACATTAACTGTGGCAGTTGACCGCGGCTCTGATAGAGGAATACAATAGAACCTCCGGAAAGTACATTCTGTACTCCATCCTGCAGTCTAGAATAGTTGTAATGGGCACATTAGCTGTTTTAGCTGCTGTCATGGATGCACTCCTGGTGCTATGCGGTTTGTACACTGATGTGTCTATACCAGATTTATTCAAAACTAATTTAATCCAATTAGCAATAGTCTGTTTAGATACTTTACTAAAAGGTGCCACTGTACTAATAAACAATTGTGTCTCTCCCTTGCGCAACACTTTTGTCCGTCCAATAAATTCATTTAAAACAGTCACCACACATAAAGATGAGTCTGCAGGAAAAGCCTGTAACACTATGGGCTTTAAATGTCGACCTGGTTTAGTTTGCTTCAAAAGGTCACCGATACCAATTGTCACTTGGAATGCTGTTTGAGTAATGTTACGAATATCTAGCATATGTAGTGTCTGACACCTTTGTCCTGTTAATAATGCTAAAAGCATTACCAGCTTGAATGTTTAAAATCGAAGAGAAATTGTATGAACTGGTGAAAGTGTTTGTAAATATTGTAACACTGTTGAAACACTCCATGTTGTAGAATATCTTGGAAGAGATGGGCGAACATTATAAAACCCTTTCATAAATCTTTTTATAAGAACATTATTTACAAAAGAGGTATTACCAGCTAATTCTAGAAATGAATTTATACATGACCTAGCTGTATTTACACTGCTGTATCCCAGTCCTTTGTGAAACATATCTGACAAGAAACTTAGAATGTCTGTACAGATGGTTGAATTGGATCCACTGTCCTTTGCTCACAAAAGTACAACCATCGGCGGATATGGACCCCATATTGTCTCTGTGTAGAAGTCCTCCACGACGCGAGGATGATGTCGGCAACAGGCGACGAAACTCCTTGACATCGGAGGCTCTCCCTGATAACCTGCAAGCTATCAGCCGAAGTTTCCGCAGTGGATGTTGTCTCGTGGGATTGTTCTGTAGTTGTAGAAGCTGTAACCGGTTGGGCAGTATTACAGGTGGGCATGTTAACAGCTTCAAAAATTTCGGAAACCATGGCTGCGTGGTCCACATTGGCGCTATGAGGATCATCTCTGTGACATCCTCCTCCACCTTCTGAAGGACTCTCCCCAGGAGGCTGAAAGGTGGAAATGCATAATATAGAGTTCCATATGACCATGTCAAACTGAAAGCGTCTACAGCTAAAGCTGTTGGGTCGGGTAAATAGGACACATATCTAGTCACTTGGGCATTGATTCTTGACGCAAACAAGTCTATATCTGGTAGTCCGAAGTTGCTGCACACATCTTGGAAAATAAGTTTGTTTAAACTCCACTCAATGTCATCAGAAATTTTCCTAGATAACTTGTCAGCCTCTATATTGGCAACCCCTGGCAAATAGCACACAGACAACCAAATGTCTCGTTCTTTACACCATAACCACATCGCTCTTGTCAAGTCATGTAAGAGAGGTTTCTTTCCTCCCATGTTGTTCAGGTAGTTAACTGCAACCGTATTGTCCATATGTAATCTCACATGAATATTGCATTTTAAACTGCAAAAACACTGCAAGGTCAGAAACGCTGCATACAACTCTAGGTAATTGATGTGGTGTTTTTGTTCACTGTGAGACCAATGTCCACCTGTCCGTAATCGATCATTACTTTCACCTTTTACCAGTCCACCCCACCCTGTACCAGAGCTATCAGTCTAAATAATAAAGTCAGGGGGCCCTCGATACACTGGATGAACACTTTGATGAATGTGATTAATCTACCACAACACCTGCTCCCTGGCTGCAGATGAAATACTCACTGTGTGATGGAAGTCCCCTTTTGAGATCTTAAGTGCATTGTCTTTCTCATGTTCTAATGTTTTATGAAATAAAGGGGCATGTGGAACTGCAGGAGCACAAGCTACCAATTTCCCAATAACTTGAGCTAAATGTCTTATACTTGTTATCTTGGTCTTCAAAAGTTCCTGACAAACGTGAACTACATTGTCAGCTTTATCCGTTGTTATACCTACAGTCATGGTTTCTGAGTTCAACACAAACCCTAAGAATGTTATACATCTTGTAGGTGACTTAACTGGGTGAATGGTAAGTCCTAATGAGTCCATGGAATATACTGTATCCTCAATATTTTTAACACACTGGTCATAAGAGTCTGCCTGTAGTAAACTATCATCTATGTAGGCTACATTAGCATGACCCACTTTCCGAAGATGAGAAAACACTGGTTTCATTATCTTGGTAAAAACACGAGGAGCCGAGGACAAACCATTGGGAAGACATGTGAATTGGTAACAGACATTCCCCCAGAAAAACCGAAGATATTTCCTATCTGTAGGAGCAACCGGCACAGAGTAATAAGCGTCTTTAAAATCAATTGAAGCGAACCAACAGTTTTGAGTCATTAAAGTTATAGCTGATTTCAATGTTTCCATTTTAAAATGTATATGTTCAACATCATTGTTCAAATGTTTTAAATTCAAAATTAATCTGCATGTGCCATCTTTCTTGGGCCTGAGAAATATGGTAGATATGTACTCATATGTACTGCGCACTGGAGCCACTTCTATAACATTTTTTGCTAATAAGTTATTAATTTCAACTTCAATAAATTCACTTTCCTTAGTTGAAAATTTTATTTGGTGTGGAATCGTCCTCTGAATGGGAATGGCGGATAACTCAATTAATAACCTAATATCTGAGTCAGTAACCAGCTGTCAATGTAATAATATTCCAGTTATCATGATAGTGTGAAACTTTTCCTCCTTGAAAGTTCCCAGGCTTGTTAGTCAATGTCTCAACGTCAAGCACACTAATGTCGGTGGCTTTATTAGTGGTACTTACTGGGTGTGTTGGAGGAGTCATTTCTTTGGTGTTTTTTGGGGACGGTTCTCTAAAAAACCACCCCTTGATCCATGTCCATGGTCTCTGCCCCTGGAGTGTGGTCTTGATCCAGACTGATGGGAGCTAGGTTGATAAAACCCCTGGGCCTGATAGCCTTGGTATGCTTCTCTTCTGGAGGCACCACCCCTACCGTATGGTGAGTATCTGTGACCTTGGCCCCTTTGTGGCTTATTGGCTACTCTTTTGCTCACTCTGTGAGCGTCACTGATGTCCTTGATTTGTTTTTCAAGGTCATCTCCAAACCCAAGGGATCCCTCAGTAGGTTGATTTTACGGAATGGGCCACTGGTCGGCCTTATTATCGGATATGATTTTGCTGACTGCGACCTCTTATTTCCGAAGCACTAATTATTTAGTCCGAAGGGTTCCGACTCTCTGACCCGCTAAATAATTTGACGACAGGCGGGTACGGGAGTCAGAATACCTCCTTAGTAAAAAAATGGAAATTTTACCGACCCGTGCACGAGTCGCCTTTTAAGCCATGTTTTATGATATGAAACATTTTCGATCACATGTGAATTAAGTATCAATGGAAAGAACAGATACTTTTCCACTAACCTACACATTTAATCAAGTCACAGGAGGTCGTAAACCAACTGTCGTCATCCATTTCTAAAAAATAAACAGTTTCTTGATATCTGTTTGAAAATGGCCGCCGCCTAACATCACGTGATCAAAATTAGATAGGTCAAGAACGTAATTCTCGCGGGATCTCGCGACGCGCGGCCATTTTCAAACAGATGTCAGGAAACTGGTTATTTTTTAGAAATGGGTGGAAACAGTTAGTTTTTGACCTCCTGTGACTTGATTAAATGTGTAGGTTAGTAGAAAAATATCTATTCTTTCTATCGATACTTAATTTACATGTGATCGAAAATGTTTCATATCATAAAACACAGCTTAAACAGTGACCCGTGCACGGGTCTGTAAAATTTCCACTTTTTTACTAAGCAGGAATTCTGACTCTCGCACCCGCCTGTCGTCAAAATATTTAGCGGGTCAGAGGCAGAACCTTAGGCCTATAATTATTTGATGCAGATTCCGCCCTCGACTTAAGTGGAATGAAATCGACTTGAAAAACCTACTTCAGTGATTGACAGTTCATAAAAACTGTCTGCTCACGTTTTATGTAATTAATATCCCATACGTATGTATGTCAAAGATACAATTATATAGAATATTACGGACTGTAAAACGCGAAATACAAGACCAACATGGCTTCCTCGGTTGATAAAAAATTAGTATTGGGTTTTTTTAACGGAACGAAATGAGACAGAACTTGGTCGTATTCCGATTGTAGAACATTGTATGTATTTCCAGTTTTTGTATTACCCCAAAACCACTTGATATTTAAATTCACTTCCGGAAATGTTGTCTGCTTCAATTCGACATAAGAAAAACATTATTTGTATAAAATTTAGTGTTTGACACGAAATTTTCCTTATTTCCTGATGGATTTATAGAAAGGAATGTTATTTGGACTGTCGTTCATTTAAATGTAAATTACACGCTATATTTTCTTCATAATCCGAACTTTGAAAAAATCAAAAATTGATCGTCAGCATCGGGAAAGTCAGCTATGGGCTGGTAGAGGTTACACGGCGCCTGTCAAAAAGTACCTTTCCGTGATAAACCTCAAACATTATTGGAGTATGCCTAGCGTATGCCAGAAAAGTACATCATAAATCTAAACCTGATCACATGTCAAAATCTTAGAAACGTCAAACACTGAAATGGAAATGCACTACACTAGGAATAATTACACAAAAATAAGTAGAATCAAGTCCCCTTCTCTGTACGAAACGAACGGTTGGCACATAGGCCTACACACACACACACGAATGTCAACACAAGCACGTGGCTACATTACATGAACACGGCGGTCTGGCATGAAAATAGTCAAAAATACAGGGCTAAATTGACGTATGAAGGAAGACAACCTGGTTCTCTGTTCACATTAAATCCATGACTCCTAAACTCCATCTGTACGTAATCCTTGAGAATACCAACGAAACAAAAGTGTCCATGACATAAATCCTACGAGAAATAAATATGTAACACACAGACCAGCAAAAATGCGTAGCGCCCTTGAATGAAGTCGTCGGTGAGTAAGATGTACAATGTCTTCGGATAAGAACAGTAAAGAAAAACAAAAACAGTAAGTACTGATGCTGAGACTGCTCTGATCATGACCTACTGAAGATATCAATAGGAGCTATCCCTATAGCCAACTGACCATTGGTCAAACAGGTCACGTGACATGCTTACAACCTTACCAAATATGGGAGCAGAGTTTAGGATGGTAAATTTAATGTGTAGAAACAATTATTTAGGTAAACCCAAATAAACAATAAATGTATGAAAGAGAAAATATTGTTCTGTTATTTTGAATATTAATATATGTAAATAGGACAATTATTTTTCTTTTACCAGTTTTTTCCCCACAAATTACCAAGTGATCATGGTTTTCCATCGCAGTTATTTCGTGATTTTACGATTAAGAATAAAACAGCAAAGAATGAAAAGGAATGTATGTTGTTTTAAACCATCATAATCAGATGGTGGGTTTATCAAACGACTCCCCGTGTGTCCATGGTCCGTGGTCTGTCGTCCGCTGCTATCGCTATTTCTTGAGAAGTACTGGATGGATCATTTTCAAATATAATTTGTAGTTTCCACTTGGTGCTTATTTGTGTATGGTCCATTTTCGGACATATCCGATCAACAGTATGGCCGACAGGCGGCCATCTTGGATTTGTGAGCAATAGTTTGTTATCTCTGTTTCTTGAGAAGTACTGGATTGATCATTCTCAAATTTCATATGTTGGTTCCACTTGGTGATCTTTTTTTTTATAGATCCGATAAACAATTTGGCCGACATACGGCAATATTGGATTTGTGATTAATACAACAAATGTAGTTTGTTAACACTATTTCTTTATGAAGGTTTCCTATGCCTAGTTGTACATGGTCGTCGCCCGTCAACACTTTTTTAAACCACTTCTTCTCCATATCCAGTGACTGTAAATCAATCTTATTTAGCAGGAAGCATCCCTAGGTACTCAGGATTCAAAATTGTACTCATGGTGGGACTGACTCCTCAGGGGGCTTAGGGCAAGGTCGAAAGGGATCATTTAGCTATAATGGTTTCAGCAACTTCTTCTCTGAAACCAAGCAATGGATACCAAACATATATCAATGGTAGCATCTCTCGGTAGTATGGATTTAAAATTTTCTGATGGTTTGGCTGAGCCCCCAGGGGGGATGAGGGGCAGGGCTAAAATGCTGTAATGTAACAGTTCACTGCTTACCAATATATATATATGTAATGTAACAGTTCACTGCTTACCAATATATATATATGTAATGTAACAGTTCACTGCTTACCAATATATATATATGTAATGTAACAGTTCACTGCTTACCAATATATATATATGTAATGTAACAGTTCACTGCTTACCAATATATATATATATAATGTAACAGTTCACTGCTTACCAATATATATATATGTAATGTAACAGTTCACTGCTTACCAATATATATATGTGTAATGTGACAGGTCACTGCTTACCAATATATATAATCCAGATACCAACTGTGTGCCCCTCTATCCACAATGGGACCCGGAGGTACATGCTGCCCTCTAGTGGTTATTTAGGAAAGGTTAAACTATAAAATACTAATAAAATTCTCCATAAAAATTCCTATTCTTAGCTCTATTCTAATACTATACTTCTAACCATGCAGAGTTTAATACTATACTAACACTATACAATGTACTATACTTCTAACCATGCAGAGTTTAATACTATACTAACACTATACAATGTACTATAATTCTATACAAAAAGAGTATTAGTATACCATTATCATAACATTAGTATAGAATTAAACAGTGTAACTGGGTCAGTCACTGACCCACTCAACTATCCCTGTTCAGGGGTCAGCAGTGTTTCAGGGATTATAAACAGATTAAAGATTAGTCTACACCTAGTGTGTTAGTTTATAATTAATTGGGCTAAAGTAACGCTCTCTTCAGTCATAATACATTTCGATTGAAGGAATGGCATAAAAAGAACCAGGTATGAATGATAAAACACCATACCTGTTATGTTCCTGTATCTGTTAGTTAGCTTTCCTTTATCTGTACAAATGAAACTTATCTAATAATATTGCAAAACATTCAAACAAAAAATACGTTATATTGAAATATACTGAAATATTAGTGTCGTTTTTTCACTTTCAGGAATATCGATGATGTGTTGTCTATAAACTAAAAGAAGTATATACCCTACTGAACTTGAGATTAAAGACACAACAGGCTCTCCTTCATCAGCTTCTTACCTCGATCTTCACTTAAACTGTGACCAACACAGGCAGCTTACTACTAAGTTATATGATAAACGTAAAGACTTCGATTTTCCGATCGTGAACTTTCCCTTGTTAGTAACATCCCTGCTTATCCATCCTATGGTTTTTACACGTCGCAGTTGATTCGTTATTCTAGGGCTTGCTCTGAATATCGAGATTTCCATGATGGAAGTCAACTCCTGGCGAACAAACTTACGGCAGAATGATTCGAGAGATGCAGGTTGATGAAGACTATGGGCAAGTGTTACGGTCGCCATCTTGATCTCATCGAGAAATATTCTGTATATTTATGTGATATGAAAATGGACGTTTTTGTGTTTGCTTATTAGTGTGCTTGCTGTGACGACAATGATGACTCAGTTATCATTTTGAGGACTTATGCTTACTTGGATGTGACCAAGATTTACATGGCGGGTGTCGTCGATGAAGCAGAAGACTCTTAATCTTCCGGAACACCTGGTCTTATTCTCTTGTGCTTTTACGAGAGTCTCCATGTAAATCTTTCCTTTGTTCCTATTTTGCCTTTTAGTTTAATCGATTTTGAGTTCCGATTATGGTTTTGTTGACGCTTTGGTATTTACAGAAAGTTTTACTTACTAAACCTGAGATCTATTTATTATCATTTATCGTTATACAGTAACGATAGTTTAAAAATATGATCGCCTGTTTGAATGGGCCACTTTTGTCTAAATAAATCTGGAATCTTCTGTAATAACTAGGCTAAGTGTAAATGATTAATCTATAAGATTAACACAGAGGCAAACTTAACGTTAAAAATGATCATGTAAGGGCAGTGGATACATGATCGGTCCAAGGTCAGACCATTGTGTTAAGGGCAGTGGATACATGATCAGTCCAAGGTCAGACCATTGTGTTACGGGCAGTGGATACATGATCGGTCCAAGGTCAGACCATTGTGTTAAGGGCAGTGGATACATGATCGGTCCAAGGTCAGACCATTGTGCTAAGGGCAGTGTATACATGATCGGTCCAAGGTCAGACCATTGTGCAAAGGGCAGTGGATACATGATCGGTCCAAGGTCAGACCATTGTGCAAAGGGCAGTGGATACATGATCGGTCCAAGGTCAGACCATTGTGTTAAGGGCAGTGGATACATGATCGGTCCAAGGTCAGACGATTTTGTGAAGGGCAGTGGATACATGATCGGTCCAAGGTTAGACCATTGTGTAAGGGCAGTGGATACATGATCGGTCCAAGGTCAGACCATTGTGTTAAGGGCAGTGGATACATGATCGGTCCAAGGTCAGACCATTGTGTTAAGGGCAGTGGATACATGATCGGTCCAAGGTCAGACCATTGTGTTAAGGGCAGTGGATACATGATCGGTCCAAGGTCAGACCATTGTGCTAAGGGCAGTGGATACATGATCGGTCCAAGGTCAGACCATTGTGTTAAGGGCAGTGGATACATCACATTAATTAGCAATACAATACATTATTATTTTCACACGTCAAATTACAAATTGTGTAAGGCGGAGTGGATTATATTACTGAGCAGCCATTGAGTACGGGCGCTGTGGGGACATCTGAGTAAACAGCAGTGTACGGGGAGTGGGTACATTAGATAAAACAGCAACCATTTCTAAGCAATCGTTTGATAGTTTAACCAAAACATAACACTAGACTATAATATCCATACACATTATAAATGAATACATAGTTTGAATAACAAGACACAAAAACACATTATGAATTCACTGAATCATATTTTTTGAGTACCTTATATTATGATCACTGAACTATAGCCATTCAGTAACTTAAAATGATGATTTGATAGCAATTCCATCCTCGATATCCAGGGGTTACGCTCATAGCAAAGCTGAAGACACCGATATAGCAGTTTGATTGGTATCAGATAAAACAACTGACCAATCGCTGAAAGCGATAACCGACTCTAAAGCCTGTCATTTTTACTATTATTCTTTTGCATTTTGCCATGACATATTCCAGGGGTACAGAGCATCGTAGCCCATGGATATCAAGGATGTAGCAATAAGGATGGGGACTTTCGAATCTAGTTCAAATTTATTTCCTGAAAGTTCATTCCCCCAAAATTCGTTTTATTGATGATTAAGCATGTGCCACTTTTTATACAGTTATGTAACAGGTAAAATGTCGATATTTTCTATCATTATTTAAATTCGAAACAAAATATCAAAGTGTGGTAATATTTCAAAATACTCGAATTTCTAAACACTTGATTTTATAAAATTGATATGAAAAGTTTAATGAACATTAAATTAGGCTATAAAACATTGCATGACTTGATCCCCGTAAGAACACTAATCCGTAAGTCTTGGTTTTGCTAATATGCCAGCGTACATTGGCGACCCACTTAATACTATCCTTTCCCTGGAGTATTGTCAACTTATTAAAGGAAATAACAGCTTATTGAATTACAATCTATGTTTAAAAAACACCTTAGAAATATATTATTTTAATATTTGTGATATTTTCGAGTTAATCTTAAAATTACGATCAAGTTATTATATCTGAAAACGAGTTGAAATATGATATAAGTTAAATATCCCTGAAGCTTTATAAAGGTAGCAAAGCTTAAACGTTTGATTCGACATAATTGATTTAAATAATATTGCTTCATTGTGTGTCTGGCAGTCTACAACATGGGGTAGATCGGTTCATTGAAGGTTACGAAGGTCTGCTGGGAAAACTAAATATTTTTATAAAGCTAGATATACAAATTATTGTTTATGTAAAAATGATGGATTATCTTTGTGGAGTTTTCGTCATTTTTGGACTTTTTAATTCGGCATTCGGACAATGTGAGTATAATTTTTGTCCATCTATCATAGAAGTGAACACCTACACACAATGTGAATATTCTTTGATTTATTCTTTCCTCAGTTTTTGAATCTCCCTAACAATGTTCTTTTTTTTGTAAGACTGAGTCTCCCTAACCATTTTTTGTAATATTTGAGTCTCCCTAAACATTTTTTTGTAAGATTTTAGTCTCCCTAACCATTTTTTGTAAGATTTGAGTCTCCCTAACCATTTTTTTGTAAGATTTGAGTCTCCCTAACCATTTTTTGTAAGATTTGAGTCTCCCTAAACATTTTTTGTAAGATTTGTGTCTCCCTAAACATTTTTTTGTAAGATTTGAGTCTCCCAAACCATTTTTTTGTAAGATTTGAGTCTTCCAAACCATTTTTCGATAATTTGAGTCTCCATAACCATTTTTTGTAAGATTTGAGTCTCCCTTACAATTTTGCGAAAGATTTGAGTCTCCCTAACCATATGTTTTGTAAGATTTGAGTCTCCTTAAACATTTTCTGTAAGATTTGAGTTTCCCAAACCATTTTTTGTAAGATTTGAGTCTCCTTTACCATTTTTGTAAAATTTGAGTATCCCAAACCATTTTTTGTAAGATTTGAGGCTCCCTAACAATTTTAGCCCACCCTCATCAGATGGTGGGCTTATCAAATCACCCTGCACCTGTGGTCCGTGGTCCGTTGTCAGTCCTTAAACAATTTTTGTTACCATTATAACTTGAGAAGTGCTGGATGGATCTTTCTCAAAGGAGGGGTGCCAATTTGGGCCTTTCTGCGGCCTATCAGTGATAAGGCTAATATTTTGCAGAAAGATACTTTGAGGTCAGTTGCATATTGTGTTATGTTCAAAACATCTGATTTTGTGTGGGCTCATAGAAAAGTGGTCAAGGTGTAAAATGAAAATTTTGTTTTTGAAGTTCTCACGCACTGAGAAATGTAGAAAACTTGAAGATTTAGGTTAACAAAAATAAGTAAAAAAAACTCATAAAGTAGGTCAAGGTCACATAATTGCTAACTAGTCTATTTTGATATCAAATACTTAAAGAAAAATAAGATAATCTTTCATCAACCGACTCCAAAATAGAATAACAACAGTTATCACCCTTACATGGAGATCACGATATATACTTGGTAAGTTACTATCCTCGCAGGTTTCTATGGGGCCTTGTGGTGGGGCCCGTAGGGGGTTATATTTAGCAATTTTGGGTTTTAATCATATTGTTTCAAGAAAAAACTTCAATGATTTTATCAGAAATGGAAGAAATTATCGTCGGCAAGTGGGAAGAAGAATTCTGCAGAATCTGAAATTTGTTGACCCCAAGGAGGAATCTGTTTGGGGCCCCAAAAGGTGTTAAAATGGGCACTTTCAGCTTCAATAAACTTTATATTAAACCGTAAGTCCAATTATAACCAAAATTGATTGCAATTATACCATGTAGGTGTTATCGGAATCAATATTTAGTATATTGCTCACTTTCTGGGGGTGCAGAGGGCGCCAATGGGGTCGCATAATGAATTTTTAGCATTATATTTTCCAATGGTTGTACTGTTGGTATAATTATAGTGACAAATTAAGATGTTAAGCAAAGATCATCTCATGACATGCTATTTGATGAAGATGGTCTTTAAAAGTAGATCATTAGTCAGATCCTGACCCTGAGACCAAATGGCAATACACAATACTTTTATGCAATCCTGTCAGATATTTTTCAGATATTTGAGTCACACTTACCATTTTTTTGTAAGATTTGAGTCTGCCCAACCATTTACAGAAAATACAGGAAGGGTACAGTTGGGGGGCACATACGTTTACAGGGGTAGGGGTCACATATGACTATTGGGGGTCACGTAAGTCTTTGGGTCGGGTGGGTGGGGGGGGGGTCCATACGTTCATAGGGAGTCATATAAGACTATTTGGGGTCTGCAGGGGGCCACAAATATCACATAAGTCTTTTAGGGTAGGGGTGGCCACATAATGTATAGAGGCCGACAAAATAAATCTGAGTAGAATAGTTAATAACAAGACAATTTGATATGGCGGAAGTGTTTTTACTTTTACCAAAACTTGTTGTTTTACTAAATACTGCAAAATATTTACAGTCTACACTGACATTCACTCGATAACCATTACTCAACAGACTATCATTATCACTGCATAACTGTAGTCAAACACGTGACAAATTTCTATGACGTCGACAACAATTCATGTGGGCGGAGCTATGCAAATCCTACAGTTTGAAACACAATTGTGTGACGTCACCAACAATTAACGTAGGCGGAGCTTGCAAATTTCATGCTGTTACATTTATTGAAACATTCCCACGTTTATTAGTTTTGAAATGAAATCTGTGTCCGAAGATTTGACTATAATGAAAATTCAGAAACCTGATTCTTTGCACATGTATTGTTGTTGTGTCACGCGCTCAACTATAGTTTTCAGAGAATTACTTTTAGTTAGCGGAACAATAGTTAAGGGAATGTCAATTAAGACTTTTAATATAGAGGAGAAATTTTAAAAAGTGTTTGTCAGTATGTTTCATTTTGTGTATTTGATATTTATTACAGTTATTCCGTCCAGTTTCGCGTGTTCATCTCCGAATTCTACAAGCTTTGTTTTTACCTGGGTCCGGCCAAATGACCCTACAAACCAAGTACAAGGCTACCACCTTACCATCTCCCGGTCAGACGGCCTCCAGGTAGACAACTTCCCGGTCAGTATCTCACTCCAATCTCAGACATCGAGCTCACATCTCAAAGACATCTGACGACTCACAACTCACTCACATCTCGTTGACATCCCACAGACAGCTCACAGACATTTAACTCATATCTCAGAGAAAGCTCACTCGCGTCTCACTCATATCTCATATCTTAGTCATTTCACTGACATCGCACTCACAACTCACTCACAACTCACAGACATCTCACTCACATCTCACAGACACCTCGCAGACATTTCACTCACATCTCTCACATCTCAACAAAAACTCAATACCCAAAGGTCAAGCCCTGTCCATAGTTTGACATGTTGTCATTAAAGACTATTCATTTCTCCTTGTATCGTTCCCTGAAAGACATTTTGTGAGGACTGGACAGGCAAAAAAGTGTCTACATACTATGTAATTTTAGATGTTTTCAGAATGGCAGCTTAGATCAGTGTGGTGTCGTAGGCATATTCCGATACACCCAATACGACGTGCTTTTTGGTGGTGACAGTGTCATGGTTTGGGGAGGGATCACTGTCCATGGCACAGCCACTCTTATGTAAGTTTAAGATAATTTGATTGGAATTTAATACACAGATGTAATCATTGCACAACATATTGTGTCTTTCATTCGTGGCCAACAACGGCAAGACAACGCCTGTCCACGTGTTGTTACCGATTACTTAAATCAACAGAACATCGATGTTTGGCACCAATCGAGAATGTATGGAGGGGATGGAACGTCAATTACGTCAATTGGCTCATCAGCCATTGATGATAAATCAACTCGGCCAAGACTTGATCAGAGTGTGGAACAATATTCCCCAACACTTCTTCGGCACGTTAGTTCGCTCCTTGAGACGTCGTTACAAAATGTACCAAGCTTGCATTGACGCAAATGATGAACACACTAGATATTGACATTGTTAACTCGGTTTTGTCCTCATATGGATTTGAACCCCTGTGAAATGAATTGTTATTTGAATAAATTCAAATTCCATAGTGATTTTGTTGTAATGAAATGAATAAAGCAACATGAACGTTTTTTAAGTTTTAAGAAAAATAAAATGCAAATTTTCTTCCTTTCCTCTCTAACAGGAATCACAGGATCAATGTATTTACCTACTCTGTCACGTACATATGGTGTTATTGTGGGGACCATAGTCGCATTAACAGTATATTTACCTACTCTGTCACGTATACATGGTGTTATTGTGGGGACCATGGTCGCATTAACAATATATTTACCTACTCTGTCACGTACACATGGTGTTATTGTGGGGACCATAGTCGCATTAACAATGTATTTACCTACTCTGTCACGTATACATGGTGTTATTGTGGGGACCATAGTCGCATTAACAATGTATTTACCTACTCTGTCACGTACACATGGTGTTATTGTGGGAACCATAGTCGCATTAACAATATGTTTACCTACTCTGTCACGTATACATGGTGTTATTGTGGGGACCATAGTCGCATTAACAATGTATTTACCTACTCTGTCACGTACACATGGTGTTATTGTGGGGACCATAGTCGCATTAACAATGTATTTACCTACTCTGTCACGTACACATGGTGTTATTGTGGGGACCATAGTCGCATTAACAATATGTTTACCTACTCTGACGCGTATACATGGTGTTATTGTGGGGACCATAGTCGCATTAACAATATGTTTACCTACTCTGTCACGTACATATGGTGTTATTGTGGGGACCATAGTCGCATTAACAATATATTTACCTACTCTGTCACGTACACATGGTGTTATTGTGGGGACCATAGTCGCATTAACAATGTATTTACCTACTCTGTCACGTACACATGGTGTTATTGTGGGGACCATAGTCGCATTAACAATGTATTTACCTACTCTGTCACGTACACATGGTGTTATTGTGGGACCATAGTCGCATTAACAATATATTTACCTACTCTGTCACGTACACATGGTGTTATTGTGGGGACCATAGTCGCATTAACAATATATTTACCTACTCTGTCACGTACACATGGTGTTATTGTGGGGACCATAGTCGCATTGACAATATATTTACCTACTGTCACGTACACATGGTGTTATTGAGGGGACCATGGTCGCATTAACAATATATTTACCTACTCTGTCACGTACACATGGTGTTATTGTGGGGACCATAGTCGCATTAACAATGTATTTACCTACTCTGTCACGTACACATGGTGTTATTGTGGGGACCATAGTCGCAATAACAATATATTTACCTACTCTGTCACGTACACATGGTGTTATTGTGGGGACCATAGTCGCATTAACAATGTATTTACCTACTCTGTCACGTACACATGGTGTTATTGTGAGGACCATAGTCGCATTAACAATATATTTACCTACTCTGTCACGTATACATGGTGTTATTGTGGGGACCATAGTCGCATTAACAATATATTTACCTACTCTGTCACGTACACATGGTGTTATTGTGGGGACCATAGTCGCATTAACAATATAGTTACCTACTCTGTCACGTACACATGGTGTTATTGTGGGGACCATAGTCGCATTAACAATGTATTTACCTACTCTGTCACGTACACATGGTGTTATTGTGGGGACCATAGTCGCATTAACAATATATTTACCTACTCTGTCGCGTATACATGGTGTTATTGTGGGGACCATAGTCGCATTAACAGTGTATTTACCTACTCTGTCACGTATACATGGTGTTATTGTGGGGACCATAGTCGCATTAACAATGTATTTACCTACTCTGTCACGTACACATGGTGTTATTGTGGGGACCATAGTCGCATTAACAATGTATTTACCTACTCTGTCACGTACACATGGTGTTATTGTGGGGACCATAGTCGCATTAACAATATATTTACCTACTCTTTCATGTACACATGGTGTTATTGTGAGGAATATAGTCGCATTAACAATATATTTACCTACTCTGTCACGTACACATGGTGTTATTGTGGGGACCATAGTCGCAGTAACAATATATTTACCTACTCTGTCACGTACACATGGTGTTATTGTGGGGACCATAGTCGCATTAACAATATATTTACCTACTCTGTCACGTACACATGGTGTTATTGTGGGGACCATAGTCGCATTAACAGTATATTTACCTACTCTGTCACGTACACATGGTGTTATTGTGGGGACCATAGTCGCATTAACAATATAGTTACCTACTCTGTCACGTACACATGGTGTTATTGTGGGGACCATAGTCGCATTAACAATATATTTACCTACTCTGTCACGTACACATGGTGTTATTGTGGGACCATAGTCGCATTAACAATATATTTACCTACTCTGTCACGTACACATGGTGTTATTGTGGGGACCATAGTCGCATTAACAATATATTTACCTACTCTGTCACGTACACATGGTGTTATTGTGGGACCATAGTCGCATTAACAATATATTTACCTACTCTGTCACGTACACATGGTGTTATTGTGGGACCATAGTCGCATTAACAATATATTTACCTACTCTGTCACGTACACATGGTGTTATTGTGGGACCATAGTCGCATTAACAATATATTTACCTACTCTGTCACGTATACATGGTGTTATTGTGGGGACCATAGTCGCATTAACAATGTATTTACCTACTCTGTCACGTACACATGGTGTTATTGTGGGGACCATAGTCGCATTCAAAATATATTTACCTACTCTGTCACGTACACATGGTGTTATTGTGGGGACCATAGTCGCATTCAAAATATATTTACCTACTCTGTCACGTACACATGGTGTTATTGTGGGGACCATAGTCGCATTAACAATGTATTTACCTACTCTGTCATGTACACATGGTGTTATTGTGGGGACCATAGTCGCATTAACAATGTATTGTTCTACTCATACTTATGCTTTACTGTTAAGAGCAGTATAACATGATGGCGTTTAAATCACAAATATTTACTGGTATTTAGATAAAAAGTGTACGTATTCAACGTGATAGTTCAACATTTATCACAGTATGAACATAAATCGTTCACATCCCTATCAAGCATATCATTTCAGTTACTTTGAACTTCAAAAATGTACCATCTGTTTGTAGAAAGTCCATAGACTTATTTTTATCCTAAAATCAACAAGTAATGTTAACATTGTTGTCCAAATCAAATTGTATGGATCTAACCATGTTTCGTTAAGGATCTGACCCTGTTTCGTTATGGATCTGACCTTGTTTCGTTATGGATCTGACCTTGTTTCGTTATGGATCTAACCTTGTTTCGTTATGGATCTGACCATGTTTCGTTAGTGATCTGACCATGTTTCGTTATGGATCTGACCATGTTTCGTTATGGATCTGACCATGTTTCGATAGTGATCTGACCATGTTTCGTTATGGATCTGACCATGTTTCGTTATGGATCTGACCATGTTTCGATAGTGATCTGACCATGTTTCGTTATGAATATGACCATGTTTGGTTATGGATCTGACCATGTTTCGTTATGGATCTGACCATGTTTCGATAGTGATCTGACCATGTTTCGTTATGGATCTGACCATGTTTCGTTAGTGATCTGACCATGTTTCGTTATGGATCTGACCTTGTTTCGTTATGGATCTGACCCTGTTTCGTTATGGATCTGACCCTGTTTCGTTATGGATCTGACCTTGTTTCGTTATGGATCTAACCCTGTTTCGTTATGGATCTGACCATGTTTCGTTAAGGATCTGACCATGTTTCGTTAAGGATCTAACCATGTTTCGTTATGGATCTGACCTTGTTTCGTTAAGGATCTGACCATGTTTCGTTATGGATCTGACCATGTTTCGTTATGGATCTGACCTTGTTTCGTTAAGGATCTGACCATGTTTCGTTATGGATCTGACCTTGTTTCGTTAAGGATCTGACCTTGTTTCGTTATGGATCTGACCTTGTTTCGTTAGTGATCTGACCATGTTTCGTTATGGATCTGACCTTGTTTCGTTAAGGATCTGACCTTGTTTCGTTATGGATCTGACCTTGTTTCGTCATGGATCTGACCCTGTTTCGTTAGTGATCTGACCTTGTTTCGATAAGGATCTGACCTTGTTTCGTTATGGATCTAACCCTGTTTCGTTATGGATCTGACCATGTTTCGTTAAGGATCTGACCATGTTTCGTTATGGATCTGACCATGTTTCGTTACGGATCTGACCTTGTTTCGTTAGTGATCTGACCATGTTTCGTTATGGATCTGACCTTGTTTCGTTAAGGATCTGACCATGTTTCGTTATGGATCTGACCTTGTTTCGTTAAGGATCTGACCTTGTTTCGTTATGGATCTGACCTTGTTTCGTTAGTGATCTGACCATGTTTCGTTATGGATCTGACCTTGTTTCGTTAAGGATCTGACCTTGTTTCGTTATGGATCTGACCTTGTTTCGTCATGGATCTGACCCTGTTTCGTTAGTGATCTGACCTTGTTTCGATAAGGATCTGACCTTGTTTCGTTATGGATCTGACCTTGTTTCGTTATCGATCTGACCTTGTTTCGTCATGGATCTGACCCTGTTTCGTTATTGATCTGACCTTGTTTCGTTATGGATCTGACCCTGTTTCGTTATGGATCTGACCCTGTTTCGTTATGGATCTGACCTTGTTTCGTTATGGATCTAACCCTGTTTCGTTATGGATCTGACCCTGTTTCGTTAGTGATCTGACCCTGTTTCGTTATGGATCTGACCTTGTTTCGTTATGGATCTGACCTTGTTTCGTTAGTGATCTGACCATGTTTCGTTATGGATCTGACCCTGATTCGTTATGGATCTGACCATGTTTCGTTAGTGATCTGACCATGTTTCGTTATGGATCTGACCTTGTTTCGTCATGGATCTGACGATGTTTCGTTATGGATCTGACCCTGTTTCGTTATGGATCTAACCATGTTTCGTTATGGATATGACCCTGTTTCGTTATGGATCTGGCCATGTTTCGTTAGTGATCTGACCATGTTTCGTTATGGATCTGACCCTGTTTCGTTATGGATCCAACCTTTTTTCGTCATGGATCTGACCTTGTTTCGTTAGTGATCTGACCATGTTTCGTTATGGATCTGACCCTGTTTCGTTATGGATCTGACCATGTTTCGTTAGTGATCTGACCATGTTTAGTTATGGATCTGACCTTGTTTCGTTATGGATCTGACCCTGTTTCGTTATGGATCTAACCATGTTTCGTTATGGATATGACCCTGTTTCGTTAGTGATCTGACCATGTTTCGTTATGGATCTGACCATGTTTCGTTATGGATCTGACCCAGTTTCGTTAGTGATCTGACCTTGTTTCGTTATGGATCTGACCTTGTTTCGTTATGGATCTGACCATGTTTCGTTATGGATCTGACAATGTTTCGTTATGGATCTGACCCTGTTTCGTTATGGATCTGACAATGTTTCGTTATGGATCTGACCCTGTTTCGTTATGGATCTGACCCTGTTTCGTTATGGATCTAACCATGTTTCGTTATGGATCTGACCATGTTTCGTCATGGATCTGACCTTGTTTCGTCATGGATCTGACCATGTTTCGTTATGGATCTAACCTTGTTTCGTTATGGATCTGACCATGTTTCGTTAGTGATCTGACCTTGTTTCGTTATGGATCTGACCCTGTTTCGTTAGTGATCTGACCATGTTTCGTTATGGATCTGACCATGTTTCGTTATGGATCTGACCTTGTTTCGTTATGGATCTGACCATGTTTCGTTAGTGATCTGACCATGTTTCGTTATGGATCTAACCATGTTTCGTTAGTGATCTGACCATGTTTCGTTATGGATCTAACCATGTTTCGTTATGGATCTGACCTTGTTTCGTTATGGATCTGACCTTGTTCGTTATGGATCTGACCCTGTTTCGTTATGGATCTAACCATGTTTCGTTATGGATCTGACCATGTTTCGTTATGGATCTAACCATGTTTCGTTATGGATCTGACCTTGTTTCGTTATGGATCTGACCATGTTTCGTTATGGATCTAACCATGTTTCGTTAGTGATCTGACCATGTTTCGTTATGGATCTAACCATGTTTCGTTATGGATCTGACCTTGTTTCGTTATGGATCTGACCATGTTTCGTTATGGATCTAACCATGTTTCGTTAGTGATCTGACCATGTTTCGTTATGGATCTAACCATGTTTCGATATGGATCTGACCTTGTTTCGTTATGGATCTGACCTTGTTTCGTTATGGATCTGACCTTGTTCGTTATGAATATGACCATGTTTCGTTATGGATCTAACCATGTTTCGTTATGGATCTAACCATGTTTCGTTATGGATCTGACCTTGTTCGTTATGGATCTGACCATGTTTCGTTATGGATCTGACCATGTTTCGTTATGGATCTGACCATGTTTCGTTATGGATCTGACCTTGTTTCGTCATGGATCTGACGATGTTTCGTTATGGATCTGACCCTTTTTCGTTATGGATCTGACCCTGTTTCGTTATGGATCTAACCATGTTTCGTTATGGATCTGACCCTGTTTCGTTATGGATCTAACCTTTTTTCGTCATGGATCTGACCCTGTTTCGTTATGGATCTGACCTTGTTTCGTTATGGATCTGACCCTGTTTCGTTATGGATCTGACCCTGTTTCGTTATGGATCTGACCATGTTTCGTTAGTGATCTGACCTTGTTTCGTTAGTGATCTGACCATGTTTCGTTATGGATCTGACCATGTTTCGTTAGTGATCTGACCATGTTTCGTTATGGATCTGACCCTGTTTCGTTATGGATCTGACCCTGTTTCGTTATGGATCTGACCATGTTTCGTTAAGGATCTGACCATGTTTCGTTATGGATCTGACCTTGTTTCGTTATGGATCTGACCTTGTTTCGTTAGTGATCTGACCATGTTTCGTTATGGATCTGACCATGTTTCGTTAGTGATCTGACCATGTTTCGTTATGGATCTGACCCTGTTTCGTTAGTGATCTGACCCTGTTTCGTTATGGATCTGACCCTGTTTCGTTAGTGATCTGACCCTGTTTCGTTATGGATCTGACCCTGTTTCGTTAGTGATCTGACCCTGTTTCGTTATGGATCTGACCCTGTTTCGTTAGTGATCTGACCATGTTTCGTTATGGATCTGACCCTGTTTCGTTAGTGATCTGACCCTGTTTCGTTAGTGATCTGACCATGTTTCGTTATGGATCTGACCCTGTTTCGTTAGTGATCTGACCCTGTTTCGTTAGTGATCTGACCATGTTTCGTTATGGATCTGACCCTGTTTCGTTAGTGATCTGACCCTGTTTCGTTATGGATCTGACCTTGTTTCGTTAGTGATCTGACCATGTTTCGTTATGGATCTGACCATGTTTCGTTAGTGATCTGACCTTGTTTCGTTAAGGATCTGACCATGTTTCGTTATGGATCTGACCTTGTTTCGTCATGGATCTGACGATGTTTCGTTATGGATCTGACCCTGTTTCCTTATGGATCTAACCATGTTTCGTTATGGATCTGACCATGTTTCGTTATGGATCTGACCCTGTTTCGTTATGGATCTGACCCTGTTTCGTTATGGATCTGACCATGTTTCGTTAGTGATCTGACCATGTTTCGTTATGGATCTGACCTTGTTTCGTTAGTGATCTGACCATGTTTCGTTATGGATCTGACCTTGTTTCGTTAGTGATCTGACCATGTTTCGTTATGGATCTGACCATGTTTCGTTATGGATCTGACCATGTTTCGTTATGGATCTGACCTTGTTTCGTTAGTGATCTGACCATGTTTCGTTATGGATCTAACCTTGTTTCGTTATGGATCTGACCTTGTTCGTTATGGATCTGACCATGTTTCGTTATGGATCTGACCATGTTTCGTTATGGATCTGACCATGTTTCGTTATGGATATGACCATGTTTCGTTATGGATCTGACCTTGTTTCGTTATGGATCTGACCCGGTTTCGATATGGATCTGACCTTGTTTCGATATGGATCTGACCATGTTTCGTTATGGATCTGACCTTGTTTCGTTATGGATCTAACCATGTTTCGTTATGGATCTAACCATGTTTCGATATGGATTTAACCATGTTTCGATATGGATCTGACCATGTTTCGATATGGATCTAACCATGTTTCGTTATGGATCTGACCTTGTTTCGTTATGGATCTGACCTTGTTTCGTTAGTGATCTGACCATGTTTCGTTATGGATCTAACCTTGTTTCGTTATGGATCTGACCTTGTTCGTTATGGATCTGACCATGTTTCGTTATGGATCTGACCATGTTTCGTTATGGATCTGACCATGTTTCGTTATGGATATGACCATGTTTCGTTATGGATCTGACCTTGTTTCGTTATGGATCTGACCATGTTTCGTTATGGATCTGACCTTGTTTCGTTATGGATCTGACCATGTTTCGTTATGGATCTGACCATGTTTCGTTATGGATCTGACCATGTTTCGTTATGGATCTGACCATGTTTCGTTATGGATATGACCATGTTTCGTTATGGATCTGACCATGTTTCGTTATGGATATGACCATGTTTCGTTATGGATCTGACCTTGTTTCGTTATGGATCTGACCTTGTTTCGTTATGGATCTGACCTTGTTTCGTTATGGATCTGACCTTGTTTCGTTATGGATCTGACCCTGTTTCGTTAGTGATCTGACCATGTTTCGTTATGGATCTGACCATGTTTCGTTATTGATCTGACCATGTTTCGTTATGGATCTGACCTTGTTTCGTTATGGATCTGACCCTGTTTCGTTAGTGATCTGACCTTGTTTCGTTATGGATCTGACCATGTTTCGTTACGGATCTGACCTTGTTTCGTTAGTGATCTGACCATGTTTCGTTATGGATCTGACCATGTTTCGTTATGGATCTGACCTTGTTTCGTTATGGATCTGACCTTGTTTCGTTATGGATCTGACCTTGTTTCGTTATGGATCTGACCTTGTTTCGTTAGTGATCTGACCTTGTTTCGTCATGGATCTGACCTTGTTTCGTTATGGATCTGACCTTGTTTCGTTATGGATCTGACCTTGTTTCGTTATGGATCTGACCCTGTTTCGTTATGGATCTGACCTTGTTTCGTTATGGATCTGACCTTGTTTCGTTAGTGATCTGACCTTGTTTCGTCATGGATCTGACCTTGTTTCGTTATGGATCTGACCTTGTTTCGTTATGGATCTGACCTTGTTTCGTTATGGATCTGACCCTGTTTCGTTATGGATCTGACCTTGTTTCGTTATGGATCTGACCTTGTTTCGTTAGTGATCTGACCTTGTTTCGTTATGGATCTGACCTTGTTTCGTTATGGATCTGACCTTGTTTCGTTATGGATCTGACCTTGTTTCGTTAGTGATCTGACCTTGTTTCGTTATGAATATGACCATGTTTCGTTATGGATCTGACCTTGTTTCGTTATGGATCTGACCCTGTTTCGTTATGGATCTGACCATGTTTCGTTATGGATCTGACCCTGTTTCGTTAAGGATCTGACCCTGTTTCGTTATGGATCTGACCATGTTTCGTTAAGGATCTGACCCTGTTTCGTTATGGATCTAACCATGTTTCGTTATGGATCTGACCCTGTTTCGTTATGGATCTGACCCTGTTTCGTTATGGATCTGACCATGTTTCGTTAGTGATCTGACCATGTTTCGTTATGGATCTGACCTTGTTTCGTTAGTGATCTGACCATGTTTCGTTATGGATCTGACCTTGTTTCGTTAGTGATCTGACCATGTTTCGTTATGGATCTGACCATGTTTCGTTATGGATCTGACCATGTTTCGTTATGGATCTGACCTTGTTTCGTTAGTGATCTGACCTTGTTTCGTTATGGATCTGACCTTGTTTCGTTAGTGATCTGACCATGTTTCGTTATGGATCTGACCATGTTTCGTTATGGATCTGACCTTGTTTCGTTATGGATCTGACCTTGTTTCGTTATGGATCTGACCCTGTTTCGTTATGGATCTGACCCTGTTTCGTTATGGATCTGACCATGTTTCGTTAGTGATCTGACCATGTTTCGTTATGGATCTGACCTTGTTTCGTTAGTGATCTGACCATGTTTCGTTATGGATCTGACCTTGTTTCGTTAGTGATCTGACCATGTTTCGTTATGGATCTGACCATGTTTCGTTATGGATCTGACCATGTTTCGTTATGGATCTGACCTTGTTTCGTTATGGATCTGACCATGTTTCGTTATGGATCTGACCATGTTTCGTTATGGATCTGACCCTTTTTCGTTATGGATCTGACCCTGTTTCGTTATGGATCTGACCATGTTTCGTTAGTGATCTGACCCTGTTTCGTTATGGATCTGACCCTGTTTCGTTACGGATCTGACCATGTTTCGTTAGTGATCTGACCCTGTTTCGTTATGGATCTGACCATGTTTCGTTAGTGATCTGACCTTGTTTCGTTAGTGATCTGACCCTGTTTCGTTATGGATCTGACCTTGTTTCGTTAGTGATCTGACCTTGTTTCGTTATGGATCTGACCATGTTTCGTTAGTGATCTGACCTTGTTTCGTTAGTGATCTGACCATGTTTCGTTATGGATCTGACCTTGTTTCGTCATGGATCTGACCATGTTTCGATATGGATCTGACCCTGTTTCGTTAGTGATCTGACCTTGTTTCGTTATGGATCTGACCTTGTTTCGTTAGTGATCTGACCATGTTTCGTTATGGATCTGACCCTGTTTCGTTATGGATCTGACCATGTTTCGTTATGGATCTGACCTTGTTTCGTTATGGATCTGACCATGTTTCGTTATGGATCTGACCTTGTTTCGTCATGGATCTGACCCTTTTTCGTTATGGATCTGACCAGGTTTCGTTATGGATCTGACCCTGTTTCGTTATGGATCTGACCATGTTTCGTTATGGATCTGACCCTGTTTCGTTATGGATCTGACCCTGTTTCGTTATGGATCTGACCCTGTTTCGTTAGTGATCTGACCTTGTTTCGTTATGGATCTGACCTTGTTTCGTTATGGATCTGACCCTGTTTCGTTATGGATCTGACCTTGTTTCGTCATGGATCTGACCCTTTTTCGTTATGGATCTGACCATGTTTCGTTATGGATCTGACCATGTTTCGTTATGGATCTGACCATGTTTCGTTATGGATCTGACCATGTTTCGTTATGGATCTGACCCTGTTTCGATATGGATCTGACCATGTTTTGTTATGGATCTGACCATGTTTCGTTATGCACGTGCATTCTTATTTTCCAAATGTTCCAATACTATCCAATCTTCGTTGTAGTACACACACATTTGTATTGTTTTAGACATGATATATCACCATGCCATCTTTGACTACTTTAATCCATCCTCAAATTAACGATGTCAGGGAAAATAGTCACGAGACAATTTTGCATATACATGTATCATATATTTGCATTTAAAGTAGTTTTGTTTTTTTCTTTTTCTTTCATGAATAACTTGGTAAGTTACAGCAACAGCGGAAATGGCTATGCCGGATAGCTGCATTGATCCATAGCTGTGCATGTTCCGCGTTTTGATTAGAAAAATTATCGTGAGGAAGTCATTTTGAATTTCTGTACATTATTATATTTCCAATAAAAGTAAATTCCTGAAATGCATTCATGTTATTTAGAGCTTAATTGTTTTATAATGAATAAAGTTAATTTTTTCAGCAAATGGACATCCCCGGTTACTTGGTTCAGACGTACAGCGTGTACGGGGTAGGCAAATACGCCCTGTACACCGCCAACCTTCACTGTTACACCGCAAGTGGGAACGAGGCTGACGTCACCGTCGACTGTATGTCTATGACGGATGGTAAGTCCAGGCGTAGTAAAGTACGAGCCTAGCTATGTCAGGTATGACATCTAATGTTGTATGAACATTAAATATGCGCAAGTTCAAATGCGCACTTGCTTTCATTTAAGGAAACGCCACTGCTTCGAGACTGCAAATGTATCAATGGTCGTCGATTTCCCTTTACACCAGATCATATTTCGTATGTGATAGCAATTGTCATCTGGCGTCAACATTTTTATTTTAACAATTTTGTTTTAATACACGTGTAACCAAAACGCCACGTAGGGTTCTGTGATGAATGGCCACCAAGTTTGTCTGACCCATTTTCAAGGTCACAAGGGTAAAATGTATCAAAATCTTAAAACAGCTTCGCAAAAACAAAAAGGTCCATAGTACTGAGAAAGGAAATGACCATGCTTGAATGAAAGGCTACCAAATTTGTTAGAATTAATTATTTGAGCTATTTTTAATGTCACAGAGGCCAAATATATAAAAAAAAAGTTTAAAAAAAATACTTCTCCAGAATAAGCACTATGCACAGGGTGATGATATCCAACCAGTTTCATGCTGAGGAAAAGGGCTACCAAGTTTGTCCAAATGAATGGGTCAAATATGTTTAAAAAGGGGTCAAATATGTTAAAAATGTTCAGCGACTTTTTCTCAATAACCTGAATGTCCAGGGTAGTTATTGGGTGTAAAACATGCTGAAATAAATGATTGCTAACTTTGTTAAAATTAGTGATATTAGACCAACTTTCACATTGGTCAAATGTGTTAAGTAGTCTTAAAGAACCAAGGTACGGATATTGGGCTTGTGACATGTTGGAGTAAAGGACTACCAAGTATAACCTTGGTCACTTTCAAGGTCACAAGGGTCAATTTTGTTAAATCCTACAATTGACTTCTGTTCAACAAAAGGACATATGGACCTATGCTATTGGCGTGGGCGGTTCCTTGGATGTAGCACAAGAAGTTTTTACCTATATTAAAAGATAGAGGTCAGATTTTAAAACAAAACTTTAAATAAACTCTTCTGTTGAACCAAAAGGCGTTGAGTCATACTGTTTGGCTGATAACTTCCTTGGATGGTTGCATGTTGAGACTCAGAATTTATAAAGTTACAGATGCTGACCCGTGCCTCTGACCTTCCATCATATAGTTTCTTAGTAAACAAGCTAAATAGAAGTAACAACACTAAAATAAGTATATAGTCAAACAACACTTACACTACTCTAAATATAAGTAAATAGATAAATAGAGGTTACACAACGAGTGGTTGTTGGATATGGAGTTAATTTCACTCGAGTTAATTATTTTTTAAAAGTTACAAAAGACACGAGCTTTAGCGAGTGTCTTTTGTAACTTTAAAAAAATAATTAACGAGAGTGAAATAAATTCCATATTCAATAACCACGATTCGTGTAACCTATTTCTACCACAATGATATTTAGTCGGCAGTTGCAGTGTTGTTTTCTGGGGTGAATCGCGGATTTGCGGGAAATCACATCTCAAATACATTCCCGCCAAGTTGTGACGACGTCAACAATCGATGACGTCGTCAACAATCCACATTTCCGGTCAAAGTTCAACTTCTCAACCAATCAAAAGCCCGGTAGGTCATATTCCACTAGTGGTATATAACATATATTTATCCAACAGTCAGCACGTTTATCCAATGGTCTGAGAGTGGAATAACACAGGGTATTGTGGCAGAAACAACATTAAACCTACTCTAAATATAAGTAAATAGAAAAACAACACTAAAAACTACTCTAAATATAAGTATATAGTCAAACAACACTAAAACTACTCTAAATATAATTATATAGAAAAACAACACTAAAAACTACTCCAAATATAAGTATATAGTCACACTACACTAAAAACTACTCTAAATATAAGTAAATGGAAAAACAACACTAAAAACTACTCTAAATATAAGTATATAGTCAAATAACACTAAAACTACTCTAAATATAATTATATAGATAGATAAACAACACTAAAAACTACTCCAAATATAAGTATATAGATAAACAACACTAAAAACTACTCTAAATATAAGTATATAGATAAACAACACTAAAAACTACTCCAAATATAAGTATATAGATAAACAACACTAAAAACTACTCTAAGTATAAGTATATAGTCACACAACACTAAAAACTACTCTAAATATAAGTATATAGATAAACAACACTAAAAACTACTCTAAATATAAGTATATAGATAAACAACACTAAAAACTACTCTAAGTATAAGTATATAGATAAACAACACTAAAAACTACTCTAAATATAAGTATATAGAAAAACAACACTAAAAACTACTCCAAATATAAGTATATAGAAAAACAACACTAAAAACTACTCTAAGTATAAGTATATAGAAAAACAACACTAAAAACTACTCTAAATATAAGTATATAAATAAACAACACTAAAAACTACTCTAAATATAAGTATATAGTCAAACAACACTAAAAACTACTCTAAGTATAAGTATATAGAAACACAACATTAAAAACTACTCTAAATATAAGTATATAGTCACACAACACTAAAAACTACTCTAAATATTAGTATATAGATAAACAACACTAAAAACTACTCCAAATATAAGTATATAAATAAACAACACTAAAAACTACTCCAAATATAAGTATATAGATAAACAACACTAAAAACTACTCTTAGTATAAGTATATCAATAAACAATATTAAAACTACTCCAAATATAAGTATATAGATAAACAACACTAAAAACTACTCCAAATATAAGTATATAGATAAACAACACTAAAAACTACTCCAAATATAAGTATATAGATAAACAACACTAAAAACTACTCCAAATATAAGTATATAGTCAAACAACACTAAAAACTACTCTTAGTATAAGTATATCAATAAACAATATTAAAACTACTCCAAATATAAGTATATAGATAAACAACACTAAAAACTACTCCAAATATAAGTATATAGTCAAACAACACTAAAAACTACTCTTAGTATAAGTATATCAATAAACAATATTAAAACTACTCCAAATATAAGTATATAAATAAACAACGTTAAAACTACTCTAAATATAAGTATATAGATAAACAACACTAAAAACTACTCCATATATAAGTATATAAATAAACAACACTAAAAACTACTTTAAATATAAGTATATAGATAAACAACACTAAAAACTACTCCAAATATAAGTATATAGATAAACAACACTAAAAACTACTCTAAATATAAGTATATAGATAAACAACACTAAAAACTACTCCAAATATAAGTATATAGTCAAACAACACTAAAAACTACTCTAAGTATAAGTATATCAATAAACAACATTAAAACTACTCGAAATATAAGTATATAAATAAACAACACTAAAAACTACTCCAAATATAAGTATATAGATAAACAACCCTAAAAATTACTCCAAATATAAGTATATAAATAAACATCACTAAAAACTACTCCAAATATAAGTATATAGATAAACAACACTAAAAACTACTCTAAATATAAGTATATAGTCAAACAACACTAAAAACTACTCTAAATATAAGTATATAGTCCCACAACACTAAAAACTACTCCAAATATAAGTATATAAATAAACAACACTAAAAACTACTCCAAATATAAGTATATAGATAAACAACACTAAAAACTACTCCAAATATAAGTATATAGATAAACAACATTAAAACTACTCTAAATATAAGTATATAGTCCCACAATACTAAAAACTACTCCAAATATAAGTATATAGATAAACAACACTAAAAACTACTCCAAATATAAGTATATAGCCAAACAACACTAAAAACTACTCTAAGTATAAGTATATAGAAACACAACATTAAAAACTACTCTAAATATAAGTATATAGCCAAACAACACTAAAAACTACTCCAAATATAAGTATATAAATAAACAACACTAAAAACTACTCTAAATATAAGTATATAGCCAAACAACACTAAAAACTACTCTAAGTATAAGTATATAGAAACACAACATTAAAAACTACTCTAAATATAAGTATATAGTCAAACAACACTAAAAACTACTCCAAATATAAGTATATAGATAAACAACACTAAAAACTACTCCAAATATAAGTATATAGTCAAACAACACTAAAAACTACTCTTAGTATAAGTATATCAATAAACAACATTAAAACTACTCGAAATATAAGTATATAGATAAACAACATTAAAAACTACTCCAAATATAAGTATATAGATAAACAACATTAAAACTACTCGAAATATAAGTATATAGATAAACAACACTAAAAACTACTCCAAATATAAGTATATAGATAAACAACATTAAAACTACTCGAAATATAAGTATATAGATAAACAACATTAAAAACTACTCCAAATATAAGTATATAGATAAACAACATTAAAACTACTCGAAATATAAGTATATAGATAAACAACACTAAAAACTACTCCAAATATAAGTATATAGATAAACAACATTAAAAACTACTCGAAATATAAGTATATAGATAAACAACACTAAAAACTACTCTTAGTATAAGTATATAGTCACACAACACTAAAAACTACTCTAAGTATAAGTATATCAATAAACAACATTAAAACTACTCGAAATATAAGTATATAGATAAACAACACTAAAAACTACTCTTAGTATAAGTATATAGTCACACAACACTAAAAACTACTCCAAATATAAGTATATAGATAAACAACCCTAAAAATTACTCCAAATATAAGTATATAGAAAAACAACACTAAAAACTACTCTAAATATAAGTATATAGTCCCACAATACTAAAAACTACTCCAAATATAAGTATATAAATAAACAACACTAAAAACTACTCCAAATATAAGTATATAGCCAAACAACACTAAAAACTACTCCAAATATAAGTATATAAATAAACAACACTAAAAACTACTCTAAATATAAGTATATAGCCAAACAACACTAAAAACTACTCTAAGTATAAGTATATAGAAACACAACATTAAAAACTACTCTAAATATAAGTATATAGTCAAACAACACTAAAAACTACTCCAAATATAAGTATATAAATAAACAACACTAAAAACTACTCTAAAAATAAGTATATAGCCAAACAACACTAAAAACTACTCTAAGTATAAGTATATAGAAACACAACATTAAAAACTACTCTAAATATAAGTATATAGTCAAACAACACTAAAAACTACTCTAAATATAAGTATATAGTCACACAACACTAAAAACTACTCCAAATATAAGTATATAGATAAACAACACTAAAAACTACTCCAAATATAAGTATATAAATAAACAACGTTAAAACTACTCGAAATATAAGTATATAGATAAACAACACTAAAAACTACTCCAAATATAAGTATATAGTCAAACAACACTAAAAACTACTGTAAGTATATGAATATAGTCAAACAACACTAAAAACTACTGTAAGGCTATGGATATAGTCAAACAACACTAAAACTAATCTTAATATAAGTATATAGATGAACAACACTAAAAACTACTCTAAATATAAGTTTATAGATGAACAACACTAAAAACTACTATAAAAGTGCTTTACACTTTACCATGTTATTTATCCATTGCAGTTTATTCTGAGGAGGTCGCAATTAACACATACAATTCTGAGGAGGTCGTAGGTAATGCCTTTCCAGGCGCTTACTACTTGTCCTATGCCGCCTGGCTAATATTTCCCCATGCATTTATGCCTCCGTATGTGCAGGATATATATCGTGTTCTGTTGGTAGTGGGACTGTGCTTCTAAAGGCATATTTATAGTACCATCTCACTTATATACAGCTTAAAATACCGCAACACCCATCCAATACCATTTGATACTCTACATGGGTTGTTCGAGTTGTGTGGGCAAGAGCAAAACATTTTCTTAATATTCCATTCGTAAGATGGCATTGGTGAAATTACCTTTAGAATGTTTCGATAAAATATCAGATAGTATAGAGATCCACAATCCATCCTCTGAGCAGTCAAACACTTTAGTCCATTGCAGACCTCTCGGGCCTTTTCGTTGCCGTTGTGTCATGCTTCCTTATGGTACCAGTTTGACACGTGTCTATTTGTTTTCAAAGTTCCAGTTACCCCACTGTGAATTTGCATTACATATCTTGTAATGTTTCCTCTACAGCCCCTGATGGAGCCCCAACTCTCGTCAACGCTACCGGGATTTCTTACTCAGAGGTCGATGTAGCCTGGAACGAAATAGCAGAGATTTACAGGAATGGTATACTTCTGGGTGAGTAATAGCAGAGATTTATAGGAATGGTATACTTCTTGGTGAGTCATAGCAGAGATTTATAGGAATGGTATACTTCTGGGTGAGTAATAGCAGAGATTTACAGGAATGGTTGCTTCTGGGTGAGTCATAGCAGAGATTATAGGAATGGTATACTTCTGGGTGAGTCATAGCAGAGATTTACAGGAATGGTATACTTCTGGGTGAGTAATAGCAGAGATTTATAGGAATTGTATACTTCTGGGTGAGTCATAGCAGAGATTTATAGGAATGGTATACTTCTGGGTGAGTCATAGGTGTGCTGCTACTCGCGTTATGTGTAATTACAATGTATAGTGTTACATGATAATAACAAAAAAACATAATAAAATAACACAATTTTATATTATATACAAACGTTATATACAGATTACCAATAACAATCAAACGGAGTGGTGTACAAGATTAGTGTGTAGCTATAATAAATACAGTTCATCGACTTATCAGCATGAACAGCGGTCCTTGTGTGATCCTTCCTATCCGATAATCCATAACTAACAATGCTAATCACAGACCACACTTAACATGTCCCACAACATGTGTATTATAACACTCCCTGCAATTATCAAACAGTTCTGGATTGAATTTTGTTCACTCTAATATAAAATTAATAGAAATCGCATGTGAACAATTTCAATGAATGACAAAACCTTCTTCAATCTGAAGAAACCTGTGTGATTTTAAAAAAGAAACTATTTATTATAGTTATTTGTGGTTTCATTACTAATATTTCATTTTCAAAGTAAACTCGATTAAAACGATATTTCCATGTTATTGAGTCAGTGTTATGGGACGCATGTCCCTCACAATAAACCCCGGATGTTGTAACACATGTAAATATATTCTTATATAAGTAATCGTTTATGGGCATTTTCTCGAAAACGTCTATGAATTTATGTTTGTAAATTTGTCTTAACAGGCTACAAGATTGTGTATTTCGCACTTAATAATTGGACCCCCAAAACTATTGACGTCAGCAACACAACTTTCCATTACGTCATTGCCTCTCTCGACTATGACACGAAATATGTTGTGAGTGTCCTTGCGTATACCTCCACGGGAGATGGCCCGCAAACTACCGACATCGACAAGACTTTTGGTATGTCACATGGTCAAAAAATCTGACCACAAGGTTTTATTATTTCTAATAGTGATCGAATGCGTTGGACTTGAAAGCAGTATCGTAAACATTCACATCACAAATGATGGTCATTTGTCTTTGTTAGATTTAAACGTTACATTTTGTTTGTCATAAATTGAAGACACTGTACTTTCAGGGTCTCTCTGTTGTGTTGTGGAATGCTATAAACGGGAGTTTTACCGAGGAGTTAAGATTAGGCATTTGTACTCTAAAAAAACTTTCTTTAGGTCCAAAACTAGATGTAACAAATTCCCAGGCACCGTACCATGTGCCTTAAAAGCTTCCAGTTTTCGGTAAATGTCCCAAATTAAAAATCGCCAAATCACTAATCCAGTTGTTTACATGTCATTCATCATACTTTCGTCACAAAGCTATGCGTAAATCCATTGTTAATGAGACGTTTTAGATCGAAATCAACCGAAATCCGACAACTTTTTTGACCCGCTTCAACTGTGACCAAATCACTAATTTGTTATGTTTACTGCTGCGCGACGCAACTGGCTCTAAAAGAACACTCCCGTAATGCATTTTATACTGGAAAGGTATTTCAATCCATTCGTAATGAAAATAAAAGTGTGAGAAGTATAATAAAGCACATATAAAAATAAAAAAATAAAAATCTTGTCTTGGACTAGATTTTTAGGTCACCTGAGACGAAGTCTCAAGTGACCTATTCTAATCGCCTTTTGTCCGTCGTCGTGCGTCGTGCGTCGTGCGTCCGTAAACTTTTTACATTTTCGACTTCTTCTCCAAAACCACTGAACCAAATTCAATGAAATTTGGCAGGGAGCTTCTATGGCTTAAGTTCAACTAAAATTGTGAATTATATGGTCCCCACCCCCCAGGGGCATGCGGGGCGGGGCCAAAAAGGGTCAAATTGACTAAAACTTCAAAAATTTTCTCCTCTACTCTCAGATATGGTAGAATCAGATACTCTTCATAGACAGAAGGGTCTTAAGGTGCTTTACCAAAATTGTGAATTTCATGACCCTGGGATCTCATGTTTGCCCCTGGGGAGGGGGTAAACTTTACTATAGTTTATATAGGGAAATCACATTTTTGACTATTATTTGTTGGATTTGTATTGGAATTCATTCTAACTTGTATCAAATTATCAGCATGGGATGACACTTTGATGGTATGTACATGTTGGCCCTAGTTGACCCCCAGGGGCCTGCGGGGCGGGGCCAAACAGGGTGAAATTGACAAAAATATCAAAAATCTTCTCCTCTACTCTTAGATATGGCAGAATCAAATACTCTTCATAGATGGAAGGGTCTTAAGGTGCTTTACCAAAATTGTGAATTTCATGACCCTGGGGTCTCATGTTTGCCCCTGGGAAGGGGGTAAACTTTACTATAGTGTATATAGGGAAATCACATTTTTGACTATTATTTGTTGGATTTGTATTGGAATTCATTCTAACTTGTATCAAATTATCAGCATGGGATGACACTTTGATGGTACGTACATGTTGGCCCTAGTTGACCCCCAGGGGCTGGAGGCAGGACCAAAAAGGGTGAAATTGACAAAAATTTCATGACTCTGGGGTCTTGCATCTCCCCCTGTGGAGGTGAACCTCGTGCAAATGGTACATGAACTGCTTCGCAGTTTACTTAATTTGGGCGAGGTTCACTTGACTTCATCAGCCGATGCAAGCAACAAAATAGACATTTAATCCTTGTATTTACGTTTACTTTTTTAAAAATCACATGTACTTTAAGCTGAGGGGGTCACACGGTGCTTCACTTTTGTTACATTGTTGCATACGTATCGTCATGTATATACGCAGCTAAAAGTCAGCATTACACAGCTGTCGTTTGTCGCATTCTGTGTTGTGCTAGTAGCGTGACGTTATCTTCGGGGTCTCCCTGTTGTATTTTGTAATTCCAGTTACAGTACCTAATTTATAACGCAGACTGCTCAGCCAACACATTCCTTCTGTTATTATATTATGTTTTCACCATGTTACCTTTGTTATTGCAGGTCCTGCCACAACAGCGACACGTAAGTACAAACCTGTGTACAAGTCTTATGTTTATTTTCATTTCTTGATAGTAACTTCCCTGCTGCTCTTACTTATGGTGTTTACATGTCGCAGCTGATTCGTTTTTCTAGGGCTTACTCTAAATATTGTGATTTTCGTGATCGATATCGACTGTTGACAAATAAACTATCAACACAAGGATTGAAGAGATGCAGGTTGATCTGAACTATTGGTAGTTTTAGGTTCGCCATCCTTGTCTCATTGAGAAATATTAAACAAGGAGCTGCAAATTGTATGTAAATGATTTTGAAAGCGAAAGTAAAAAACCGTTGTAATCTTTTTGCAGTTTCCCCTTTTTACAGTACTCTTAGTACTTTGATTTAAACTAGACGATGAACACATGCAGTTATTAACACACATGGGTGAATTGGAAAAGTTTTTGTAATAAAAGATCAAATCGGTCCTCTCTGTGAAAGCCCGTCAAACTGTTAACCAATAAATTCTAGTAAATCTGGATTCTTTGCAAAAAGTGTTTACAAAGAGTATGAGATAGTGGGCGGGTTCATACATCAACCAGCACCCCACCCAGGTATCCATCTAGATCAAACAGTTATCCCTATATCAACCAGTAAGCCCTCAAGATTAAACAGTAACCCTCTTTGGTCAACCAGTAACCCCTCTAGATTAAACGGTAATTTTCCTACATCAACCAGTAACCCCTGAGATCTAGATTAAAAGGTGTCGATGTTATTACAGCTGTTGATACCAAGAATTTCAGTTACGAGATGATCCCGGGGGAGGGACTGTACCCGTATGTTTATGTGTTACAGCTGTTGATACCAAGTATTTCTGTTACGAGATGATCCAGGGGGAGGGACTGTACCCGTATGTTTATGTGTTACAGCTGTTGATACCAAGTATTTCTGTTACGAGATGATCCCGGGGGAGGGACTGTACCCGTATGTTTATGTGTTACAGCTGTTGATACCAAGTATTTCTGTTACGAGATGATCCCGGGGGAGGGACTGTACCCGTATGTTTATGTGTTACAGCTGTTGATACCAAGTATTTCTGTTACGAGATGATCCAGGGGGAGGGACTGTACCCGTATGTTTATGTGTTACAGCTGTTGATGCCAAGTATTTCTGTTACAAGATGATCCAGGGGGAGGGACTGTACCCGTATGTTTATGTGTTACAGCTGTTGATACCAAGTATTTCTGTTACGAGATGATCCAGGGGGAGGGACTGTACCCGTATGTTTATGTGTTACAGCTGTTGATACCAAGTATTTCTGTTACAAGATGATCCAGGGGGAGGGACTGTACCCGTATGTTTATGTGTTACAGCTGTTGATACCAAGTATTTCAGTTACGAGATGATCCCGGGGGAGGGACTGTACCCGTATGTTTATGTGTTACAGCTGTTGATACCAAGTATTTTTGTTACGAGATGATCCCGTGGATGGTACTGTGCCCGTATGTTTATGTATTACAGCTGTTGATACCAAGTATTTCTGTTACGAGATTATCCTTGGGTGGGACTGTTACCATATGTATGTTTATGTGTTACAGCGGAAGAGACGAAGTATTTCTGTTACGAGATGATCCCGGGGGTGATCGAGATTGGCTGGAACGGCATGCCGTGTACCATCTATATGGGCGTCATCGGCTTCTTATTTGTGTTCGCTCTCATCTTCGGCATCGCGTGTTGTTGTAGTGGCGGCGGTGCCGCTGGCGCCGGGGTGTAAGTACACAATGATACATGTCTCGTCTATCGTTGTTTCTCATCAGCTGTTGATGCCCAGTCGCGGCGTCCGGCCGTCCGTCCGGCCGGCCGTCCGTCATTGTCAACTATTCTTTTATTCACTATCTGTAATACAAAGCAGAATTGACCAACTTTGACGACAAGCATTCTTGGGGAAGGTAATTAATGTATGAATGGCGGCTGAAGATTAAGCATCCCCAGGCGCAGGGGATTCAATTCGGTATGAACGGTTGAACTGAGGGGTAGGAGTTGTGGGACGGAGGGGAGGGAGATTCAGTACAACAGGACATTGTCCAACTGTACGCAGGTGGACGTTACATGCCCTCTTGGCCTCTTGTTCAATCTAGGCATTCTGCGGAAATAAAGTAGAAACATCGCCAGTAGTATTTATTCCTGTTTTGTTCCATGCAATGGTTAGGGTTGCCACTCTGTCGTTCATCCACATTAAACTGTCTGGAGAACTCAATCTAACTAACAGGCAGATTTGATGAAACTCTGCATAGCATGCAGATTTGTAAAGGGAATTACAGTCCTTTATACAAAATAAAAGGGTCACAATATATCTAACAAGTTCTCATTTCTTTATGTTTGTCAGTTGGCCCCTAGCTAAAGGTTACTTAATAATGTATAAACTATCACCATCTGCGGGGGATATCAGTTATCTTATTACTGGTTGTTAGGGATATAGTGTTGTTCGCGAATGAAAACGACCATTAATGCCAGAGGCGTAATTAGAATTTTAACCCTTTTTTTAAACTTGCATACATGTCTATCCCAAGTGTCGCATAGCTTCCGAAAATAGCCAAAATATAGGTTGTGATATTATTATTAATTTTGATTCCTAGAAAAAAACAATCCAGTTTGAACGAAGTTCATTTTCCAATCCGATATTTTGTGTGGTTTCAGTGGCGGAGGATTGGGTACAGGAGGTGGCTCTCGGGTGGAGCCATTCAACCAATACGACAGCGACGACGACGATGACGACGGTTATGTAAATAAAAAACCACATAAATCGGCACAGAGCGCTGGACAAGTCACATCACGTGACATTTGGTTAGCAAGTCCCGCCCCCGGAGATTTTGATGATGATCACGACAATGTTTCAAGTCCTATACCGCCCCCATCCACATTTATACCCCGTGTGGGCCCAGTAGCGAAACCGGAACCTGCTGTCAACAGACCTCCATTAGGTACAAACCTCAGTGGGGTAGACGAGCCTGAAGACACACCAGGGGGCGACGATACAAATATTGTCGTAGAAGATGACGACGGCTTTGTCTAGTTTCTCCGATAAAAACCCTCAACAAAACGATGTTTTTAAAATTGTTTCTTTTTATATACATCACATCACAACGGAACGCAGCGCAAAGCAACTTTGGGGAGATTGGCGAAAGTTATCTGGTGTGATCATTGTGACGTCACAAGGAGCAATTGTGGTGGCGAACGTTCTATCACTTTAGCACATGTTCTACATCACTGACGGATATAAACATCGCGCAAATGAAGTGAACTGCGAATCAGTTCTTGTACCATATTGCGAGAGGTTCACTTGACTTCATCAGCCGATGCAAGCAACAAACAGATATTCAGTCCTTATATTTACGTTAACTATTTCAAATTTCCCGCCATTGCATGTACTTTGAGCTGCCGGTGTCTTCACTTTTATTACATTGTTCCATACTTCTTATCACGTATGTACTTACGCGGAACAGCTGATCGCTAGTTTCATTCATCACTTGGCAACAGAAAAAGGTAGTCCACAGACAAGACTTCGATTTTTATATGTGGTTCAATCATAATTTTAAAACTTTTATTTTTCATTACGAATTGATTGAAATAACTTCCCAGTATAAAATTAATTACGAGAGTGTTTTTAGAGTGGTCTGAATCGCGTAGCAGTAAACATAACGACGTCGTGATTTGGTCACAGCTGAAGCGTGTCAAATAAAGTTGTCGGAAGTCGGATTTCGGTTAGGCCTAAGCATATTGAAAACGTCTCACTAACAGTGGACTTACGCATAGCTTATTAACGAAAGTATAATGAAAGATATTTGTGACATGTAAACAACTGGATTAGTGATTTGACGATTTTTAATTTGGGGGGTAAGAGACAGACCCAACTAAAAACTGTCAGCTTTAAAGGTAGGCACACGGTTCGGTTCTGTATGCACAAGATCACAGGTACATCAATTTTTACACTTTTGGAGATTTAGATCAATTTTCGATACAATTGCCATCCTAATCTAAACTCCTCGGAAGTATAAACTATGCTAGACACCGTACTTTAGGTAAACGAATCTACGCTGTAAGTCAGTGTTACAAAGTCTCGGGCCCCTATAGGTTAACCAGTTTAGCTCCTACAGTACTCTATCTAACTACGGAATTGGATTAGATCTAAGTCCGTGATCTATCTTATTAGTTTCGTGAACAGGTTACATCTGTCGAATAATAGAATCTAACGTATGTAAATTCTTAAAAGCGAACAGATTTCAGTGACCAATCTCGAACGTTTCATTTTAGTATCGGACATGAGAAATAAATCACGAAATTCGACTGACGGGCAGATGATCCTATTTCGCAAAATCATCGAGGGGACCAAATAGATCTTGTTTTGTCAGATCAAGTATTAATATCTCCCATCTTAAGCTTAGTAAACTCTGACGGCGAATATATTAGCGCATACGCGAAAAAAATGACGGATTGATATTTGTTCAAATATGGCGGCGTTCACACTTCAGAACAATACCTATTCACTGACGGTCATTGTTTGTTTCCTTCAAGATTTTCAGACATGAAAAATATATGGAATACCTTTCGTCTGATTATACAATAAATGATTTCTGGCAAACTTTTGTTTCCAATGATACGCATTCGAATTTTTCTTTGACGGTAACGCAAACATGGCGGCGCCCTGGAGTTGTGACGTCCGACGTCGGACCGCGTCACAACCAGAGCTCTGTGTCAATGCGTGAACATAACAACCGTTACAAATAAAGAAATAAAGTGCCAGTAATTTTATTTAATACTAAATTTGCATATGACGTAATGAAGAAAAAAAGTGTTGTTCACTGTGTTTTTTTCTAAACTTACCAATATACGGATGAAGATTCAGTGGGACCATATTATCTTAGCAACCACGGCTATCGTAGTTACCATCGTAGCAACCCGCTTCGAATGTTTTTTCTACGTATTATACTTGAAAATTGATAATGATGTAAATATAAGTATTGTATCTTATTTTGACTGCGTATACGATAGAATGCCCGTAGTTGGCATCGAACATATTCAATATGGAGCGCTAACGCGCACCATAAAATATGGTCGTTGCCAACTGTTGGTAACTGCGGTATACGCAGTCAAACTGAGGTACAATCCTTATTTAAAGCTATCTGCGATTTGATGCTGACATAACTCATTGGCATGTAAAACAGCTGGTTTACGTGTGTGGTTCTAGTACACTCGTTCATTATTGTACACAGTGTTAACGATACACTGTTGTAAACAAATGTATTACTTCGCGAGGTGCAAAAAAACGCTTGCCCCACTTTCTTCATCGGGATGTGAAGTGATCAGAGTTTACTAGTTTCATTCAGGCGGAGGGAAGTGCAAATGTGAATATATAGAAATTATAGTGTTTTCCTCTTTGAAAAAGCACATGCCATGTTGAATATTGTTATATGTGATGTAATGCTTGACATGGACATAAACTACTGATTGATTGATTGTCATCACAGGTGTGAAATGATCATGACTTACATGACATATCAAAGAGAGGCGCGGCGGGTAGAGGCAAAAGACGATCGGTAGTTATAATCAGGTGTGCTACCCGTTCGCATACATGTTTAGGACTACAGAATATCAAAGAGACGGTAATTATACATACCATAGTTACTTGAGATATTTCACCTAAATCTACCTGTGACATATCACCTACATAGGTTACTACTGAAACTAATGAATCTTCATGAAAGCACAACTCCAACCGGCCGTGACCATTACCTTTAGATAGTCCAACGGATAGGTTTTGCTCTTATTAGTAATGAAATACTCTAACCCCTTTGTAGTGCATTTACAAAAATACTGTTGCCTACTTCAGACAAGTGTACTTTGCCGGGAAGGAAAATCTCTCGCTGACGATAAAACCTCCCCCGTTGAATTTTCCTACCGCACTATTTGTACTTTTCCTTGCCCGTTCCATAGCTTGGAGTATTGTCAGAATACCGATAACTCAACCGAGGCAAAATTTGTGAAAATAATCTTTGAAATTATTTAAAAGTAATTTCAATACTAAAAAGAGCAAAACCTAGCCGTTGGATCTGCCTTGTAATAAATCTATAGTTAGGAAGTGGTCACGGCCGGTTGGATCTGCCTTGTAATAAGACTATAGTTAGGAAGTGGTCACGGCCGGTTGGATCTGCCTTGTAATAAGACTATAGTTAGGAAGTGGTCACGGCCGGTTGGATCTGCCTTGTAATAAGACTATAGTTAGGAAGTGGTCACGGCCGGTTGGATCTGCCTTGTAATAAGACTATAGTTAGGAAGTGGTCACGGCCGGTTGGATCTGCCTTGTAATAAGACTATAGTTAGGAAGTGGTCACGGCCGGTTGGATCTGCCTTGTAATAAGACTATAGTTAGGAAGTGGTCACGGCCGGTTGGATCTGCCTTGTAATAAATCTATAGTTAGGAAGTGGTCACGGCCGGTTGGATCTGCCTTGTAATAAGACTATAGTTAGGAAGTGGTCACGGCCGGTTGGATCTGCCTTGTAATAAGACTATAGTTAGGAAGTGGTCACGGCCGGTTGGATCTGCCTTGTAATAAGACTATAGTTAGGAAGTGGTCACGGCCGGTTGGATCTGCCTTGTAATAAGACTATAGTTAGGAAGTGGTCACGGCCGGTTGGATTTGTGTGAAGCTTTATGGTCGCCATCTTTGTCTCATTGAGAAATATTCTGTATCTTTAAGTGATATGAAGATGGACGTTTTTGAATATGTTCATTAGTGTGTTTATTTGTTGTGGTTGACAATGATACTCAGTTCTCGTTTGAGAACTTGATGTTTACTTGGATGTAACAAAGAATTACATTGTGGGTGTTGTCGATGAAGCAGAAGATGCTTACTCTTCCGGAACACCTGGTCTTATTCTCTTGTCATTTTACGAGAGTTTTCGTGTTAATTTTTCTTTTGTCCCTATTTTGCCTCTAGTTTAATCGATTTTGAGTTCGGATTGTGGTTTTGTTGACGCTTTGGTATCATCTGATGTGTTTTTTTCTTTACACCTGGTATTGGATTGTTTATAAAGCGCAACACAGTAATGATCCTTGTCCTAAAGTCGGCCAGAGGAACTCTTCCCAGTTCATTCGCTCCACAGTGTATCATGCTATATTGAGGATCCTGTCTTCCGCTTTACTTGATCTACGCCTAGTCCAACATATCCCTGCCATAACATGTCTGCCCCAATCCTTTCAAGGCCTAAGTTGGGACCACCTGGCCTTTTGTATAAAACGATGGATGATTCCAAACACCATATCTGGATACCAACAAAATCTTCAATACTGTGTCAGCAAGGACAAGTATAAGCATAAATTATGAGGAATTGTGATGACAGATGATCGAATGTACTTTGTATAAACATTTGACTCCCGTCGTCCAGCCCTTGTTTCTGCTGAGTGACCGACAGCTCCAGCTTTTGAAGCAGCCCCTATTCTATATGATCGAGTTCTAAATCTACTTATTTGATCTCTACCATAAAAGCGCAAAAAATGGAGCAGAAGGAGCGCCTGGGTACCGTTTCACAAACAGGGTGTAACTTACACCTAGGTGTAAATCGGTATGTAAACCGTACGTAAATAGGCCTACGTTACGTCAGATTTCGACATACAATAATGCAACATACTTCTGACGTAGTTTCGTTTCACGTTTTTAACGCATGGTCGATTTATTACAAAACTATTGGAATTAAAATAGACACACTTGAAGCTAATTTATTTGACATTCATATGGTTATATCTAAAAAGTGCCAATTGCAAGTAAAAGTGATTTTGACATCTATGGAGTTGAACGTGAATTTCAAGAAAAACGAAATGAAAGGACAATATATCCGTACCATATAGACGGCAATATATTAGTACCACCTGCTTCAAATTGTGATGAGATCATGTAAGTTATGATTAAAACAGAAGCACTTATGAATTAAGTACAATTTAATAATCCACGAGTTTATTTATTTCATCGAACCCGGAGAATGAAAGTGCGCTAAAATTATACGACATTGTATTATGACATGATTTAATTTGCCATTCAAACAAGGACATTGGTTTTGTTACCCTCAGAACTATTACACTTTTCGCTTAATGATCATATCTTCCAAAGAGGTTACAATTTCTAAATGTGTATCCTTCCTCAAAAGTAATAATCAATGGAAATAATAATACAAGACATAATTGTCAAGATCACCCGCCGCCCATGCAAATATCGTTAAAACATGTTGCATTACGCATAATAACAAGACACGTGACATGTTATTTAGAACCACTACTTGTTTAAAATCCAGCAGGTTCCAATGAAAGATAAAAACACAATGAATAACAATATAATATACATATTCTTTTTAGCAATGACCTTCAGCGTTTTGGTATTATGTTTATCAGATCTGTTAACTAGAAAGAAATTGATGGTCAGACTATATTTAGATTAAATAACTTAAATGCGGGGAGCTTAGGGTTCATACGTCTCATCAAAATCTGACCTGATCTACTTAAGTCTATCATTGTAGCAGGTGTCATAAATATTAATTTGATAATTCCTTTAGAAGCTATCTGGCAGAAAGCAAACAGCCAATCAGGTCACAGCAACCTCATTGCTTATGGGCAGAACTAGCCTATATATACAAACTTGAGCAGGTAACAAGTAATAGGTAATAAGTCTACCAAGCAGATTTCATCAAAAATCTTATTATTCCTTTAAAAGATACCGTGCGGAAAACGAATCCGGAGGGACGGACTGACAAAATCTATTTTGTATCCCCTGCCAACTTCGTTAGGCGGGGGATAATAATAATAAGAATATGTAATATGGTTGCAAACTTTTATCATAAGATGTACCAGTGTACAGACAAAACATCAACCATCATTCACATACACATCAAAGCATTACGTCAGAAAGCAGAGAATGATGCCATATATGTAAAATATGCAAAAACCGTGCCATTAACATTTTGTACTGAAATTAAAAAAAAAAAAAAAAGAAATTGATACCGCTTTCGACATCTTTTGCTTCGAATACAGTAATTTATGTCTTTGTAAAAAATGATATCCTTTTCTGTGCTTGACTTAAACATGATTGGCGTAACATCATGTCTACGTATTTGTTATTTTCTAAATTTCATGTTCAAACAAAATATATCTAACATGTCCTATTAATAAAACCGCCAACACCAAATTAAACTCGATGTCGTGGGACGTTTTTCTTTAAGACAACACTATTATATATCTTCGTTCACTCAGCTTATGTAAGAATTATTGTGTAAAAGATGTGCATTGATTAGATTGCCTTACAAGTGGCACTGTAGGGTATTTTCCTTTAGCTCAGCGGTAGAGTGTCGGGCTGGAGAGCCAAGGGTCATGGGTTCGAGCCCCGGCTACAGCACTATCTTCATCACTTTTCATTGTACTATTACTATTGAAGCCTGCTGTATGTTAAAAATTTGAAAATGGGTATATACAAGAAAATTCACACAAAATGAACCCTCTATACGTTTTAGTATGTTTTGGTTGTTAATGCGTCAAGGAAACATCGTTAAAACATTCAAGAAAAACGTTGTGTTTATTGCTTTTGGACGCAAAACAGAGTAACGTTAGATAAAGGCTTGATCAGAGAAAAGAAGTGTTGTAGTTAGGACACACATTATATGTAAGTCGTGCTTAAAAACTAGAGTCAGAAAAACTCATTAATGCTTCCCTTTTCATTTCATGAATCGGAAGTGTCATTTCATTATTATAAAATGTAAGACACAAATGTGGATTGTTGGGTGGTGCAGTGGCGGACGGGGTTCGATTCCTCGATTAGACATTGAAAGGTATTGTGTTACCTGCCCAATCTGCTCTGGTTTCTTCCCACATTCATCGCCGGAAACCCACGGTACACTTCTCTGAAGTTCGCAAACGTCAGAGAAGTGTACCGTGGGTTTCCGTCGATGTCCCACAGTAAGAAAACTTAACCCCACGTTAACATACGGACCAACAAGAGTAATAAATATGCAAGTCGAATATATTTCTTGTTGTAAAAAAAAACAAAAACATCAACAACACAAAAATAAAGTCCGTTACAGAACAGCTTAGCTTATATCCAGTAGTATACCTAAATTCTCTAAATAACTACAAGTCGCAATTGAACCGTGTTTAATATATATATATATGATATTTGTACAATTCGTACCCATGTATATATATGATATTTGTACAATTCGTACCCATGTATATATATGATATTTGTACAATTCGTACCCATGTATATATATATATGATATTTGTACAATTCGTACCCATGTATATATATGATATTTGTACAATTCGTACCCATGTATATATATGATATTTGTACAATTCGTACCCATGTATATATATGATATTTGTACAATTCGTACCCATGTATATATATGATATTTGTACAATTCGTACCCATGTATATATATGATATTTGTACAATTCGTACCCATGTATATATATGATATTTGTACAATTCGTACCCATGTATATACATGATATTTGTACAATTCGTACCCATGTATATATATGATATTTGTACAATTCGTACCCATGTATATATATATGATATTTGTACAATTCGTACCCATGTATATATATATATGATATTTGTACAATTCGTACCCATGTATATATATATATGATATTTGTACAATTCGTACCCATGTATATATATATATGATATTTGTACAATTCGTACCCATGTATATATATGATATTTGTACAATTCGTACCCATGTATATATATGATATTTGTACAATTCGTACCCATGTATATATATATATGATATTTGTACAATTCGTACCCATGTATATATATGATATTTGTACAATTCGTACCCATGTATATATATATATATGATATTTGTACAATTCGTACCCATGTATATATATGATATTTGTACAATTCGTACCCATGTATATATATATATGATATTTGTACAATTCGTACCCATGTATATATATGATATTTGTACAATTCGTACCCATGTATATATATGATATTTGTACAATTCGTACCCATGTATATATATGATATTTGTACAATTCGTACCCATGTATATATATGATATTTGTACAATTCGTACCCATGTATATATATGATATTTGTACAATTCGTACCCATGTATATATATGATATTTGTACAATTCGTACCCATGTATATATATATATGATATTTGTACAATTCGTACCCATGTATATATATGTATTTATACAATTCGTACCCATGTATATATATATTTGTACAATTCGTACCCATATGATATTTGTACAATTCGTACCCATGTATATATATGATATTTGTACAATTCGTACCCATGTATATATATGTATTTATACATTGCGGTCTAGGTATTCACATCATCTACAATAGAAAACTTGCCACTATGATCACTGAGACTTCGATTTTGGGGGGGATATCGAGTTGGCGCAGTGGTGACGGCCACAGACTGTATTTCTGGCTGGGAAATTGGGTTCGGCAGATCACGAGTTTGAAGCCCTGTGGTCGGGGCACACGTACGTCAAAAACTGTTTTCCTCGTCATTTGTTTTCTGTGTTATTTATAACAGTTTCTCCCAGTTTTATTAGTTTGAATAGATTAAAAACGTGCACCAAGCTAAATATGTACAATAATATATTCATCTAGAATCATCTTTCGTATCAATGAATATTTTGAACAACAATAAACAATATTTGCCGTGAAATTGTATCTCCTTTTTAATTCTTCTTACTGTATTAATTTGCACCTGTCTAACATAGCTTTTACATCTCCATTTGAAGAGTTCCTCCAGTTTTGCGCGAAATTTGTACTTACGTACACTCATAAGTATTTACGAACACGTAACTTACGTGGACACTTACACACGGTTTTGTGAAACGCTTGTTACTTAACTTACGAACGGTGACTAACGTACACGTAAGTAGATATACCCGGGTTTAAATCACACCCGGTTTGTGAAACGGTACCCAGAACAGTATATTTTCCCACTGAAATCTCCAAGGAACTGAAACTAAAAGATCCTCTTTCAACCCTTATGAGATGGCATGGTTTTGTCACTTTGCTCTCACTGCCTTGCAGAATACCCCTACCATATATTCTAATTCTTTTAAAAGTCACCTTTTGCTTTTTTAAGACCCCTCCAGGGCATCTCTTCCGCGATTTTGCAGAGGAATTTTAATGACCATATCATCTGTGTTAATTTCTAATCCTATGAATACTGAAATAGTAGACAGCCCAAACGTCTATCATCTGCTACAGGTACACCCAAATCTAAACGTACTTCAGCGAAAGTTGACTTCAAAAATTGACATTGTAAGAGGCAGCTTCTCTGGAGGCTCGAATCCTGCTTGACACTTTTAGTTGGATTGTTTTGAGGAAGATTCTGACATGAAGACTGCGGAAGGCTTCTGTACTTAGTGAGGACAGTCACTGTACCTATTCCGTAGGGTCTTGATGTGGTATCACAACCACTGAGTGGATGCAGGAAGAGTAAAGCATGAACATGGATCTAGATTCCTCTTAAACATAGTGATACAGTCAGACGGTCTGCTTTGTTGTTACCATGTAGAGGTTTTCACACCGGTCACTGCACCATGAGATGAAATACGTCAGAATCTTCAGGAATGACAGCTGTTGGTTTTGTAGTCGTAGACAGACATGCCAGAGTGCATATTTTGTAGTCAGCCCACCTCGTCCTTTGAGCTTGAAAAATAATAACCGTCGCATACAACCAACGCTTTGCCGAAGCTGTCGCTTACGTGGCGGGTATATATCGCACAAAGCTCTGCATAGCTGGAGTACTTAGGCCACGGAATCTTGTGAAGTAATCCTCCTCCATCGCTGTTGATGAGTTGTTTTAGTGGGGGTTTTGTAGATCTTGGTGCCAATTTCTGACACGTCTAACAGATCTCTGCCATTTGCTTAATTTCTCTTTTCATCTCGGGCCAAAAATACGGTACCCCTTACTCTCCTCATCATGGAGTTAAAACAAACATGTGACTTGTGTAACCTGCCTTTGATATCAGTCCTGAGTGCTTTGGGCATCGCCACTCCTTTAACCACTAAGCCACCTAATACCCCTAACGTGTCTCTCACATCATAGTATCGTTTACACTGGCTTGGCGCTTCCTAGTATCTGGCCAGGCATCATTTATTGTGTCCATCTGTACCTGCATATCTTGGTAAACCTCTGTTGCCTTGCCAATTTCCTCCAGACGTACATCTGGAATGTCCTCATAAATCTTAATGTCCATGATACGCCGTCTGGTGTTATTGAGGAATATTCGGCTTACTTTGTCGACAATGACCAGTGATGCAAGTGCCTTTCAGGAAATGAAATTCCAAATCATATTTTTAGAGCTTCTTAATTATGTCCTGGAGTCTCTTAGGGGCACAGCTTAGAGGTTTCTTCAGGATGGATTCAAGAAGCTTTTGGTCGTTTTCTATTACCACTTTGCGTCCATACGTGTACCGGTGAAAACGCTCGACTCCATATCAAGTAGCCAGGGCTTCTTTTTCAATTTGGGCCCACTTTCCGAGCAAGTCAAATTACGAAACGCCTATTCCGCTGGTCTGCCATCCTGCAGCATGACGGCTCCAATACCGTCTTTACTGCTATACACCTGTATTACCAGTTCTTTAGGAGGGTCATAGTAAGCTAACACAGGATCTAAGATAAGGGCCTTTTTTCACACTGGTTAAACATTCCTCACGATACACTGTCCACACGAACTGTCTTTTCGCGTTAGTTCACGCAGAGTTCCATCATGGTATCGATCAAAGGGTGTTTTTTTCTGATATCATTTCGGTTCAAATAAATGTCCATACTAATATATTGCATAAAACGTATCAGTGTTGTGTTACAATGTGTGTGTTTGATAGCATAAGATCTGATTGGAAAAGATAGACAAGAAACTATTTTACGATTTTTTTCAATAAATTCTCGTAATGTTTTCATAAAGCAAAGGCTTGTTGTTCTAATATTAATAAATGTGCATTTGAAGAAAGGTATGTAAAGGAAGCGAATCGTGTCTTTCCTGCTCCAGGCTTTTCAAGTGAACACTGTTCTCGGTGAATATGCTTTATTACTACATAATAGCACACTCCCGCTTTTTCCGTTCCAAACTTCCCGTCTTCTCTTTACAAGTTTGCTATACCCACAGTACCCACACTCGTTTTCACTATGATAAATCAAAACATGTTCCTGTATGATTCCATATTTTACTACACGCATTATTAAAAGTGTAACATGCATTTTAGATCAATTTGGCCTTGTCAAATATACTACACATTGGATACACAAGTATCGCCCTAATCTGTTTCAATTTAGCCTTGTCAAATATACTACACATTGGATACACAAGTATCGCCCTAATCTGTTTCAATTTAGCCTTGTCAAATATACTACACATTGGATACACAAGTATCGCCCTAATCTGTTTCAATTTAGCCTTGTCAAATATACTACACATTGGATACACAAGTATCGCCCTAATCTGTTTCAATGTAGCCTTGTCAAATATACTACACATTGGATACACCAGTATCGCCCTAACTTGTTTCAATTTAGCCTTGTCAAATATACTACACATTGAATACACAAGTATCGCCCTAATCTGTTTCACTACATGAATAATTAATTTGTGAAAAAAAAGATGAAAATTGCAAACAATGTCGCGCTACTTCTACATTGTTTCTATACCTGACGCTGTGACTAGACAATAGAATAAACCTTATTACCATATGCAAATTAATCATTTAAATAAGAATTTTTGAACATAATAACATTTAAAAATATTTGTTCTGTGTCTCTTCTCGCCCACCTTCTGCCCTAACGATACGTTGTTATAAGGAAATTGTGTTGCTTTGCGTCAAGTAAAATTCCGTATGATTTAAAAAGTGAAATGATGCACACATAATTATTAAGGTTTATATTATAAACTACACTTTCTTGTTTTAATGTTTCAATTGGAATATCGCTAGAATCTAAATTAAGTTTTGATTGCCTGTGGTCGCTCCGTGTGCGTTTGACTGCTATCTCCCCTGTCACACCTATGACCGTAAGGTGTACGTGTGCGAGTCATCTCCCCTGTCACACCTATGACCGTAAGGTGTACGTGTGTGAGTCATCTCCCCGGTCACACTTATGACCGTAAGGTGTACGTCTGCGAGTCATCGCCCCTGTCACACCTGTGATCGTAAGGTGTACGTGCGCGAGTCATCGCCCCTGTCACACCTGTGATCGTAAGGTGTACGTGCGCGAGTCATCGCCCCTGTCACACCTGTGATCGTAAGGTGTGCGTGTGCGAGTCATCGCCCCTGTCACACCTGTGATCGTAAGGTGTACGTGCGCGAGTCATGGCCCCTATCACACCTGTGATCGTAAGGTGTGCGTGTGCGAGTCATCGCCCCTGTCACACCTGTGATCGTAAGGTGTACGTGCGCGAGTCGTCGCCCCTATCACACCTGTGATCGTAAGGTGTGCGTGTGTGAGTCATCGCCCCTGTCACACCTGTGACCGTAAGGTGTATGTGTGCGAGTCATTGCCCCTGTACATGAACTGTTACTCCCCTACGCGATTTTTCTTAAGTTTATGTCGATTCCATCGATGTCGATGATTATATTGTCCGGTCTGTTGGGGTAAAAGCAGTAAATGTTAGTTACAGTGGGGATTTTTTTTGAACAGATAAGATAAAAGGGTAAAAACGTGTGTGGTGTTCAATGCGTGAGGGCTTCGAGGGCTACGTAGGGAATATCTGCCTGGAAGTCCTCGAGTGTAGTGCAATGAGATATGTTTGAAAGTATGTGTATGTGCGTGTCTGGTTCTGGAGTCTACTGAGGTGGGAATGGACGTGGAGTCGACGGCTACTGTTTGGTGGACTATCTTGTAGAAGAGTATCAGTCGTGTTTGCAGCCGTCGTGTTTGTAATATTGGCCATTGCAGCTGGTGTAGCATGTTAGTCACTGAGCTGGTGTTGTGGTATTTATTTTTGAATTATCGTGCTGCTCAGCGTTGTTTTTTCTAACTGTTGAAATTCGCTTTGTGTTGTGTGGGTCCCATATGGAAGAGAAGTTTTCCAGTTTGGGTCGGACTAGTGCTTTGTATGCTTGGTCTTTTATGTGTGGTGAGTTGATTTTTAAGTAACGTTAGAACCCTAGTGACCTGTTAGCGTTTGAGGTGATGTTGTTGATAGGTTTGTCCAATTTTAAGTTATTTGGTAATGTAAGGCCTAGGTATTTGCTAGAATCTACTTGTTGGAGTGTGTGATTGTGAAGAGTATAGTCGTGGTGTATTTTGTAGCGTTTTGGTGTGATGTTGATGATGTTGCACTTGTCAGTTTCCCATTGTCCCGCTGCGTCGTGTTGTAGTTTTATTGTGTCGTCTTTGTTGCAGATTGTTTTGTATATGATGCTGTCGTCTGTGAATAGTCTTAGTGTGCTGTGTTGTATGTATTCGTGGAGGTCATCTATGTAGATTAGGAAGAAGGTTGGGCCCAGACGGGTTCCTTGAGGTATTTTGTCCGATTATTTGCCCTCAAGAACAACTGTTTGGGTGCGTAGTGAGAGGAAGTCTGTGATCCATACATGCGTGTTTCCTATTATGCCATAACACTGTACCGTTGTTGATGATGATGATGTCTGTCTGTGTGTTGCTATTGTTATTTTGTGCTAGGTCGTGTATAAATGTGGCGAGCTGTGTCTCGCAGGACCTGGAGGATCTAAAGCCGTGTTGTAGGTCGTATAGTATATTGCTGATCTCCAGGTGTGACATTGTGGCGCTTGTTGTGATAAGTTCCATGAGTTTACATGTGATGCAGGTGAGTGAGATCGGTCTGTAGTTGGTGGGGTTGTACCTATCGCCTTTTATATATAGAGTTTACGTTTGCGCGTTTCCAATCTGCTGGTAGTGTACCTGTGGTGAGTGAATGAGTTAATATTTTAGTGAGGATAGGCGAGTAATGTTACGTAGTTCTTTCAGTATTCTGCCAAGTATGTTATCTTGGTCAGTTGCTTTATGTTGATTGATGTTGCTAAGAAGTTTCCTTGTTGTGTAATATGAATATCTGGCATGATGGGGTATGGTGAGGGTCCTTTGTAGGGTATGGGGCAATAGTTTTTTAGGGTTGTATTCTTTGCCAGAGTGTGGTGTTTGCTGTTCGTCTACTGGTATGTTTTTTATCATTTTTTCTATGTAATTTAGGTATGCGTTTCTAGTTTGTTTTGCAGTTCTGATTTGGTTGTTTTGTATTTCTGTATTAGTTCGTGTTTTGCTTTGCTTTTTGTGTGTAGTCGTTTGCATTTGTTAATGAGCTGACGGACAGAGTGTCTTATCTATGGAAGTTTTGCTTTGTATGTGATATGTTTCTTGGGTATGTTTTTGTCAACTAATTTGTTAAGTGTTCGTTTAAATGGTTTCCACAGTTCGTCTGCTGTTTGGTTGCTTTGTTCGTCAAGATTTGTGTTAAGTTGTACGAGGTCATTCCTTATATTGTCCCAGTCAGCTTTATTGTATATAAGTATGTCTCTAGGTTCTCTTCTAATACGTTTGAGTCGGACGTCAATATCGGTGTATACAATGTCATGGCCAGCTTTTCCTATGGGTGGTGCAGTTTCTGTCTTGTTTATGATTGAGGGACGGTTTGTTAGGTTAACGTTAAGGATGTGGTCTCCTCTTGTGGGCATTGTCGTCATTTGTGATAGGGAGTTGTCGTCTATGATGTCCAATAGGTACTGGTGAAGTTTGATGTCAGTTTTGCTAGGTATTGTTGTGTTGTTTTGCCAGTTTATGTGAGGTAGGTTGAACCCATCGCTGATGTATGTTACTGTATTGTTGTGTTGTTTTGCCAGTTTATGTGAGGTAGGTTGAACCCATCGCTGATGTATGTTACTGTATTGTTGTGTTGTTTTGCCAGTTTATGTGAGGTAGGTTGAACCCATCGCTGATGTATGTTACTGTATTGTTGTGTTGTTTTGCCAGTTTATGTGAGGTAGGTTGAAATCTCCGCTGATGTATGTAACTGTATTGTTGTGTTGTTTTGCCAGTTTATGTGAGGTAGGTTGAACCCATCGCTGATGTATGTTACTGTATTGTTGTGTTGTTTTGCAAGTTTATGTGAGGTAGGTTGAAATCTCCGCTGATATATGTTACTGTATTGTTGTTCTGTCCTAATCTTTTCAGGGAGATTGTCATCATTAAATAATAAAAAAAAAACCAACTAAACGGACAGCTACACAATTTTAAGAAATGCAATTGATGCGTTTTGATTAAAGCACGAAGTCGAAACATTAGCGGTTTTTTTCCCGTAATACGTGCATTTTAAATAAAGTGAATTAGTAAGACACCGTATGAACGAGGCTTCCTGACGTATATAAGTGAAGACCGCCGGTCAAGGTGGAGGTGCATCATGAACCATACGCATTGTGATTGTCCTGGTCTGCCCTGGTTATCAAATAAACAAAGTTCCCATCTAATAGTTAGCTACCAACCACATCGTCTTTTGGTTGTCATTGCTTAGTTGTAGAGTTCTAATCATTTAAGCAGACAATGTAAATTTTCAATTTTCAATTTAATCAATCTTTATTCATTTATTATTGTCATTATCAATCGCGTTATAATTATCATACACTTTTACTGAAACTTCCTTAACAAAACATTTTGCCATGTCATTAACAATATTGAAATATGCATCGAAAGTGATAGATCGTGATTTCATAAAACGTTACCGTGGAACGCTTAATCGTACACATTGTTACAACTTTACATTACCCATAACTCATTAACCACGATTTATTTTTCTCCGAGGAAATTGGCAAATGGTTCATAATGATTCCATATTTCACACACTTGCTTTTTCGGTATCAAAAAGAAGATGGGTGATACGCCTCAGAAGAAATACGTGATAAAGTGTATCTAAGTGCGTGTACAGTCCCTTTAATCAGCGGTAACCTGTGATAACCTTGCAGAATGTATATGATAAAACCTTAATGTTTTTTCATAAATGACTCGCCTCGTGCTTTAAAGTATTAACGATAACATCTCTCTTTTTATTGTCTCATTTTAATTCTTAAAAAGTAATTGGAAGATTGGTGAATTTTTATTTGAAAAACGTAGAAAAAAATTCTTTTCATTTAAAAAACTGACTCAAACAGGTATCGAACCTCTAACGTTGAATACACGGACAAGCACAAGAGAAATCCCCCGCTTGGCCACTGCATCCGATAAGATATCATCGAGAATGATATGTAACTTATTTAAACTTCGCTTTTCTTACCACGAGAAAAAAAACTCATTCATGGAATATGTCATGGCAAAATTGAAAGCTCTGTGAAGAGTACTAAGATTAAAAGTAGGCAATGTCAAAAGTTAAGTGCAAATTGCAAAAACAGATAAAATGAAATTCTAAACTGTATGTTGTCTGGTTGTGCACATAAAACAAGCTAATATAAACAAATTTTCTACATGTTACCCCCAATGGCCATAACTCAATACGTAAATATTGTCAAATCAAAGTGACGAAAACCACAACACAGGAATGTTAGGTGACATGTGAAACTGTACTTACAGCTGTTATAACTCAAAAATGATTGTTGTTGTCATGGTAACTGGTCACTATTGACAGGTATTTTTTGTCCTGACAACTCCTCCTTAATTTTTGGACCGATTTTTACAAAACTTCACAGGAATGTTCGGAACATGTGTAGATACGCATGCAGTTGTTTTAATCAGATATAGGAATGGACTTAGGGCAAACAGGCTGAACATTAGGTTACTCAATCTTTTAAATAGGAAATATTAAAAGTTAACCTACCCTGAAATTCCCAGAAAGGCTGAAATCGGCCAATCTACTGAACAGTTTGGTTACCATGGTAACTGTTAACAGGCTTTTCTTGTCCAGAGAACCCCTCCTTAACTTTTGGACCGACTTTCACAAAACTTCACAAGAATGTTAGAGACCATGTGTTGATGTGCATACGCTTGTTTTATTTCCCAATTTTTTGAGGCCATGGCAACTGGTCACAATCAACAGATTTTTCTTGTTAGCCTCTAAATAACAGTTCTAGTTGTCCATTGACTCATGGGGATTGCGGTTGTATTAGTCAGTCGTCCTGGCAACAGTTATAGATGTCCATTGACTCTTGGGGATTGCGGGGATATTAGTCAGTCGTCCTGGCAACAGTTATAGATGTCCATTGAGTCATGGGGATTGCGGGGATATTAGTCAGTCGTCCTCGTAACAGTTATAGATGTCCATTGACTCATGGGGATTACGGGGATATTAGTCAGTCGTCCTGGTAACAGTTATAGATGCTTTTTGAAGTTCTAGTACCATACCAAATTCGAAAGTAACTGAAGATAAGAGCGCCCACTATTGATTTTGAATAACTAAATTTAAAAGGTGCAGCACATGTGTGCGTTACGTCATCTTTAACTTCCTATCATGTATTTAATCTTAGTTCTTGAATTTCTCTTGAAAATTAATCATATTTGAAAGAAGATCGTGAGTTTTGGTTTTTCTGATCAGTCCCCAATTCCAAATCCATCTTCTATTTCTTAAAAAATAATTATAATAATTATACTTTTAAGACAACATACATTGTACAAGATAGCCGTCTGGTAGCCATATTTTCCCCCTGGACCATGCTTAAGAAATATCAATAAATACATTGTTTAAGGACGGACGACGGACTCCATATGATGATGGGCTAAAAAAATCTAACAGACAATGAGTACCCCCATATACTCTCTAACTACAAACACAAGAGACCCAAGGGCCTTAATTAGCGGTCACCTGAGTAATGTTATAGGAAGGTAGCTCAATTTTAATGATGAAATCAACATGTTAAATATAACATTTGTCATGTCATTACGGGAAAAGAATTCTAAAACTTTTGAAAAGATTGTCACGAAGTAGGAATGGTTTCCTCAAAGAATATGGACAAAATATACCCAAAAGTGTTATTTCCCACTTTAAACTACAGTAAACTTTACCGGGACCCTCTCTGATGGGGATAGCCCAGGGATACTGAAATTTACCAATTAACTAAAGCCAATGATGATCTTTCTATCCATGTAGAACAAGAGATCCCAGAGGGATCTTGGCGCCCACCAACAAATGATCTAAGTTTGTTTTTTGAAAGATGGTTCTTTTCTCTTCTTTCGATTGTCTCTTAGGTGTTGATTAAGTGTGAGCAGAGACTCTGGTGGGACACAGATGCATTTTTTTTGTTTTTTTTTTTGTGAATTACATTGTCGTTTCCTTATTCTTAGCATAGCTAGGCACCAGGAGGAACCTACATATGAAATTTGTGAAAGTTCCCTTCAGTATATTCTCAGAAATAGGGATAACAAACTTCAATTGTCAAAATCCAAGATGGCTGCCTGTCGGCCATGTTGTTTTCCGATCTGTCCAAAAATGGAATATGCACAACTAGGGACCAAGGTGAACCAACAAATGAAATTTGAGAAAGATCCATTCAGTACTTTCTTAGAAATAGCGATAACAAACTTCAATTGTCAAAATCCAAGATGGCTGCCTGTCGGCCATATTGTTTTCTGATCTGTCCCAAAATGGAATATACACAACTAGGGACCAAGGTGAACCAACACATGAAATTTGAGAAAGATACCTTCAGTAATTTCTGAGAAATAGCCATAACGAACTTCAATTGTCAAAATCCAAGATGGCTGCCTGTCGGCCATGTTGTTTTTGGATTGGTCCCAAAATGCAATATGCATAACTACACACCAAGGGGAACCTACACATGAAATTTGAGAAAGATCCATTCAGTACATTCTCAGAAATAGCGATAACAAAGTTCAACTGTCAAAATCCAAGATGGCTGCCTGTCGGCCATGTTGCTTTCGGATTGGTCCAAAAATGCAATATGCATAACTACACACCAAGGGGAACCTACACATGAAATTTGAGAAAGATACATTCAGTACTTTCTTAGAAATAGCGATAACAAACTTCAATTGTCAAAATCCAAGATGGCTGCCTGTCGGCCATGTTGTTTTTGGATTGGTCCCAAAATGCAATATGCATAACTACACACCAAGGGAAACCTACACATGAAATTTGAGAAAGATCCATTCAGTACATTCTCAGAAATAGCGATAACAAAGTTCAACTGTCAAAATCCAAGATGGCTGCCTGTCGGCCATGTTGCTTTCGGATTGGTCCAAAAATGCAATATGCATAACTAGGCACCAAGGGGAACCTACACATGAAATTTGAGAAAGATCCATTCAGTACATTCTCAGAAATAGGGATAACAAAGTTCAAATGTCAAAATCCAAGATGGCTGCCTGTCGGCCATCTTGAATTCAGATCGGTCCCAAAATGCAATATGCACAACTAGGGACCAAGGTGAACCAACACATGAAATTTGAGAAAGATACCTTCAGTACTTTCTTAGAAATAGCGATAACAAACTTCAATTGTCAAAATCCAAGATGGCTGCCTGTCGGCCATGTTGTTTTTGGATTGGTCCCAAAATGCAATATGCATAACTAAGCACCAAGGGGAACCTACACATGAAATTTGAGAAAGATCCATTCAGTACATTCTCAGAAATAGGGATAACAAAGTTCAAATGTCAAAATCCAAGATGGCTGCCTGTCGGCCATCTTGAATTCAGATCGGTCCCAAAATGGAATATGCACAACTAGGGACCAAGGTGAACCAACACATGAAATTTGAGAAAGATCCATTCAGTACATTCTCAGAAATAGGGATAACAAAGTTCAAATGTCAAAATCCAAGATGGCTGCCTGTCGGCCATCTTGAATTCAGATCGGTCCCAAAATGGAATATGCACAACTAGGGACCAAGGTGAACCAACACATGAAATTTGAGAAAGATTCCTTCGGTACTTTATGAGAAATAGCGATAACAAGAATTGTTTACGGACGGACTAACGGACGGACTGACGGACGGACGGACGGACGACGGACCACGGACGCAGGGCGATTTGAATAGCCCACCATCTGATGATGGTGGGCTAAAAATAGACTGTAGTACATATGTGTCTGCCTAGAAGATCATTTTTTAAATTTTGTATAATTTCTTCTTGGGGACCCGGCCTGGCATGGGGTAGGGGCAGGAATCCAAATGTTACAGTTTAATTCGAACTTTCTCCAAGGATGATTATTGTGTCAAAGTAGGAATAATTTCCTGCTAAAATGGACAAAATTTACCCCGAAGTATTATTTCCCTATATACACACAAAGAATGTAAACTATTATAATTTACCCCCTCCCCAAGGGGGAACGGTGAGCCTGGGGGTACTGAAATTTACAAATTAAACAAAGCCCTTGATAATCTTTCTATCCATGTAGAGAAATAGGATGTAGTACTGTAGGAATAATGTAGAATTATCTACATATAATGTAGAAATCCAAAACTTTAAGAGACTTCATCTCAGGTGACCTAAAAATCCAACAGACAACGATGCCCCACAAATCTCTTAATACAAACACAAGAGATCTCAGAGGGATCTTGGCGCCAACCATAGATGATTTTTCATTTATTCTTAGAAAGATGTTTCTTTTCCCATCTTATTTTAACTTTCGTTTATGTTTTTATTTTTAGTTTATTTTAATTTATGTGTTTTATCCTAGTGCTATGAACTTTGTAATTTCTTGTGAAAATAAGTTGAAATAAGATTTCTAAACAGAGATTTGGTTTTCTGGTAAGTTCCAAAATCGTAAACTTTAGGAGAGATCCATTTTTGTATTATTAACAAGAGGAACCTGCATATTGAATTCGGGAAAGATCCATCCAATACCATTACTTCTCAAGAAATAGTGACAACAACCTCTCAATGACAAAATCCAAGATGGCCGCCTTTCAGCCATTTTGTTTTTCCGAATAGTCTCGAAATCAAAAGGGCACAAGTAGGCACCAAGAGGAACCTACATATGAAATTTGCGTAAGATCCATGAAGTATTGACTTCTCAAGAAATAGCAAAAACAAACTTTCATTTCAAAATCCGAGATGGTCTCTGCAGCCATTTTGATTTTCCTAATCTGATGATGGTGGGCTTAACATTTTTAAGGACGTAAGACGGACCACGGACGCAGGGTGATTTGATAAGCCCACCATCTGGTGATAGTTAACAAAACACAAACAGTTATGACGTTTTCTACAATAAGACCAAAATTGCATCAGATACGAAGCCCCCAAAGGCTGCAACTCTAATAAATATCACAAAAACATAAAGTTTTCAACCCAAGACCAAACAATCGCTATCTGTGTGCTTTCAGTCTTGCCATGACAAATTCAAGGGTTGTAGAGAGTGTACGCAAGCGAAAAACTTTTATATTTATTCTAAAACGAAATCTATTAAGAAAATCTTATTTACTTAAAGAATAACAAACCACAATCTTCAATTAATGTTTTATTGATAATTATAGGAAATATTTCTATAAGTGATAGGTTATATTTCTATAAATTGCACATACAAAATAAATATTTATTACTCTATAAATCCATAAATACTAAAACAGAAATAAAACTAAATCAACAATCCTATTGCAACTTCCTACTGATCTAATACAAGAGCTCCCAGAGGGATCTTGGCGCCCACGTTCAATGATTTTTCATTCGTTCTTAGAAAGATGGATCATTTCTCTTCTTATTTTGAATTCTATTTAACTATTACAAGCAAATTCAAGATAGCCGCCTATCGATCATATTGGATCTGTCTGAAAAATGACTATGTACGACTAAGTACCAAGGGAATCAACAAGAGGCCCAATGGGCCTGCATCGCTCACCTGGTATCAATCTCTGACTTATTATATTGTAACCCTAAAGTCCCCTAAAATCTTCTAATGTAAGATATTTAGAAGAACATCTTGGATTTAAACATATTTTACCCCTGTGACCTTATAAGACAACATCATTTTCATTTTCAAATTTTGTTTGGCTTCATCCCAGGACGCTACCAGCCAAATATCATGTCTCTAGGCAAATAAAGATCAAGGTCATTTCTTTTCGCAAACTTTGTCGGGCTTCATCCAAGGAACCTTCCAGCCAAATATCATGCTTCCAGGGCTTTTGGTATTTCAGGAGAAGTCGTTCGAAGGTTATAACAGATTTAACCCCTGTGACCTTGAATATAAGTCAAGGTCATTTCTTTTCGCAAACTTTTTCGGGCTACATCCAAGAAACATTTCAGCCAAATATCATGCTTCCAGGGCTTTTGGTATTTCAGAAGAAGTCGTTTAAAGGTTTTAACAGATTTGACCCTTGTGACTTTGAATATAGGTCAAGGTCACTTCTTTTCGCAAACTTTGTCGGGCTTCATCCAAGGAACATTTCAGCCAAATATCATGCTTCCAGGGCTTTTGGTATTTCAGAAGAAGTCGTTCGAAGGTTATAACAGATTTGACCCCTGTGACCTTAAATATAAGTCAAGGTCATTTCTTTTCGCAAACTTTGTCGGGCTTCATCCAAGAAACATTTCAGCCAAATGTCATGCTTCCAGGGTTTTTGGTATTTCAGAAGAAGTCGTTTAAAGGTTTTAACAGATTTGACCCTTGTGACTTTGAATATAGGTCAAGGTCACTTCTTTTCGCAAACTTTGTCGGGCTTCATCCAAGGAACATTTCAGCCAAATATCAAGCTTCAAGGGCTTTTGGTATTTCAGGAGAAGTCGTTTGAAAGTTTCATCAGATTTGACTCCTGTGACCTTGAATATAAGTCAAGGTCATTTCTTTTCGCAAACTTTGTCGGGCTTCATCCACCAAATATCAAGCTTCTAGGGCTTTTGGTATTTCAGGAGAAGTCGTTTGAAGGTTTCAACAGATTTGACTCCTGTGACCTTAAATATAAGTCAAGGTCATTTCTTTTTGCAAACTTTGTCGGGCTTCATCCAAGAAACATTTCAGCCAAATATCATGCTTCTAGGGCTTTTGGTATATCAGAAGAAGCCGTTTGAAGGCTTTAACAGATTTGACCCTTGTGACCTTGAATATAGGTCAAGGTCATTTCTTTTTGCAAACTTTGTTGAGCTTCATCCAAGGAACCTTTCAGCCAAATGTTATGTTTCTAGGGCTTTTTGTATTTCAGAAGAAGTCGTTTAAAGGTTAAAATTGATTTAACCTCACTGTGACCTTGAATATTGGTCAAGGTCATTTCTTTTCGCAAACTTTATTTGGCTTCATCCAAGGAAGCTACTGGTCAAATATGAAGTCTCTATGCCTGACGATATTTTAGAAGAAGTTGTTTGAAGGTTTCGACATTTTTGACCCCTGTGACCTTGAAATTAGGTCAAAGTGGGTTTTTTTTGGCAAACTTTGCTCAGCTCCTTCCAAGAAATCTACCAGCCAAACTTCATGTCACTGGGCCTTTCAGTATTTTAGAAGAAGTCGTTTAAAGGAAAAAGTTGACGCACGCAGGACGGACGGACGACGGACGCTGCACCATCACATCACATCCTTCGGGCTAGGTGAGCTAAAAAATGAAATTTGAGAATGATCCCTATGGAACTTCTCAAGAAATAGCGATAACAATAATAATTGTTGAAGGAAAGATGGACAACAGACCACAGACGCAGGGCGATTTGTTGTTAACAAGAGGCCCATGGGCCTTAATGGTCATCTGATAATCTATATATTTTTTTGTTGGTATTTGTTTAAACATATTACCATATTTGACCCCTGTTACCAAAGAGAGTCAATAAACACGTTATTCTCTGAGTACTACAGCAAAATAACATTATCCTGGGACCTTTAGTTACTGAGAAGAAGTGACTGAAACATTTTAAGACATTTGACCCCTGTCACCTTGAAAGTAGGTCAAGGTCATTGATGTCAGGAAACTTTTTAGCATCCTACCCCAGGTATCTATTGGCCAAATCTCAGCATTCTGGGCCTTTTGGTTATTTAGAAGATTGTTAAAGGAAAAGTTTACAGACATCGCATGGCGGACGAGGACGGACGAAGCACAATGGCAATAGGTCATCCTGACCCTTTGGGTCAGATGACCTAAAAACAGACCAGCACAAATTAACACCCCATGTTACTCTTGGATCTGATGATGCTATTGAATGGTTGGATCTTTTAACTCATTCACCCCTGATATTTTAATAATGGACTTTTCCAACATTTAAATGGTACTATTCCAACCTTTAAATTGAAAAAAAGTTCAAAATTATCTAAAGAGGTGAATGCATCAAAGAGATGGACTGTAGTATATACCTAGTGTCTGTGTAGGTGGAGGTATAAAAGAGATGGACACAGAGTGTAGTATATACCTAGTGTCTGTATAGGTGGAGGTATAAAAGAGATGGACACAGGGTGTAGTATATACCTAGTGTCTGTATAGGTGGAGGTATAAAAGAGATGGACACAGAGTGTAGTATATAACTAGTGTCTGTGTAGGTGGAGGTATAAAAGAGATGGACACAGAGTGTAGTATATACCTAGTGTCTGTATAGGTGGAGGTATAAAAGAGATGGACACAGGGTGTAGTATATACCTAGTGTCTGTATAGGTGGAGGTATAAAAGAGATGGACACAGAGTGTAGTATATACCTAGTGTCTGTATAGGTGGAGGTATAAAAGAGATGGACACAGAGTGTAGTATATACCTAGTGTCTGTGTAGGTGGAGGTATAAAAGAGATGGACACAGGGTGTAGTATATACCTAGTGTCTGTATAGGTGGAGGTATAAAAGAGATGGACACAGGGTGTAGTATATACCTAGTGTCTGTATAGGTGGAGGTATAAGTGAGATGGACACAGAGTGTAGTATATACCTAGTGTCTGTATAGGTGGAGGTATAAAAGAGATGGACACAGGGTGTAGTATATACCTAGTGTCTGTATAGGTGGAGGTATAAAAGAGATGGACACAGAGTGTAGTATATACCTAGTGTCTGTATAGGTGGATGTATAAAAGAGATGGACACAGAGTGTAGTATATACCTGGTGTCTGTGTAGGTGGAGGTATAAAAGAGATGGACTGTAGTATATACCTAGTGTCTGTATAGGTGGAGGTATAAAAGAGATGGACACAGACTGTAGTATATACCTAGTGTCTGTATAGGTGGAGGTATAAAAGAGATGGACTGTAGTATATACCTAGTGTCTGTATAGGTGGAGGTATAAAAGAGATGGACACAGACTGTAGTATATACCTAGTGTCTGTGTAGGTGGAGGTATAAAAGAGATGGACACAGAGTGTAGTATATACCTGGTGTCTGTATAGGTGGATGTATAAAAGAGATGGACACAGAGTGTAGTATATACCTAGTGTCTGTGTAGGTGGAGGTATAAAAGAGATGGACTGTAGTATATACCTAGTGTCTGTATAGGTGGAGGTATAAAAGAGATGGACACAGAGTGTAGTATATACCTAGTGTCTGTGTAGGTGGAGGTATAAAAGAGATGGACTGTAGTATATACCTAGTGTCTGTATAGGTGGAGGTATAAAAGAGATGGACACAGACTGTAGTATATACCTAGTGTCTGTATAGGTGGATGTATAAAAGAGATGGACACAGAGTGTAGTATATACCTGGTGTCTGTGTAGGTGGAGGTATAAAAGAGATGGACACAGAGTGTAGTATATACCTAGTGTCTGTATAGGTGGAGGTATAAAAGAGATGGACACAGGGTGTAGTATATACCTTGTGTCTGTATAGGTGGAGGTATAAAAGAGATGGACACAGGGTGTAGTATATACCTTGTGTCTGTATAGGTGGAGGTATAAAAGAGATGGACACAGGGTGTAGTATATACCTAGTGTCTGTATAGGTGGAGGTATAAAAGAGATGGACTGTAGTATATACCTAGTGTCTGTATAGGTGGAGGTATAAAAGAGATGGACACAGTGTGTAGTATATACCTTGTGTCTGTATAGGTGGAGGTATAAAAGAGATGGACACAGGGTGTAGTATATACCTAGTGTCTGTATAGGTGGAGGTATAAAAGAGATGGACTGTAGTATATACCTAGTGTCTGTATAGGTGGAGGTATAAAAGAGATGGACACAGGGTGTAGTATATACCTTGTGTCTGTATAGGTGGAGGTATAAAAGAGATGGACACAGAGTGTAGTATATACCTGGTGTCTGTATAGGTGGAGGTATAAAAGAGATGGACTGTAGTATATACCTGGTGTCTGTATAGGTGGAGGTATAAAAGAGATGGACACAGTGTGTAGTATATACCTAGTGTCTGTATAGGTGTAGGTATAAAAGAGATGGACACAGTGTGTAGTATATACCTAGTGTCTGTATAGGTGGAGGTATAAAAGAGATGGACACAGAGTGTAGTATATACCTGGTGTCTGTATAGGTGGAGGTATAAAAGAGATGGACACAGGGTGTAGTATATACCTAGTGTCTGTATAGGTGGAGGTATAAAAGAGATGGACACAGAGTGTAGTATATACCTTGTGTCTGTATAGGTGGAGGTATAAAAGAGATGGACACAGAGTGTAGTATATACCTAGTGTCTGTATAGGTGGAGGTATAAAAGAGATGGACACAGAGTGTAGTATATACCTAGTGTCTGTATAGGTGGAGGTATAAAAGAGATGGACACAGAGTGTAGTATATACCTAGTGTCTGTGTAGGTGGAGGTATAAAAGAGATGGACACAGGGTGTAGTATATACCTTGTGTCTGTATAGGTGGAGGTATAAAAGAGATGGACACAGAGTGTAGTATATACCTAGTGTCTGTATAGGTGGAGGTATAAAAGAGATGGACTGTAGTATATAACTAGTGTCTGTATAGGTGGAGGTATAAAAGAGATGGACACAGAGTGTAGTATATACCTAGTGTCTGTATAGGTGGAGGTATAAAAGAGATGGACACAGGGTGTAGTATATACCTAGTGTCTGTATAGGTGGAGGTATAAAAGAGATGGACTGTAGTATATACCTAGTGTCTGTATAGGTGGAGGTATAAAAGAGATGGACACAGAGTGTAGTATATACCTAGTGTCTGTATAGGTGGAGGTATAAAAGAGATGGACACAGAGTGTAGTATATACCTAGTGTCTGTATAGGTGGAGGTATAAAAGAGATGGACACAGAGTGTAGTATATACCTAGTGTCTGTATAGGTGGAGGTATAAAAGAGATGGACACAGGGTGTAGTATATACCTAGTGTCTGTGTAGGTGGAGGTATAAAAGAGATGGACTGTAGTATATACCTAGTGTCTGTATAGGTGGAGGTATAAAAGAGATGGACACAGAGTGTAGTATATACCTAGTGTCTGTATAGGTGGAGGTATAAAAGAGATGGACTGTAGTATATAACTAGTGTCTGTATAGGTGGAGGTATAAAAGAGATGGACACAGAGTGTAGTATATACCTAGTGTCTGTATAGGTGGAGGTATAAAAGAGATGGACTGTAGTATATACCTAGTGTCTGTATAGGTGGAGGTATAAAAGAGATGGACACAGAGTGTAGTATATACCTAGTGTCTGTATAGGTGGAGGTATAAAAGAGATGGACACAGGGTGTAGTATATACCTTGTGTCTGTATAGGTGGAGGTATAAAAGAGATGGACACAGAGTGTAGTATATACCTAGTGTCTGTATAGGTGGAGGTATAAAAGAGATGGACTGTAGTATATACCTAGTGTCTGTATAGGTGGAGGTATAAAAGAGATGGACACAGGGTGTAGTATATACCTAGTGTCTGTGTAGGTGGAGGTATAAAAGAGATGGACACAGAGTGTAGTATATACCTAGTGTCTGTGTAGGTGGAGGTATAAAAGAGATGGACACAGAGTGTAGTATATACCTAGTGTCTGTATAGGTGGAGGTATAAAAGAGATGGACACAGGGTGTAGTATATACCTAGTGTCTGTATAGGTGGAGGTATAAAAGAGATGGACACAGGGTGTAGTATATACCTTGTGTCTGTATAGGTGGAGGTATAAAAGAGATGGACACAGGGTGTAGTATATACCTTGTGTCTGTATAGGTGGAGGTATAAAAGAGATGGACACAGGGTGTAGTATATACCTTGTGTCTGTATAGGTGGAGGTATAAAAGAGATGGACACAGGGTGTAGTATATACCTTGTGTCTGTATAGGTGGAGGTATAAAAGAGATGGACACAGAGTGTAGTATATACCTAGTGTCTGTATAGGTGGAGGTATAAAAGAGATGGACACAGAGTGTAGTATATACCTAGTGTCTGTATAGGTGGAGGTATAAAAGAGATGGACACAGGGTGTAGTATATACCTAGTGTCTGTATAGGTGGAGGTATAAAAGAGATGGACTGTAGTATATACCTAGTGTCTGTATAGGTGGAGGTATAAAAGAGATGGACACAGAGTGTAGTATATAACTAGTGTCTGTATAGGTGGAGGTATAAAAGAGATGGACACAGAGTGTAGTATATACCTTGTGTCTGTATAGGTGGAGGTATAAAAGAGATGGACACAGAGTGTAGTATATACCTAGTGTCTGTATAGGTGGAGGTATAAAAGAGATGGACACAGAGTGTAGTATATACCTAGTGTCTGTATAGGTGGAGGTATAAAAGAGATGGACACAGGGTGTAGTATATACCTAGTGTCTGTATAGGTGGAGGTATAAAAGAGATGGACTGTAGTATATACCTAGTGTCTGTATAGGTGGAGGTATAAAAGAGATGGACACAGGGTGTAGTATATACCTAGTGTCTGTATAGGTGGAGGTATAAAAGAGATGGACACAGAGTGTAGTATATACCTTGTGTCTGTATAGGTGGAGGTATAAAAGAGATGGACACAGAGTGTAGTATATACCTAGTGTCTGTATAGGTGGAGGTATAAAAGAGATGGACACAGAGTGTAGTATATACCTAGTGTCTGTATAGGTGGAGGTATAAAAGAGATGGACACAGGGTGTAGTATATACCTAGTGTCTGTATAGGTGGAGGTATAAAAGAGATGGACTGTAGTATATACCTAGTGTCTGTATAGGTGGAGGTATAAAAGAGATGGACACAGGGTGTAGTATATACCTAGTGTCTGTATAGGTGGATGTATAAAAGAGATGGACTGTAGTATATACCTAGTGTCTGTATAGGTGGAGGTATAAAAGAGATGGACACAGAGTGTAGTATATAACTAGTGTCTGTATAGGTGGAGGTATAAAAGAGATGGACACAGAGTGTAGTATATACCTTGTGTCTGTATAGGTGGAGGTATAAAAGAGATGGACACAGAGTGTAGTATATACCTAGTGTCTGTATAGGTGGAGGTATAAAAGAGATGGACACAGAGTGTAGTATATACCTAGTGTCTGTATAGGTGGAGGTATAAAAGAGATGGACACAGAGTGTAGTATATACCTAGTGTCTGTATAGGTGGAGGTATAAAAGAGATGGACACAGGGTGTAGTATATACCTAGTGTCTGTATAGGTGGAGGTATAAAAGAGATGGACTGTAGTATATACCTAGTGTCTGTGTAGGTGGAGGTATAAAAGAGATGGACACAGAGTGTAGTATATACCTAGTGTCTGTGTAGGTGGAGGTATAAAAGAGATGGACACAGAGTGTAGTATATACCTAGTGTCTGTATAGGTGGAGGTATAAAAGAGATGGACACAGGGTGTAGTATATACCTAGTGTCTGTATAGGTGGAGGTATAAAAGAGATGGACACAGAGTGTAGTATATACCTAGTGTCTGTATAGGTGGAGGTATAAAAGAGATGGACACAGGGTGTAGTATATACCTAGTGTCTGTATAGGTGGAGGTATAAAAGAGATGGACACAGAGTGTAGTATATACCTAGTGTCTGTGTAGGTGGAGGTATAAAAGAGATGGACTGTAGTATATAACTAGTGTCTGTATAGGTGGAGGTATAAAAGAGATGGACACAGAGTGTAGTATATACCTAGTGTCTGTATAGGTGGATGTATAAAAGAGATGGACACAGAGTGTAGTATATACCTAGTGTCTGTATAGGTGGAGGTATAAAAGAGATGGACACAGGGTGTAGTATATACCTTGTGTCTGTATAGGTGGAGGTATAAAAGAGATGGACACAGGGTGTAGTATATACCTTGTGTCTGTATAGGTGGAGGTATAAAAGAGATGGACACAGGGTGTAGTATATACCTTGTGTCTGTATAGGTGGAGGTATAAAAGAGATGGACACAGGGTGTAGTATATACCTTGTGTCTGTATAGGTGGAGGTATAAAAGAGATGGACACAGAGTGTAGTATATACCTAGTGTCTGTATAGGTGGAGGTATAAAAGAGATGGACACAGAGTGTAGTATATACCTAGTGTCTGTATAGGTGGAGGTATAAAAGAGATGGACACAGGGTGTAGTATATACCTAGTGTCTGTATAGGTGGAGGTATAAAAGAGATGGACTGTAGTATATACCTAGTGTCTGTATAGGTGGAGGTATAAAAGAGATGGACACAGAGTGTAGTATATAACTAGTGTCTGTATAGGTGGAGGTATAAAAGAGATGGACACAGAGTGTAGTATATACCTTGTGTCTGTATAGGTGGAGGTATAAAAGAGATGGACACAGAGTGTAGTATATACCTAGTGTCTGTATAGGTGGAGGTATAAAAGAGATGGACACAGAGTGTAGTATATACCTAGTGTCTGTATAGGTGGAGGTATAAAAGAGATGGACACAGGGTGTAGTATATACCTAGTGTCTGTATAGGTGGAGGTATAAAAGAGATGGACTGTAGTATATACCTAGTGTCTGTATAGGTGGAGGTATAAAAGAGATGGACACAGGGTGTAGTATATACCTAGTGTCTGTATAGGTGGAGGTATAAAAGAGATGGACACAGAGTGTAGTATATACCTTGTGTCTGTATAGGTGGAGGTATAAAAGAGATGGACACAGAGTGTAGTATATACCTAGTGTCTGTATAGGTGGAGGTATAAAAGAGATGGACACAGAGTGTAGTATATACCTAGTGTCTGTATAGGTGGAGGTATAAAAGAGATGGACACAGGGTGTAGTATATACCTAGTGTCTGTATAGGTGGAGGTATAAAAGAGATGGACTGTAGTATATACCTAGTGTCTGTATAGGTGGAGGTATAAAAGAGATGGACACAGGGTGTAGTATATACCTAGTGTCTGTATAGGTGGATGTATAAAAGAGATGGACTGTAGTATATACCTAGTGTCTGTATAGGTGGAGGTATAAAAGAGATGGACACAGAGTGTAGTATATAACTAGTGTCTGTATAGGTGGAGGTATAAAAGAGATGGACACAGAGTGTAGTATATACCTTGTGTCTGTATAGGTGGAGGTATAAAAGAGATGGACACAGAGTGTAGTATATACCTAGTGTCTGTATAGGTGGAGGTATAAAAGAGATGGACACAGAGTGTAGTATATACCTAGTGTCTGTATAGGTGGAGGTATAAAAGAGATGGACACAGAGTGTAGTATATACCTAGTGTCTGTATAGGTGGAGGTATAAAAGAGATGGACACAGGGTGTAGTATATACCTAGTGTCTGTATAGGTGGAGGTATAAAAGAGATGGACTGTAGTATATACCTAGTGTCTGTGTAGGTGGAGGTATAAAAGAGATGGACACAGAGTGTAGTATATACCTAGTGTCTGTGTAGGTGGAGGTATAAAAGAGATGGACACAGAGTGTAGTATATACCTAGTGTCTGTATAGGTGGAGGTATAAAAGAGATGGACACAGGGTGTAGTATATACCTAGTGTCTGTATAGGTGGAGGTATAAAAGAGATGGACACAGAGTGTAGTATATACCTAGTGTCTGTATAGGTGGAGGTATAAAAGAGATGGACACAGGGTGTAGTATATACCTAGTGTCTGTATAGGTGGAGGTATAAAAGAGATGGACACAGAGTGTAGTATATACCTAGTGTCTGTGTAGGTGGAGGTATAAAAGAGATGGACTGTAGTATATAACTAGTGTCTGTATAGGTGGAGGTATAAAAGAGATGGACACAGAGTGTAGTATATACCTAGTGTCTGTATAGGTGGATGTATAAAAGAGATGGACACAGAGTGTAGTATATACCTGGTGTCTGTGTAGGTGGAGGTATAAAAGAGATGGACTGTAGTATATAACTAGTGTCTGTATAGGTGGAGGTATAAAAGAGATGGACACAGAGTGTAGTATATACCTAGTGTCTGTATAGGTGGAGGTATAAAAGAGATGGACACAGAGTGTAGTATATACCTAGTGTCTGTATAGGTGGAGGTATAAAAGAGATGGACTGTAGTATATAACTAGTGTCTGTGTAGGTGGAGGTATAAAAGAGATGGACACAGAGTGTAGTATATAACTAGTGTCTGTATAGGTGGATGTATAAAAGAGATGGACTGTAGTATATAACTAGTGTCTGTATAGGTGGATGTATAAAAGAGATGGACACAGAGTGTAGTATATACCTAGTGTCTGTATAGGTGGAGGTATAAAAGAGATGGACTGTAGTATATAACTAGTGTCTGTATAGGTGGAGGTATAAAAGAGATGGACTGTAGTATATACCTAGTGTCTGTGTAGGTGGAGGTATAAAAGAGATGGACTGTAGTATATACCTAGTGTCTGTATAGGTGGAGGTATAAAAGAGATGGACACAGAGTGTAGTATATACCTGGTGTCTGTATAGGTGGAGGTATAAAAGAGATGGACACAGAGTGTAGTATATACCTGGTGTCTGTATAGGTGGAGGTATAAAAGAGATGGACACAGAGTGTAGTATATACCTGGTGTCTGTATAGGTGGAGGTATAAAAGAGATGGACACAGAGTGTAGTATATACCTAGTGTCTGTATAGGTGGAGGTATAAAAGAGATGGACACAGAGTGTAGTATATACCTGGTGTCTGTATAGGTGGAGGTATAAAAGAGATGGACACAGGGTGTAGTATATACCTAGTGTCTGTATAGGTGGAGGTATAAAAGAGATGGACACAGAGTGTAGTATATACCTGGTGTCTGTATAGGTGGAGGTATAAAAGAGATGGACACAGGGTGTAGTATATACCTAGTGTCTGTATAGGTGGAGGTATAAAAGAGATGGACACAGAGTGTAGTATATACCTGGTGTCTGTATAGGTGGAGGTATAAAAGAGATGGACACAGAGTGTAGTATATACCTAGTGTCTGTATAGGTGGAGGTATAAAAGAGATGGACACAGAGTGTAGTATATACCTGGTGTCTGTATAGGTGGAGGTATAAAAGAGATGGACACAGGGTGTAGTATATACCTAGTGTCTGTATAGGTGGAGGTATAAAAGAGATGGACACAGGGTGTAGTATATACCTAGTGTCTGTGTAGGTGGAGGTATAAAAGAGATGGACACAGAGTGTAGTATATACCTAGTGTCTGTGTAGGTGGAGGTATAAAAGAGATGGACACAGAGTGTAGTATATACCTAGTGTCTGTATAGGTGGAGGTATAAAAGAGATGGACACAGAGTGTAGTATATACCTAGTGTCTGTGTAGGTGGAGGTATAAAAGAGATGGACTGTAGTATATACCTGGTGTCTCTATAGGTGGAGGTATAAAAGAGATGGACACAGGGTGTAGTATATACCTAGTGTCTGTGTAGGTGGAGGTATAAAAGAGATGGACACAGAGTGTAGTATATACCTAGTGTCTGTGTAGGTGGAGGTATAAAAGAGATGGACTGTAGTATATACCTGGTGTCTCTATAGGTGGAGGTATAAAAGAGATGGACACAGGGTGTAGTATATACCTAGTGTCTGTATAGGTGGAGGTATAAAAGAGATGGACTGTAGTATATACCTAGTGTCTGTATAGGTGGAGGTATAAAAGAGATGGACACAGAGTGTAGTATATACCTAGTGTCTGTATAGGTGGAGGTATAAAAGAGATGGACACAGAGTGTAGTATATACCTAGTGTCTGTGTAGGTGGAGGTATAAAAGAGATGGACACAGAGTGTAGTATATACCTAGTGTCTGTGTAGGTGGAGGTATAAAAGAGATGGACTGTAGTATATACCTAGTGTCTGTATAGGTGGAGGTATAAAAGAGATGGACACAGAGTGTAGTATATACCTAGTGTCTGTGTAGGTGGAGGTATAAAAGAGATGGACACAGAGTGTAGTATATACCTAGTGTCTGTATAGGTGGAGGTATAAAAGAGATAGACACAGAGTGTAGTATATACCTAGTGTCTGTATAGGTGGAGGTATAAAAGAGATGGACACAGAGTGTAGTATATACCTAGTGTCTGTATAGGTGGAGGTATAAAAGACATGGACACAGAGTGTAGTATATACCTAGTGTCTGTGTAGGTGGAGGTATAAAAGAGATGGACTGTAGTATATACCTAGTGTCTGTGTAGGTGGAGGTATAAAAGAGATGGACACAGGGTGTAGTATATACCTAGTGTCTGTATAGGTGGAGGTATAAAAGAGATGGACACAGGGTGTAGTATATACCTAGTGTCTGTGTAGGTGGAGGTATAAAAGAGATGGACACAGGGTGTAGTATATACCTAGTGTCTGTGTAGGTGGAGGTATAAAAGAGATGGACACAGGGTGTAGTATATACCTAGTGTCTGTATAGGTGGAGGTATAAAAGAGATGGACACAGACTGTAGTATATACCTAGTGTCTGTATAGGTGGAGGTATAAAAGAGATGGACTGTAGTATATACCTAGTGTCTGTATAGGTGGAGGTATAAAAGAGATGGACACAGAGTGTAGTATATACCTAGTGTCTGTATAGGTGGAGGTATAAAAGAGATGGACTGTAGTATATACCTAGTGTCTGTGTAGGTGGAGGTATAAAAGAGATGGACACAGAGTGTAGTATATACCTAGTGTCTGTATAGGTGGAGGTATAAAAGAGATGGACACAGAGTGTAGTATATACCTAGTGTCTGTATAGGTGGAGGTATAAAAGAGATGGACTGTAGTATATACCTAGTGTCTGTGTAGGTGGAGGTATAAAAGAGATGGACACAGGGTGTAGTATATACCTAGTGTCTGTATAGGTGGAGGTATAAAAGAGATGGACACAGGGTGTAGTATATACCTAGTGTCTGTGTAGGTGGAGGTATAAAAGAGATGGACTGTAGTATATACCTAGTGTCTGTATAGGTGGAGGTATAAAAGAGATGGACACAGAGTGTAGTATATACCTAGTGTCTGTATAGGTGGAGGTATAAAAGAGATGGACACAGAGTGTAGTATATACCTAGTGTCTGTATAGGTGGAGGTATAAAAGAGATGGACACAGAGTGTAGTATATACCTAGTGTCTGTATAGGTGTAGGTATAAAAGAGATGGACACAGAGTGTAGTATATACCTAGTGTCTGTATAGGTGGAGGTATAAAAGAGATGGACACAGGGTGTAGTATATACCTAGTGTCTGTGTAGGTGGAGGTATAAAAGAGATGGACACAGGGTGTAGTATATACCTAGTGTCTGTATAGGTGGAGGTATAAAAGAGATGGACACAGGGTGTAGTATATACCTAGTGTCTGTATAGGTGGAGGTATAAAAGAGATGGACACAGAGTGTAGTATATACCTAGTGTCTGTATAGGTGGAGGTATAAAAGAGATGGACACAGAGTGTAGTATATACCTGGTGTCTGTATAGGTGGAGGTATAAAAGAGATGGACACAGAGTGTAGTATATAACTAGTGTCTGAATAGGTGGAGGTATAAAAGAGATGGACACAGAGTGTAGTATATAACTAGTGTCTGTATAGGTGGAGGTATAAAAGAGATGGACACAGAGTGTAGTATATACCTAGTGTCTGTATAGGTGGAGGTATAAAAGAGATGGACACAGAGTGTAGTATATACCTAGTGTCTGTATAGGTGGAGGTATAAAAGAGATGGACACAGGGTGTAGTATATACCTAGTGTCTGTATAGGTGGAGGTATAAAAGAGATGGACTGTAGTATATAACTAGTGTCTGTGTAGGTGGAGGTATAAATGAGATGGACACAGAGTGTAGTATATACCTAGTGTCTGTATAGGTGGAGGTATAAAAGAGATGGACACAGAGTGTAGTATATACCTAGTGTCTGTATAGGTGGAGGTATAAAAGAGATGGACACAGTGTGTAGTATATACCTTGTGTCTGTATAGGTGGAGGTATAAAAGAGATGGACACAGTGTGTAGTATATACCTAGTGTCTGTATAGGTGGAGGTATAAAAGAGATGGACACAGAGTGTAGTATATACCTAGTGTCTGTATAGGTGGAGGTATAAAAGAGATGGACACAGAGTGTAGTATATACCTAGTGTCTGTATAGGTGGAGGTATAAAAGAGATGGACACAGAGTGTAGTATATACCTAGTGTCTGTATAGGTGGAGGTATAAAAGAGATGGACACAGGGTGTAGTATATAACTAGTGTCTGTATAGGTGGACGTATAAAAGAGATGGACACAGAGTGTAGTATATACCTAGTGTCTGTATAGGTGGAGGTATAAAAGAGATGGACACAGAGTGTAGTATATACCTAGTGTCTGTATAGGTGGAGGTATAAAAGAGATGGACACAGAGTGTAGTATATACCTAGTGTCTGTATAGGTGGAGGTATAAAAGAGATGGACACAGAGTGTAGTATATACCTAGTGTCTGTATAGGTGGAGGTATAAAAGAGATGGACACAGAGTGTAGTATATACCTAGTGTCTGTATAGGTGGAGGTATAAAAGAGATGGACACAGAGTGTAGTATATACCTAGTGTCTGTATAGGTGGAGGTATAAAAGAGATGGACACAGAGTGTAGTATATACCTAGTGTCTGTATAGGTGGAGGTATAAAAGAGATGGACACAGAGTGTAGTATATACCTAGTGTCTGTATAGGTGGAGGTATAAAAGAGATGGACTGTAGTATATAACTAGTGTCTGTATAGGTGGAGGTATAAAAGAGATGGACACAGAGTGTAGTATATACCTAGTGTCTGTATAGGTGGAGGTATAAAAGAGATGGACACAGGGTGTAGTATATAACTAGTGTCTGTATAGGTGGAGGTATAAAAGAGATGGACACAGGGTGTAGTATATACCTAGTGTCTGTGTAGGTGGAGGTATAAAAGAGATGGACACAGAGTGTAGTATATACCTAGTGTCTGTATAGGTGGAGGTATAAAAGAGATGGACACAGAGTGTAGTATATACCTAGTGTCTGTATAGGTGGAGGTATAAAAGAGATGGACACAGAGTGTAGTATATACCTAGTGTCTGTATAGGTGGAGGTATAAAAGAGATGGACACAGAGTGTAGTATATACCTAGTGTCTGTATAGGTGGAGGTATAAAAGAGATGGACACAGAGTGTAGTATATACCTAGTGTCTGTGTAGGTGGAGGTATAAAAGAGATGGACACAGAGTGTAGTATATACCTAGTGTCTGTATAGGTGGAGGTATAAAAGAGATGGACACAGAGTGTAGTATATACCTAGTGTCTGTGTAGGTGGAGGTATAAAAGAGATGGACTGTAGTATATAACTAGTGTCTGTATAGGTGGATGTATAAAAGAGATGGACACAGAGTGTAGTATATACCTGGTGTCTGTATAGGTGGAGGTATAAAAGAGATGGACACAGGGTGTAGTATATACCTAGTGTCTGTATAGGTGGAGGTATAAAAGAGATGGACACAGAGTGTAGTATATACCTGGTGTCTGTATAGGTGGAGGTATAAAAGAGATGGACTGTAGTATATAACTAGTGTCTGTATAGGTGGAGGTATAAAAGAGATGGACACAGACTGTAGTATATACCTAGTGTCTGTATAGGTGGAGGTATAAAAGAGATGGACACAGAGTGTAGTATATACCTGGTGTCTGTATAGGTGGAGGTATAAAAGAGATGGACACAGGGTGTAGTATATACCTAGTGTCTGTATAGGTGGAGGTATAAAAGAGATGGACACAGAGTGTAGTATATACCTGGTGTCTGTATAGGTGGAGGTATAAAAGAGATGGACTGTAGTATATAACTAGTGTCTGTATAGGTGGAGGTATAAAAGAGATGGACACAGACTGTAGTATATACCTAGTGTCTGTATAGGTGGAGGTATAAAAGAGATGGACTGTAGTATATACCTAGTGTCTGTATAGGTGGAGGTATAAAAGAGATGGACTGTAGTATATACCTGGTGTCTGTATAGGTGGAGGTATAAAAGAGATGGACTGTAGTATATACCTAGTGTCTGTGTAGGTGGAGGTATAAAAGAGATGGACTGTAGTATATACCTAGTGTCTGTGTAGGTGGAGGTATAAAAGAGATGGACACAGAGTGTAGTATATACCTAGTGTCTGTATAGGTGGAGGTATAAAAGAGATGGACACAGACTGTAGTATATACCTAGTGTCTGTATAGGTGGAGGTATAAAAGAGATGGACTGTAGTATATACCTAGTGTCTGTATAGGTGGAGGTATAAAAGAGATGGACACAGAGTGTAGTATATACCTAGTGTCTGTATAGGTGGAGGTATAAAAGAGATGGACTGTAGTATATACCTAGTGTCTGTATAGGTGGAGGTATAAAAGAGATGGACACAGAGTGTAGTATATACCTAGTGTCTGTATAGGTGGATGTATAAAAGAGATGGACACAGAGTGTAGTATATACCTAGTGTCTGTATAGGTGGAGGTATAAAAGAGATGGACACAGAGTGTAGTATATACCTAGTGTCTGTATAGGTGGAGGTATAAAAGAGATGGACACAGAGTGTAGTATATACCTGGTGTCTGTATAGGTGGAGGTATAAAAGAGATGGACACAGTGTGTAGTATATACCTGGTGTCTGTATAGGTGGAGGTATAAAAGAGATGGACTGTAGTATATACCTAGTGTCTGTATAGGTGGAGGTATAAAAGAGATGGACACAGTGTGTAGTATATAACTAGTGTCTGTATAGGTGGAGGTATAAAAGAGATGGACACAGAGTGTAGTATATACCTAGTGTCTGTATAGGTGGAGGTATAAAAGAGATGGACACAGACTGTAGTATATACCTAGTGTCTGTATAGGTGGAGGTATAAAAGAGATGGACACAGACTGTAGTATATACCTAGTGTCTGTATAGGTGGAGGTATAAAAGAGATGGACACAGACTGTAGTATATACCTAGTGTCTGTATAGGTGGAGGTATAAAAGAGATGGACACAGACTGTAGTATATACCTAGTGTCTGTATAGGTGGAGGTATAAAAGAGATGGACACAGACTGTAGTATATACCTAGTGTCTGTATAGGTGGAGGTATAAAAGAGATGGACACAGAGTGTAGTATATACCTAGTGTCTGTATAGGTGGAGGTATAAAAGAGATGGACACAGGGTGTAGTATATACCTAGTGTCTGTATAGGTGGAGGTATAAAAGAGATGGACACAGTGTGTAGTATATACCTGGTGTCTGTATAGGTGGAGGTATAAAAGAGATGGACACAGTGTGTAGTATATACCTAGTGTCTGTATAGGTGGAGGTATAAAAGAGATGGACACAGAGTGTAGTATATACCTGGTGTCTGTATAGGTGGAGGTATAAAAGAGATGGACACAGTGTGTAGTATATACCTGGTGTCTGTATAGGTGGAGGTATAAAAGAGATGGACACAGTGTGTAGTATATACCTAGTGTCTGTATAGGTGGAGGTATAAAAGAGATGGACACAGAGTGTAGTATATACCTAGTGTCTGTATAGGTGGAGGTATAAAAGAGATGGACACAGGGTGTAGTATATACCTAGTGTCTGTATAGGTGGAGGTATAAAAGAGATGGACACAGGGTGTAGTATATACCTAGTGTCTGTGTAGGTGGAGGTATAAAAGAGATGGACTGTAGTATATACCTAGTGTCTGTATAGGTGGAGGTATAAAAGAGATGGACACAGGGTGTAGTATATACCTAGTGTCTGTATAGGTGGAGGTATAAAAGAGATGGACACAGGGTGTAGTATATACCTAGTGTCTGTATAGGTGGAGGTATAAAAGAGATGGACACAGTGTGTAGTATATACCTAGTGTCTGTATAGGTGGAGGTATAAAAGAGATGGACACAGAGTGTAGTATATACCTAGTGTCTGTGTAGGTGGAGGTATAAAAGAGATGGACACAGGGTGTAGTATATACCTAGTGTCTGTATAGGTGGAGGTATAAAAGAGATGGACACAGGGTGTAGTATATACCTAGTGTCTGTATAGGTGGAGGTATAAAAGAGATGGACACAGGGTGTAGTATATACCTAGTGTCTGTGTAGGTGGATGTATAAAAGAGATGGACTGTAGTATATACCTAGTGTCTGTATAGGTGGAGGTATAAAAGAGATGGACACAGGGTGTAGTATATACCTAGTGTCTGTATAGGTGGAGGTATAAAAGAGATGGACACAGAGTGTAGTATATACCTAGTGTCTGTATAGGTGGAGGTATAAAAGAGATGGACTGTAGTATATACCTAGTGTCTGTATAGGTGGAGGTATAAAAGAGATGGACACAGAGTGTAGTATATACCTAGTGTCTGTATAGGTGGATGTATATAAGAGATGGACACAGGGTGTAGTATATACCTAGTGTCTGTATAGGTGGATGTATATAAGAGATGGACACAGGGTGTAGTATATACCTAGTGTCTGTGTAGGTGGAGGTATAAAAGAGATGGACTGTAGTATATACCTAGTGTCTGTATAGGTGGATGTATATAAGAGATGGACACAGGGTGTAGTATATACCTAGTGTCTGTGTAGGTGGAGGTATAAAAGAGATGGACTGTAGTATATACCTAGTGTCTGTGTAGGTGGAGGTATAAATGAGATGGACACAGAGTGTAGTATATACCTGGTGTCTGTATAGGTGGAGGTATAAAAGAGATGGACACAGTGTGTAGTATATACCTGGTGTCTGTATAGGTGGAGGTATAAAAGAGATGGACACAGTGTGTAGTATATACCTGGTGTCTGTATAGGTGGATGTATAAAAGAGATGGACACAGGGTGTAGTATATACCTGGTGTCTGTATAGGTGGATGTATAAAAGAGATGGACTGTAGTATATACCTAGTGTCTGTATAGGTGGAGGTATAAAAGAGATGGACACAGAGTGTAGTATATACCTGGTGTCTGTATAGGTGGAGGTATAAAAGAGATGGACACAGTGTGTAGTATATACCTGGTGTCTGTATAGGTGGAGGTATAAAAGAGATGGACACAGTGTGTAGTATATACCTGGTGTCTGTATAGGTGGAGGTATAAAAGAGATGGACACAGAGTGTAGTATATACCTGGTGTCTGTATAGGTGGAGGTATAAAAGAGATGGACTGTAGTATATACCTAGTGTCTGTGTAGGTGGAGGTATAAAAGAGATGGACTGTAGTATATACCTGGTGTCTGTATAGGTGGAGGTATAAAAGAGATGGACACAGAGTGTAGTATATACCTAGTGTCTGTATAGGTGGAGGTATAAAAGAGATGGACTGTAGTATATACCTAGTGTCTGTATAGGTGGAGGTATAAAAGAGATGGACTGTAGTATATACCTAGTGTCTGTGTAGGTGGAGGTATAAAAGAGATGGACACAGTGTGTAGTATATACCTGGTGTCTGTATAGGTGGAGGTATAAAAGAGATGGACACAGTGTGTAGTATATACCTGGTGTCTGTATAGGTGGATGTATAAAAGAGATGGACACAGGGTGTAGTATATACCTGGTGTCTGTATAGGTGGAGGTATAAAAGAGATGGACTGTAGTATATAACTAGTGTCTGTGTAGGTGGAGGTATAAAAGAGATGGACACAGTGTGTAGTATATACCTAGTGTCTGTATAGGTGGAGGTATAAAAGAGATGGACACAGAGTGTAGTATATACCTAGTGTCTGTATAGGTGGAGGTATGAAAGAGATGGAAACAGTGTGTAGTATATACCTGGTGTCTGTATAGGTGGAGGTATAAAAGAGATGGACACAGGGTGTAGTATATACCTAGTGTCTGTGTAGGTGGAGGTATAAAAGAGATGGACACAGAGTGTAGTATATACCTAGTGTCTGTATAGGTGGAGGTATAAAAGAGATGGACACAGAGTGTAGTATATACCTAGTGTCTGTATAGGTGGAGGTATAAAAGAGATGGACTGTAGTATATAACTAGTGTCTGTATAGGTGGAGGTATAAAAGAGATGGACACAGAGTGTAGTATATACCTAGTGTCTGTATAGGTGGAGGTATAAAAGAGATGGACACAGGGTGTAGTATATACCTGGTGTCTGTATAGGTGGAGGTATAAAAGAGATGGACTGTAGTATATACCTAGTGTCTGTGTAGGTGGAGGTATAAAAGAGATGGACTGTAGTATATAACTAGTGTCTGTGTAGGTGGAGGTATAAAAGAGATGGACACAGAGTGTAGTATATACCTAGTGTCTGTATAGGTGGAGGTATAAAAGAGATGGACTGTAGTATATACCTAGTGTCTGTGTAGGTGGAGGTATAAAAGAGATGGACACAGGGTGTAGTATATACCTGGTGTCTGTATAGGTGGAGGTATAAAAGAGATGGACTGTAGTATATACCTAGTGTCTGTGTAGGTGGAGGTATAAAAGAGATGGACTGTAGTATATAACTAGTGTCTGTGTAGGTGGAGGTATAAAAGAGATGGACTGTAGTATATAACTAGTGTCTGTGTAGGTGGAGGTATAAAAGAGATGGACACAGGGTGTAGTATATACCTGGTGTCTGTATAGGTGGAGGTATAAAAGAGATGGACTGTAGTATATAACTAGTGTCTGTGTAGGTGGAGGTATAAAAGAGATGGACACAGGGTGTAGTATATACCTGGTGTCTGTATAGGTGGAGGTATAAAAGAGATGGACTGTAGTATATACCTAGTGTCTGTGTAGGTGGAGGTATAAAAGAGATGGACTGTAGTATATAACTAGTGTCTGTGTAGGTGGAGGTATAAAAGAGATGGACACAGGGTGTAGTATATACCTAGTGTCTGTATAGGTGGAGGTATAAAAGAGATGGACTGTAGTATATACCTAGTGTCTGTGTAGGTGGAGGTATAAAAGAGATGGACTGTAGTATATAACTAGTGTCTGTGTAGGTGGAGGTATAAAAGAGATGGACACAGAGTGTAGTATATACCTAGTGTCTGTATAGGTGGAGGTATAAAAGAGATGGACACAGAGTGTAGTATATACCTAGTGTCTGTGTAGGTGGAGGTATAAAAGAGATGGACTGTAGTATATAACTAGTGTCTGTGTAGGTGGAGGTATAAAAGAGATGGACACAGAGTGTAGTATATACCTAGTGTCTGTATAGGTGGAGGTATAAAAGAGATGGACACAGAGTGTAGTATATACCTAGTGTCTGTATAGGTGGAGGTATAAAAGAGATGGACACAGAGTGTAGTATATACCTAGTGTCTGTATAGGTGGAGGTATAAAAGAGATGGACTGTAGTATATAACTAGTGTCTGTGTAGGTGGAGGTATAAAAGAGATGGACACAGAGTGTAGTATATACCTAGTGTCTGTATAGGTGGAGGTATAAAAGAGATGGACACAGAGTGTAGTATATACCTAGTGTCTGTATAGGTGGAGGTATAAAAGAGATGGACACAGAGTGTAGTATATACCTAGTGTCTGTATAGGTGGAGGTATAAAAGAGATGGACTGTAGTATATAACTAGTGTCTGTGTAGGTGGAGGTATAAAAGAGATGGACACAGAGTGTAGTATATACCTAGTGTCTGTATAGGTGGAGGTATAAAAGAGATGGACACAGAGTGTAGTATATACCTAGTGTCTGTATAGGTGGAGGTATAAAAGAGATGGACACAGAGTGTAGTATATACCTAGTGTCTGTATAGGTGGAGGTATAAAAGAGATGGACACAGAGTGTAGTATATACCTAGTGTCTGTATAGGTGGAGGTATAAAAGAGATGGACACAGAGTGTAGTATATACCTAGTGTCTGTATAGGTGGAGGTATAAAAGAGATGGACACAGAGTGTAGTATATACCTAGTGTCTGTGTAGGTGGAGGTATAAAAGAGATGGACACAGAGTGTAGTATATACCTAGTGTCTGTATAGGTGGAGGTATAAAAGAGATGGACACAGAGTGTAGTATATACCTAGTGTCTGTATAGGTGGAGGTATAAAAGAGATGGACACAGAGTGTAGTATATACCTAGTGTCTGTATAGGTGGATGTATAAAAGAGATGGACTGTAGTATATAACTAGTGTCTGTGTAGGTGGAGGTATAAAAGAGATGGACACAGAGTGTAGTATATACCTAGTGTCTGTATAGGTGGAGGTATAAAAGAGATGGACTGTAGTATATACCTAGTGTCTGTATAGGTGGAGGTATAAAAGAGATGGACACAGAGTGTAGTATATACCTAGTGTCTGTATAGGTGGAGGTATAAAAGAGATGGACACAGAGTGTAGTATATACCTAGTGTCTGTATAGGTGGAGGTATAAAAGAGATGGACACAGAGTGTAGTATATACCTAGTGTCTGTATAGGTGGAGGTATAAAAGAGATAGACACAGAGTGTAGTATATACCTAGTGTCTGTATAGGTGGAGGTATAAAAGAGATGGACTGTAGTATATACCTAGTGTCTGTATAGGTGGAGGTATAAAAGAGATGGACACAGAGTGTAGTATATACCTAGTGTCTGTATAGGTGGAGGTATAAAAGAGATGGACACAGGGTGTAGTATATAACTAGTGTCTGTATAGGTGGAGGTATAAAAGAGATGGACACAGTGTGTAGTATATACCTAGTGTCTGTATAGGTGGAGGTATAAAAGAGATGGACACAGAGTGTAGTATATACCTAGTGTCTGTATAGGTGGAGGTATAAAAGAGATGGACTGTAGTATATACCTAGTGTCTGTATAGGTGGAGGTATAAAAGAGATGGACACAGAGTGTAGTATATACCTGGTGTCTGTATAGGTGGAGGTATAAAAGAGATGGACACAGTGTGTAGTATATACCTGGTGTCTGTATAGGTGGAGGTATAAAAGAGATGGACACAGAGTGTAGTATATACCTGGTGTCTGTATAGGTGGAGGTATAAAAGAGATGGACTGTAGTATATACCTGGTGTCTGTATAGGTGGAGGTATAAAAGAGATGGACACAGAGTGTAGTATATACCTAGTGTCTGTATAGGTGGAGGTATAAAAGAGATGGACTGTAGTATATACCTGGTGTCTGTATAGGTGGAGGTATAAAAGAGATGGACACAGAGTGTAGTATATACCTAGTGTCTGTATAGGTGGAGGTATAAAAGAGATGGACACAGAGTGTAGTATATACCTGGTGTCTGTATAGGTGGAGGTATAAAAGAGATGGACACAGAGTGTAGTATATACCTAGTGTCTGTATAGGTGGATGTATAAAAGAGATGGACACAGAGTGTAGTATATACCTGGTGTCTGTATAGGTGGAGGTATAAAAGAGATGGACACAGAGTGTAGTATATACCTAGTGTCTGTATAGGTGGAGGTATAAAAGAGATGGACACAGAGTGTAGTATATACCTAGTGTCTGTATAGGTGGAGGTATAAAAGAGATGGACACAGGGTGTAGTATATACCTAGTGTCTGTATAGGTGGAGGTATAAAAGAGATGGACACAGAGTGTAGTATATACCTGGTGTCTGTATAGGTGGAGGTATAAAAGAGATGGACACAGAGTGTAGTATATACCTGGTGTCTGTATAGGTGGATGTATAAAAGAGATGGACACAGAGTGTAGTATATACCTAGTGTCTGTATAGGTGGAGGTATAAAAGAGATGGACACAGAGTGTAGTATATAACTAGTGTCTGTATAGGTGGAGGTATAAAAGAGATGGACACAGAGTGTAGTATATACCTGGTGTCTGTATAGGTGGAGGTATAAAAGAGATGGACACAGAGTGTAGTATATACCTAGTGTCTGTATAGGTGGATGTATATAAGAGATGGACACAGAGTGTAGTATATACCTGGTGTCTGTATAGGTGGATGTATAAAAGAGATGGACACAGAGTGTAGTATATACCTAGTGTCTGTATAGGTGGAGGTATAAAAGAGATGGACACAGAGTGTAGTATATAACTAGTGTCTGTATAGGTGGAGGTATAAAAGAGATGGACACAGAGTGTAGTATATACCTAGTGTCTGTATAGGTGGATGTATAAAAGAGATATTTGGCCTCTTTAACTGAGACTTTAGCAATAACATGGATTAAAACCTGCTTTAACAGAAATCTACAGTGATTAATTTTTCTCTGATCACCAGAAGCTAATATACACGAAAAAAACACCTCATGCATGCATACATTAAAAAAGATAAATATCATAATTAAAATCTTTAACATTCACATATGATATGAATGATCAATTCTTACACCATCACAGGACAGAAATTTTGATAATAAAATCAAGTAACACTACAAACTCATGCATGCAACATAATTAGCCCATTACCTTACAAGTCTTTACCTTTCATTACCATGTGCTTTATGATTTCATGACATTTTATCCTATTGTCATACATAGAAATCAATATCATAACTCCCCATACATGTACAAGAGGCCCAGAGGGGCTGTGTCCCTCACCTGGATACATTGGTATCTAGGTAATCATGGTAAAATATTTTCCATAAAAATCCCATGGACAGGGAAAGACCTAAAGACCAATCCTCGAGGCATAGCTGTATAATTTAAAGTTTGGTTAATGGGTGAGTTTCTCAACTGAAAAACTGGGTCCCTGAGGGCTTACTTGCCAAACAGGAAAAGTGCCTTTAAAAGTTAGTGTCAAGGCCAGGTGAGTTGAGTTGAAAATGAACATGTCCAGCAAATCCAACATAACCCAATCACTAACAATATATTGAATGATTATCTTGGTTTGATATGTATTGATAAAAAGCTATTTAGCAGTAAACACTCAATATCACATCAAACAGACGTGCAACAGCAGCAAATAGGTCAACGCTACAATTCTGTATTACATACGTAAAATAAACAGTTCTGTATTACATACGTATAATAAACAATTCTGCATAACATACATATAATAAACAATTCTGTATAACATACATATGTACGTATAATAAACAATTCTGTATAACATACGTATAATAAATACGTATAATAAACAGTTCAGTATAACATATGTATAATAAACAATTCTGTATAACATACGTATAATAAACAATTCTGTATTACATACGTATAATAAACAATTCTGTATAACATACATATAATAAACAGTTCTGTATCACATACATATAATAAACAGTTCTGTATTACATACGTATAATGAACAATTCTGTATTACATACGTATAATAAACAGTTCTGTATTACATACGTATAATAAACAGTTCTGTATTACATACGTATAATAAACAGTTCTGTATTACATACGTATGATAAACAGTTCTGTATTACATACGTATGATAAACAGTTCTGTATTACATACGTATGATAAACAGTTCTGTATTACATACGTATAATAAACAATTCTGTATAACATATGTATAATAAACAGTTCTGTATTACATACGTATAATAAACAGTTCTGTATTACATACGTATAATAAACAGTTCTGTATTACATGCATATAATAAACAGTTCTGTATTACATACGTATAATAAACAATTCTGTATAACATACGTATAATAAACACTTCTGTATTACATACATATAATAAACAGTTCTGTATAACATACATATAATAAACAGTTCTGTATTACATACATATAATAAACAGTTCTGTATTACATACGTATAATAAACAATTCTGTACTACATACGTATAATAAACAGTTCTGTATTACATACGTATAATAAACAATTCTGTATTACATACATATAATAAACAGTTCTGTATCACATACGTATAATAAACAGTTCTGTAGTACATACGTATAATAAACAATTCTGTATAACATAGGTATAATAAACAATTCTGTATAACATACATATAATAAACAGTTCTGTATAACATACCTATAATTAACAGTTCTGTATTACATACATATAATAAACAGTTCAGTATTACATACGTATAATAAACAATTCTGTATAACATACATATAATAAACAGTTCTGTATTACATACGTATAATAAACAATTCTGTATAACATAGGTATAATAAACAATTCTGTATAACATACATATAATAAACAGTTCTGTATTACATACGTATAATAAACAATTCTGTATAACATACATATAATAAACAGTTCTGTATTACATACGTATAATAAACAATTCTGTATAACATACATATAATAAACAACTCTGTATAACATACATATAATAAACAGTTCTGTATAACATACGTATAATGAATACGTATAATAAACAGTTCTGTATTACATACATATAATAAACAATTCTGTATAACATACATATAATAAACAATTCTGTATTACATACGTATAATAAACAATTCTGTATTACATACATATAATAAACAGTTCTGTATTACATACGTATAATAAACAATTCTGTATAACATACGTATAATAAACAATTCTGTATTACATACGTATAATAAACAGTTCTGTATTACATACGTATAATAAACAATTCTGTATTACATACGTATAATAAACAGTTCTGTATTACATACGTATAATAAACAGTTCTGTATTACATACGTATAATAAACAATTCTGTATAACATACATATAATAAACAGTTCTGTATTACATACATATAATAAACAGTTCTGTATTACATACGTATAATAAACAATTCTGTATTACATACGTATAATAAACAATTCTGTATAACATACATATAATAAACAGTTTTGTATAACATACGTATAATAAACAATTCTGTATTACATACGTATAATAAACAGTTCTGTATTACATACGTATAATAAACAGTTCTGTATTACATACGTATAATAAACAGTTCTGTATTACATACGTATAATAAACAGTTCTGTATTACATACATATAATAAACAATTCTGTATTACATACGTATAATAAACAGTTCTGTATAACATACATATAATAAACAATTCTGTATTACATACGTATAATAAACAGTTCTGTATAACATACATATAATAAACAATTCTGTATAACATACATATAATAAACAGTTCTGTATAACATACATATAATAAACAATTCTGTATAACATACATAAAATAAACAATTCTGTATAACATACGTATAATGAACAATTCTGTATTACATACGTAAAATAAACAATTCTGTATAACATACGTATAATGAACAATTCTGTATTACATACGTATAATAAACAGTTCTGTATTACATACGTATAATAAACAGTTCTGTATAACATACGTATAATAAACAATTCTGTATTACATACGTATAATAAACAGTTCTGTATTACATACGTATAATAAATAATTCTGTATAACATACGTATAATAAACAGTTCTGTATAACATACGTATAATAAATATGTATAATAAACAGTTCTGTATTACATACGTATAATAAATACGTATAATAAACAGTTCTGTATTACATATGTATAATAAACAATTCTGTATAACATACGTATAATAAATATGTATAATAAACAGTTCTGTATTACATACGTATAATAAACAATTCTATATAACATACATATAATAAACAATTCTGTATATTACATACATATAATAAACAATTCTGTATAACATACGTATAATAAATATGTATAATAAACAGTTCTGTATTACATACGTATAATAAACAGTTCTGTATTACATACGGATAATAAACAGTTCTGTATTACATACGTATAATAAACAATTCTGTATTACATACGTATAATAAACAGTTCTGTATTACATACATATAATAAACAGTTCTGTATTACATACGTATAATAAACAATTCTGTATTACATACGTATAATAAACAATTCTGTATTACATACGTATAATAAACAATTCTGTATTACATACGTATAATAAACAATTCTGTATTACATACGTATAATAAACAATTCTGTATTACATACGTATAATAAACAATTCTGTATTACATACGTATAATAAACAATTCTGTATTACATACGTATAATAAACAATTCTGTATTACATACGTATAATAAACAGTTCTGTATTACATACGTATAATAAACAATTCTGTATTACATACGTATAATAAACAATTCTGTATTACATACGTATAATAAACAGTTCTGTATTACATACGTATAATAAACAATTCTGTATTACATACGTATAATAAACAATTCTGTATTACATACGTATAATAAACAGTTCTGTATTACATACGGATAATAAACAGTTCTGTATTACATACATATAATAAACAATTCTGTATAACATACGTATAATAAACAGTTCTGTATTACATACATATAATAAATGCGTATAATAAACAGTTCTGTATTACATGCGTATAATAAACAATTCTGTATTACATACGTATAATAAACAATTCTGTATTACATACATATGATAAACAGTTCTGTATTAAATGTACAGACAACTAAATAAAAAATAAGGAAAAGCTGTACTTGCATTATACAATTGTATAAGGTTTGGGAGTATTGCTTTTTATAATGCCAAATGGAATTGATATCTGAGGAATTCCTGTTTAAATTATACTGAAAATACATACTGAGGAAATAAACAGGTTCTAGACTGTTATTTTCTAAATATCAATTATGGTGTTTGTTTCAGATTTTAGAATTTCAGTATAATGTAAAGTCTATAATTGCCGGGTACAGTGTACCTCTTTAGTATACGACTTATTGTATATTGCACATATTAAACTTAGTGTCGAGAAACCGTCGACCAATCAGATTGCATTAAATCTCTCATCTGGGCAGACAGTCACAATACCTTAAAATGTCTCATCTAATTTTTGACGAGTGTATAACAAGTAGCTATCATGACCTACATTACACTAATCCTACTACAGGTGTTAACATATAGCTGAGGCTACATTCATGCTACCGGTTGAAACAGTTGAACCTGAACGAAAACACCAGGCACAGATTTGGACCGAGGCTGACCTCTTGAAAATCTGGCACAGGCAGATTGAGGGATCCAGATGTACCTGACCGAAACTGTCTATTGCTAGAGTACATTATTTCTTTCTAAAACAATATCAATCCAGATGTAGATAATAAGATATGTAATATAAGTTATTTGATGCATGAAAGAATAATACATTATTCCTAATATAGTGTTTTTTATCCTCCGAAACTGCAGATTTTTAGTTCTGTCTTTGGTTCGGTCCAAATGCATTCGTTTATCGTGGAATATTTCTGTGCCTCCTGTGCCGATTCAACTTATAGATAGAATGCAGCTTGAGTATTCTGACTCTGTCTTAGCCACAGGGTGTCAGATTACAAAGGTATGTCTTAGCCACAGGGTGTCAGATTAGAAAGGTCTGTGTTAGCCACAGGGTGTCAGATTAGAAAGGTCTGTCTTAGCCACAGGGTGTCAGATTAGAAAGGTTTTACTGTTGAAGACTGTTACCATAATAAAAATGTCATGTGAGCATTCCTACTTATCCTCATCCTTCTCAAACACAACAAAGAGATCCCAGAGGGATCTTGGCATCCACCATTCATGATTTTTCATTCATTCTAAGAAAGATGGATCTTTTCCCTTCTCATTTTAACTTTCATTTATGTACTTAATCTTGGTTCTATGAATTTCATGAATAGTTGAAAGAAGGCCTCTTGTCAGGAGTTTTGTTTTTATTATCAGTTCCAAATTCCTAATCCATCTTGTATTTATTAAAAAGAGGCCCAATGGGCCTGCATCGCTCACCTGGTATCAATCTCTGACTTATATTATAGTGTAACCCTGAAGTCGCCTAAAATCATTTACTGTAAGACATTCAGAAGAATATGTTAAGATTTAAACATATTTTACCCCTGTGACCTTGTAAGACAATGTCATTTTCATTTGCAAATTTTGCTCGGCTACTTCCAAGGAATCTACCAGCCAAATATCATGTCTCCAGCCCTTTGGGTTTAGTCGCTCTAAGCTTTTAACAGATTTGACCCCTTTGACCTTCGGGCCAGGTCAGCTTGAAATGGCTTCTTGTCAGCCATATTGTTATCGGATCTGTCCAAAAATGGACCATGCACAACTTAACACCAAGGGGAACCTACCTATGAAATTTGAGAATGATCCATCTAAAACTTTTCAAGAAATAGCGGTAACAAAATATTTCTAACAAATCCAAGATGGCCACTTGCTGGCCTTATTATTATATCTGTCCGAAAATGAACTATGTACAACTAAACACCAAGGCGAACCTACGTATGAAATTTGAGAATGATCCATCCAGTACTTCTCAAGAAATAATAACAAACTATTTCTAAACAAATTCAAGATGGCCACCTGTCGCCATATTGTTCATCCGATCTTTTCGAAAATGGACAATGCATCCAGAGGAACCTTCATATGAAATTTGAGAATGATCTATCCAGTACTTCTCAAGAAAAAAGCGGGAACAATAATTGTTTAAGGACGGACCACAGAAGAAGGGCGATTTGAACAGCCCATCATATAATGATGGTGGGCTAAAATGACAAGAATTTGATTTTGGCAAAGTGATGGACAAAAGTTCTATATTAACAGATTTTTGCTGGGTGGAGTCAGTGTGTTGTATAGGAGTTGTTTCCCTTAGCAGTCGCCATGGTGACAAACCTCGGTGAGTGTGTTGATCAACATATAACGCGAGAAGATGAGGTAAAGAATACGAAACCAGGTCAGCTGACTTCTGTGAGCAAACATTGCTCTCTGAAAAGACATCAACATAGAAATGAAAACAGACTGACAACACGATAGAGAACTCTTCGGGTCATAACACTCAAAGCCAATACTTTTAATAAAGAGTCAATCAAATAATACTGAAAGGAAAAATGAATGTTGATTCAACATTTAACTATATGATTTCTCTTTTTGTATTTCTCTGCATGTTAAATGAAGTTAAGGACCATTTTTGTTAACATATCATCACCCCACAACAAGGAGTAAAGTGCATGTGAGACTCCAAGCTTTCTGTTTTTGTATATTTATAAGTTAAGTATAATGTTTTTGGTTACCAAGGACCTAAGGAAGACAGATAAATGTGAGGAGACGTAAGTATGTGTGGGACCTTACCCAGGACCTAAGGACAGATAAATGTGAGGAGACGTAAGTATGTGTGAGACCTTACCCAGGACCTAAGGACAGATAACGGTGAGGAGACGTAAGTTTGTGTGAGACCTTACCCAGGACCTAAGGACAGATAACAGTGAGGGGACGTAAGTATGTGTGGGACCTTACCCAGGACCTAAGGACAGATAACGGTGAGGGGACGTAAGTTTGTGTGGGACCTTACCCAGGACCTAAGGACAGATAACGGTGAGGAGACGTAAGTTTGTGTGGGACCTTACCCAGGACCTAAGGAAGACAGATAAATGTGAGGAGACGTAAGTATGTGTGGGACCTTACCCAGGACCTAAGGACAGATAACGGTGAGGGGACGTAAGTATGTGTGGGACCTTACCCAGGACCTAAGGACAGATAACAGTGAGGGGACGTAAGTTTGTGTGGGACCTTACCCAGGACCTAAGGACAGATAACGGTAAGGAGACGTAAGTATGTGTGGGACCTTACCCATGACCTAAGGAAGACAGATAAAGGTGAGGGGACGTAAGTATGTGTGAGACCTTACCCAGGATCTAAGGACAGATAACGGTGAGGAGACGTAAGTATGTGTGGGACCTTACCCAGGATCTAAGGACAGATAACGGTGAGGAGACGTAAGTATGTGTGGGACCTTACCCAGGATCTAAGGACAGATAACGGTGAGGAGACGTAAGTATGTGTGGGACCTTACCCAGGACCTAAGGACAGATAATGGTGAGGGGACGTAAGTATGTGTGGGACCTTACCCAGGACCTAAGGACAGATAACAGTGAGGGGACGTAAGTTTGTGTGGGACCTTACCCAGGACCTAAGGACAGATAACGGTAAGGAGACATAAGTATGTGTGGGACCTTACCCAGGACCTAAGGAAGACAGATAAAGGTGAGGGGACGTAAGTATGTGTGAGACCTTACCCAGGACCTAAGGACAGATAAATGTGAGGAGACGTAATTTTGTGTGGGACCTTACCCAGGACCTAAGGACAGATAACGGTGAGGAGACGTAAGTATGTGTGGGACCTTACCCAGGACCTAAGGAAGACAGATAACGGTAAGGAGACGTAAGTATGTGTGGGACCTTACCCAGGACCTAAGGACAGATAACGGTGAGGAGACGTAAGTATGTGTGGGACCTTACCCAGGACCTAAGGAAGACAGATAAAGGTGATGGGACGTAAGTATGTGTGAGACCTTACCCAGGACCTAAGGACAGATAAATGTGAGGAGACGTAAGTTTGTGTGGGACCTTACCCAGGACCTAAGGACAGATAACGGTGAGGAGACGTAAGTATGTGGGGGACCTTACCCAGGACCTAAGGAAGACAGATAACGGTAAGGAGACGTAAGTATGTGTGGGACCTTACCCAGGACCTAAGGACAGATAACAGTGAGGGGACGTAAGTTTGTGTGGGACCTTACCCAGGACCTAACGACAGATAACAGTGAGGAGACGTAAGTTTGTGTGAGAGAGACCTTACCCAGGACCTAAGGACAGATAACAGTGAGGAGACGTAAGTTTGTGTGGGACCTTACCCAGGACCTAAGGACAGATAACGGTGAGGGGACGTCAGTATGTGTGAGACCTTACCCAGGACCTAAGGACAGATAAATGTGAGGAGACGTAAGTATGTGTGAGACCTTACCCAGGACCTAAGGACAGATAACAGTGAGGGGACGTAAGTATGTGTGGGACCTTACCCAGGACCTAAGGACAGATAACGGTGAGGGGATGTAAGTTTGTGTGGGACCTTACCCAGGACCTAAGGACAGATAAATGTGAGGAGACGTTAGTATGTGTGGGACCTTACCCAGGACCTAAGGACAGATAATGGTGAGGAGACGTAAGTTTGTGTGGGACCTTACCCAGGACCTAAGGACAGATAACGGTGAGGAGACGTAAGTATGTGTGGGACCTTACCCAGGACCTAAGGACAGATAACGGTGAGGAGACGTAAGTTTGTGTGGGACCTTACCCAGGACCTAAGGACAGATAACGGTGAGGAGACGTAAGTATGTGTGGGACCTTACCCAGGACCTAAGGACAGATAACGGTGAGGAGACGTAAGTATGTGTGGGACCTTACCCAGGACCTAAGGACAGATAACGGTGAGGGGACGTAAGTTTGTGTGGGACCTTACCCAGGACCTAAGGACAGATAACGGTGAGGAGACGTAAGTATGTGTGAGACCTTACCCAGGACCTAAGGACAGATAACAGTGAGGGGACGTAAGTATGTGTGGGACCTTACCCAGGACCTAAGGACAGATAACGGTGAGGGGATGTAAGTTTGTGTGGGACCTTACCCAGGACCTAAGGACAGATAAATGTGAGGAGACGTTAGTATGTGTGGGACCTTACCCAGGACCTAAGGACAGATAATGGTGAGGAGACGTAAGTTTGTGTGGGACCTTACCCAGGACCTAAGGACAGATAACGGTGAGGAGACGTAAGTATGTGTGGGACCTTACCCAGGACCTAAGGACAGATAACGGTGAGGAGACGTAAGTTTGTGTGGGACCTTACCCAGGACCTAAGGACAGATAACAGTGAGGAGACGTAAGTATGTGTGGGACCTTACCCAGGACCTAAGGACAGATAACGGTGAGGAGACGTAAGTATGTGTGGGACCTTACCCAGGACCTAAGGACAGATAACGGTGAGGGGACGTAAGTTTGTGTGGGACCTTACCCAGGACCTAAGGACAGATAACGGTGAGGAGACGTAAGTATGTGTGAGACCTTACCCAGGACCTAAGGACAGATAACAGTGAGGGGACGTAAGTATGTGTGGGACCTTACCCAGGACCTAAGGACGGATAACGGTGAGGAGACGTAAGTATGTGTGAGACCTTACCCAGGACCTAAGGACAGATTACAGTGAGGAGACGTAAGTATGTGTGAGACCTTACCCAGGACCTAAGGACAGATAACAGTGAGGAGACGTAAGTATGTGTGAGACCTTACCCAGGACCTAAGGACAGATAACAGTGAGGGGACGTAAGTATGTGTGGGACCTTACCCAGGACCTAAGGACAGATAACAGTGAGGGGACGTAAGTATGTGTGGGACCTTACCCAGGACCTAAGGACGGATAACGGTGAGGAGACGTAAGTATGTGTGAGACCTTACCCAGGACCTAAGGACAGATAACAGTGAGGGGACGTAAGTATGTGTGGGACCTTACCCAGGACCTAAGGACGGATAACGGTGAGGAGACGTAAGTATGTGTGAGACCTTACCCAGGACCTAAGGACAGATTACAGTGAGGAGACTAAAGTATGTGTGGGACCTTACCCAGGACCTAAGGACAGATAACGGTGAGGGGACGTAAGTATGTGTGAGAGAGACCTTACCCAGGACCTAAGGAAGACAGATAAAGGTGAGGGGACGTAAGTATGTGTGAGACCTTACCCAGGACCTAAGGACAGATAACGGTGAGGGGACGTAAGTATGTGTGAGAGAGACCTTACCCAGGACCTAAGGAAGACAGATAACAGTGAGGGGACGTAAGTATGTGTGGGACCTTACCCAGGACCTAAGGACAGATAACAGTGAGGGGACTTAAGTATGTGTGGGACCTTACCCAGGACCTAAGGACAGATAACAGTGCGGGGACGTAAGTATGTGTGGGACCTTACCCAGGACCTAAGGACAGATAACGGTGAGGAGACGTAGGTATGTGTGGGACCTTACCCAGGATCTAAGGACAGATAACAGTGAGGAGACGTAGGTATGTGTGGGACCTTACCCAGGATCTAAGGACATATAACAGTGAGGGGACGTAAGTATGTGTGGGACCTTACCCAGGACCTTAGGACAGATAACGATGAGGAGACGTAAGTATGTGTGAGACCTTACCCAGGATCTAAGGACAGACAACGGTAAGGAGACGTAAGTATGTGTGAGACCTTACCCAGGACCTAAGAACAGATAACAGTGAGGAGACGTAAGTATGTGTGGGACCTTACCCAGGACCTAAGGACAGATAACAGTGAGGGGACGTAAGTATGTGTTGGACCTTACCCAGGACCTAAGGACAGATAACAGTGAGGGGACGTTAGTATGTGTGGGACCTTACCCAGGACCTAAGGACAGATAACAGTGAGGAGACGTAAGTATGTGTGGGACCTTACCCAGGACCTAAGGACAGATAACAGTGAGGGGACGTAAGTATGTGTGGGACCTTACCCAGGACCTAAGGACAGATAACAGTGAGGGGACGTAAGTATGTGTGGGACCATACCCAGGACCTAAGGACAGATAACGGTGAGGAGACATAAGTATGTGTGGGACCTTACCCAGGATCTAAGGACAGATAACGGTAAGGAGACGTAAGTATGTGTGGGACCTTACCCAGGACCTAAGGACAGATAACGGTGAGGGGACGTAAGTATGTGTGGGACCTTACCCAGGATCTAAGGACAGATAACGGTGAGGAGACGTAGATGTTCCTGGCCATCACATAAGATAACGGCAGGTCCAGAATGGAGACGTATTTGCGGAGTATATTCACACTATTCAGACAGAACACCCTGGAATCTGAAATGGACACCAGAAATTATATCAATATTGTGTAATTTGATTGGACACCAGAAATTATATCAATATCGTGTAATCTGGTTGGACACCAGAAATTATATCAATATCGTGTTATCTGGTTGGACACCAGAAACTACATAAATATCCTGTAATATGATTGGACACCAGAAATTATATATATATTATAGATTAATTTTGGTCATTTTTGATTAATCACAAGGGAAAATAAATCATGAAACCCAGAAAGATTATATCATTATATCTTATTTCTATAGTAGTAATTAAAATGGGAAAATAAAAGTTAATATCAAACATTATCAGTACAATAACAGCATTTCTATTGCAATGATTACAATGACAATCAATCTGGGTTGATATGGATTTTATTGGTGAAGAACAAATATCTTACAGAGAGAAATCTTATAGACAAGAAATCCCCGAGGGATCTTGGTGTCCACCATTGATGATTTTTCATTCATTCTTAGAAAGATGGATCTTTTCCCTTCTTATCTTAAACTTTCATTTATGTATTTAATCTTGATTCTATTTTTTTCTTCTTTCATAATGTATTTTATCCTAGTGCTATGGACTTTGAAATTTCTTGTGAAATTTAATAACAGTTGAAATAAGGTGTCAAATCAGGAGTTTGGTTTTTCTGATTCCAAAATCCAAAACTTTGAGAGAGATCCATCTTGTATTTATTAACAAGGGGAACCTGCATATGGAATTCAAGAAAGATCCATCCAATATTTCAGAAGATATAATGATAACAAATTTTCTTTGTCAAAATCCAAGAAGGCCATCTATCAGCCATTTTGTTCTTTCGATCAGTCCCAAAATCAATACAGCACTTCTAGGGATCAAGGGGAACCTGTATATGAAATTTGGGAAAGATCCATCCAATACTTCAAAAGGACTTAGGTATAATGATAACAAATTTTCATTGTCAAAATCAAAGATGGCCGTCTGCCGGCCATTTTGTTTTTTTCCATTAGTCCCAAAATCAATACAGCACAAATAAGGACAAAGGGCAATTTCAGGTTTGCTGAAAATGCAATATTAACTGAAAGATGGTAGCCAGTGAGCATCATTTTTCTTTTTTGTCAGTCCCAAACACAAACAGAACAACTAAGAACCAGCAGAACCTACCTGTATATGAAATAAGAAATTTTCATTTTCAAAACCAAGATGGTCATCTATCAGCCATTTTCTTTTTTTCTGATCAGTCCCGAAATCAAAAGAGCACTACTAAACACCAAGGGGAACATACATATGAAATTTAAGAAAGATCCCTTCAGTATTTCTAAAGAAATTGTGATAACATACTATTACTTACAATTCCAAGATAAATGCCTGTCAGCCATATTGTTTATCGAACCTGTCAGAATATAAACCATACACATCTAGGAACCACTGGGAACTTACATATGAAGTTTGAGAATTATCCATCCAGTACTTGCCAAGAAATAGCGATAACAATCTAATATTTACAATCCAAGATGGCTGCCTGTCAGCAATATTGTTTATCGGATGTCTGAAAGTAAACCATGCACAACTAGGCACCAATGGGAACATACATACTTATGAAATTTGAGAATGATCCATACCAATAACAAACTATTACTCACAAATCAAAGATGGCCTTCTGTTGGTCATATTGTTTATCGGATCTGTCTGAAAATGGACCATCCACAACTAGGCACCAAGGAAAACCTACATATGAAATTTGAGAATGATCTTTCAGTACTTCTCAAGAAATAGCGATAACAAACTATTACTCACAAATCCAAGATGGCCCGCATGTCGGCCATATTGTTTATCGGATTTGTCCGAAAATAAACTATGCAAAACTAGGCACCAAGGGGAACTTACAAATGAACCATCCTGTACTTCTCTAGAAATAGCGATAACAAACAATTACTCACAAATCCAATATGGCCGCCATATTGTTTATTGGATTTGCCAGAAAATGGACTATGCAAAACTATAGGCATCACAGGAAACCTACATATGAAATTTGAGAAAGATCCATCCAGTACTTCTCATGAAAGAGCGAAAACAAACAATTACTCACAAATCCAAGATGGCCGCATGTCGGCCATATTGTTTATTGGATTTGTCCGAAAATGTACTATGCAAAACAAGACACCAAGGGGAACCTACAAATGAAATTTGAGAATGATCCATCCAGTACTTCTCCAGAAATGGTGATAACAAGAATTGCTTAAGGATGACGGACACAGGGTGATTTGATAAACCTACCATCTTATGATGTGGGCTAAAAATTGATATTTGTAGCAATACGTACACTGTGGCATAATTCCTTGATTGCATAAGCTCCTGTAGGAATCAATAAATGAAAGAATTAGTTGTTATTTCAAAACCAGTATATTCTTTAAGATTTTCATACATTTATTTGTATTCAATAAAAATATTTAAACTAATCCATTTTTATTTTTATCTTTTAATTCAGAATATCAAAATCTCCTGAAATCATTCTTTCTGAAACAAGAGACCCAGAGAGCCTGTATCGCTCACTTGAATACAATGGTATCTAGGTAATCATGGTAAAATGTTTATCAAAAAGATCCCATGGACAGGGACAGACTCCAAGACCAATCCTTGAAGCATATTGACATAAATTAAAAATTTAAGTGGTGGGAATCTCATCTGGTTTCTAGTTCAACTGAGAAACTAGGTCCCTAGGGTTGGGCCAGACCCCGACATCAATGCTGATACCACGATTGTGTCTATCTCTTTATGTCTAGTAACTGTGTATTAATTTTTGGGGTGGGGATCTCAATCGTTTAAAAGTTATGACTCGGGAGTTGAGTCTGTAAGGCCATGGCAGACCATGGGATCAGTTTCTATAATTATGATTGTACTCGTCTCTTTATGAAAAGCCGTTGTATATATAGTTTTGGGGTGGGGATCTTAACCATTTACAAGAGGCTATCTGGGTCTGCAGTAGATTGTTGAAATTTTTACTATTTTGACTCCTTTTGGCCCCTCCCTCAGGCCCCTAGGGGTTTAGGACCAAATAATTCACAATTTTGGTGCATCTTTGGCTAGGGAATGTTCCTGTCAAATTTCATTCAAACTTTTAACAGATTTGACTCCAGTGACTTTGAATATAAGTTAAGGTTTTTTGTATTCGCAAACTTTGTCTGGCTTTATCCAATGAACATTTCAGCCAAATATCAGGCCTAGAAGAATTTGTTGGAAGATTTTAACAGATTTGACCCCTGTGACCTTGAATATGGGTCAAGGTCATTTCTTTTTGCAAACTTTGTCGGGCTTCATCCGTGGAATCTTTCAGCCAAATATCATGCTTCTGGGGCTTTTGGTACTTCTGAAGAAGTCGTTTGAAGGTTTTAACAGATTTAACCCCTGTGACCTTGAATATAGGTCAAGGTCATTTCTTTTTGCAAACTTTGTCGGCTTCATCCAAGGAACCTCTCAGCCAAATATCATACTTTTAGGGCTTTTGGTTTTTCAGAAGAAGTCGTTAAAAAGGTTTTAACAGATTTGACCCCTGTGACCTTGAATAAAGGTCAAGGTCATTTGTTTTTGCAAACTTTGTCGGGCTTCATCCAAGGAACCTTTCAGTAAAATACCATGTTTCTAGGGCTTTGGTACTTCAGAAGAAGTCGTTTGAATGTTGTAACAGATTTGACCCCTGTGACCTTGAATATAAGTCAATGTCATTTCTTTTCGCAAACTTTGTCGGGCTTCATACAAGGAAACTTTCAGCCAAATATCATCCTTCTGGGGCTTTTGGTACTTCAGAAGAAGTCATTTGAAGGTTTTAACAGATTTAACCCTTGTGACTTTGAATATAAGTCAAGGTCATTTCTTTTTGCAAACTTTGTTGGGCTTCATCCAAGGAACCTCTCAGCCAAATATCATACTTTTAGGGCTTTTGGTTTTTCAGAAGAAGTCGTTAAAAAGGTTTTAACAGATTTGACCCCTGTGACCTTGAATAAAGGTCAAGGTCATTTGTTTTTGCAAACTTTGTCGGGCTTCATCCAAGGAACCTTTCAGTAAAATACCATGTTTCTAGGGCTTTGGTACTTCAGAAGAAGTCGTTTGAATGTTGTAACAGATTTGACCCCTGTGACCTTGAATATAAGTCAATGTCATTTCTTTTCGCAAACTTTGTTGGGCTTCATCCAAGGAAACTTTCAGCCAAATATCATACTTCTAGGGATTTTGGTTTATTAGAAGAAGTTGTTTAAAGGTTAAAATAGATTTAACCTCACTGTGACCTTGAATATAAGTCAAGATCTTCTTTTTGCAAACTTTATTCGGCTTCATCAAAGGAAGCTACCAGTCAAATATGAGGTGTCTATGCCTGACGATATTTTAGAAGAAGTTGTTTGAAGGTTTCAACATTTTTGACTCCTGTGACCTTGAAATTAGGTCAAAGTGATTTTTTTTCGCAAACTTTGTTCAGCTCCTTCCATGAAAGCTACCAGCCAAATTTCATGTCACTAGCCCTTTCAGTATTTTAGAAGAAGTCATTTAAAGGAAAAAGTTAGCGGACGCAGGACGGACGGACGGATGACGGACGCTGACCATCACATAAGCTCGATTGGCACTTCGGGCCAGGTGAGCTAAACAAGAGGCCCAGAGGGCCTGTATCGCTCACCTGGTTTCATGTGATATGAAACAAGAATGACTCATAAGTGTATGTGTGGCCCTTCTTGTTATGTCAATATATCATAAGCATTTTTGATGGGTACATTGCTTTTGTTGTAATTCTAAAAATGTTAGGTTTTTTGGCAAACAGGGCATTAATCCATGAAATGCGTTCAGTGCAGCATTAATATAGCCAAATAGACACTTTTGGCCCCGCCCGTCAGGCCCCTGGGGGGTCAGCCCCATCATTTGTATAAATTTGAATCCCAGCCACCTAGGGATGCTACCACTGAAATATAAATGCCATACATTGCTTAGTTCCAGAGAAGAAGTTGTTAATATCAATATTGCCAAATAGAAACTTTTGGCCCTGCCCCTCAGGCCCCTGGGGGGTCAGTCCCATCATTTGTATAAATTTGAATCCCAGCCACCTAGGGATGCTACCACTGAAATATAAATGCCATACATTGCTTAGTTCCAGAGAAGAAGTCGTTAATATCAATATTGCCAAATAGACACTTTTGGCCCTGCCCCTCAGGCCCCTGGGGGGTCAGCCCCATCATTTGTATAAATTTGAATCCCAGCCACCTAGGGATGCTACCACTGAAATATATATGCCATACATTGCTTAGTTCCAGAGAAGAAGTCGTTAATATCAATATTGCCAAATAGACACTTTTGGCCCCGCCCCTCAGGCCCCTGGGGGGTCAGTCCCATCATTTGTATAAATTTGAATCCCAGCCACCTAGGGATGCTACCACTGAAATATAAATGCCATACATTACTTAGTTCCAGAGAAGAAGTCGTTAATATCAATATTGCCAAATAGACACTTTTGGCCCTGCCCCTCAGGCCCCTGGGGGGTCAGCCCCATCATTTGTATAAATTCGAATCCCAGCCACCTAGGGATGCTACCACTGAAATATAAATGCCATACATTGCTTAGTTCCAGAGAAGAAGTAATTTATATCAATATTGCCAAATGGACCCCTTTTGGCCCCGCCCCTCAGATCCCTGGGGGGTCAGACCCATCATTTGTATAAATTTGAATCACAGCCACCTAGGGACGTACCACTGAAATATAAATGCCATACATTGCTTAGTTCCAGAGAAGAAGTAATTTATATCAATATTGCCAAATGGACCCCTTTTGGCCCCGCCCCTCAGGCCCCTGGGGGGTCAGACCCATCATTTGTATAAATTTGAATCCCAGCCACACAGGGATGCTTCCTACCAAATTTAGTTAAATTCTGATCAGTGGTTATGAAGAAGAAGTCAATTGTTGACGGACGGACGGACGCCGGACGCCGGACGCCGGACGCCACGGTATGGCATAAGCTCACCTTGGTCCTTTGGACAAACAAACAGAAGTAAATTTATTGGAAAAATAGGCAGTTCCCTGTTCATTTTCATGTCACATCAATTTCAATACTAGATAAAATTCCTTTATTCTAAATGTATGTACTCCATGAATCTTTCGTGGTCCCTCATCACATTCGTGTTTCGCAAAAGTATGTGTGGGAACTGATCATGATGGGAAAATCAACATTAATTGTTTTTCCGTTCTATGTTTGTCATGGTTTTTTATTCATCAGAAAACAAATACATACCTAAAGCAGTACGATGACAGGAATAATAAATACCACAACAAATCTCATGGAAATATCGTGAGTAACTGTCGGTTTACAGAAGTGTTTGGGAAAACTACGGGGAGCTGTATTATACGTTTATGCATCAGAAGAACCAGAAATAGTTGCAGAAGACATGGGCTAAGTCTAGTTTTGAGAGGTTATTAGGGCTTTCACCAACTAGGCCTATTGTTTCTGTTATCTTTCTTATTATTCTTCTTCTTCTGCATTTTATTTTGTGTCCAGTACTTCTCAATAAAGGGTAAGAGTTATGTCAATGAACTTTAGTATATTGTAGGATATGAACTGAAGTGGTGCCTAACACTTTAATTAAGTTAAGTCCAAAATCCAAGATGGCCACCATGATGTCATTTGCAACAAGAGATCCCAGAGGGATCTTGGCGCCCACCATCAAATGATCTAAGTTTGTTTTTTGAAAGATGGTTCTTTTCTCTTCTTTCGATTGTCTCTTAGGTGTTGATTAAGTGTGAGCAGAGACTCTGGTGGGACACAGATGCATTTTTGGTTTTTGGTTTTTTTTGTGAATTACATTGTCGTTTCCTTATTCTTAGCATAGCTAGGCACCAGGAGGAACCTACATATGAAATTTGTGAAAGTTCCCTTCAGTATATTCTCAGAAATAGGGATAACAAACTTCAATTGTCAAAATCCAAGATGGCTGCCTGTCGGCCATGTTGTTTTCCAATCTGTCCAAAAATGGAATATGCACAACTAGGGACCAAGGTGAACCAACAAATGAAATTTGAGAAAGATACCTTCAGTACTTTCTTAGAAATAGCGATAACAATTTTCAATTGTCAAAATCCAAGATGGCTGCCTGTCGGCCATATTGTTTTCTGATCTGTCCCAAAATGGAATATACACAACTAGGGACCAAGGTGAACCAACACATGAAATTTGAGAAAGATACCTTCAGGACTTTCTTAGAAATAGCGATAACAAACTTCAATTGTCAAAATCCAAGATGGCTGCCTGTCGGCCATGTTGTTTTTGGATTGGTCCCAAAATGCAATATGCATAACTACACACCAAGGGGAACCTACACATGAAATTTGAGAAAGATCCATTCAGTACATTCTCAGAAATAGCGATAAAAAAGTTCAACTGTCAAAATCCAAGATGGCTGCCTGTCGGCCATGTTGTTTTCGGATTGGTCCAAAAATGCAATATGCATAACTAGGCACCAAGGGGAACCTACACATGAAATTTGAGAAAGACCCATTCAGTACATTCTCAGAAATAGGGATAACAAAGTTCAAATGTCAAAATCCAAGATGGCTGCCTGTCGGCCATCTTGAATTCAGATCGGTCCCAAAATGCAATATGCACAACTAGGGACCAAGGTGAACCAACACATGAAATTTGAGAAAGATACCTTCAGTACTTTCTTAGAAATAGCGATAACAAACTTCAATTGTCAAAATCCAAGATGGCTGCCTGTCGGCCATGTTGTTTTTGGATTGGTCCCAAAATGCAATATGCATAACTACACACCAAGGGGAACCTACACATGAAATTTGAGAAAGATCCATTCAGTACATTCTCAGAAATAGCGATAACAAAGTTCAACTGTCAAAATCCAAGATGGCTGCCTGTCGGCCATGTTGTTTTCGGATTGGTCCAAAAATGCAATATGCATAACTAGGCACCAAGGGGAACCTACACATGAAATTTGAGAAAGATCCATTCAGTACATTCTCAGAAATAGGGATAACAAAGTTCAAATGTCAAAATCCAAGATGGCTGCCTGTCGGCCATCTTGAATTCAGATCGGTCCCAAAATGGAATATGCACAACTAGGGACCAAGGTGAACCAACACATGAAATTTGAGAAAGATCCATTCAGTACATTCTCAGAAATAGGGATAACAAAGTTCAAATGTCAAAATCCAAGATGGCTGCCTGTCGGCCATCTTGAATTCAGATCGGTCCCAAAATGGAATATGCACAACTAGGGACCAAGGTGAACCAACACATGAAATTTGATAAAGATTCCTTCGGTACTTTATGAGAAATAGCGATAACAAGAATTGTTTACGGACGGACTAACGGACTAACGGACGGACTAACGGACGGACTGACGGACGGACGGACGGACGACGGACCACGGACCACGGACGCAGGGCGATTTGAATAGCCCACCATCTGATGATGGTGGGCTAAAAAACCTTAAAACAGCCATATCTCAAAAACTTTTCGTTGTTCAGAGTTTCTGTTTTGATGTTTTTGATGTTTTCAGTTTTTCTGTAACACATGCAGTTTCCGGAGTACGCCATTTTGAATTTCCCCCTATATATTCTATACTAAAAATTGTTTTACATTTTAAACTTCTTCTCCAATTCCACCATTGGGATTCAGCTCAAACTTTAAATAATCCTTAAATAGTCTTGGCCCAATGGTGTTATTTCTTAACTCGGTTTGAAATTCAAGATGACCACCATGACGTCATGCCCGGTAAGTAAAAAACTTTAAAAAAATAGCCATATCTTGAAAATTTTTGATTGTATACAGAGTTTGTGCAATTATATTATTTGTAGATAATTGCAATATTTAACTTTTTTCTGTAACATGTTAATACAAAACATTTCAAATAAAAAAGTCTGCCTTTTGTTCAACCATTTTTTTTGTTTGTTTTGATTTTCATTACTTTGGAAATTTGTTTTTACCAATTAATGCAGAATGTCAACCGGATGAAATTGATGTTTTCAGTTTTTCTGTGACACATTCTGTTTCTGATGTACGCCATTTAAAATTTCCCCATATGTTCTACTTAAAAAAACGGTTTCAATTATGTAAGAGTTACCTCCCTGTCACCAAAGACTAAATCGACCATAGATGTGAAAAGCCCGTCAAATTGTTCACCAACTATTTCTAGTTTTATTTTCTTATTTTACCTGCATTTTCTCTGCTTTTAGGCCCTGAAGCGCTCAGCGATTCCATCTTGAATCATCATGGATTCACCACTTAAGTAACGTGATTTCTTACCATGATCAAGGTCCGACTTTGTGGAAGGTGCACAGAATCTACACACATTTCAGTTATGATCCATGAATGAACCATCAAAATTCCAAATTAATTTGATTCTTACAGATAATATTTTGATAATGTTAATTTAAAACCATTTATCCTAAATGATGCATTCTTCTGGGATGGTTTTCTTGCAAAATCAAAGATGCATTACTGATATTTTCCTTTGTAAGGGTTTATTTCTGGTCTTACACTGGCCAATTTATACTTACAACAGATCTGTCTTACACTGGTCAGTTTATACTTACCAGATCTGTCTTACACTGGTTAGTTTATACTTACCAGATTTGTCTTACACTGGTCAGTTTATACTAACAACAGATCTGTCTTACATTGGTCAGTTTATACTTACAACAGATCTGTCTTACATTGGTCAGTTTATACTTACCAGATCTGACTTACACTGGTCAGTTTATACTTACAACAGAGCTCTCTTACACTGGTCAGTTTATACTGACAACAGATCTGTCTTACACTGGTCAGTTTATACTTACAACAGATCTGTCTTACACTGGTCAGTTTATACTTACCAGATCTGTCTTACACTGGTCAGTTTATACTTACAACAGATCTGTCTTACACTGGTCAGTTTATACTTACCAGATTTGTCTTACACTGGTCAGTTTATACTTACAACAGATCTGTCTTACACTAATCAGTTTATACTTACAACAGATCTGTCTTACATTGGTCAGTTTATACTTACCAGATATGTCTTACACTGGTCAGTTTATACTTACCAGATCTGTCTTACACTGGTCAGTTTATACTTACAACAGATCTGTCTTACACTGGTCAGTTTATACTTACAACAGATCTGTTTTACACTGGTCAGTTTATACTTACAACAGATCTGTCTTACACTGGTCAGTTTATACTTACAACAGATCTGTCTTACACTGGTCAGTTTATACTTACCAGATCTGTCTTACACTGGTCAGTTTATACTTACCATATCTGACTTACACTGGTCAGTTTATACTTACAACAGATCTGTCTTACACTGGTCAGTTTATACTTCCCAGATCTGTCTTACACTGGTCAGTTTATACTTACAACAGATCTGTCTTACACTGGTCAGTTTATACTTACAACAGATCTGTCTTACACTGGTCAGTTTATACTTACCAGATCTGTCTTACACTGGTCAGTTTATACTTACCAGATCTGTCTTACACTGGCCAGTTTATACTTACCAGATCTGTCTTACACTGGTCAGTTTATACTTACCATATCTGACTTACACTGGTCAGTTTATACTTACAACAGAGCTGTCTTACACTGGTCAGTTTATACTTACCAGATCTGTCTTACACTGGTCAGTTTATACTTACCAGAGCTGTCTTACACTGGTCAGTTTATACTTACCAGATATGTCTTACACTGGTCAGTTTATACTTACCAGAGCTGTCTTACACTGGTCAGTTTATACTTACCAGATCTGTCTTACACTGGTCAGTTTATACTGACAACAGAGCTGTCTTACACTGGTCAGTTTATACTTACCAGATCTGTCTTACACTGGTCAGTTTATACTTACCAGATATGTCTTACACTGGTCAGTTTATACTTACCATATCTGTCTTACACTGGTCAGTTTATACTTACAACAGATCTGTCTTACACTGGTCAGTTTATACTTACCAGAGCTGTCTTACACTGGTCAGTTTATACTTACAACAGATCTGTCTTACACTGGTCAGTTTATACTTACCAGATCTGTCTTACACTGGTCAGTTTATACTTACAACAGAGCTGTCTTACACTGGTCAGTTTATACTTACCAGATATGTCTTACACTGGTCAGTTTATACTTACCAGATCTGTCTTACACTGGTCAGTTTATACTTACAACAGATCTGTCTTACACTGGTCAGTTTATACTTACCAGATATGTCTTACACTGGTCAGTTTATACTTACAACAGATCTGTCTTACACTGGTCAGTTTATACTTACAACAGAGCTGTCTTACACTGGTCAGTTTATACTTACAACAGATCTGTCTTACACTGGTCAGTTTATACTTACAACAGATCTGTCTTACACTGGTCAGTTTATACTTACAACAGATCTGTCTTACACTGGTCAGTTTATACTTACAACAGATCTGTCTTACACTGGTCAGTTTATACTTACAACAGATCTGTCTTACACGGATCAGTTTATACTTACAACAGATCTGTCTTACACTGGTCAGTTTATACTTACAACATATCTGTCTTACACTGGTCAGTTTATACTTACAACAGATCTGTCTTACACTGGTCAGTTTATACTTACAACAGATCTGTCTTACACTGGTCAGTTTATACTTACAACAGATCTGTCTTACACTGGTCAGTTTATACTTACAACAGATCTGTCTTACACTGGTCAGTTTATACTTACAACAGATCTGTCTTACACTGGTCAGTTTATACTTACAACATATCTGTCTTACACTGGTCAGTTTATACTTACAACAGATCTGTCTTACACTGGTCAGTTTATACTTACCAGATCTGTCTTACACTGGTCAGTTTATACTTACAGCAGAGCTGAGTAGACAGCTTTGTGGTTAGAATGGCCACTTACTCCACTTGAGTCAAATGTTATGACCTAAAAAACACAGATATGTTATTGTTATATGTTATTATATCAATGATGTATCATAACTTGACAATAACATTCTGTATGTCATTTCAGAAGTAGTTACAAGATATCTTGTTTTACAGTTTTTAGCTATTTTTACACCCACAGAACAGTCTACCATATTTCTCCGACAATAAGCCCATGTTCGGTAATAAGCCCCCCCCCCCCACCCACTTCTGACCTCCCATATGCCATATGCACATAAACACCTCTTTGAAAAGTGTATTGATTCCAGTTCAATCTTTCTTAATAAGAAAATATATAGACAGGCCCAATTTTTAACACAGAGAAATACCTGTAAAGCTGACCATGCTTTACTAATGTGAGCTCGGCCCATTTTCAAACAGATGTCAGGAAACTGGTCCTGTGACTTGATTAAATGTGTAAGTTAGTAGAAAAATATATGTTCTTTCTATTGATACTTAATTTACATGTGATCGAAAATGTTTCATATTATAAAACACGGCTTAAAAGGCGACCCGTGCACGGGTCGGTAAAATTTCCACTTTTTAACTAAGGGGAATTCTGACTCTCGCACCCGCCTGTCGTCCAAATATTTAGTGGGTCAGAGAGTTAAAACCCTTCGGACTAGTGGTGGAGTTGACAGGTCAAGTTGACATCCTCCCACCACGGGTGATTTTAGGCAATGCTACCACGGATGTGTTATGCAAGATATTTTAGAATCATGTAAACAGTGTGTTTTGAAAGATAGTCACAGGGTTGTGAAGAACTTCTTGTACATTTAATTTTTTATTCCATTTAAAATAGCACTGTTTCTGCAAAGGCCTAACTGATACATTTATGTTAAACTACTGTAACTCAGCATTAGATGAAGGTGCGTGAAAACTTTGCTTGTTTATTTTATTTAATCAATTAACGTTACATTCCCAAAACCATATTGCAAAACAACATATATTTTGCATACTTTTTTTGAAATAAAAAATTTAGAAAAAATAGTTATAAACATGGACAATGCATAAGCTGTAACTGCGACAGTACGTCATGAAAAATCCAAGATGGCCATCGATTATGTTGGTCCCGTTGAGGCTCATATCTGGCAAGGTAAGTTAATTTAAGGATGTACACTTCTGTGGTTTCAGTCACGTTCAAGTCTCGTTTCTGTCTCATTTAAAGATTTTTTGTTATATTGAAGAAATTATTATCAATTATAATAGCAAATAATTATGCATCTGAAAATTGTGTCAAAAATATAAGTGTCTGTTGCTTGTAGAACTTTTTTTACATGAATTTTTAAAAATTACCAATTTGGCGCCATTTTGAATATGCATATTTTTGATGCTATATCACTCTCTTTAAAACATCAGTGTTTAGCCATTTTTAATTATAGCAAGTTAATTTTTGCTTTACAACTTTATAATGTTCAATTTTATAGAAATATTATGCTATAAAGTTGATAAGTATACAATTTTAGTATTTTTTTCATAAATTTAGTGTAACTGGAGCAGTTATTATTTTTGGACTCAAAACTGTGAAATATAACACAAATAATACAGGGACAAAAAATTAAGCACACTAACCCCCCATTTTTATGAAGGTTTTAGAAAGAGAAACCCATTTTTTTTTCATACGCTAAATATTAAAAAAAGTTTGATATCAGAACTTTTTTTATTAAGCGGTTAATCTGCAAAAAATGGTGAAAAAAAAAAAAAAAAATCTCATTAAAAAATAAGGGGTAGGGGTAACTCAAATTGCTTTCCTGAGTAAAAATTTTAAGTTAGAGATATTTTACTTCAACAAGTTAAAAGAAAGCACTTATTTTGTCATTTCTGCAAACTTTCATACATTTCGGATAACAAATTCGGAAGATAGTGTATGAAGATGTCCTGCAATTGGTCAAAACTACAAAATTCACTTAAAATTGCTTATTATGTCATATTGGTATCTTTGACCGATCATAGCAAAAAAACGAGCACACTGACATATCATTGTCTTTGCATTTTCTGTCATGCCTTGAACTCCCTTATCCAAAAATGTATAAGAGAAAAAAAGTTTGATACAGGAAAATTTTGACTTCTCAGAGGTGTACATGCTTAAGACCCAACAGTACTGTGTGCATCAAGCTCCAACAGTACAGTCTACATTAAGATCCAACAGAAGAGTCTGCATTAAGATCCAACAGTACAGTCTACATTAAGATCCAACAGTACTGTCTACATTAAGATCCAACAGTACAGTCTGCATTAAGATCCAACAGTGCAGTCTGCATTAAGATCCAACAGTACCATCTACATTAAGATCCAACAGTACAGTCTACATTAAGATCCAACAGTACAGTCTACATTAAGATCCAACAGTACAGTCTACATAAAGATCCAACAGTACAGTCTACATTAAGATCCAACAGTAGTCTACATTAAGATCCAACAGTACAGTCTGCATTAAGATCCAACAGTACAGTCTACATTAAGATTCAACAGTGCAGTCTACATTAAGATCTAACAGTGCAGTCTACATTAAGATCCAACAATAAAGTCTGCATTAAGATCCAACAATGCAGTCTACATTAAGATCCAACAGTACAGTCTACATAAAGATCCAACAGTACAGTCTACATTAAGATCCAACAGTAGTCTACATTAAGATCCAACAGTACAGTCTGCATTAAGATCCAACAGTACAGTCTACATTAAGATTCAACAGTGCAGTCTACATTAAGATCTAACAGTACAGTCTGCATTAAGATCTAACAGTACAGTCTACATTAAGATCCAACAGTACAGTCTACATTAAGATTCAACAGTACAGTCTACATTAAGATCCAACAGTACAGTCTACATTAAGATCCAACAGTACAGTCTACATTAAGATCCAACAGTACAGTATGCATTAAGATCCAACAGTACAGTCTACATTAAGATCCAACAGTAGTCTACATTAAGATCCAACAGTACAGTCTGCATTAAGATCCAACAGTACAGTCTGCATTAAGATCCAACAGTAGTCTGCATTAAGATCCAACAGTACAGTCTACATAAAGATTCAACAGTACAGTCTACATTAAGATCTTACAGTATACAGTCTACATTAAGATTAACTTTTTTATTTCCATATAAATTATAGTACAGTCTGTCTTTTCATGAACTGGAAATTAAACTGTATGTTATTTATTGTAAATTTTGAGATATTTTCCACTATTTCTTCATTTTTGCAAAATAACAGACTTTTATTGTTAAAATCCAAGATGGCCACCAGTCTACTGTTTTGTTTTTCTTATCTGTCTCAAAATCAAATGGGCACAACTGAGGACCAAGGGAAACTCAACATAAGTATGGAATTCGCCAAAGATTTATCAAGTACTTCTCAAGTAATGGCTCTAACAAGAATTCTTTATGACTGATGCAACCCTGTTTACCTTTTCTCGGGACAATGTGTAGTGAATGTTTCAAAAATGTGTAGTTTTTGCAGTTTATGTGTAGTGTTCAACACATCTGTTGCTGACATGCGGAGCGCGGATTTGGGATCGGTTGGGTTGATCCCTCCTCCTGATTGAAATCTAGAATAAATCTATGTAAAATGGTGATATCTTAGGCTTATACAAGTTTATAATTTATATAGAGGACATTTAGCATCAGATTGGTTTATTATGATTATTATATAGTCAAGTTTTTAAGATTCATTTACACATACATGTATTAAAAATATTTTTTATGTGAAATGTATCCTGTGTATTTTAATACAATTTCATTTATTCAATAATGCAAACATCTGAAACAACATTGTAAGCACGCTTCAAATAACAAAATATGTTAATGTAAATGATAATATAAATGTAATTTTCGATCTGATTTAATGCCTAGAATTGGAACGAAAAAATAGAAAATTTAAGATGATTCTGATGATGTGCCTTTGGCAATTTTAGAATCTGGAAACTCACTTTGAATCTGATCATCCTGGCCAAAAGATAATAAATTCTGGCTATAAGCCGACTAAAGATCAGTTTCACACACGTCAATATACTAGCAGTATCAATTTTAATATCTGCTGTAGACAAAAAAAGTCCAATGGTCTTCTATGTTTCGGGTTTTTTCCCCCCGTTTTTTCTGGTCGTATTTGGAGTTCATGTCATCAATAGCCCAGTCACCCATGGAACATGGAATTTTCTCCATTCTGGCGGTTTAAGGAAACTCGATTCATCAGTATATGCTGTTATGAAAGTTTGAGTTTGTTTTTTTTCAGTAGCATGCTATCGTCAATATGACTGTTTTTCTACTCTGCCGTAACAACAAACTGTCGGCGTCAAGCAAGCGAGGTGTTCACATTTTACTAAAAACTAGAAAAATACTACATTGTTTATAGCTAGCAGATAGCCAACTAAATGTTAATTGCATTGTAAAGATTGTGTGCTGCATTGTCCTACCTGATCGGTATGATTAGACTGATATCAGTTAGGGCAATAAAACTCTGCACTCTCGCGGCATGGCAAGTGCAAAACTTGACTTTTCAGCTTGCTGAAGCTATAAATATTTGTCGTTAAGAAAGGAATTTTTTTCTTTAGCGATTCTCCTCGTACTTCCTTTTCTTCTTCTTTCTTTCATTCATATTTTGTTCGTTTGATTTTTCTGGTCTAGTGAACCAAAACAAAAGCAAACTAGAACTGTAAGCCAATGGCTAACTTATACCCCTTGCCACCTTTGCGATAAAAGCTGTTATAAGGCAATGCTGATGACAAACAAATTTTGATCTGCAGATACATCTACACATTGTCCCTAATATCCCTTTGTAGTTTCATTAAAAACAGGTGTAGGAACATGTTTCCAGCAGACTATTCAAACAAGAGGCCCAACGGGCCTTAACGGTCATCTGACTACCAATTGTAAAATCACTATGAAAATACGTGTAGTCATTAAATCAAGTTATAATATGCCTGTATAGATTGCCAAGTTCAAGATAGTGGCCTTCTTGGATTTCTGATGGGCTTGAAAAATAACAACACTTTGTTGGGACCATCTCAGGATATCATTTCTGGCAAGTTTCAGCTCAATTCCACTGGTAGAACTTGAGAAGTTTAGAATGTGTTTTCAAAATGGCCGCTGTGGAGGCCATCTTGGATTTTTGACTACACGAAAAATAACAACAGTTTTGTCAGGACCATCTCAGGAGAATTTCTGGCAAGTTTCAGCTCATTCTCACTGGTGGAATTTAAGAAGAAGTTTAAAATGTGTATTCAAAATGGCGGCTGTGGCGGCCATCTTGAATTTTGAACAAACCTAAAAATAACAACACTTAATCAGCATCATCTCAGAATCATTTCTGGCAAGTTTCAGCTTATTCCTAGTGAGTAAACTTGACAACAAACCCTTTTGGCCCCTGTGACCTTGAATGAATGTCAGGGTCATTTCTTTAAACAAACTTGACACACCTTTATCCCAGCATGCCACAAGCCCAATATCACATCTCTGTGCCTTTTGGTTATTCAGAAAAAGTTGTTTTAAAGATTTTGACCCTTTTGGCCCCTGTGACCTTGAATGAAGTTCAAGGTCATTTATTTGAACAAACTTGGTAGACCTTTATCCCAGCATGCCACAGGCCTAATATCAGGTCTCTGAGCCTTTTAGTTATTCAGAAGAAGTTGTTGAAAGATTATGACCGTTTTGGCCTCTGTGACCTTGAATGAAGGTCAAGGTCATTTCTTTGAACAAACTTGGTAGCCCTTTATCCCAGCATGCCACAGGCCCAATATCAGGTCTTGGCCTTTTGGTTATTCAGAAGAAAATGTTTAAATATTATGACCGTTTTGGCCCCTGTGACCTTGAATGAAAGTCAAGGTCATTTCTTTGAACAAACTTGGTAGCCCTTTATCCCAGCATGCCACAGGCCCAATATCAGGTCTCTGGGCCTTTTGGTTATTCAGAAGAAAATGTTTAAATATTATGACCGTTTTGGCCCCCTGTGACCTTGAATGAAAGTCAAGGTCATTTCTTTGAACAAACTTGGTAGCCCTTTATCCCAGCATGCCACAGGCCCAATATCAGGTCTCTGGGCCTTTTGGTTATTCAGAAGAAGTTGTTTAAAGATTATGACAGTTTTGGTCCATGTGACCTTGAATGAAAGTCAAGATCATTTCTTTGAACAAACTTGGTAGCCCTTTATCCCAGCATGCCATAGGCCCAATATCAGGTCTCTGGGCCTTTTGGTTATTCAGAAGAAGTCGTTTAAAGATTATGACCGTTTTGGCCCCTGTGACCTTGAATGAAAGTCAAGGTCATTTGTTTGAACAAACTTGGTAGCCCTTTATCCCAGCATGCCACAGGCCCAATATTAGGTATCTGGGCCTTTTGGTTATTCAGAAGAAAATGTTTAAAGATTATGACCGTTTTGGCCTCTGTGACCTTGAATGAAAGTCAAGGTCATTTCTTTGAACAAACTTGGTAGCCCTTTATCCCAGCATGCCACAGGCCCAATATAAGGTCTCCGGGCCTTTTGGTTATTCAGAAGAAAATGTTAAAAGATTATGACCGTTTTGGCCCCTGTGACCTTGAATGAAAGTCAAGGTCATTTCTTTGAACAAACTTGGTAGCCCTTTATCCCAGCATGCCACAGGCCCAATATCAGGTCTCTTGGCCTTTTGGTTATTCAGAAGAAGTCTTTCAAAGATTTTGACCTTTTTGGCCCCTGTGACCTTGAATGAAAGTCAAGGTCATTTCTTTGAACAAACTTGGTAGCCCTTTATCCCAGCATGCCACAGGCCCAATATTAGGTCTCTGGGCCTTTTGGTTATTCAGAAGAAGTCGTTTAAAAATTATGACCGTTTTGTCCCCTGTGACCTTGAATGAAGGTCAAGGTCATTTCTTTGAACAAACTTGGTAGCCCTTTATCCCAGCATGCCACAGGCCCAATATCAGGTCTCTTGGCCTTTTGGTTATTCAGAAGAAGTTGTTTAAAGATTATGACCGTTTTGGCCCCTGTGACCTTGAATGAAAGTCAAGGTCATTTCTTTGAACAAACTTGGTAGCCCTTTATCCCAGCATGCCACAGGCCCAATATTAGGTCTCTGTGCCTTTTGGTTATTCAGAAGAAGTTGTTTAAAAAGATTTTGACCTTTTTGGCCCCTGTGACCTTGAATGAAGGTCAAGGTCATTTCTTTGAACAAACTTGGTAGCCCTTTATCCCAGCATAACACAGGCCCAATATCAGGTCTCTGGGCCTTTTGGTTATTCAGAAGAAGTCGTTCAAAGATTTTGACCTTTTTGGCCCCTGTGACCTTGAATGAAAGTCAAGGTCATTTCTTTGAACAAACTTGGTAGCCCTTTATCCCAGCATGCCACAGGCCCAATATTAGGTCTCTGGGCCTTTTGGTTATTCAGAAGAAGTCGTTTAAAAATTATGACCGTTTTGTCCCCTGTGACCTTGAATGAAGGTCAAGGTCATTTCTTTGAACAAACTTGGTAGCCCTTTATCTCAGCATAACACAGGACCAATATCAGGTCTCTGGGCCTTTTGGTTATTCAGAAGAAGTCGTTCAAAGATTTTGACCTTTTTGGCCCCTGTGACCTTGAATGAAGGTCAAGGTCATTTGTTTGAACAAACTTGGTACCCCTTCATCCCAGCATGGCACAAGCCCAATATTGGGTCTATGGGCCTTTTGGTTTATGAGAAGAAGATGTTTAAATGGAAAAGTTTACGGACGGCGCACGGCGCACGACGCACGGCGCACGACGCACGGCGCACGACGACGGACGAAGCATGATGACTATAGGTCATCCTGACCCTTCGGGTCAGATGACCTAACAAAAACCTGTTTATATTGACCTGGTTACCATGGCAACCAAAATTCTGCAAAAAGTACACTTGGTCCACAACATTCATGTGTAACTTCATTGAATTTGGTTCACTGAATAGGAGATCTAGTGAAAACTGAATTTCCAACAAAAAGCTGTTTATATCGCCTGGTTACCATGGCAAGCTTAATTTCTGTTAGAAAAAAAAATCTGTATGCATGTCTACACAAAGTAGTCACTTAAATTCCTTTGTAGTTCCATTGAAATTGGTTCATAGGTTTAGATAGCAGTTACACTGACAAATAAGTGTTCCACAAGAATTTGGGTATTTAGACCTGGTTACCATGGCGTTATCAGGACATTGACATTCTTGCACTGAAAGAAACCTGGTTAGGTTCAGATATCGATGACCAAGTACTTGCTGAGCTGATACTGACTGGTTATGGATTCATCCACGATGCTAGAGACGGCAGACGTGGTGGTGGTGTGGCTGTTCTGTTTAAGAAATGCCTTAGTGTGATAAATCTCTCTCCTAGCCATGATGAGATATTCACACACTTTGAGCACATGACTTGCTCTGTCATTGCCGATGATAAACAATTCAGGTTGTGCATCATTTACAGGCCTCCTCCATCTAAACAGAATGTTCTCAGAAATACTGTGTTTTTTGACGAGTGGTCTACCTTTTTAGACCACTAGGTTGTTGTGCCACAAGAGATAATTATCACGGGGGACCTCAATTTTTACTTGGACAATCTTTCTAATGCTGATGTTTGTCAGTTCTCAGGACTACTTGAGTCCAGAGGTCAGATTCAGCATGTGACAGAAGCTACACACCCGCGGACCACACACTTGATGTGGTCATAACAAGGGAAGAAAACTCCGTCATTCATGGAGCGATTTCAATTATTGATCCGTGTCTAAGTAATGTAAAGGGAAACCCCACTGGTGATCATTTTGCTATCCGAGCACCACTGAATTGTAGAAGGCCAGCTCATATCAGGAAAAAGGTGAGCTTCCGGAAATTCTGCGAAATTTCGATACCAGATTTCAACAATGATATCCAGTCTTCTTCTGCCCTTCAATCTATTGAAGGTGGGGTTGATGAACTTGTTGAAGCATACACGTCTGGTATAGAAGCCCTTATTGAAAAGCATGCACCTCTACAAACTAAGGTGATCACCATGAGACCTAAATCCCCGTGGTACAATGAAAATCTGTGTGACAAAAAAAGAATCGCAGAAGAGCAGAAAAACGTTGGCGAAGGACCAAATTGGCCGTTCACCATCAGATTTATAGGGACCAATGTCGGTTAGTTGGTTCACTTCTTGTTCAATCAAAGAAGAGTTATTATTCAGAAAAGATCGAAGAATGTGGTAAGGACACCAGGCAGCTTTTTAAACTCACAAAAACGCTAATAGGTCAAAAAGGTGAAATCATCCTGCCAAGCTGTACATCTGACAAAGACTTGTCAAACAAGTTCAGCGATTTCTTTCTGAATAAGATCAACACGATTAGAAGAAACATTGACAAAATGAATTTGACAACTGACAACGATGTTTCTGTCATGAGTGCTGACATTCAATTTGATGGGGAACCATTGTCAGAGCTCACTCCAACAACTCCGGATGAACTACGCAGAATCATTCGGACATCGCAATCAAAATCATGTGAGCTTGACCCCCTTCCAACAGACCTTCTGCACTGCTTCCTTTGATAACCTCAATCATGAACAAATCATTGGCTGAGTCAAAGGTTCCATTGTGTTTCAAGAAAGCACATGTAAGACCATTGCTGAAGAAGTCTGGATTGGATAAGGAGGAGTTGAAGAACTACCGTCCAGTGTCAAATTTGCCTTTTTTGTCGAAGATCTTGGAGAAGGTTGTGTCCCGGCGTTTAGAGGCTCATCTCCATGCAAACAGACTCTATGACAACCTGCAATCGGCCTAACGCATGGACGCATGGGACACTCTACAGAGACGGCCCTCCTACGTGTGCATAACGACATAGCTATAACAAGTGCAAAGTGGTGCTCGTCATGCTAGACTTGTCAGCTGCATTCGACGTCATCGACCATAGCATACTCCATAAATGCCTGGAGTATTCATATGGAGAGACTGACGACGCCCTATGCTGGATACAGTCCTATCTAAGTGATCAACGGCAGTGTATTCAGGGTTCACCCTACACCTTGGGCACAATGAGAGAAAAAATCTCCCTCACCTAATTTCAGTGAGATTTTTCAGATATGGATGGGATTTTTGGTATTATGACACCTAATTTAGTATGAATTGATAGGAATGCTATAAGTTCATAACAATTAAATTTATTAAGTTAATTAATAAATAACACAAGGTACAGTAATTATAATTGGGTTTCCTGATCTTTTGTTTATTTTATTTCCTGGAGAAAATCGTCCTTGTTTGTGATTTTAACTCTGTCATATACAGGCCTAATTAAAGTTAAAATTCCTCCAAAATCAACCATTCCTAATATAACATTAAACTTGCTACTAAACATCAATAGCATTGACATCGTCACGGATACAGTCAGTACCTTTGGCCTATTGGTCCCAGTACCAGTGGAATCGGTGGAGTCATTTCCTCTCTCAACCATCTACTTGTTTTCCATGGATTCATCATTGGTTAATGTTAATTTAATGAACTAAGACATCCCTGGCTGTTAGATCAACTTTCAATACTGTTTCTGGAGGCATTAACTACTTACATTTCCCCCAAATCGCAACCTGTCACAAATTTACACCTGCACCTTTGTGTTTGCGTGGTGGCTTTGTCATCTAAACGTTTGAATTGCAAGTGATTGAGAAACAAGCGTCATTGAGACTATGACTGGTACACACTATCATTAGGATTTGCAGAAAGGAATACTTATGGAACTACGATCGGTATTATTGATCGATGTAGGTATCCACTATACCTGAATTTTGACATGCGCGATTTTTTCTCGCTTTAGAACGGACTTTAACGCGATTTATATGAAAATACAGCGAGAATCTCGCGAAATCGCGCCCAAAAGTGAACCCTGTGTATTGCAATCGGATCTTCTGTTTCACGTGACAGCATGCTGGATTTCGGGGTTCCTCAAGGGTCAGTGTTAGGACCCGATAAATACTGCATGAATTCAAAACCAATCGGTGAAATTTGTCATCCACATAACCTTTGTTATCACTGTTATGCTGATGACACACAGATCTACATGGTCATCAGACCACAGGACAGCTGGGACACCATATCAGAAAATTTGGAAGCTTGTCTGACAGACATCAGAAGCTGGATGAATGCCAACATGCTAAAGCTAAATCAGGAAGAGACAGAACTGATCGTCTTTTCTCCAAAATGTAAGCAATCAACGGCTCTCCAGCTCCAGGTCGAAACAAGTACTATAGAGGCTGTCCCAACTGTTAACAATCTAGGGTGTACTTTGATAGTTCACTGAACATGGTGAAACAAGTGAATGCTATTGCCAAGTCCTGTTACCACCAGATCAGGAACATCGGCTGTATACGGCAGTTTATAACTGCCGATGCATGCAAGATTTTGGTGCATTCACTTGTTACCTCATGCATGGCTGGACTATGGAAATGCCCTACTCTGTGGTATATCTGACAAACTGACAAGTCGCGTACAGAAGCAAGGTCAAGAACACGGTAGCACGTCTCGTTTCTCGTGTTAGAAAAAGAGAACACGTACATCACTCTGGGATATCCTGTTCTGTATTCATTGCACTGGTTACCTGTACAATACAGGTCACAATACAAAATCTTGGTATACACATACAAGGCACTGGATGGAACAGCTCCCCAGTACATAAGGGAGTTAGTTACCCTGTATCAGTCGTTACGATCACTGAGGTCGGAGACAGAATCATTGTTGTGTGTCCCAAAATCTCGTACTGTGACCTATGGAAACCGGTGTTTTAGGAAAGTTTCGGCCAACTTATGGAATAGATTACCATCCGCTATCCAAAAAACAAATACTCTGGCCAAATTCAAGAAACATCTGAAGATGTACCTTTTCACATCTGCATATTAGGGTACCAACTTAGACGACATGTACAGTACATACTGACATTTTTTTTTTATCTAGTTCCTATTTATATGCATTTTTTATATTATAACATTAGCTAATAGATTGTAATAACTTCTTTATTTATGCATTGTAAGTATCAAATTATTATCTGCATGTTGTGAAGCGCTTTAGAGTAATTCTACAAATTATATAGAGCGCTATATAAATGTTGTATATTATTATTATTATTATATTATTAACTCAAATTTCTGCAGAAAAATACCCTAAAGGGTGTAAAAATCCACTAGCCCGACGCCCGGGGCTACCAGATTTTCAGCTTGGGCTAGTGACCTTTTTATGATGTCAGGATTAACATAATTGCTTCTGTTCTATTTTATCATCATAAAAGTAACCAATTTACATTGTCAACCTGTTATTTCCTTGGTATTTTCACTACAAAATTTATTGGAACACAAAGTCGTTCTCGACGTAACTGAGCATGATGATGCAAGACATCGCTGCTCACATGTGCATTTTGTGTGATGATGGTAAGAACCATTCACAGAGTTAAAATTGAAAGTCTATTGTATACTAACCACCAAAATGGCCCTCTAGGTTCCAAATCATTCTCTTTTATTTGATTTAAGCATGTAGGGTGCAGAAATAAAGTTCATCTCTGCAAAAGTCTGCAAGTCAGCCATGTTTGTTTATTATGCTTTATAATAGTGTAACGGGAATCCGGACCAATTTTCCAGAAATGGAAAAAAAAAATTGTTATAATTTTTTCAATTTTTTTTATAACATTTGGGGCTAGTGGATTATTAGTGCCTACTAGTCCTGGGCTAGTACACTGAAAAAAATGTTTACACCCCTGTACCCTGCATGCACATTAACACATGGTTCCTAACATTCCTGTATAGTTTCACTTGAATCAGGTCACAGGTTTATGAGGAGTTTTCTCCCAAAAAACAATGTATAGCATGGCCATGCAACCATGATATAAATTACGAACATCTACATGTACAATGTATAAGGATTATTGCCACCAAATTTCATTGAAATCCTTTAAGTAATTTAGGAGGAGTAGCCGGTACATTATTGTGTCTACAGACGGACAACCTGATTCCAGTATACCACCACCCCCACTAACTTCATTGTGGGGGGTATAATTGGCTTTCACTTCGACATTCTGTCAAACTTAACGTAAAACTTTAGATCTCTTATATGTTGAACTGTGAGCAAATTGAAATGCCTTAATGACTGTGACAATGGGATGTACTAATGTGCATTTTTTGTCTTTAATACAGGTTTTGTTGGACAGCTTCTTTCAATGGAAATCTGCTGTATCGTATTAAATAAACAGTACAGAATTTTTCATTTGCCCAGTCGGGCAGGTAGTGTGGATATGTTACTTGCCCATTATAGCATTGCAGTTTAGGAGATAGATCTCGGACAAACTTGTTCTTTGATGTAGGTGTTAATACATGATACACTGCTTCACCAAGGAGAACGCATACCACTCCTTCACCAAGGAGAACGCATACCACTCCTTCACCAAGGAGAACGCATACCACTCCTTCACCAAGGAGAACGCATACCACTCCTTCACCAAGGAGAACGCATACCACTCCTTCACCAAGGAGAACGCATACCACTCCTTCACCAAGGAGAACCCATACCCTAGGTATGACGTTCCAATGGCTTGAATTGTATCAGATAGAGCCAAAACAAGATAGCGGAAAGACAGATGGAAGAACTGAAAGACACAACACAAAACCAGCCTCCCCCCCCCCCCCCCCCCCGTTCCTAGTGGGGCACTCATAACTACCACCCTGACTGATACAATACTTACTGCATTAGGCTGTATCGTGTAGATCGTGGAACGCAGCCTGTCACTGACTGCCTCTTCGTCCCAAGTCACAGAGGGATCGTCCGGGTACAGACTGCAATGTTTAATGTAGTATAGTGTAAATGTTTACTATTACATACAACATTTCATATAGAAGTTTAATATAACATACAATGTTTAAAAAGAGTGCAACTCTCAGACGCCCGAGCAAAGCTCTTCGATGGCAACACATGCATGCATAAACAGAGTTGTTTCCCCTTGCTTTTGATTTTTTTTTCCTGTCCAGAAGCCATCCAGTGTGGAAACGGGAAACACATAATAAAATTATATTATGTCACGTCGCACTCGCCGAGTCAGCCTTCATCAGTTATTTCCAGGAGGTTGAAAATAACATGAATATCTTTCAGCTGATGTCTGTTGCATTTAGCTCTGTTGCTTCTTCAGAAGCTGTTTTATTCCACTTGCCAACTTTAAATTATGGAAATTTTATCTCATTCTGAATCCATACATGAACAAGAGGTCCAGAGGGCCTGTATTGCTCACCTGCATAAAGTTGTTTCAAAGCAATCATTGAAGAAAAAGGACAATATCATGTCTTTTATTTAGCAGAAAGGATTATTTATAAAATTACCTATATTGAACTCCACTTGAGGGGAAAGGGGGGTGATGTGGGGTGGTGGATGATGGTTTAGTCCAAGCCTCATTCACCAAAGGATGGTTCACAACAAATTTGGACAATATCATGTCATTCATACACAAGAAGAAGCATTTTAAAGAATTTACTACATTTCTATTATCTTGTGTTATGTGATATACAAATGGTATAAGGCTAATTACCCGAAGGTGGATCAATCGTGAAAATTAACCCCGTGTGTATGCTCTGACTATCAGGGGAGCAAGAATCAAGTCAATTTGGGTACTGGATCATGTGGGACTTCAACTAACAAATATTTTTTAAAACTCATAATGTAGCTCATCAATTATTTTGAAAACCATGTTCTGGCCTTGCACTAAACATTCCTACAAAATCACACTGAAACACCACCTGTAAGTGAACCTGACTGAAGCACCACCTGTACATGAACCTGACTGAAACACCACCTGTAAGTGAACCTGACTGAAGCAACACTGAAACACCACCTGTAAGTGAACCTGACTGAAGCACCACCTGTAAGTGAACCTGACTGAAGCACTACCTGCAAGTGAACCTGACTGAAGCACCACCTGTACATGAACCTGACTGAAGCACCACCTGTAAGTGAACCTGACTGAAGCACCACTGAAGCACCACCTATAAGTGAACCTGACTGAAGCAACACTGAAGCACCACCTGTAAGTGAACCTGACTGAAGCACCACCTGTACGTGAACCTGACTGAAGCACCACCTGTACATGAACCTGACTGAAGCACCACCTGTACATGAACCTGACTGAAGCACCACCTGTAAGTGAACCTGACTGAAGCACCATTGAAGCACCACCTGTAAGTGAACCTGACTGAAGCACCACCTGTAAGTGAACCTGACTGAAGCACCACCTATACATGAACCTGACTGAAGCACCACCTGTAAGTGAACCTGACTGAAGCACCACCTGTAAGTGAACCTGACTAAAGCACCACCTGTAAGTAAACCTGACTGAAGCACCACCTGTAAGTGAACCTGACTGAAGCACCACTGAAACACCACCTGTAAGTGAACCTGACTGAAGCAACACTGAAGCACCACCTGTAAGTGAACCTGACTGAAGCACCACCTGTAAGTGAACCTGACTGAAGCACCACCTGTAAGTGAACCTGACTGAAGCACCACCTGTACATGAACCTGACTGAAGCACCACCTGTAAGTGAACCTGACTGAAGCACCACTGAAGCACCACCTGTAAGTGAACCTGACTAAAGCACCATCTGTAAGTAAACCTGACTGAAGCACCACCTGTAAGTGAACCTGACTGAAGCACCACCTGTAAGTGAACCTGACTGAAGCACCACATGTAAGTGAACCTGACTGAAGCACCACCTGTACATGAACCTGACTGAAGCACCACCTGTAAGTGAACCTGACTGAAGCACCACCTGTAAGTGAACCTGACTAAAGCACCACCTGTAAGTAAACCTGACTGAAGCACCACCTGTAAGTGAACCTGACTGAAGCACCACTGAAGCACCACCTGTAAGTGAACCTGACTGAAGCAACACTGAAGCACCACCTGTAAGTGAACCTGACTGAAGCACCACATGTAAGTGAACCTGACTGAAGCACCACCTGTAAGTGAACCTGACTGAAGCACCACCTGTACATGAACCTGACTGAAGCACCACCTGTAAGTGAACCTGACTGAAGCACCACTGAAGCACCACCTGTAAGTGAACCTGACTGAAGCACCACCTGTAAGTGAACCTGACTGAAGCACCACCTGTACATGAACCTGACTGAAGCACCACCTGTAAGTGAACCTGACTGAAGCACTACCTGTAAGTGAACCTGACTGAAGCACCACCTGTAAGTGAACCTGACTGAAGCACCACCTGTACATGAACCTGACTGAAGCACCACCTGTAAGTGAACCTGACTGAAGCACCACTGAAGCACCACCTGTAAGTGAACCTGACTGAAGCACCACCTGTAAGTGAACCTGACTGAAGCACCACCTATACATGAACCTGACTGAAGCACCACCTGTAAGTGAACCTGACTGAAGCACTACCTGTAAGTGAACCTGACTGAAGCACCACCTGTAAGTGAACCTGACTGAAGCACCACCTGTAAGTGAACCTGACTGAAGCACCACCTGTACATGAACCTGACTGAAGCACCACCTGTACATGAACCTGACTGAAGCACCACTTGTAAGTGAACCTGACTGAAGCACCACTGAAGCACCACCTGTAAGTGAACCTGACTGAAGCACCACCTGTAAGTGAACCTGACTGAAGCACCACCTATACATGAACCTGACTGAAGCACCACCTGTAAGTGAACCTGACTGAAGCACCACCTGTAAGTGAACCTGACTAAAGCACCACCTGTAAGTAAACCTGACTGAAGCACCACCTGTAAGTGAACCTGACTGAAGCACCACTGAAACACCACCTGTAAGTGAACCTGACTGAAGCAACACTGAAGCACCACCTGTAAGTGAACCTGACTGAAGCACCACCTGTAAGTGAACCTGACTGAAGCACCACTTGTACATGAACCTGACTGAAGCACCACCTGTAAGTGAACCTGACTGAAGCACCACTGAAGCACCACCTGTAAGTGAACCTGACTAAAGCACCATCTGTAAGTAAACCTGACTGAAGCACCACCTGTAAGTGAACCTGACTGAAGCACCACCTGTAAGTGAACCTGACTGAAGCACCACATGTAAGTGAACCTGACTGAAGCACCACCTGTACATGAACCTGACTGAAGCACCACCTGTAAGTGAACCTGACTGAAGCACCACCTGCAAGTGAACCTGACTGAAGCACCACCTGTAAGTAAACCTGATTGAAGCACCACCTATACATGAACCTGACTGAAACACCACCTGTAAGTGAACCTGACTGAAGCACCACCTGTAAGTGAACCTGACTGAACCACCACCTGTAAGTGAACCTGACTGAAGCACCACCTGTAAGTGAACCTGACTGAAGCACTACCGGTAAGTGAATCTGACTGAAGCACCACCTGTAAGTGAACCTGACTGAAGCAACACTGAAGCACCACCTGTAAGTGAACCTGACTGAAGCACCAACTGTAAGTGAACCTGACTGAAGCACCACCTGTACATGAACCTGACTGAAGCACCACCTGTAAGTGAACCTGACTGAAGCACCACCTGTACGTGAACCTGACTGAAGCACCACCTGTACGTGAACCTGACTGAAGCACCACCTGTACGTGAACCTGACTGAAGCACCACCTGTAAGTGAACCTGACTGAAGCACCACCTGTAAGTGAACCTGTTACCTGCTGTCCTCCACTTTGACCTGTTGTCTGCCAACTCCCAGCAGCTCACAGCTTCGTAAGAGTTCACCTTTTCGTCGCTCGCCCAATCCATAATAATTTCCTGTAATACAAACAGTAGTGTTATACTTTAAATTTGGGATCTATTACAGCACACTAGTTCCTAACTAGATGTGTCAGTGTGACACGAGTACCCGCGCAGCCAACCATGGAGAATAATGAACTTTTTAAGCATAATTGACTTTTTAATATGTGTACTCATAGCTTTTCACACTCTTGCTTAGTATTGGGTGACCAATGCTATGAGGCACTTTCACTTTTGAAGAAAACTGGGAATTTATCAAAATAGCTTTCTTATTGTGTTGGTCACTACACAATCTGGTCGCCATAATGTCTTGCAAAATACCGCAATAGATGGTTTATCGTTACAAGATCTCTTGACCAAATAAACAAAATATGGAACTCAAGCAGTCTCACTAAAAAGCGACTTCAAGCGTCAACAGAAAATTTCTTTACAAATCCTGAATTAAGTAAGCGACATCAGACATCATTGTTAATACAAATGTACATTGTACGACTATAATAACACCTCTATATCGAATTTCGAATCGATATTCTTCTCAAGCAGTCGACCCAATTTGGCAGACATCATTGTCATTTCATCAGTCTTATTTTAATAGAATAGGCATACTCTTGATAGTTAAAAAACATATTTGTTATCAATATTTTGAAAAACTTATGTAGGTATTACTATTCGAATTCTCTTCCTGATGCCATTGTTACCTATGGCTAGTCACCAGTGGTCAGAACATTTAAATCCCGAAAAGATTAACACTGGGTTCATGATGCCACGAGATAGACAATAATTCATATATTGGACGTCAGCTTATAAACTGATATTAATCTTCATGATCTAGATATACAGTACACAAATAATGCTGGTGTCCATTAATATTACTATTATTATTATTGTAGCTGAAAGGTTATGTCATAATGCTGGTGTCCATTAATATTACTATTATTATTATTGTAGCTGAAAGGTTATGTCAGCAAAACACCTCGTGCCATACATATCTAGCCTTCAGGGTTAGTTTTATAGCGGTACATCATACATATATTTTGTCATAACTAATGTATAACAATTTGATAAAATGTGCATTCTGCTTGAATAAAGCATCTTAATACGTACAAGAAAAAAATGTGGTCGCCAAAAGGTGTTTCCTGCGGCTTTGATTCAATCCCTAAACTAGAACGAATGAAGAAAGGATGAAAGGAAAATGATGACGAACACAGGACGGACGGATGCAGCACCATCACATAAGCTCACTTGGCCCTCCGGGCACGGTGAGTTGAAAAAAACAACAACACTAGAGCCAGTTTCATTTACTGTTCAGTAGTTTCATTTACTGTAATTACTCCACTGCTTTCACTTGTTATTAAACTGAATATACTAATCATAATATGTACATGGGTTGATGATTGTTTTAGTTGAGGGATGCATTGTGTTCAGTAAAATGTTGTTACGCACAATCTCCAGTTTGAGAAAAGTCAGCAAACTGGAGATCTCCAGTTTGCTAGCATTTGACCCTTGACAGGTATGCTTTTGTCATGCATGTTTTAACAAAATGACGTTTATACTGATACATATATAAACTGTATATATGCAGAGGAAATACGTTTGATTGAGCCATATGAAATTTCAAGTTTTATCTTTTTCAAGGAACTTTGTTTAAGTATAATATTTCATATAATTTAACTGACATTCAAATGACTGTCAGGTGCTACATGGGCCACTCTATGGTAACTGAGCACTTCTGCATTATATCATGACCAAAAATTACAAGTGAGAATTAGGGAACCAAAGTAGTCTCAAATGATAGCAGACCAACAGAGCCTCAAAATGTGAAAATATGAAGATAACATTTTGCATGCCGTTTCCATAACAACCCGTTTCGCACATGTGTATGATAGACATTACAGAGGTGGAATTTTTCCAATTTTTAGACTTATAAAAACACATATTTAACCTTCTATGACATTTTTAATTCTGATGACAAAGAAAAAAAATCTTGTTCCAAGAAATAATAATTATAATGTTTTTAAAGACAGTATATGGTTCCAAACTGTATTTTTCAACATTGAACAATAGTGGTATAATGTAGTGAAATTACGATATTGGTTTTTATTTCTCAGTTAGTTTCTTAGTTCCCCAAAGTGATAAAAATATATTTATAATGATACATTTTCTCATAAGCTAAATGAAACTATTACATGATGGACATTACAGGAGACGGAAATGGCATGATGGACTATACACAAGCTTCGTGTAATAACTCATGTACAACTAAAAAGACAAAATAAAGATGCAGAACTCAGAACATTTTATTAATTCTTATTTAGTTGAGGCACCTCAAGCATCCATGTCTTACTCAGTGTTTTTCCTGGGTATTTTGGGAAAAATTCAATTTGCCAAATTGGGAAAAAAATTAGCGCGAACAGGTAATAAATTGCGAAAAAAATTAAATCCAATCACACTCACCAAATGTTCCATGCTAACCAATTTTACAGTGCACAGTGTGACATTTAGCTTTACGGTATGGTAAACAATGAAAACAAAGAACTGTGAGTTACATGGTGAGTCTGAGTGACAGACTCACTTTCTTTTAATGATTTTTTATTCATTATAACATCATGTGCCTGTCCATTTTTTCTCAATTTCATAATAGTTAAAGGCCCAATATATGTAACTTCAGGACATTTTTCTGAAAAAAAATCAGGTTGATAACCAAGCACAAATAAGCCTAAAACCACGGACTTAGATTGCTTAGATGCTATCTAAGTCCGTGCTAAAACGAAAAAAACATGAGCGGTAACTAACAAGAAACTCTTGACATAAAAATCAAATAATTGAAAATAATTCAGGTGGGGTCCAGACAGTTCAAAATAGACGCGTGTTTACAATTACAGCATTTCAACTGTTACTGTACCGGTAACCGCGTAAGAATTGATCTTGAAGATTGCTGATATCAGTTAATCTTAACTTTAATTAATATAAAAAGTTATTAGGCTTGGTTTTCGCTTCAAGTTTTGCCGAATGTTACGTTTATTGGGACTTTAAACAGCTTTCAATTACACATTGCCATACAGGCTAAAATAATTCCCCAGCTCCCGATTTGGAATGTCACCGAGGGCAGTGACTACGCCCAGCTCCGGAAAAGTCTCTGCAAAAACGGGATTGTTTCGGAGACGGGTGTCTCATTGCTGTAGCTTTTTTAGTTACTGGTAGGCCTACAACTGCCATTCTTTTCACTTTAGGGCTTGATAGATTACCACTTGCAATTTTGTGACATGCAGATTTCGACACTCCCGTCTGTTTTGATATTTCCCAGAATGAAAGACCTTCAGCATAAAGACGGATAATGGTGTTCCTTGAATTACTATCCAAAGGTTTTCCTTGTTTGAAAGTGTTTTCATCCATTAGGCCTACTGCCAATCAGAATCAAGCGGCCGGAGCCTGAGGCACATGTTTTTATCAATAGACGTTTCAGCTGCGTTTTGTCGTTCTCAAAACTGAAAATGTGTTACCTGTAAGCTGTCATTGTGAATTCGCTACATCTAATCTAAAAAATAGAACCGATAGGAGTTTGACACCACTCTGTGATACAAGTGAACGGCTGAGCGGTAGGAGTTTATACACATGGGCCGTTCTCAGTTCGGGTAGCACTGCAGTAAGAAAGTTTTACAACATACCGGTCTAGATATTAACGATGTTTTACTATATATACATGCACATATTTGACACACTGTACATGTGAAGGCTTCATACAAATACATGGATGTACTATGGTCACCTAAATTCAATTCACAATAACTCAGTAACTAAGAAACATATCGGCCTGAAATTTCATATAATAATTTATCATTTTCATGTGAATAACATATCATCTGATGTTGCTTACTTTATAGATTTATTTACAAGATAAAATCAGAAGACGCTTCACAATCTGTAAAGAGTTCTATACACACATATGTTGTGTGTATCACACTGCTGATCCTGAAATTGAATTTGTTACTCACTCATTGTTTCAAATCCCGACATAAAAATTATTGAATAAATGTATCAAAGTCATGTGAATAACGTATCATCTGATGTCACTTAGTTTATCAAATTATTTTAGAGATATAGTATGAAGACATATATTCGTCTCTGAGCTCTTTTCAAACACATACATGTATACCACACGGCCAATCGTAAACATTAAATTTGTCATAACTTGACTTATCAATTTTTCGAATACCAGGTTGAAATTTCGTACATAAGTGTATTATGGACATACTAAAATCATATCTTCTGATATCGCTTACTTAATTCAGTGGTTTTGAAGGTATTGTTTAGCCACGCTTTTTTAACTGTGCGTAGGTAATACACACATGCATGCCATGCCACCGATTGTAAAAACTAAAATCGTCATAATTTGGTCAATTTTTTTAATATCAAGTTGAAAATTGGGATAGAGGTGTACTATGACCGTATCAACAACATATTTTCTGATGTCGCTTACTTAATTCAGTATTTTAAAAGATAAATTCTGAGGACGCTTGAAGACGCTTTTAACAGAGACCCCTACTGGGCCCTAGCTATATATAGTAAGACTCCATTTAGAGGACATTGTATACCGCTAGTGTTTGGAGCCGTTACAAAGTTTAAGACATAGATCTCATCGAGAACCTGCAAAGAAGAGCTTTAAAGCATTAAAGCCATACTGGTCTCTGCAATGTACCGAACATATAGTAGCTATGCCCAAGCAAAGGGGAGGTAACTCCTACTGAACACTGGCAAGTGACCAAAAAAAGTCACAGAAATAGTCCTTTGGAAGTACGGCGATTTTATCCTATTTACCAGTGTTAAATGCAAAGATGGGTGATGTTATTTTGACATTTGATAACTCTCGTTGATTTACCGGCCAAAACAATGACAGAAAGGCGCCAAAGTAGATCAAGCGAGCCTATCAAAGAAATGTCAAAGCTCTGATTTTCTTATTGAAGCGAGTAAATTAACCAAAATTATATGTCAATGAAGAGAAATTAACCACAAAAATAATGATATGTTTGAATCCATGTCACATGACCGTTCTTGTTGTGAAAATGAGGATTTTTGTCACCTAACGGTAAAACCCAAGATGGCAGACACGTGCTGTCAGATGGCCATTGGGAATAATGTAAACAAAACGCTTAAAACATGTAAAAGTCGATATTTTCCAATGAAAGTTCTTTATTTAGTGATCTTTCATAAATGTTTAGGTAAGATAAGTGTAGTTTTGACATGAATTATGTAATACATGTGAATGTGAATTATGTGAATCGGACTAGGTAAGACTTGACTCGAGACAGTACTGGTACTGTAATACTATAGTAGTAGGATAAGAAATGTCGCACAATGTCTTCTCTTGATCATGCCAACTAATAACGTCAGGTTATTATTCTAAAGATAACTCTATATCTTAACTATGATGTATTGGGAAATGTTTACAATTGTGATTTGCATGGAACCCATATAGAAAATGACACTGCTCGAGCTCCTTAAGTACGTAAAACGCATCAAACGATCAATAAACCAAAAATTTGTTTTACTAATATTTCTTAAATTGTACAATAACACATAAAATATTTTAGATAATGGCACATATTGCATGTTAATAATATTTAATTGAGGACGTTTTCATTACAATTCAGTTCTCTGTACAATTATCAAACTTCGTTGTGCATTTTAAATGTTTCAATTATTACAAGTGTAAATTAAAGATTGTAATGTGTAATATAAGTTAAATAGAAGAATATTTTTTTCTTATCATTCTAATAGTTGTTTTCATCCAGCTACATTTAAGCATTGAATTTACTTATAATATATTAAAACAAGTACATTGTATTATGTTTAATGACATCAGTTTGTGGACAACTTTATTTACATGTATATACAAATGTACATGTGTGGGGGAGCTGGACTAGGGCGATCGTCGGCGACCAGGTAGCTCAGTGGTAGTGTTCGTCTAGAGTTTGGAAGGTCAGGGGTTCGAATCCCAGTCTGGACGCTACATTTTCTCTTTCTCCTGTTACACATGTACATGTATGTCAATTCCATTTATGTTATCAACATCCGAGCTGTAGATATTTTAGCATGTTTAAATTTTTTTTTGCTTTTTAAATCAGAATAAAATGTGACCTAAATTCTCGTTAATTGTTTTTTTGTTTTAACAGAAGTATTTTCCAAGTTATGGGTTGTAGACGCTGTTTCAGTTTTTTTTTGAAATCTCAATTTTGAAGATCCAAATTTCCGATTTTCGAAAATTCACTCAAAATTCAGTTTTGAAGATAAACTTGTTCTGATTGTAGTTTTGTAATCAGGTGATGATACTTTTCAAAAATAAAACTACTGCATACTTCCGGCGCCATAGATAAATGTACGTAATACATCTTCTAAATACATCCTTTTATTCCTTGCAAAGCTACATGTACAAAGATAGAAAAAGAAAGGGGACACGCCCACGTCAAATTAAAGAAAACATGTTTACTTTCTGTAAGGACGTAGCAAATCCTTATTTTATCAAATAATACAGCAATAAGGATAATGCTAGGCGTTACATATTATACTTACCTGTTGTAAGACACAGTACACTGACTAAATGTCCCTGTCGTACCAGAGACAATACAACGGGGGCCATAAACATGCATTCGTCATCTGGATGCGCGGTGATAAGAAGAACTTTTTGGGGAACAGAAGAAGAAATTGCTCTATTATTGAAGCTTTTTACACTTCCAAACACTAGATATACAACTACTGCTAAGATCAAATACGGATATACGAAATAATTCGTAATTTCGTCCTGATGTCCTGATAGGAATTCGATGAAGTCAGTTGTCAAGTTTCCCGCCATCTTGGAATTTGAACTATTCCTGATTGTAGTAAAATTTATGACGAATATCTCATATTGATATTTCTTTTGAGCATTGAATTGATTATAATCAAATACATGTTTATATATATACATATATATATGATAAAACAGGTATGTTAAGCTGAATGCATATTTATTACGACATACAGACTCATTTATGCTAGTTGCGCATGCCCAAAACATGTAAACAGTGTTGCTATGGACAAACATGGTGGGAAAATGTGTTACTGAAAATCTTGCACGAACATTTTAGACAATCTGTAAATATCGATGTGGGATTAAGACCCGCTAAACGATAATTTGGCATCATTGAATATTTGTGTCTTTTTTGGATAGAAATATGGCTGACGAGGAGGGACAAAATGTGCCAGTAGTTCAAGAAGAACAAAAACAAGATGAAATCGCTGCAGAACCAGAGAAGGCAGGTGAGGGGGAAACAAAGGAACAAACAGGCGAAGAATCTAAAGTTGAAGTAGAAGAGGCTCTAAAAGAGGAAGAACCGGAGAATAATGGTGCTGAAGCACCGACTGAACAAACTCGTACAACAGAGGAAACATTCCAAGATGTTAATGAAAATGCAGGAGTTGACAAAAAAGGGGAAGAAAAGGAAGGGGATCAACAAGAAATTACCACAGATGCACCGACTGAACCCACTGCCCCAGGGACAACAGAAGGTGTTGGAGATGAAGGGCAACTACAGACAGAAACATCTGAAGTAGAGGGTGAAACCAAACCTGCACCTACAGAAAAAGATGAGGAAACTGCACAGGAAACCGTTCCAGAAGAAGAGGAGAAATTGGTGCCAGTTTTTACTACAGATACCTCAATGGATGCAGAGCAACCAAAACCAAGTGAAGAAAGTGAACAAGCACCCAATGAGGCTCCCGTAGAGGCACCATCCACTGAAGCTCCAAAAGAGGCCACACAGACAGACATTTCTCAACAACAGAGTGAAACAACAGCTGCTCCAATTGAGGAGACCACTGGACCAAGTCCACGTACAGTTACTCGTGAAAAAACATTGTCCCCTCCACCGCCCACTGAAACCATGGGCACAATGAGCACACAACAAGAACCACATCCTGAATCCAACCTAATTCCAGATGCTCCAAAAATCCCAGTTATTGAAAGGGAGCCATCTCAGATTGAAGGAACCATGTCAAATACAGCTCTGGTATTTATCTAAACTATAACATGTAATCCAAAGACAGTAACTACAATATGTATGTTTTTACATCCATTGCACTGTAAACATTTATAAATTGATTGGTTGGTTTCACATTTACAGCTGTAAATACATTGTACTTAAATTCCTATTTTTTACTCAGCTTTTTGTCTGTTTAACATTAAAGTATTGTAGTAAAAGGTTCAACAACTTCCAACCTTTTGCTAATACTGCTGTTTTGCTTTATTTAAACAATCATGTGATATACTCATTTGTAATGTGTATTTATTACAGAATGTTGTGTGGTCATTTGGACTGAACAGGAACATCCCAGTGAAGAACTTGACTGACAACAACAGGAAGCTCATCATGTATGCCTGTGCTCATGTTGGTGTTTTGTACGACTATGAGGCTAACAGACAACACATTCTACAGGGCCATGTAAGTCTTAACATTTCATTTATAAATGGTACTTAATTATAAACTGTCAAATATTTTAATGAAAAGTATCTAATCTGAGCAGTACATTTTTAATCGGCCATTATCAGATGTGGGCTATTCAAATCATCCCGCGTCCGTGGTTCGTCTTTATAACCGTTAACCTTATAACCTTATTACCAAAACCATTTATTTTGGTTCACTTCAACAAGTAAAATGATATTTCAGTTTATAGATCTCAGTTCGTTGATAAATGAAATCAATGCGAGCTATAAAACATTGGAAGATGCATGTAGCCTACCACATACATAGATGATATATGTTGCAAATCGCGACGCAATTTACATGCCGTGCTTAGGTCGAAATGATGATTACCGGTAAACTGTACTCGATATATAACTGATTGTTAAACAAAACAAGGATTTGCTTTCTTTAACACACTTCTTGTAACAATGTATTGTGTTTCATGTATGCATTTACGAAGTTAAGTCAGTTTAGAAACATGACACGGCTGTCCTTCAACAAGCTTTCTTACTTACGTTGAGCATCATGACATTTCCTGCATGTTGTTTTTTCATCAGATATTGCATCATATTGGGTATATATAGTTTATGTGGTCTTATTTATAATTTGATTGATACAAGAATTGGAAAAATTAATGCAAATACAAATATTTCCAACTTCATGGCAAGAAAAAACCCCCTGCAATTTCATTGATTTTCATTTAGTGCATATTTATTTCAGTATAATTACATGTGAATCCAATTATACACCCATGCAAATTAATGATGTATTTCATCTTTTATTTGATTCAATTTCATGTTATGTAAACTGATCTAGGGTTTTTTTTTGTGGTGGAAAATTTAAATTCTAATTAGACATATTCATTAAACTGTTTCAATATCCTGACTTTCATTTAAACGTTGCTCAAGCAATTATCCTTATGCGGTGAGCGGCTTTGATATCATTCTTACATAATCCTAGTTTTTTTTTAATTCAGGTGAACCCCTTGACATGCACATGCATCAGTGAGGACAAACGCTGGCTGGCTACTGGAGACAAGGGCAAGGACAGTATGGTCATCATCTGGGACACTTACACAGGGTCAGTATTTAATTAGGACACTTTCACTGGATTAATATCTAGGACACTTTCATCAGGATCAATATCTAGGACACTTTCAATGGGTCAGTATCGAGGACACTTTCAATGAGTCAATATCTAGGACACTTTCATTGTATCAATATCTAGGACACTTTCACTGGGTCAGTATCGAGGACACTTTCAATGAGTTAATATCTAGGACACTTTCACTGGATCAGTATCTAGGACACTTTCACTGGCTCAGTATCTAGGACACTTTCACTGGAACAGTATCTAGGACACTTTCACTGGAACAGTATCTAGGACACTTTCACTGGAACAGTATCTAGGACACTTTCACTGGAACAGTATCTAGGACACTTTCACTGGCTCAGTATCTAGGACACTTTCACTGGCTCAGTATCTAGGACACTTTCACTGCAATCTGATTAAAATACAGATCCTTACTATTACTATCGTGTGTAGGATCTGACAGCGACCAGTAGAAGGCATGTGCAGATGACCTTTGTATTCACCAATGAAATTGCTGCTTTCCAGATTCTGAAAGTGAAAAGCTAATTTCGATTTGTTTCTACAGCTGTCGTTAAACCAGAGTAAAGTAGCGAGAAACCTGAACGACCGTATACAAAAATGGTGGCACCTAGTTCAGCGGTCTCTACGCCAAGACGTGTGTTCTTTTTAGACATTATCTGTTTGATTTGTAGATTTTCATTTGTCCGAAAAAAACAACGCCCTGAATGATTTTCTCTTCTTCACTTTGATCCGCCGCCATTTTTGTTCATCTACCAAACAACGTTTTCAAGGTTCATTTTCATTGGCTGTTCATTTCCTAGATCTGGAAATAATAAAGGTCATCTGCACATGACCTTCTACTGGTCGCTGTCAGATCTTACACACAATAGTAATAGTTTTTTAATAGTTTTAATCAGATTGCATTCACTTGGTCAGTGTCTAGGACACTTTCCATGGGTCAATATTTAGAACACTTTCACTGGATTAATACTGCATCTATGATACCTACACAGTGTCAGTATCTAGGACATTTTCAATGAGTCAATATCTAAGACACATTCACTGGATCAATACTTAATCTATGATATTGACACAGTGTCTGTATCTCGGACACTTTCAATGTGTCAATATCTAGAACACTTTCACTGGATCAATATCTAAGACACATTCACTGGATCAATATCTAAGACACATTCACTGGATCAATATCTAAGACACATTCACTGGATCAATATCTAAGACACATTCACTGGATCAATATCTAAGACACATTCACTGGATCAATACTTTATCTATGAAACTTACACAATGTCAGTATCTAGGCCAATTTCAATGAGTCAATATTTAGGACACTTTAATAAGGTCAGTATCTAAAAGGACAATTACACAAGGTCAGTATCTAAGACACATTGGTGGACACTGGATCAATATCTAGGACACTTTCACTGGGTCAATATTTAGAAAACTTTCACTGGATCAATACCGTATCTATGATATTGACACAGTGTCTGTATCTAGGACACTTTCAATGTGTCAATATCTAGGACACTTTCAATGTGTCAATATCTAGAGCACTTTTAATGTGTCAATATCTAGAGCACTTTCAATGTGTCAATATCTAGAGCACTTTCAATGTGTCAGTATCTAGAACACTTACACTGGGTCTAGTATCTAGGACATTTTCACTGGATCAATACTGTATCTATGATATTTACACAGTATCAGTACATGTATCTAAGACACTTTCACCAAGTCATGATTTAGGACACTTTCATGGGGTCAATATCTAAGACCCTTAAGCTTTTCCTGGATTAATATCTAGGACACTTTTAATTGGTCAATATGTAGGACATGTACAATGGGTCAATATCTAGGACAGTTAATATGAAATTTTCACTGGGTCAATATCTGGGACACATAATCAGTTTTTTGAGATGCATACAGTGTATTAATTTCATTCAGAATCTCAAATGTTTTCACATTGTCAGTATCTACGAATGATTAAACCAAAAATCATGTTTCGATAATGCCTTAAATGGATATAAGTTTTAATTTTTTATTTGCTTTTGTATGAATTTGCCTCCATTAACATCTAAGGTCATTTCATGACCTACAGTGAAGATGATTCCCTGGTTCATTTAGTATCTGATTTAAAGCAATGGAAGTAAGATTTAAATTCTGTTATTTTTCAATCTTTAGAGTTCCTGTACAAACAATTTTTGATGATGACCAGGAGGGTGGAGTTGTTGCCATGGCGATGACCCCTGATGCTCGTTACCTAGCAACACTTAGTTCTGCAAAGAAGCAGGTGAGACTATATAGAGTCACTTTGTCTGATATTTTTTATAAATTATAATTATTCATCAAACAATAAAAACTGCGAATTTGTTTTCCCCATTATTTTTTGTTAGCTTACCTGGTCCATAGGCCCAAGGTGAGCTTATGCCATACAGTGGTGTCAGGTGTCCGTTGTCCGGCGTCCATCCGTCTGTCAACAATTGACTATCTAAACCGCTGATCAGAATTTAATCAAATTTTGTGGGAAGCATCCCTATGTGGCTGGAATTTGAATTTATGTAAATGATGGGACTGACCCACCACAGGCCTGAGGGGCGAGGCCAAAAGGGGTCAATTTGGCGATATTCATATTAACGACTTCTTCTCTGGATCTAGGCCATGTACAACATTCATATTTTAGTGGTAGCATCCCTGAGGGGCAGAGCCGAAAAGTGTCCATTTGGCGATATTCATATTAACGACTTCTTCTCTGGATCTAAGCAATGTAAAACATTCATATTTCATTGGTAGCATCCCTAGGTGTTGGGAATTCAAATTTATACAAATGATGGGACTGACCCCCAGGGGCCCGAGGGGCGGGGCCGAAAAGTGTCCATTTGGCAATATTCATATTAAAGACTTCTTCTCTGGATCTAAGCAATGTACACCATTCATATTTCAGTGGTAACATCCCTAGGTGTTGGGAATTCAAATTTATACAAATGATGGAACTGACCCCCAGGGGCCCGAGGGGCGGGCCGAAAAGTGTCCATTTGGCAATATTCTTAGTAACAACTTCTCTGGAATTAAGCCATGTACTACATTCATATTTCAGTGGTAGCATTTCTAGGTAGTAGGGATTCAAATTTATACAAATGATGGGACTGAACCCAGGGGCCTGAGGGATGTGGCCTAATAGAGTCCCTTTGGCAATATTCATATTAAATGACTTCTTCTCTAGATCTAAGCAATGTACAACATTCATATTTCATTGGTAGCATCCCTACATGGTAGGGATTCAAATTTATACAAATGATGGGGCTAACCCCTTAGGGGCCTAAGGGACTGGGCAATAACTCTTTGCCTGCGGTTGGCGGTCAGTGCCGCCCAGACATTTCTTACTGTCAGCCACTGCCGACAGGAGCTCCTGTCGTCCGTCTATCGTCCGTCAACATTTTCTTCAAATCGCAACTAGTCAAAAAGTCCTAATTAGATTTTGACCAAATTTGGTCAAAAGCATCCTTGGGGGGAAAAAGAACAGAAATAGCATAAATGGTGACTCTTACCAACAAAGGGCCAGATGGGTGGGGCCAAATAGGGGAAATAGAAGTAATTCCTTTAAATCGCTACTATAAGTCATAAAGTTATGAATGAAGTTTGATCAAATTTGCTCAGAAACATCCTTGGGGGAAGGGGACCAGATTTTGCATAAATGATGACTCTGACCCTCAAGGGGGCAGAGGGGTGGGGCCCAATAGGGGAAATAGAGATAATTCCTTTAAATCTCTTCTTGTCATAAAGTTTTGTTTGGACTTAAACCAGAGTTGGTCAGAAACATCCTTGGATAAGATGAACAGATTTTGCTTAAAAGGTGATGCTGACCCCTAAGGGGCCAGAGGGGTGGGGCTCAAAGGGGGAAATAGAGGTAAAACCTTTTAAATCACTACGTATCCTAAAGTTAAAATTAATTTTGACCTAATTTTGATCAAAGTGCTGAATGGATCTTTGGAAAATATTTAACCATGATTACCTATATACCAATGTATTCAGGTGAGCGATACAGGCCCCCTGGGCCTCTTGTTCTCCATGTACATCTTTCCTTTGTTCATATTTTGCCCCTGGTTTAATCAATTTTGAGTTCGGATTATGATTTTGTTATGGGTGGACGGGTGGTGCAGTGGATAGCGCACTTGCCTTTCACCAAGGTGGTTGGGGTTTGATTCCCCGACAGACGTGAAAAGGTATGGGGTTTTCTCTGGGTACTCCGGTTTCCTCCCACAATAAGACCCCTCACATGCTAACATCCGGTCCAACAAGAGTGATTAATATAAGTTGTATAACTCGTTTCATAATTGTTGTAAAAAAGATAAAGTTTATATTTATATTTTGTTAAGGCTTCTGTATTCTCTAATTTATTTTCATCCATTTAACCAATGGTATGATATAAATTTAAATGTTATAGACTTCTGAGAAAAATTTTTATGACAGAATCACCTGAGATGACATCGATAATGCAAGTTGAAAAAATGGAAATACATCGTAAATTTGAAATAAAACATCACAATTTTGTCTGGATTGCGAATCATCCGGATTGTCGAATCTTGCCCCCGACGATCGTTAGAGATCGTTTTACAAGCCTATACAAATTGTATACCTGGTAGGACTGTACATATATCATATGAAAGTGTGTTGAGTAACATAATTTGTTTATTGTATTGTAAATTTCCATGCAATTGGGAAATCATAGTATTTTATGAATAAAAGAGTTTGATAGTGTGTTTTTTGGTCATATTAACCACATTTTACTCATCTGATTCACAATTCACTGCATGTCTGTGAAGGTGAGTATTTGGTTGTTTCGACTTGCCTCCCTTGCATTGCACTCCAATTCTATTTTTAGCAACTTAGGGAAACACCTGCCAATCTGAATGTAGAATTTACAAGTACTGTTACTGATAGTTATTCGCAGTCAGAGTTTACTTAAAGCTCCAGAAGTGAGAGGTGTAAATATATTTAGGGGTAGCATCCCTAGGTGGCTGGGATTCACATTTATACAAATGATGGGGCGAACCCTCGGGGCCTGAGGGGCGGAGCAAAAAACTGGTAATTCAACTATATTTAAAAAAAAAAACAATTTTTTAATAATTTTCCTTAAGATCTTCCATTCGAATCAGAAAGCTAAGTGTTCAATTTACTGCATGGTAACATACTGTTGTGGCAGATCCCACACTGGATAATTATGTGTAATTTAACTTGCACATGAGTTACTGCCTCATTTACTGAAATCCAGGTGCACAATACAGGCTCTCTGGACCTCTTGTTTAATTTTTCTGTCCTTTTAGATACTTGCTATCTGGGACTGGACCGTGGACGGAGAAAACCCAATGTGTACAGCTGAGCTGAGTCCAAACTATGGAGTCCAAAACTTCATCAAGTTTAATGAAGAAGACATCCATTATCTAGTGACAAACAGTGACTCACAAGTTGTTTTCTACCACTGGGTAAGTGGTTTTTTATCTATTGCAGGAAGCCAAAGCTAAAAAAAAAGTTCTAGTACTGTTTACTGGCCCTGACACCAGACTACTATCAGTTAGTACTGTTTACTGGCCCTGACACCAGACTACTATCAGTTGGTACTGTTTACTGGCCCTGACACCAGGCTACTATCAGTTAGTACTGTTTACTGGCCCTGACACCAGGCTACTATCAGTTGGTACTGTTTACTGGCCCTGACACCAGGCTACTACCAGTTAGTACTGTTTACTGGCCCTGACACCAGACTACTATCAGTTGGTACTGTTTACTGGCCCTGACACCAGACTACTATCAGTTGGTACTGTTTACTGGCCCTGACACCAGACTACTATCAGTTAGTACTGTTTACTGGCCCTGACACCAGGCTACTATCAGTTAGTACTGTTTACTGGCCCTGACACCAGACTACTATCAGTTAGTACTGTTTACTGGCCCTGACACCAGGCTACTACCAGTTAGTACTGTTTACTGGCCCTGACACCAGGCTACTATCAGTTGGTACTGTTTACTGGCCCTGACACCAGACTACTACCAGTTAGTACTGTTTACTGGCCCTGACACCAGGCTACTATCAGTTAGTACTGTTTACTGGCCCTGACACCAGACTACTATCAGTTAGTACTGTTTACTGGCCCTGACACCAGGCTACTACCAGTTAGTACTGTTTACTGGCCCTGACACCAGGCTACTATCAGTTGGTACTGTTTACTGGCCCTGACACCAGGCTACTATCAGTTAGTACTGTTTACTGGCCCTGACACCAGACTGCTATCAGTTGGTACTGTTTACTGGCCCTGACACCAGACTACTATCAGTTGGTACTGTTTACTGGCCCTGACACCAGACTACTATCAGTTAGTACTGTTTACTGGCCCTGACACCAGGCTACTATCAGTTAGTACTGTTTACTGGCCCTGGCACCAGACTTCTATCAGTTAGTACTGTTTACTGGCCCTGACACCAGGCTTCTATCAGTTAGTACTGTTTACTGGCCCTGACACCAGACTACTTTTAGTTAGTACTGTTTACTGGCCCTGACACCAGGCTACTATCAGTTAGTACTGTTTACTGGCCCTGACACCAGACTACTATCAGTTAGTACTGTTTACTGGCCCTGACACCAGGCTTCTATCATTTAGTACTGTTTACTGGCCCTGACACCGGACTACTATCAGTTAGTACTGTTTACTGGCCCTGACACCAGGCTTCTATCAGTTAGTACTGTTTACTGGCCCTGACACCAGACTACTATCAGTTAGTACTGTTTACTGGCCCTGACACCAGACTGCTATCAGTTAGTACTGTTTACTGGCCCTGACACCAGACTACTATCAGTTAGTACTGTTTACTGGCCCTGACACCAGGCTACTATCAGTTAGTACTGTTTACTGGCCCTGACACCAGACTACTATCAGTTAATACTGTTTACTGGCCCTGACACCAGACTACTATCAGTTAGTACTGTTTACTGGCCCTGACACCAGGCTACTATCAGTTAGTACTGTTTATTGGCCCTGACACCAGACTACTATCAGTTAGTACTGTTTACTGGCCCTGACACCAGACTGCAATCAGTTAGTACTGTTTACTGGCCCTGACACCTGGCTTCTATCAGTTAGTACTGTTTACTGGCCCTGACACCAGACTTCTATCAGTTAGTACTGTTTACTGGCCCTGACACCGGACTGCTATCAGTTAGTACTGTTTACTGGCCCTGACACCAGGCTTCTATCAGTTAGTACTGTTTACTGGCCCTGACACCAGGCTTCTATCAGTTAGTACTGTTTACTGGCCCTGACACCAGGCTACTATCAGTTAGTACTGTTTACTGGCCCTGACACCAGACTGCTATCAGTTGGTACTGTTTACTGGCCCTGACACCAGACTACTATCAGTTAGTACTGTTTACTGGCCCTGACACCAGACTACTACCAGTTAGTACTGTTTACTGGCCCTGACACCAGACTACTATCAGTTAGTACTGTTTACTGGCCCTGACACCAGGCTACTATCAGTTAGTACTGTTTACTGGCCCTGACACCAGACTACTATCAGTTAATACTGTTTACTGACCCTGACACCAGACTACTATCAGTTAATACTGTTTACTGGCCCTGACACCAGGCTACTATCAGTTAGTACTGTTTATTGGCCCTGACACCAGACTACTATCAGTTAGTACTGTTTACTGGCCCTGACACCAGACTACTATCAGTTAGTACTGTTTACTGGCCCTGACACCGGACTACTATCAGTTGGTACTGTTTACTGGCCCTGACACCAGGCTACTATCAGTTAGTACTGGTTACTGGCCCTGACACCAGACTATTATCAGTTAGTACTGTTTACTGGCCCTGACACCAGGCTTCTATCAGTTAGTACTGTTTACTGGCCCTGACACCAGGCTTCTATCAGTTAGTACTGTTTACTGGCCCTGACACCAGGCTTCTATCAGTTAGTACTGTTTACTGGCCCTGACACCGGGCTACTATCAGTTAGTACTGTTTACTGGCCCTGACACCAGACTACTATCAGTTAGTACTGTTTACTGGCCCTGACACCAGGCTTCTATCAGTTAGTACTGTTTACTGGCCCTGACACCAGGCTTCTATCAGTTAGTACTGTTTACTGGCCCTGACACCAGACTACTATCAGTTAGTACTGTTTACTGGCCCTGACACCAGACTACTATCAGTTGGTACTGTTTACTGGCCCTGACACCAGACTACTATCAGTTGGTACTGTTTACTGGCCCTGACACCAGACTACTATCAGTTAGTACTGTTTACTGGCCCTGACACCAGGCTACTATCAGTTAGTACTGTTTACTGGCCCTGACACCAGACTGCTATCAGTTAGTACTTTTTACTGGCCCTGACACCAGACTTCAATCAGTTAGTACTTTTTACTGGCCCTGACACCAGGCTACTATCAGTTAGTACTGTTTACTGGCCCTGACACCAGACTACTACCAGTTAGTACTGTTTACTGGCCCTGACACCAGGCTACTATCAGTTAGTACTGTTTACTGGCCCTGACACCAGACTACTATCAGTTAGTACTGTTTACTGGCCCTGACACCAGACTACTATCAGTTAGTACTGTTTACTGGCCCTGACACCAGACTTCGATATTTTGACAGATACATGTCTGGTATGGGGCAAGTCAGCGTACTGCTAAATGAACAATTGGAAGTCTTTGACACTATTTGTTGTCAGAGAGTTTTCAGTTGCTGCAAAAATTGACAAGAAAAATCAACTGTAACGTTAACATAGCACGCACATTACATTTATTAATGGATTATCTATTAATCCAGATCTGCTCTTATTATCACCAGCAGCTGCTACATTCTGTCAGTAGAGTCCTCAGCTGTTGACAATCTTTCAAACTTTTCCACTTGAGCAAACTCAATTTTTGTCATAGGAGTCAACATGCTGTACTGATTGGGGCAAAAATGGATAATGTTGTTATTGTTTAGAAGAGTTCCGTACTGCTTTTTATGGTTTTTTTTTTTATATCAGTCACTCCCTGACACCAAACAGTGTCAAAGAATTCAATGAATTTCATAAATGGCTTCCTTTCCTTAATAAATGGGTCCTTCTGCATTACTAAGTTATACTCCTGCAGCAAAGTTAGTCGGGGTATATACTGGAATCAGTTTGTCCATCCGTCTGTCCGTCTATCACCTGTAGACACAACAATGTACCTGCTACTCCTCCTAAACTACTGAGGGCATTTCAACAAAACTTGGAGGCAATAATCCTTACACATTGTAAAAATCTGCCTAATATATATCCTGTTCACAAATTGTTTGGTTGCCATGGTAACCAGGTCACTATACTTTTTTGGGGGGGGGGGGGGGGGTTGTGAAGACAACTACTCATAAACATGTGAAATGATTCAAATGAAACTACACAGGAATATTAAGGACCATGCATAAATGTGCATGCAGGGTATTTTCTCCAGAAACTTTGGTTGCCATGGTAATCAAGTCAAAATACCCTAATTCTTGTTAAATACTAATTCTCCAGCACAACTCTAAGATTTTTAGGTTTTTGTTGGAAACTTTTGGCGAAACAACTCCTCCTAGCTAGTCAGTAAACCAAATTCAATGGAGTTTCACATGAATGTTTGGGACCATGTGTAGATATGCATGCACATTATTTTATGCAGAAATTTGGTTGTCATGGTAACCAGGGCACTATAAAGGAGTTTTTGTTTGAAATTTTTTGCTGGAAATTAGGGATAATGTGTATAGAGGTATCTGCAGATAAAAATATGTTCATCTTCAACAGTGCCTTATGAATGTTTTTTTTTGTAAAGGTGTAGGAGTGGGGGGGTATTGGCAATTTGCTTACAGTTCTAGTTTAAATGAGAATCCTGAAAATTAGTTGGGTTCTTTTCAGTTTCTATGCTTGAAAAGATATATACAGATGGTTTCAATGCAAACCCTAGCCTGCTGTCAAAATGTCTTGTGTCAGGGCCAGATCGAGGAAACACAGGCTACCAGCCAACCAACACTGCATGTTTTGAAACGAGGTTTTAAATGAACACTGTTGGAATCCAGAGTAGAATTTCTATGCCTCTACCAACTTTGTAAGGGAGAGGTTGGGCATTAAGGCTTTGTCTTTTCCATTATTCCATGTGTTGTATGAATGTTACAGAGTCAAAAACACATGGAATACTTCGCTCCACCACTGACTGATCAAGATTTCAACAAACCTGTTGGCCGTTACAGTCAGTCCATCTTCCAGCAGAACAGTTCCAGAGTGTACTCTGGAACATCCATTGGAAATCTTGTTGTCTGGGACAATAACAAACCGGTCACAAAATGTAAGTAAGAATTGTTTTGCTTGAGAGTGATTCTATGCATATTGGTGTACATATATTTATATAAAAAAATGTATGTGGTTAAACCTTGGTAAAATTGTCAATAAATGTCATTGCTATTTAAAATTTGCTGAAAATCTAAACTTTAATGAAAAGGGGTCTTACACTTTATGATCAATACTGTTTTGTTTTCAGTAAAGAGCATGGAGCTCTCAGCCAACAAAAAGGCACTCAAAATAATACGACTCCAGGACAGAGGGATCAACGTCCTTCAAACCACTGAAAAGTGAGAACTGTTTTTATAATGTTAAATCCAATCTATTTTCTATCCTCCATAAGTATAATTGTAATGTGAAAACATACAATTTTTCTATAGATTTTTTTTATAGAATTATCAAATCATCTAAACACATTGTAAATAATAAAGCTATGATGCCCTTCCTGGCACCAGACCTGGTAGTGACCCCTAACACATTGTAAATAATAAAGCTATGATGCCCTTCCTGGCACCAGATCTGGTAGTGACCCCTAACACATTGTAAATAATAAAGCTATGATGCCCTTCCTGGCACCAGACCTGGTAGTGACCCCTAACACATTGTAAACAATAAAGCTATGATGCCCTTCCTGGCACCAGATCTGGTAGTGACCCCTAACACATTGTAAATAATAAAGCTATAATGCCCTTCCTGGCATCAGACCTGGTAGTGACCCCTAACATATTGTAAATAATAAAGCTATGATGCCCTTCCTGGCACCAGACCTGGTAGTGACCCCTAACACATTGTGAATAATAAAGCTATAATGCCCTTCCTGGCACCAGACCTGGTAGTGACCCCTAACACATTGTGAATAATAAAGCTATAATGCCCTTCCTGGCACCAGATCTGGTAGTGACCCCTAACACAATGTAAATAATAAATCTATGATGCCCTTCCTGGCACCAGACCTGGTAGTGACCCCTAACACATTGTAAATAATAAAGCTATGATGCCCTTCCTGGCACCAGATCTGGTTGTGACCCCTAACACAATGTAAATAATAAAGCTATGATGCCCTTCCTGGCACCAGACCTGGTAGTGACCACTAGACATGAGCATATCAGAGATACATAAAAGGCCTACAGGTAAGCTGTACAAATTAAAGTTCAAAGGTCAGATGATTTTCATATCTCTTTTTGTATATCAGATTATGTATACCTACTATTTTTTTTATTTTGTTTTGTAATTTCTTTAATTTTGTTTATTTTCTTAGATACATTGTGGTTGGAGACATGGCTGGACATGTCAAATTCTTTGATGAAAGTCTGAAACTAGTACACTGGTGAGTAATTGTTTACTGTAACTAGTACACTGGTGAGCTAGTGTTTACTGTAACTAGAACACTGGTGAGTTAGTGTTTACTGTAACTAGAACACTTGTCAGCTAGTGTTTACTGTAACTATTACACTGGTGAGTTAGTGTTTACTGTAACTAGTACACTTGTCAGCTAGTGTTTACTGTAACTAGAACACTGGTGAGTTAGTGTTTACTGTAACTAGTATACTGGTGAGTTAGTGTTTACTGTAACTAGAACACTGGTGAGTTAGTGTTTACTGTAACTAGTACACTTGTCAGCTAGTGTTTACTGTAACTATTACACTGGTGAGTTAGTGTTTACTGTAACTAGTACACTGGTGAGTAATTGTTTACTGTAACTAGTATACTGGTGAGTTAGTGTTTACTGTAACTAGTACACTGGTGAGCTAGTGTTTACTGTAACTAGAACACTGGTGAGTTAGTGTTTACTGTAACTAGTACACTTGTCAGCTAGTGTTTACTGTAACTATTACACTGGTGAGTTAGTGTTTACTGTAACTAGTACACTGGTGAGTTAGTGTTTACTGTAATTAGTACACTGGTGAGTTAGCGTTTACTGTAACTAGTACACTGGTGAGTTAGTGTTTACTGTAACTAGTACACTGGTGAGTTAGTGTTTACTGTAACTAGTACACTTGTCAGCTAGTGTTTACTGTAACTAGTACACTGGTGAGTTAGTGTTTACTGTAACTAGTACACTTGTCAGCTAGTGTTTACTGTAACTATTACACTGGTGAGTTAGTGTTTACTGTAACTAGTACACTGGTGAGTAATTGTTTACTGTAACTAGTACACTGGTGAGTTAGTGTTTACTGTAACTAGTACACTGGTGAGTTAGTGTTTACTGTAACTAGTACACTGGTGAGCTAGTGTTTACTGTAACTAGTACACTTGTCAGCTAGTGTTTACTGTAACTATTACACTGGTGAGTTAGTGTTTACTGTAACTAGTACACTGGTGAGTAATTGTTTACTGTAACTAGTACACTGGTGAGTTAGTGTTTACTGTAACTAGTACACTGGTGAGTTAGTGTTTACTGTAACTAGTACACTGGTGAGCTAGTGTTTACTGTAACTAGTACACTGGTGAGTTAGTGTTTACTGTAACTAGTACACTGGTGAGTTAGTGTTTACTGTAACTAGTACACTGGTGAGCTAGTGGTTACTGTAACTATTACACTGGTGAGTTAGTGTTTACTGTAACTAGTACACTGGTGAGTAATTGTTTACTGTAACTAGTACACTGGTGAGTTAGTGTTTACTGTAACTAGTACACTGGTGAGTTAGTGTTTACTGTAACTAGTACACTTGTCAGCTAGTGTTTACTGTAACTAGTACACTGGTGAGTTAGTGTTTACTGTAATTAGTACACTGGTGAGTTAGTGTTTACTGTAATTGGTACACTGGTGAGCTAGTGTTTACTGTAACTAGTACACTTGTCAGCTAGTGTTTACTGTAACTAGTACACTGGTGAGTTAGTGTTTACTGTAATTAGTACACTGTTGAGCTGGTGTTTACTAAAACTAGTACACTGGTGAGCTAGTGTTTACTGTAATTAGTACACTGTTGAGCTAGTGTTTACTGTCACTAGTACACTGGTGAGCTAATGTTTACTCAGAGTTTTACATCCCTTTTTGGTTTTGAGATTTCATTTGACCTCATTATTTGAATATTCAGGGTCCTAGATACATATTTGTGGGTTCTCATAATCATCATTTTCAGTATATTGCTGTAACTCTTATACATCATTGAAATTTGGAAACTGGATTCTTTGTCATTTCAGGGGGTCATAATACATCCCTATGATATATATTTGTGCCCTTTCACTTTTCATCCAATTTCAATAATATTTGTTAGAGTTATCCCCTTAATGTAGAAATTATGTCAACTATCTAGTAAGGTATTGAAGCAATATTTCTTGAAATCGGCACATCACATCCTGATAAAAACTCCATCTTTACTAATCAGTAGTTTTTATTGAATGATCAATGTGTTATGTAGTTGCATTTCATTTGCAGATTTCAACCCTTATAGGATTTACTATGCTTTATGCGAAATTTAAGAGCCATTATATCTCTAACAAGTTTCTGTTTTTAGCTTACCCAAAGTTCAAGATCATTTATGTATAATCTACCAGCATCTGCGGGGAGTATTTTCACAAAACTTCACAAATACGTGATATATGAAGATGTGCATGCAGCTGTTTAAATTCCAAAATTTTGGTGGCCATGGTAGCTGGTCACTATCAACAAGTGTTTCTTGTCTGGACAACTCCCCTTAACGTGTGGACCAATATTCACAAAACTTCACAGGAATGTTAGGGAACATGTGAAGATGTGCATGTAGCTGTTTAAATTTCAAAATTTTGGTTGCCATGGTAACTGGTGACTATTTACCAAAAACAGTATTCATGGTAACTTTATGTTTTGTTTTTAAAGGTATCAAGATTTTCACCTTGGACCAATCACATCAGTCTCATTTGCATACAACGCTGATTTCCAAGCAGTGTACGTATACCAAAACTATGCTTCAAACTTTATAACTATCAATTGTAATTAACATGTATTTTCGTGATTTTAAATTCATTCAACTTATGAATTCCAAAGGCCAAATGTGTCCAGGAAATTTTGCCTGTCCAGTTGATTACATATGATTAAAAACAAAGTGCTTTGATTTACAAAATTTTACTTCTAGAGCTAAAGATGGAACAAACTATCCTCCAGATGCAACTATTGAGGCCAAAAAATTTGTCATAAAAGATTTTGTGGTGGGCAGCAGTATTGCCATTGTTGGAAGTATAACAGCAGATGGCACCAAGGTCAAGGTTGGTAATAAACAAACTAACATCAGCACTGTAGCACTCCGACAAACATTGTACTGTCACACAATTTAAATGATATTGTGTTTTATAAATGTATCAACACTTTATACATCCTTGAAATCCAGGGGTTACACTCAACTACACTCTCTACACCCCTGGAACATTGTCATGGCAAAACTGAAGGCTCTGTAAACCTGACAGATTGTTCGGCTTATGTCTTTTGAAAATTACAAAGTAGCCGCAACCGACTTCAAAGCTTATCAAGAAAATCTTTTGATGTACATCAAAGAGTCAAATCAGTCTCCTTGTCTCGTCAACAAGGTGGTGCACACAGAGCCTTCAGTTTTGCTATGACATGTCCAGGGGTGTAGAGTGCAGATGAGTATAACTCCTGGATATAGAGGATGCACTTTATGTAGGAAATGGTGAGTTTAAAAGAATGCAATGTAGGCAGAGAGTACTAAAGGCCTGAATAAGACCCAGAACTGCCCTGAATGATTTGAGATTTACCTGAATAGGTTTGGTTTCTAACTTTCCTTAAGGTCAACTGAATGCACTGTACTGGTACTATTAGAGTTACCGGAATAGACCTGGTTACTCCAAAGGTTTTTAATTAACTTGACACTATTCTCAAAATCAGATTAGTTCCAAGATTAAGTGATAGTAAAATGAAATGTGTAATTTCTGTAACAGTTATGTATAAACTATTATACTTAGAAATCATATTCTTCATTTAAAACAGTGTACAATTTAAAGAAAATTAAATAAAGTATGTGTTTTTAGCAATGTTGAAATTTAAGAAATGATCATTGATGATGTTAGCATTGTCTATCTTTCCTTTAATTGTTTGATTGTTTCAAATTTAAAATGAAAAAATTCTAAAGTAAACGGTAATTGAAGCCATTTAAACTTTACTTTACCAGGTGATACACAGAGAACATGATGCAGCTATCCATGCTCTAACAGCTCATCCCAGACTGTAAGTTACCTCCCCTGTCACCATGTACTATATTACAAACAACCACAGACAATATTGGTAACTTCCCCTGACATAAACTCATCCCAGACTGTAAGTTACCTCCCCTGTCACCATGTACTATATTACAAACAACCACAGACAATATTGGTAACTTCCCCTGACATCAACTCATCCCAGACTGTAAGTTACCTCCCCTGTCACCATGTACTATATTACAAACAACCACAGACAATATTGGTAACTTCCCCTGACATCAACTCATCCCAGACTGTAAGTTACCTCCCCTGTCACCATGTACTATATTACAAACAACCACAGACAATATTGGTAACTTCCCCTGACATAAACTCATCCCAAACTGTAAGTTACCTCCCCTGTCACCATGTACTATATTACAAACAACCACAGACAATATTGGTAACTTCCCCTGACATAAACTCATCCCAGACTGTAAGTTACCTCCCCTGTCACCATGTACTATATTACAAACAACCACAGACAATATTGGTAACTTCCCCTGACATCAACTCATCCCAGACTGTAAGTTACTTCCCCTGTCACCATGTACTATATTACAAACAACCACAGACAATATTGGTAACTTCCCCTGACATCAACTCATCCCAAACTGTAAGTTACTTCCCCTGTCACCATGTACTATATTACAAACAACCACAGACAATATTGGTAACTTCCCCTGACATAAACTCATCCCAGACTGTAAGTTACTTCCCCTGTCACCATGTACTATATTACAAACAACCACAGACAATATTGGTAACTTCCCCTGACATCAACTCATCCCAGACTGTAAGTTACCTCCCCTGTCACCATGTACTATATTACAAACAACCACAGACAATATTGGTAACTTCCCCTGACATAAACTCATCCCAGACTGTAAGTTACCTCCCCTGTCACCATGTACTATATTACAAACAACCACAGACAATATTTGTAACTTCCCCTGACATCAACTCATCCCAGACTGTAAGTTACCTCCCCGGTCACCATGTACTATATTACAAACTACCACAGACAATATTGGTAACTTCCCCTGACATAAACTCAACCCAGACTGTAAGTTACTTCCCCTGTCACCATGTACTATATAACAAACAACCACAGACAATATTGGTAACTTCCCCTGACATCAACTCATCCCAGACTGTAAGTTACTTCCCCGGTCACCATGTACTATATTACAAACAACCACAGACAATATTGGTAACTTCCCCTGACATCAACTCATCCCAGACTGTAAGTTACCTCCCCGGTCACCATGTACTATATTACAAACAACCACAGACAATATTGGTAACTTCCCCTGACATCAACTCATCCCAGACTGTAAGTTACCTCCCCTGTCACCATGTACTATATTACAAACTACCACAGACAATATTGGTAACTTCCCCTGACATCAACTCATCCCAGACTGTAAGTTACCTCCCCGGTCACCATGTACTATATTACAAACAACCACAGACAATATTGGTAACTTCCCCTGACATAAACTCACCCCAGACTGTAAGTTACCTCCCCGGTCACCATGTACTACAGTGTACCATTGACCTATCACCACCATACCGCCATCCGCCATATTCATTTTAAAAAAACGTCCTGAATCGCTATATATTTCCCTTGACGATATCGCAATTTTGTTCTGTTTCTTGGCGATCGAGGAACTCTTTAGTGTTTTATTTATAGACATAAGAATATTTCTAGTTTTCACACGCGCAACTTGTATTGTACATGTACAGGTACGATTTAATGATTTTCTGTTCTTCAGTTAGATCGATATTCGGTTGTTTTATGTCACATCCAAACACACTTATGACCTGGTTTGTATCAAAAAGCATGACTGATTTCTATTGACTTTGTGTTCTTATAGCGTATGGTATTCATTATGAATGTTTAGCTTCGTCAGTCGAGATGGAACTCCCAAGATGAAAGTATGTACTGTATATTAGATCATTGTCCGAATTATTTCTCATAAGGTTCGACAGCTAATAACAGATGACATGCGACAAAAGCAGATCAATGAATTTTTTCAGAAATCAGATTTGTGACAATATACACAAATGTAGATAAATTGCTCAGCTTGTATTTAATAAGACGTAATGTAATGTAATACGTTATAACATTTCATGGAAATGTAATTTTTATTAGCTCACCTGGCTCGAAGGGTCTCTGAGCTTATGCAATGGCGCGGCGTTCATTGTCCGTCAACATTTTCTTTAAATTTCAACTAGTCATAAAGAACTTCGATGATTTTAACCAAATTTGGTCAGAAACATCCATGGGAGAAGGGGAACATATTTTGCATAAATGGTGACTCTGTTTCCCAAGGGGCCAGAGGGACGGGGCCATATAGGGGAAATAGAGGTAATTTTTTTAAATGGCTACTTGTCCAAAAGTTTTAAATGGATTTTGACCAAATTTTGTCAGAAACATCCTTGGGGAAGGGGAACAGATTTTGCATTAATGATGACTTTGACCCTCAAGAAGCCAGAGGGATGGGGCCCAATAGGGGAAAAAGAGTTATTTCCTTTAAATCGATACTAGTCATCAAGTTATGAATGGATTGTGTCCAAATTTGGTAAGAAACATCCTTGGGAGAAGGGGAACATATTTTGCATAAATGGTGACTCTGTTTCCCAAGGGGCCAGAGGGACGGGGCCATATAGGGGAAATAGAGGTAATTCTTTTAAATCGCTACTAGTCCAAAAGTTTTAAATGGATTTTGACCAAATTTTATCAGAAACATCCTTGGGGAAGGGGAACAGATTTTGCATTAATGATGACTTTGACCCTCAAGAAGCCAGAGGGATGGGGCCCAATAGGGGGAAAAGAGTTAATTCCTTTAAATCGATACTAGTCATCAAGTTATGAATGGATTGTGGTCAGAAACATCCTTGGGGGAAGGGGAACAGGTTTTTGCATAAATGGTGACTGACCCAAAAGAGGCCAGAGGGGCAGGGCCAATAAGGGAAATAGAGGTAATTCCTTTAAATCGCTACTTGTCATAAAGTTTTGATTGCATTTTGCCCAATTTGGTCAGAAACACCCTTGGGTGAAGGGGGAACAGATTATGCATAAAAGATGATGCTGACCCCTAAGGGGCCAGGCTTATAAAGGGAAATTGAGGTAAAGCCTTTTAAATTATTACATGTCCTAAAGATAAAATGGATTTTGACCAAAGTACTCAATGAATACACTCTGTTTCCCAAATAACATCACCAATTTTATCATCCCTAATGTAGGAGTTCATGTTTCAACCTGCTGTGGTCAAAAACTAGGTCACCATTACTATAATAGAAATTGATAAAAATTTGAAACTAGGTCACTATTACTAAAATAGAAATTGACAGAAATTTGGACATCCCCTTTCTACAGACTGCATTTCATAACTGATTGGCATGAAACTTCACAAAAGTGTCCACAATTATCATCGCTTGTGTGAGTTCACATTTCAAATTTTTCATGGTAAAAACTAGGTCACCGTTACTTTAAATAGAATTTCCCCGCCATCATTAAAGTAACATTTACTGTTGACAAATAACGACTCATAAAAAACATGTCATCTAATCACTGAACATTTTCCTTTTTACAATGTTGAAGTGCGAGGGTATTAGTATTGTCTGCAATGCCTTGTTTTGATTTTGCTATTTAGTGATTTGATGATGTAGATCATTAACGTACGTAGTAATTAAGATAATGAATACAGGTGTTTTCAGAGCTATTGTAAGGTACTGATGCTGCCTAGTGTATGTACCTATAGGGACAGATAAGTTACTTATAGGGAGAATAATCAATCTGATTTAAATAATATATCTTGATCTCCGCGCCGTTCCGTAATCTTCTCTCTGCTGCATTAAGATTTTAGAAAATCCCATAGGGGGTCATGTCCCGTTGACCTTTTGCATTAGCCAATCAAATTACTACTTTCAGAATCATGACAGTGAAATTTTGAGGCGACAAAGCTTGCATAATCACATTTGTCCCTTTAGTCATTTCGTCACCAAAAAGTTCATGTGGAATAATGTGACGAAATGGCTTGCTGCAAGATGACAGGTCATTGGAAAATTATTTTAGTGTTAAGTAAAGAGGCAACAAAGGTCATCTGAACGTGACCTCTTATGGGATGTTGTCAGATCCTTGTATAACGGAGTGAGATCAAGGATCTGTATTTTAATCAGTTTGGGAGAATAATTAACCTGTATTTCAGTTTAAGATATTTCTATTTATCACACAATTGGTCTGTTATTTAATGAATTTCCTTGTGTAGTACTTTTGCATATACATGTAACTATAGTTAGTTACATATACTCCAGTGCAAATTTGATTGGCTGTAAGTTTCAATTGTTGTTATTGTGATGTCACATCAAGGACAATTCCATGACGTCATTGACTTCTGCACTGGAGCCAAATGGCAGTATTTTACTTCTCATTTGTGTATAAAAATAGACGTTTAACAGGAATGAAATAACCACAAGTTTTGATCTTGTGATGAAAAACATCTTACATTCTTATACATTCCATTGAGATTTATGAATCTTGTCAAAGACTTTTCAAGCTAGTTTGCCAAAGGCTCGCTAAGTTGAAAAATTCATACACTCATTTCATAAATCTCATGGAAACTCATGTAAGATTCTATATATTTAGTGTAAATAATATAATATAATGAATTCCCTTTTTTCCAGACCCTACATTGTAATAGGGAGTTACTCAGGGCTTCTGAAGATATGGGATTATGAAAAGAAGTAAGTACATCTTGATTAATGTTCAATAATGATATACCATGCCATAATGGAAAAGGGAATTCAGTAATCTAATTCTTCCCTACAAATCTGTTCAATGATCTTGGGTGCTGTGTGGTTACAATTTCTTTTAAGTAATATTATATGCTTGGCAGTGTCATAATGATCATATTTTCCCAATATACTTTATAGTACTTTAAATTTGTGACATCACTTTTTCATGTTTTTGTTCACAGAACATATTTGTGGGACTTTTAATTTACACTCATTTTGGATACTACCGGGATCATTATATATCATGATGAATTTATACAACTATTGTTGAGTTACATTTCCCAGTTTATGATACGATACATTTACAATCATAATCATACTTTTCCATAATGTCAGAGATGTACTAAATATTTCGCCCCATGATTTTAGTTTTAACGCAAATAAAGCGAAGGTTTAACTCCTGTGAAATATAACAGCTGTGTAGTAATAATAACTGATGTTAGAATTTGATTGTATCTATCAATGTTTAATTCTGTATTGCTATTAAGTGTGTTTGATTTAATTGATGTAATGAACCATGATCGATGATCAATATTCTTATAATTTTTTCCATAAACAAATATCTAATGCTCTGTAATTTTTGTAACTCCAAACTTAAAACAATATTTCAGAACAAAAGAGAATTAAACTGGATTATACGTTCTGAAGGCTGTTAAAGTTTACATTGTCCTGTTTGAAGTTTTGATTTTTTGTTAGATTTCTTTTAATTCAAAATTAAATACAGTGTATATCAATGCTGGATTTGTAATTGTTTTTCAATACATCAATATTTATATTGAACTTAAAGTGTGTTATGGTTACATTCTCTGTGTAAAAAACAACTTTTAAAAACAACTGTTTGACAAATTTATGCCATAAAATTTAATTACAGACAAGTTATGGTTACCAGAATGTTTGAAAAAGGAAATCTGATTCGCTGCTGCTCTTATGATCCCAAAGGAGCTTACATTGGTAAGTCCATTTAAAAAAGAAAACTAACTGTTGGAGCATGATTTTGGTTCAGTAACTTGATTTAAAACTGCAATTTGTAAATCTGAAGCAAATAAAGAAAATGATGTCAATTCTAAATTATTCCAATCATTGCTTTTTGTCTATTGCTGCTTTATGTGTTTAGTCATCAGGTTTTATAATGATCTTTATTTTTTTTTTATTCAGCTGTTGGTTTTGTGAATGGTTCAGTGAGGATATTGGATTCCATAACGCTGAAGGATGAAATTGCTGAACCCTTCCGATATGCTCGAGATGCTATCACACATATTGCTTTCTCCCATGATTCAAAGTTCATAGCCACTGCTGTGAGTACTGAAGTTTGACACTTTGATAACTGCCCTCCTCCAAACAAAGTAAATAAAAATCCCCCTGTCAGTACTTGTCCATCTGTTCGTCAGTATTAGTCCATCTGTCCGTCAGTTCCTATCCATCTGTCCATCAGTACTAGTCCATCTGTCCATCAGTACTTGTCCTTCTGTCCGTCAGTACTTGTCCATCTGTTCATCAGCACTTGTCCATTTGTCCACCAGTACTTGTCCTTCTGTCCATCAGTACTTGTCCATCTGTCCATCAGTACTTGTCCATCTGTCCATCAGCACTTGTCCATCTGTCAACAGTACTAGTCCATCTGTCCATCAGTACTTGTCCAACTGTCTGTCAGTACTAGTCCATCTGTCCATCAGTACTTGTCCTTCTGTCCGTCAGTACTAGTCCATCTGTCCATCAGTACTTGTCCATCTGTTCATCAGCACTTGTCCATCTGTCCATCAGTACTTGTCCTTCTGTCCATTAGTACTTGTCCATCTGTCCATCAGCACTTGTCCATCTGTCCATCAGTACTAGTCCATCTGTCCATCAGTACTTGTCCATCTGTCCATCAGTACTTGTCCATCTGTCCATCAGTACTAGTCCATCTGTCCATCAGTACTTGTTCATCTGTCCATCAGTACTTGTCAATCTGTCTGTCAGTACCAGTCCATCTGTCCATCAGTACTTGTCCTTCTGTCCGTCAGTACTAGTCCATCTGTCCATCAGTACTTGTCCATCTGTTCATCAGCACTTGTCCATCTGTCCACCAGTACTTGTCCTTCTGTCCATTAGTAGTTGTCCATCTGTCCATCAGTACTTGTCCATCTGTCCATCAGCACTTGTCCATCTGTCCATCAGTACTAGTCCATCTGTCCATCAGTACTGTACTTGTCCATCTGTCCATCAGTACTTGCCCATCTGTCCATCAGCACTTGTCCATCTGTCCGTCAGTACTAGTCCATCTGTCCATCAGTACTTGTCCTTTTGTCCGTCAGTACTAGTCCATCTGTCCATCAGTACTTGTCCTTCTGTCCGTCAGTACTTGTCCATCTGTTCATCAGCACTTGTCCATCTGTCCATCAGTACTAGGGTTGTCAAAGATTAATTGGTTAACCTTCATAATGTCAGTAACCAGTCAATCACAAATTTTAGAAATGTTTATATCAATACATGATTTGTGTCTAGTTCATCAATTTCGCTCGACAGTTTCGCTTGGGTTATCTCCCTTTCAAAAGTGACCTTGACCTTTATTTAAGGTCACAAGGGTCAAATCTGTTAAAACCTTTAAACGACTTCTTCTTAAATACCAAAAGCCCTAGACGCATGACATTTTGCTGAAAGGTTCCTTGGATGAAGCCTGACAAAGTTTGCAAAAAGAAATGACCTTGATGTATCTTCAAGTCACTAGGATCAAATCTGTTAAAACATTTAAACGACTTCTTCTAATTAACCAGAAGACCTAGAAACATGATATTTGGATGAATCATGACAAAGTTTGCAAAAAGAAATGACCTTGACCTATAGTCAAGGTCACAAGGGTCAAATCTGTTAAAACCTTCAAATGACTTCTTCTGAAATACCAAAAGCCTTGGCTGAAAGGTACCTTGGATGAAGCCCGACAAAGTTTGAGGAAAGAAATGACATTGACCTATATTCAAGGTCACAGGGCTCAAATCTGTTAAAACCTTTAAACAACTTAATTCCTCTGATTAACCAAAAGACCTAGAGACATGATATTTGGCTGGTAGCTTCCTTGGAAGAAGCCAAGCAAAATTTGCAAATAAAAATGACATTGTCTTACAAAGTCACAGGGGTAATATATGTTTAAACCTTCAATGTTGTTCTGAATGTCTTACAATAATAGATTTTAGGCGACTTTAGGGTTACATTATAATATAAGTCAGAGATTGATACCAGGTGAGCGATGCAGGCCCATTGGGCTTCTTGTTAAATGGAACGACTTTAATCAACATTACATATACTCATCCAGTTAAAATAAGTAATATTTACATTTGTTCTGCATCCTGCCACTGAAATGCATTAGGAAGGCAAATGTTTTAATGAGACTATACTAGCATTTATTTATGTCAACATTGTCAATCTGTTGTGACATCATCAATTTTAATGTTGTCATCACTTGATTTGTGGTTCAACAACTGTTTAAAATAAGTAAATAAAACATGATATCTGTATCTAAATGTAAATATAAATAATGAATATTTTAGCAAATATTTTGTCCAGTTTCCTCAATTATTACTCATTCATCCCTGGAGATGCATTTGAACTCTTCCAATTTAAATGTTAGTTCTTTATTAGATTTAAGGGGTAACATTTTCCTCAATTATTATCAAATATTTTCCCATTACAATATATTTATTTTTGGTTCAACAATTTGTTTTCAATTTCAACAGGATGCAGAGTTTACGATGACGCTATTCAAGCAACAAAGAGGTGGTGAGGAGCCTTATCAATACCTGGGCCGGTACCGCGCCCACTACAAACCAGTCAAGGACATCATGTTTGGTGTCCACCTGGACACGGACCAGCCTCGCCTACTTTCACTGGGAATGGACAGAGTTCTGGTAATCTTAGCTTACATCAAACATACACAAATTAACATAAAACAAAACATTTACAAAAAACATAAAACAAAACAAAAACAAATTAACATAAAACAAAACATTTACAAAAAACATAAAACAAAACAAAAACATAAACGTATAAAAACCATAATCATTAAACAAAACATAAACATATAAACAGAAAACAATATACAAACACTATGAATGAATGTAATGGCATGTGAGTTTTAACTGAACACCAACAAAAGAGTTTGTTTATAAAAGTTGACATTATTAGTGTTACTTGATCCTAATGTGGTAGGGGAGATAACTCGTGTAAAAGTCGTAGCTGTCTGTCGTTGATGTATTAAAAATGTGGGGCAGTATCACTTGCTTTAACACTAAATAGAACACCCCCTCGTACGGATTTGAAGTATGGATGCTGTCGTTTAAAATGCACTCCGTCAGAGTCATTCAACTGTCCCAAATCTAACATTCTGTCGTGTTGCCAGAATTTGCAGAAAATACTTCCAGCTAGGGTGGTACAAAGTCTGTCATTGATTTCTTTGACTCTCTGGTTATACTGTATGACATCAACATCGCCTTTGTAAAAACGTGTTTTCTGGCGGGGGAATAGTTCAAATACTACGACGTATTTAAAGAAGGGAGCAGCAAACAACTGATCTAACAACAAATTAAAGTTGTTGAAAACAACGTCGGGGGTTTGGTCTGGACGACTGAGGTCATTCCCCGCTATCTGTGAACAAATTACGTCAGGTCGATAGAAGAATACATCGTCCATGTGCCGTCGTAATGTGTCGATTGTCCCGCCTGAATAGTCAACCATTTGTAGCTTGTGAGAATTTTGTCGAAAACCTAGATTGGTTGTGGAAGGCTGATCTTCACAATATTGCCCTAAGCGGTGGACGAGGCTATGTCCCCACACTAACACAGTCTTGTTCGACATCGTCATGATGTGAAAAAACACACACGTTGAAGTATAACCTACTTACGTACCGGAGGATATTTAAAGAAAAAACATCTACTCTCCTTGTCTTTGGTGGTGATGTGCTGTCTGTAAGCAGACGTCCTTCTGTTAGGCTTGGTTTACCGCCATGTTGGTTTGTTATTGTTTTTAGGGTCACTGCCTCCGACGCATGGAAAGCTTCACAGCTCCACAAACAAACACTTCTGGACGATCTTATATTCACCCGATGTAAAATCGGTAACGTCAAAATAAGGACATTTGAAACTTCGACTTAACGACAAGCACAAAACGTGTAAAATTCACAATTTAACGATAATGTCTTATAAAAAATGGCGATCTTCTGAAAATTTCTTTTGATAATGATGATGTGCGCACCAATGAGCGCTGACCTCTGATCTCTGAACCCGTATGTGACGCTTACCAAATATGGACAAGAGGGCGTGGCTAACCCACCAATTGTAGACAGATACCAAAATAGAAATACGACTGGCCCGCTAACGTAAACAAATACAAATTCAGAAAAGATATGGCCAGTGCGAGCAAAAACATGTTTGTTTGTTACAAACTGTCATAAAAGAAAAGAAAACAAATTAATATACATACCAGGTAAAAAAATTGATACAATTTGGAAAAAAAAAAAAATTTAATTGATTCTTTTTCAAGCCGCTCTTGGCAGAGCCTGGAGGCTTTTTGTTTTTGTTTGGGGTGTGGACAATTTCCGTTGTACCTGAGCGCCTGATGCTCTGTATCTGTTACGTCACAATATAATCATGCTCTGTAGTGAAGGTGAAGTATCGAAACAGAAAGTAAGAAGCTATGCAACTCGGTGCTCTTATAATGAAGTGTTCTGTTGTACTTTCACCACACAAAAAACTGCATATTACTTGTTTTATTAAAGTTCGTTGAACAGTTGTTACGGCATTAGCGTCAAGGCCTAATGATCGTCCCTAGTGATGACCGCCATCTTGAAAAGCATGTTTGCTCTGTATCTGTTACGTCATGCTCTGTCAGTAGTGAAGTATCGTAAACAGAAAGTAGGAAACTTCTTCTTATATGAAGTGTTCTGTTGTACTTTCCCCACATAAACAAATGCATCTAACTGGTTTTAAATGTCTTGTACACAGTCAGGTTGTCAGGAGTCTGCTGTGGTGATCGTTGTGGTTGATAGAATGTTTGATTCAAGTAGTTGACTTTGTGACCTGAAAGCGTTTTAATGATGCAGGTCTATCATTGGAATTCCCATTTATTTTGGTTCACTTCAGCAAATAAAATGATATTTCAGTTTATAAATCTCACTTCGTTGATAAATCATGACAGCTATAAAACATTGGAAGATGCAAGTAGCATACCATATACATAGATGATACATGTTGCAAATGGTGACGCAATTTGCCTGCCGTGCTTAGGTCGAAATGGCGATTACCGGTCAACTGTACTCTAGATCTAACTGTTCCTGAAAGTTGAGCAAAACAATGATTTGCTTTCTTTTGACACACTTCTGGTAACAACGTAATATATTTCATGTATTCATTTACGAAATTAAGTCAATTTAGAAACATGACACGGCCGTCCTTCAACAAGAATTCACATTTTTTTTTTATCTAAGAAAGCTTCCTTACCTATGTTGACAATCTGTTAATTGTCTGTTTCTATATGAAACAAAATATTAACAACCTATTTCAGGTTATCATCTACTTTGCTGATATTGTAAGAAGTGACTTGCCTCAGTACAAAGCTCTCATAATAAAAATGGTATGAAAGCAGTTGCAGGGGTCAGTTTATTAAAGAAAATCAGAAAATAGACTTTGATTAATATTTATATCAGACTGTACAATGTTGTTGTAGGTGGAGTATGACCTTGAAAACAGTGAACAAGATGACATTCGCATCTCAAGCACAGACAGGATAGAGCAGAGCGCTATCCCACAATGCATGGCCTGGTATCCACCAATAACAAAAGAGCATTTTATAGTCACAGCCAATGATCAGGTGGGTTTCCTTGAATGAAGATTTTCCTTTTTCCTTCAAACTAATACAAGTGACACTATTTTACTAATTTTTAGGTCACCTGGCCCGAAGGGCCGGTGAACTTATGTCATGGTGCGGCGTCCATCATCCGTCTGTCAACTTTTCCTATAAATTCCTACTAGTCCTGAACCGCCCAACAGAATTTGACCAAATTTGGCCAAAAACATCCTTGGTTGAAGGGGATTCAATTTTGTATAATTGGTTGGTCTGACCCCTCTGGGGCCTGAGGGGAGGGGCCCCAATAGGGAAAATAAAGTAAATTGTTTAAAATCCTTCTTCTTCTGTAGGAATGACAGGATATTGTCCAAATTCGGTCTGAAGTAACCTTGAGTTAAGGGGATTCAATTTTGTATAAATGGTTGGTCTGACACCCCTGGGGCCTGAGGGGCGGGGCCCAATATGGGAAATAGAGGAAAGGCCTTTTAAATCCCTACTTGTCATAAAGTTTTGAATTGTTTTAAACCAAATTTGGTCAGAAACATCCTTTGGGGGAGGGGAACAGATTTTGTATAAATGGTGACTCTGACCCCCCTGGGGCTGGAGGGGCGGGATCCTAATAGGGGAAATAGAGGACGACTTTTAAATCCCTACTAGTCATAAAGTAATGAATGGTTTTGAACCTTTGGTAAGAAACAGTCTTTGGGGGAGGGGAACAGATTTTGTATAAATGCCGACTCTGACCCCCTGGTGCCTGAGGGGGGCGGGGCCAAATAGGGGAAATAGAGGAAAAGCCTTTTAAATCCCTACTAGTCATAAAGTTTTGAATGGTTTTAAACCAAATTTGGTCAGAAACATCCTTTGGGGAGGGGAACAGATTTTGTATAAATGGTTGGTCTGACTCCCCTGGGGCTGGAGGGGCGGGATCCTAATAGGGGAAATAGAGGACGACTTTTAAATCCCTACTAGTCATAAAGTAATGAAAGGTTTTGAACCTTTGATAAGAAACATTTTTTGGGGGAGGGGAATAGATTTTGTATAAATGGCGACTGACCCCCCCTGGTGCCGGAGGTAGCGGGGCCAAATAGGGAAAATAGAAGAAAAGACTTTTTAATCCCTGCTAGTCATAAAGTACTGAATAGATTTGAACCAAATTTGGTCAGAAACATCCTTTAGGGAAGGGAAACAGATTTTGTATAAATGGGGCCAGAGGGGCGGGGCCAAGTAGAGGAAAAACATTTTAAATGCCGACTTGTTTTATGTACTAAATAGATTTGAACTAAAGTTGGTAGAAACATCCTTTAGGGGAGGGGAACAGATTTTGTGTAAATGGTGCTTCTGACCCCCAGGGGCCAGAGGCCCAATAGGGGAAATACAGGAAAATGATTTTAAATCGCTGCTTGTTTAAGTTGGTTTTGGTTGTGATCCCCACCCTATAACAATATACAAAATGTATACCATTGCTTGGCATAAAGAGACTTAACACAGTCATGATATTATGATTGGTCCGGGGTTGAGTCCCGCCCTTGCAGAATCAATTTCTGAATCATAACTTTTAAACAGTTGAGACCCCACCCCAAAACTATATATACAATTGCCTGGCATTAAGAGGCGATCACAATCCTGATATAGATTTGATCTCAGGATCTACCATGCCCTTGTAGACTTCCTAACCATATACATCGTTCATTCTCCACTAAATGGTCTAATTTGGTTTAAATATGTCCTTTAGTTAATTTTGGACTTAAATTCCACGTTATTTATTAATTTTTTGTTTTTAAATGAAGTATATATATTGATCTTCAAAATCAGTAAACGGGAGACCCGAGATCTACCAATATTTTTCCTCAACTGCGCGCTAATCATGGCCAACATGACGAATTTCCATTGTCCGCTAAACGATATGTTTGTCTGAATATCAACTGTAACTGAATAAGGGGATTAAAATTGTGTTTTTCCTCCCTATATCGAAGAAATCAGCGTACACCTTAAACAAAACCCCGTTTTGACAAACGGAATGCATACGTATTCGAAAAATATTTCATTGTGTCACTGTCTTAAAATATGCTAGCAGATACGTTACTCACAAATAGAATAACTTAAAACAGCTAATAAATTATAAAAAATACACATATTGTATTTTATAAAGTAGATAAATACGCATACATGCTTATGCCTTTCACGTGCGTTCATATCCCATTACGGTACAAAAGACTGGTGCGATTTGGGGATGAAAAAACTAATGGTACGTTACTTATGTTTACTCGATTATACAAACCTTCGCTTTCCCACAGTAATAAGTGCACACCACATATTGAAATATATGTAATACTAAGTAACACTTTGGTTTTGTTTTGACTGAAGAGTCCCACGGTGTCATTTTAATGATGAGTGAGTATATTGCTAAACAGTATGTTACCGCTAGATACGTTACGGGAAAATATCTGCATCGGCAGATACTCTCAAACGTGACGTAATACTTTTGAATATAGTTTAACCACATGGCAGCTCGCTGAAAGTTCGTAAACAGTTGACAAGCGGGAAGATTTTGTGTATTCCGGCCTTTTTTAACCTAGAAATAAGGTAAGCCTTTATTTACATTTCGAATATACATGTACAATGTGACATATACATGCATTTGTCAACAAATTCATGTGACTTCTGATGTGACTTATTTATTAAAAATTAAACATTTTATGAATAATTAATTGGCATATGTCTGAACTACATATCAATATCGTAATGTATCTGGTATATAACGTCACGTATCTGTTGATGTACCTGATAATTTCCACCCTATTTAACTCCCCTTTTATTAGGCATTTTTACTGTTTTATTACGTAATTCATGTACATGTCATTATAAGAAGTGATTACAACGATAATTATACTATTGATGCAGTTTGGTTATATATTAACATGCGGTAACGTATCCGTCGATTTGGTAACGTATATGTCATTTTCGGTAACGTACCTGCCTTTTTGTGCAACTTGATTCAAAATTGACTTTTTAGTTTTATCATAAACATGTTTTTATGATATGCAATATCAGAAAAAGCTGTTTGTGTTACACAAATCAATTTATTTTTCTTTTGTTTTTCTCAGAAATGGCCAAAACAAGAGCAGAGATCCAAAAAGCATATAGAGAAAGAAAGAAAAACACGGATCCTTTGTTCCTTACAAAGGAAAAGCTTAGGCAAGTGTCTTACAGACAGCCAGCAGCTGAACGATCAAAAAAGAAACAAAACGAATACAGAAAGAGAAATAAAGTGTACTGTGCAAAATATCGACAAAAGAAAAAAAAACAGGCACAGGCAGCACAAGCAGCACAATCAGCACAAACAGCACAAACAGCACAAACACCATCAGAACAAGAAAAGGATGTCTCGAGCACCAGTACATCCTCAGATGTGACCAGCTCCACTGACGTTACATCCAGCATGACATCGCGGTCAACTAGCAATGGTCAGAAATTGTTGGTCCGTCTCCCTCTTCATACTAAGTCAATGCCTTCTAAGAAGAGATCGAAAGCTTTGCGGAAAGCAAGGTCGACCATATTGGAACTGAAATCAAAACTATCGTCAAAAGAAAAATTGGCAAATAAATGGAGAAAGCGGTGTGAGAAAAACAGCGTCAATAAGTCAAAGGTACTTAGAAGTCCTGAAGTCATGGTAGGTGAACCAACAACACCGCGATCCAAAACCAAATATGATCTAAAAGAAGCTGGAATGGATCTGCGGAGAGTTCCAAGACCGGTGGTGCGAAAGCTTGAAGCGGCCAATGTAATTATTGCCGAAATACAGGTTGCGCATGAAGATCCGGAGAATGGGAATCAACATTCCAAAAGGCTCATAAAGACCATAATTTCTGGGAAAATCATGAAGAAATATAGGAAGAAGACCTACATTAGTAAAACACTCGGTATTCCCTTCAAATAAACAGGTCTTAAGTCAGTGTCAAAAGCTCTAAACCAAAAGAAACCCCAGCGTCAACCAGCTCAGCGAAACAAACTAGTTACATATGCGTAACAGAGTTCTTTGAGCGAGATGATATAAGTCGGTGTATGCCAGGAAAGAAAGACGCAGCAAAAGTGGACGGGGAGAAAAAACAAGTCCGTGTCCTTAACGACTACTTATCCAATTTGTATGAAAGGTTCTGCGCTGAAGAAACCACTTTGAAACTTTCCTTGTCTTCCTTTTGTAAACTTCGACCAAAGAATGTAAAGGTTACATCGCTCCTTTCTCGGAATACATGTCTCTGTACCATCCATCAGAATATGGCACTTAAACTCAAGTGCTTGCGATCCCTTGGTATGGACATTTCTCCAAATCCAGAAGTGGTAAAGAAAATCCCCCTAGAAAACATGAAAGCCAAACTAGCAGAGATTTCCACACCTGATGTCGAAAGTGAAGAATGGCGAAGGGTCGAAGTAGACGGAAAAAAGAAAATGAGGATTGTTAAAGTTTGCAGGAATTTGGAGGATTTTGTGGACTTCACAACTAAGCAATTTGAGATTTTCCTGGAGCACACCAGCCGTGTATCTGCACAGTACAAAGCACTCAGAGACCTGAAAGAAAAACTCCCGGAAGGCCATGTTTTAGTTCAGATGGACTTTGCAGAAAAATTTTACTTGTCAGACTATGGATGAAATCCAATCAGCCTACTGGAATGCAACACCAGTGACCATTCATCCTGTAGTAGCTTACGTGAAGTCTGAGGAGGGCAGCCTTCATCACAAGAACTATGCGTTCATATCAGATGTGAACAATCACAATTCCAATGGGGTCTTCACAATACTCCGCAAGCTTGTTCCCGTGATTAAAGAAAGTTTCCCCCAAGTCAAAACCATTCATTATTGGACGGACAGCCCTTCATCTCAATACCGAAATCGTTTCATGTTTGATATACTTACCAGGCATATGGAGCTATTCGGAACAAGCGCCAGGTGGGATTATTTTGAGGCTGGTCACGGAAAGGGGCCCTGTGACGGGATAGGAGGAACATGCAAAAGGAGGGCTGCGGAAGCTGTAAAGCAAGGGGAGGCTGTAATCCAAGATGCATCGGAGTTTTATACCTGGGCACATGACAATGAAAAGTCCATAGCTGCACATTTCTACTCAGCTGCAGAGTACGACAGCGCGAGCAAATTTCTTGCTGAATGTGCTCCCCGTCCAGTTCCAGGTACTATGAAAGCACATGCGGCGTGTCCTTCTCAGGATGGAAACATCAAAATACTGCGATGAGTGCCTGACTGGTAATTTGTGTGGTGGAAGGGTGGAACACAAAGTTCGAGTAAGCACAGAAATATCACAACCTCTGCCTGTTGGTCGTTCAGGCCGATTTTATCAAATAAGTGACTTAGAGACACCGACACAATCCTTGGGAGATGGGGATTTTCATAAACATTCCATGACCAGATACGTTACCAATAACGGCGCAAACATTATAGCCCCTTGTTTAATGTTTCATTTAACAGTTGAGATTTGAAGTTTGATAATTTGGTGTTTTAGTTAAAATGAAAGCTTTGAAAAGCATTCTTGTTTGTATTCCTTTATTTTCAAACACTGAATAAAGTTTCCATTACTTATAAAAACAGATACGTTACATCAACGTATTTCTAGTAAAAGGAAAGTACATAAGAAAGGAAAGTATAAACTTCTGTAATATATGTTTTCTTTCCAACAAGTCCGATGCATGTATGAAGCAGAAATGTTCAGTAACATGATACTGTGTCATGTTGTTTATTCACAGATCTACATCTGTTGCAGCAGATACGTTACTTTTTGATTTTGGATTCTGACGTATTATACAAAAACTTTGAATCTTCGCAAATCAAATTTATTAACAAACAAACATTAAAATACAGACACAGTTTGATTATTAGAAAAGAAAACACGAAAATAATTTCATGGATATTTATTAACTGAGAAAGTGCCAATATACTTATAATATATACAAGAACATTTACATAAATGAAGTGTGTATGACTGGAAATAAAAATGATATACTGCAATTAAGACAGTAACGTATGTTTTAAATGGAAAAAATAAATAAAACCTAGACAAAAATGAATATTTTAGGTGTATACTTAACGGCATTTGTACAAAAAGGAATATTTTTTACTTGATTGCACAGTCACGTATCTGTTTATCACAAAAATATGTAGGTTGACAAAAACGATAATTACTTTCGTACGAGCAATGATAGGAAACAGCCCTTTTGGATTCAAATAGTAGATATATCTGGCAAATCAATGGCAAGATGTATCAACTGGTGTTCAATGTTTAGATTTCAAGTTTTGTATTCTGAATACATGTCATTTAGTAGAGAATGAACGACTATACAATTGCTGGGCATAAAGACAAGATAAAGGCATGATAAGTTATCATGATATTAGCATTCATGTCAGGGTCTGGTCACAGCTACATGTAGCCCTTAGGGACCCAGTTTCTCAGTTGAACTTGAAAACAGCTGAGAATCTCACCCATTAACCTAACTTTAATTTATACAGATATGCCTCAAGGATTTGTCTTCATGTCTGTCCCTGTCCATGGGATCTTTTTGGAAAATATTTTACCATGATTACCTAGATACCAATTTATCCAGGTGAGCGATACAGGCCCTCTGGGCCTCTTGTCCTTATTTGATTTCTGAGTTATCCTATATTCTCCACTTTTGTGCTTTGGTGCCCTGGCCATTTTATTGTAAGGAAAGGTAATGTGTGTTTAATTTGTCTCGTTTATCCTGTCACATCCTGTCCATTAATGTGGGAACCCATGTTCTATGATTTTGTGTTCTACCACATTCAGTCATTTTCGTTGAGTTCATATTCCATGACGTCATTTCCTGTCACATTCAGCCAATTGCTTTGAGTCCATGTTCCATGACGTCAAATTCCTGTCACATTCAGCCAATTGCATTGAATCCATGTTCCATGACGTCATTTCATGTCACTTTCAATCATTTGCGTTCAGTCAATGTTCCATATGACGTCATCACCCTGTCACATTCAGTCATTTGCGTTGAATCCATGTTCCATGACATCATTTCCTGTCACATTCTGTCACTTGAGTTCATATTCCATGACATCATTTCCTGCACATTTTGTCACTTGAGTTCATATTCCATGACATCATTTCCTGTCACATTCTGTCACTTGAGTTCATATTCCATGACATCATTTCCTGTCACATTCTGTCACTTGAGTCCATATTCCATGACATCATTTCCTGTCACATTTTGTCACTTGAGTTCATATTCCATGACATCATTTCCTGTCACATTCTGTCACTTGAGTTCATATTCCATGACATCATTTCCTGTCACATTCTGTCACTTGAGTTCATATTCCATGACATCATTTCCTGTCACATTCTGTCACTTGAGTCCATATTCCATGACATCATTTCCTTTCACATCCGGTTATTTGTGTTGAGTCCATGTTCCATGACGTCATTTGTTATGCATTGCAATATTTTGTCTTACTTTAAATGGAATTTGGCAGATCCGAAACAACAAAGCTGATAAATAAAGCTTTTATCTAAGAAAGCTTTCTTACTTATGTTGACAATTATCCTCATGCGGCTTTGATGTCATACTGACATAATTCTAGTTTTTATGTTGAAGTGCGAGGGTATGTAAGTATCGTCTACGATGCCTTGTTAACATTAAACTAAACTGTTTAATTCTTTTTCACCAGTTTAAATTCAAGCTGTACAATGCCACGACAAAAATGTGTAGAAAGACACTTCTAGGTCCTACCTATGGCAGTCCTATCCAAAAGTGAGTCCGTTTTTGTCAAAACTCATATGTAATGTATAAATTATATCATAACCCGAATATAAAATCAACCTTTTTGATACAAACTTCTTCATAAACCTGTCTATGAACAAAAATTTTCAGAGAGGACTATGTGCACTGGATGCTGAACTCTTTAGTGTCTATTTTAAACAGAAATTTGTTCTTTGAAAACTAATCAGCTGTACATATGTACTTTGAAATATGAAATGAAATTTGTTTTACACACATTGCAAATTTCCCTTCAAACAAAGTAAATTAGAATTTTTCCCGATAGTCATTTTAATGATGTTGTACTAATAATGAAAAAAAAATTCATAAATGTTACATGATTTACACATTGCTCTTGTGGAGGGGGGAGCAAATGTTTACCTTACAGTTGAACAAATTCAATAACTTTAATTTGTACTATTCATTGATAACAGTGCGAATAGGAGATAGGTATAAATGTTTAGTAATGAAACAAATATATGTTAACAACTTCTTTTTGGGGTTTTGTTACAGACTGTGCGTGTTGCCTACCAAGGATCCAGCGCGAGACAAACGTTATGTAGCGTACATCACAAAGTACAAAGTGGGCCTACACACCCTACCGCTAGACGGTAACCCACACAACGCCATGGCCTTAATCGCACATCCGGCACAGGTACTTATATCACAATACTCATTTATTCAGTTGTTTTTGTCTTGCCTTCAACGATAGTCGAGAAAAGAAAGACTTTAGTAAGACTAAGATATTGTTTTTCCGGCTGTGGTGTCCGCGTCAACTTTTGTGTAAAGTGCACTTTACACAGTGTTATAATTATCCAATCGAATTTAAACTTGGGTCAAATTACTCAAACTATCAGACTATCAGACCTCAATTCAAAAGAAATTGTGTAAAAACATGGGAATTTCGAGAACTTGCATTAAAGTCCACTTTTTATAATGTTACTGATTTAACTCACTGTGAGTTCATGTTGGACTTGTTTCAAGACCAACTCAATTCATCACCCCATGAAATTGACCAAAGAAAGATTCAAACCTTGTATTTCAATCAACGTGTATTTTCAATGATTTTAACTTGTTAAGACCATTCCTATAGTTCTGGAGCTTGAGCAAGTCTACGTGATGACATAATGTAAAACATATAGTCCATCACTGCATGACAATCAAACAACATAATGATGTACGTTGATATTTCAATGGCACCAAATTTTATAGAAACAAAACATGAAACTAATGTTTTCTTGCCATATCTACATTTTGTTGATTAATTCATAAGATATCAAATTTTCTGAAGCGTCATCTTTGAAGAATGCTGTTTAAACACAGTGCACAGGCTTTTGGGGTTCCTATACCTTCTGGAATGAGAAGCTGATGTAATTGAATGTCAAATTAGACGAAAAACCAAATGTGACGCGAAAGAATGAAACTATTTGATATGGCAGATGGCTATTGTCAAGTGGTGTCATCTTTGTTTCAACATATTTTCTAGTTATCTCCCTTTGCAAAATCATTCACGCAAGCAATGTTAATATGGTCAAACTTGAGTAAGAATTGAAATACATCTGATTGAATTGAAACTTAGTGTAGTTACTGAAATCATCATATTGAACACCTTACTGAAATGTCTACACGTTTGTACTTACTTGTAATCGCCGCGTTACAAGTTGATACTACGTGTAGCAGATGCGTGACGGCATAGATCGCTGATGTCATACACAGTAAAGTCTGGGGATTCCCCTTCTAAAGGTACACGTATGGTTGTTTAACCTGTCTATTTTCTTTGACTGTTACATATTTTTAACTGAACTGGTTTACCATTTCCTTTTAAATGTTTACAGCTATTTTACATAAACAAAGTATTCAGATGATTTTGTTGTTCAAACAGTTTAATTTCAAATGGCTTAATGTATAAATTGTAGAATTCAAACTAGCTTCATTTTTAGCTCACTGCAGTGGCCCGAAAGTTATGAGCAATACAGGCCTTCCCAGGGCCTCTTGTTTATGTTTTTGTAAGATAACTGTTTTCGACTCCAGTTTTTATCCGTTGTTTTGTGCTGTTGATTTTATTGTAACATTCTATTTGTAGGTGGCAAATATGGCGTGCAGTCATGACGGTAAATACATCTTCACATCGGGAGGAAGCGATTCTACAGTCCACATGTGGGAAATTAACCTTAAGTAAGGGTTGTCATATATTGATCATAAGAGGCCAACATCAGTCACTTTATATTAAATAACCTTTGAGTTAAAAAAATTGAAATTCCTTTTTAAATCAATTTCATGTTATTTTGTTATTTACTTATTCATTTGAAAACATTCATTATGTGTCCAATTTATTTATGCTGTCCTGTTGAATTGGTTACTACTATGACGCATGGTATCTCTCACATATTAAACTTTAATACTGGTAGGTAGCCTTAAAAGGATAGTCCATTATCTTGTACCTTTACTTGTTGCAGAGCGTTGGAGGCCCAGTCCTCCCTCGGAGGTGAAGGGCTGGTCCCGTTCTACGGACTACTAGAAGGCGGTAGAGAGGGGGAGCTGTTTGCTGAGCTAGAGGACTATTTTTACTATGCCCAGATCAGGAAGTAAGTCTAACAAATAATGAAACAATTTTCTTGGCACTATTCATAAATTTGCTGATCAGCAACCTACATAATGGCCGTGAATACTACTGACAGATCTAGAGGTATTCATTAAAACCGAGAGAAAATAAAAAACACCAAGTAACCTACAGTTGTAGGATCGCACAACGTTACACGATGTGTAGTGTGTGCAAGATGTGAGAATGATGCGATCCTAGGCGATTGTTTCTATTGCACATGTGGGCGCATGATAAACTAACATTGTGTGATGATATTCGTGGTTGTGTTAATTGAGAAATGGCTTGATAATATATACGGTTTTGGCTACTTGTTTCAAGCATATTTCTATATTTTAACTACATATATTAGCTGATATTTATATCAATATATTTCTTAGAATTAGTCTTTTTGAAGGTTTTTGAAACACACCAAATAAACACATGTAAACTTTCAACACATATTGACAAGTTAGCATTCAGTCAAATATTGCCAGTTTTTACCAAGTTATACCGGTGCATAGACTATATATTTAGATGTCTCTGGCCCGGGGCACTTACAACACTCGCCTAGGTGTGAAATAGGTAAAGTGGTGGGGAGTGGAGGGGAGGAGATGTTCAAATAACTTATTATTAGCGTCCAGTTAAATTTTATAACTGTCGCTCGGTAATGGCTGTCATAGCGGTTCGCCGGACATGGAACAGGTAAAACTCTGGCATGTTATTTACCTGTTCTGTTACCTGGGAGTTAATCCGCACTTGACCTCCTCATGGTCATCGTAATACTTTTTGCTGTATATTGTAAAATTAAACAATTCCAATCAATATGATGTGAATTCATATAGTATTTCGACAAAAGGTTCCATAATTTTTCCATTCCGTAATATTTACCAACCAATTGTACCAAATCGTGCGTGTGTGCTATGAGAATCTCACAGATAAATGCACTATCTTTAGATTCCCCAATTGTACTGTACACACCATGGGCGAACGATGTGTGCACGATGAATGCCCACATTTTGGTGGGTTGTGCGTTACCACAACTGTACATGTACTTTATGTTCCTGGTGATCCATTGTCCAGTTTTGCTGTACAAACATAAAACTTACAGTATCTATTTCTTGTTGCCATCTCAACACAATGTTGTTTCCTTTTGTTTTCAGTAAGGGTGTAAATGACATGGGAAGAAGGGAGGTAACAACCAAGATCCCACTGTCTGAAGTTCCATTTGTTATGAGAGCAATGGGATTCTATCCCTCCGAACAAGAGGTAAGTCTTAAAACTTAAATACGACTTATATATGTTTTATTCGAGGACAAATAGAGGATTCTAAGTAGAAGTGGAGAAGCAAAATTTAAAATTTTCATTGATATTAAAAATTTTCTTTTGGATCCCGCAGGTTGTTTCTTGTTTGGACATACATGTACTCAATGTCTTGTCTGTCTGGCCATTCGAGGAAAAAGTTTGTCCGGACAACTCCTCGGAAACCTGTGGACTGATTTCAATAAAACTGCACAGGAATATTAGGGACCATGTTTAGATTTACATGCATGTTTTTTTCTTTCTGCCGAAATTTTGGCTGCCATAGTAACAAGGTCACTATACTTAGTTTTAAAGTCACCTGGGACAAAGTATCAGTTGACCTATATTGCAATGGCCTTTTACCTAGTGTTGTCCTGCGTCTCACAAAAACAGACTTCTTCTCCTAAACCCCTTACCAAAATTTACTAAAATTTGACAGGAACCTTTCCTAGCCAAAGATGCATGAAAACTGTCTTAACCCCCTAGGGCCCTTGGGCAGTGGGAAGGGTCTGGAAAGGGTCAAATTGGTAAAACATTCAACAGTCTTCTTCTTCAAATCAGAAATGCTTGAATCAAATATGCTTCACCGATGGAAAGGTCTTAAGGTGTTTTATCAAAATTGTAAATTTCATGCCCCCGGTACTTCAGGTTCCCTCCTGGGGAGGGGGTTAAGTTTACTATAGGAAAATGACACTTTTGATTATTTTTTGTTTATTTATTGTTGGAAATAATTCAATCTTGATTGGAATTACAACAGTTTGATATTGGAAGAATTTTGACTCTGGCCTACCCCTGGGCCTTGGAAGATAGTGAGGGGCTCAAAAGGGTTAAATTGGCTAAAATTTTAACAATATTCTACGTCAGACACAGATGTGCTGCAATTAAATTATAGATGAAAGGGTCTTAATGTGCTTTATCAAAATTGTGGATTTCATACCCCTGGACTCCAGGTTCACCGTGGAGAGGGGTTGAATTTGTTCGGCATACTGTACTACAGTATATATTTCTAAATTTATAAGGTGCAGCATATGTGTTATATCATCTTTTATATAGGAAATTGGGCAAAATTAGGGATCTTTATCAGAGTAAAACAAAATCTGTCTAGAGGTTCAGTTCACAGAAATACTTACTGAGGGACCATGTGTTGATGTGCATGTAGGTTTTTTTTTCTGTCAAAATTTTGGTTGCCATGGTAACCAGGTCACAATACCCAAGCTCTTGTGGAAATCTTAATAAAGACAACTCACAGATCATCCTAAACTTATGATTTCAATAAAACTACAAATGAATTTTAGGGACTATGTGTAGATATGCATGCAGATTTGTTTACCAGAAATCTAGGTTGCCATGGTAACCAGGTGACTAAGGAGCGGATTATAATTTCGTGAACACATTAATTACAATTTCGTAAAAATAAAACCTTAAAAAAGATATTTGAGATTATTGCCATAGCATCCATGCTTCAATTGTAATTCTTCACCTGGATGTCTTTTATAAACTTCCAATATATACAGCATGTTCAAGTTATATTGCTGTCGATTGATAGTAGTAACAAACAATGGACACTCTCTTGTGAGGAGGTTCTAAATTAACAGAAGTTGTCATTTGTGAAATAAAACCAACAAATAAATTCTGCACACAAAATTAGGAAATTTTAATACAGCAAAATTTAACTACTATACAGTACTAACATCTGTTGTGTTTAGAAAACATCTAACACCAGTCCCTAAAAGGGTCGTTCCACAAGTGAAGTTTAAAGTTTAAAGTAAAGTTTAGTATTTTAATACTAAAATTGGAATATTACGTTATCTGGATGACATCTCTTCACCAGTATGGTTTTGTTTAGAGATTAGTGTGTTTAACTGTTTTGCTTTAAATTTTGAAGCCGCTCGCGGCAGAGTCGAGCGGCTTATTGGTTTTTTTTTTGCTTTTTATTGGCAACAATTTGAACTTTCACCAATCATTGATGTTTACACTTTACCCATGTTTGACCAGCTTGGCTCAGATACACTGTATAACAGAAAATGAAAATGGAGAGAAATGAAATCCATTTTTTTCCCCTTTTAGCATAATAATCATTATTATCTACCAGATGTTTTGATAATGATTTTACTTCATTTTAATTGTTTCACATTTTTCAGATTGAAGACATGCTAAATGAGGTGAAATTTAGTCGATATGTAGAAACTGGACAATACGTTGATTCTATTGATCTTGGAGAATTCATCAAATGTAAGTAAAATTTGAGAAGTGAGTTTTCCTTCTGTATGTGTATTAACATATTCTGTTGATTTGTAAGTTTTGACATGAAGTTTTTATACTGTTTTTCTGAATTTAATAATAGCATATATATATTATTATACCAGGGGGGTATACTGGAATCAGCTTGGCCATCCGTCTGTTGATGCACATTGTCCAGCTATGCATTTGCTCAGTTTTTAACGGATCTTTTTTAAATTTTGTGTGAATAGACTGTACAATATGTGCCCGCCGATATAATTTTGCATTTCCGACCCTTTACGGAGAGTTATCCCCCTTCTATGTAAAAATGAATACAATTTTGTTCAGCTATGCATTTGCCCAGTTTTCAACGGATCTTCTTAAGACTTTTTGGGAATAGCGAGTACAATATGGTGATGTGCTCCCTGATGTGACTTTACATTGCAACCGTTTGCAGAGAGTTATCCCCCCTTTTATATAAAAACATGAACAAAAAGTTGTCTGGCTATACATGTGCTCAGTTTTTAACAGATATTTTAATAAACAGTTCAAAAGGGAGATATGCTCCCTGAAATTACATAGTATTGCTCTGTACCTATTACCATGCTCTGTAGTAAAGTATCGCAAACAGAAAGTAAGAAGCTATGCAACTCGGTCTTTTTATATGAAAATTAAGTGTTCTGTTTTACTTTCCCCACACAAACATATGCATATTACTGGTTTTAAACCTCTAGTCGGTCAGGGCTATATCTATATAGCCCTGACAAAAATATAGCCCTGACAATGATATAGCTCTGACAAAGATATAGCCCTGACAAAGATATAGCCCTGACAAAGATATAGCTCTGACAATTATATAGCCCTGCGATGATATAGCCCTGACAATGATAAAGCCCTGACAATGATATAGCCCTGACAATGATATTTCAACAGAATTTATTGACATATACATGTTAATTGTCAAAGGGATTGGGCAACAGGCACAGCCAATGTAAGCCCTCTATGTTGGCTATATTGGATATACTGTTAAGTTTTCATTGTTTACATTGACAGTGTTATGTGTATCATTTTAGCATGTTACACGAAAGTGAGCAGAAGTATTGGGCCTGGTATCCCAAACCTTTCTGTTGATTCTAATTAATTTCTATTCTTTCACAGTATACACAAACCATCGCCCAGCCTTTGGCTTAGACCCTGAGAAGTTGGTGGAAGCGTTTGATATTCTTGGGGTAGCTACACACAACGGTAGTGCTATTGAGAGAGGAGACCTGCTGGACTACCTACAAACTAAAGGTACACAGTTCCACACATGTCTCTCTGGTCAGTGAAAATGTAGGCAAGCATATCTTGTTCAATATTGAATACTGGTTGTTATTATACCCTCGCAACGAGACGTATCCCACAAGATGCACCACTGTACAAGCTGCATTTCTCAACCGATTGGCATAGCACTTCACAAAAGTCTTCACAAACATCATCGCTTGTAGCATTTTGCGTTTCAACCTGCTGTGGTCAAAAACTAGGTCACTGTTACTATAAATAGAAATTGATGTTACTTTAAATAGAATTTGACAGCCCAAAACAACGTCACCGCTCTACAGGCTACATTTATGAACCAATTGGCATAAAACTTTACACAAGTGTTCACAAACTTTGTCCCTGGTATGATTTCACATTTAAACCTGCTGTGGTAAAAAACTAGGTCGCTGTTACTATAAATAGAAATTGACAGAAATTCAAAACCAGGTCATCTTTACTATAAATAGATCTTTGAATTCAGCGCTCTACAGACTGCATTTCTCAACTTATTGGCATGAAACTTCACAAACATCGCTTGCAATAATGAGTTCACATTTCAAATTTTTCATGGTAAAAAACTAGTTTCTGCACCATAGTTAAAGTGACACATACCCTTGATGCATACGGCTTATCTAATTACTTAACAATTCCTTTTTCACTTTGTATTTTTAATGTTAAAGCGTGAGGGTATTATTATCATCTGCGATGCCTTGTTGATAGAGGGTAGTGAATACTTAAGATTTAAAACTTTTCACAACAGTTGTGGACCGAGTAACTACTTAACTTACTAACAGGAAACAGGAGTTCCCATAGAAGACCCAGACCTTTTCACATTTTATATAATTCTGTCTGCAATGGTGAATGTCACCACCACTCTACAGGTGCATTTCAACCGATTTGCACAAACATCATCCCTTGTACAAGTTCATGTTTCAACTTGCTAGCGCTGTGGTCAAAAACTAGGTCATCGTTACTATAATGAAAATTGACAAATTTGAAACTAGGTCACCGTTACTACAAATGAAAATTGACAAATTTAAAACAAGGTCACCTTTACTAAATAGAAATTGACAAATTTCGACGTCACCACTCTACAGTTTTTTTTCTGCATTTTTCAACCAATTGGCATAAAACTTTACACAATTAAAATCACATCTTGATCTCCATGCCATTCCGTAAACTTCTCTCTGCTGCATCCAGATCTGAGGACATCCCATAGGGGTCACGTTCAGATGACCTTTTGCATTAGCCAGTCAAATTATTACTTTCAGAATCTGAAATGTGGAGTTTTGAGGTGACAAAACTTGCATAATGGTATTTGTACGTTTAGTCACCCAAAAGTTTATGTGGAATAATGTGACGAAATGACTTGCTGCAAGATGGCAGCGTCATTGGAAAATCATTTTAGTGTTAATTAAATAGGCAACAAAGGTCATCTGAACATGACCCCTTATGTGATGTCCTCAGATCTTGACGCAGCAGAGAGAAGTTACGGAACAGCGTGGAGATCAAGATATGATTTTAATCAGATTCAAACATCATTCCTTGTACAAGTTCGTGTTTCAACCTGCTGTGGTCAAAAACCATTACTATAAATAGAAATTGACAGAAATTTAGACATCAACGCTCTACAGGCTGCATTTCTCAACCGTTCGGCATGAAATTTCACACAATTGTTCACAAAACATTATCCCTTGTGCAAGTTCTTGTTTCAACCTGCTGCGGTCACTGTTATTATATAGAAAATGACAGGTTACAGATTAACACTTGTTTTCATCTAAAAGTTTACAAACATCATCCCTTGTAAAAAACTAGGTCATCCGACACATACCGGCTCATAAAAACATTTCTAACCTTATCACTCAGCCAGCGGCTTATTGTTTTTGTCTTGGGCGTGGATGGAAGTCTGGTGACACAGTGTGCCAATTTCTGATGTACCTGTTCGCATGCTCTGTATCTGTTACAACACAATTAATCATGCTCTGTGGTGAAGTATCGTAAACAGAAAGTAAGAAGCTATGCAAATCCTATAATGAAGTGTTCTGTTGTACTTTCCCCACACAAACAAATGCATATTACTTGTTTTAACCTCCAATCGAGAGTTTGTTGTACAGTTGTTACGGCAGACCGGATCAGTCTAGGCCTAATGATCATTTCTTGTGATGGCCACCATCTTGCAAAGCCTGGATGCTCTGTATCTGTTTCGTCACAATTAACCATGCTCTGTAGTGAAGTATTGTAAACAGAAAGTTAGAAAATGTGGTCTTCTTATATGAAGTGTTCTGTTGTGCTTTCTCCACATAAACAAATACATCTAATTGGTTTTAAATGTCCAGTAAGTCTTGTACACATTCCGGCTGTCAGGAATCTGCTGAGGTGATCGTTGTGGTTAGTAGAATGTTTGATTCGAGTACATAGTTGACCTCGCGACCTGAAAGCGTTTTCATGATGCAGATCGATCTATTATGTGAATTCCCATTTATTTTGGTTCACTTCGGCAAGTAAAATGATATTTCAGTTTATAAACCTCAGTTTGTTGATAAATGAAATCATGACAACTATAAAACGTTGGAAGATGCAAGTAGCAAACCACATACATAGGTGTTATATTTGTTGCAAATGGTGACGCAATTTTCCTGCCGTGCTTAGGTCAAAATGACGATTACTGGTCAACTGTACTCTAGATCTAACTGTTACTGTAATTCTTATCAAGTTTGAATTATTTCCAAATTGTCATCCTCCTATATAAGCTATCGTAAATTTCACCCCCTCCCTAGGGGAAAACCTGAAGTCTGTGGGACCTGAAATTCATAGTTTTGATAAAGCACCTTAAAAACATTCCATTGGTGAATATTATTTGATTCCAGCAGAGGTCTTGGTCTGGAGAAGAAGATTGTTGAAATTTTAGCCAATTTGACCCCCTTTGAGCCCCTCCCCACAGCCCAGAGTTGGGTTAGTTAAAAATTGTTGCAAAGTCAAACCAATATCTCCTTGTTATAATTCCAACCATGAAATTTACAATTTGATAAAGCACCTTAAGACCTTTCCATTTATGAAGAGTATTTGATTCTGGCATATCTGGGTCTGGAGAAGAAGATTTTTGAAGTTTTTACTAAATTGGCCCTTTTTGGCCACTCCCTCAGTAGGACCATATTATTAACAATTTTGGTGCATCTTTGGCCAGGGAAGGTTCCTGCTAAATTTCATTCAAATCAGTTCAGGGGGTTTTGAAAAGAAGTTGAAAATGTAAATTGTTTACTGAAGACAGACGACACACAAAAGACGATTAGAATGATTTAAGACTCTTTCCCAGGGTCGGCCACGCCCTTGCAGACTCTTGAGTCATAACATTTAAACAGTTGTGATCCCCACACCAAAACTATATATACAATTGCTTGGTATAAAGATATAATCACAATCATGATAATTATGATTAGACTGCGGGTATGCCACGGCGTTGATGGGCATAAAGAGACCAACACAATCATGATATTAGCATTGATGTCAGTGTCTGGCCTTAGCCTTAGGGACCTTGTTTCCCAGTTAACTTAAAAACAGTTGAGATGACCACCCATTAACCAAACTATAATCTATAAAGATATGCGTCAAGGATTGATCTTTGGATATGTCCCTGTCCATGGGATCTTTTTGGAAAAATTTTACCATAATTACCTAGATACCAATGTTTCCAGGTGAGCGATACAGGCGCTCTGGGCCTCTTGTTTAGACCTTATGTGGGGAGTATTTGAAAATAAAAGAACAGTTTAATGGGTTGTGTGAAAGTTTGTTTAAAAATTTTGATGTATGGGGCCCAAAACATACATTAGGATCCAAAGTTGTAACTAGGAAAGAATTCAAGTTGAAAACAAAATAAAAATATTGCTATGAAGACTGTTTCATTAATTTTGTATTTGTTTTTGTTTTTTAACCAGGAGAACATATGACAGAGTATGAACTAGCTGAATACTTGACAACACTGCTCGGGTTCAATGCTGAAGGCGGAAGCAGTGAGCTGCAGGAATTTGATTCCTCACAAGCTGGTGATGTCATCGACCAGAACCTTCCTCACCAGATCACAGCCGACATGTTCTCTAAGGAAGTGCTAGGATTCTCAATGTACAATGAAACACCTCAAAGTGAAATGTAACACTGATTGGTGCATTTAGCAGGAAACACCTTTTTATGAAATATATATAACAAGACTTTTGATTGGTGTTTGTAAACATGTTTAATGTCCACAACCAAGAGTAAAATGAAACAAGGTCTGTAATTGGTGTATGCAAACATGTTTTATATCCACAACAGAGAGTGAAATGAAACAAGACCTTTGGTGCATTCAACCTTTTGACAGTGCATCCTACAGTTAAATGTACCAGGATCTCAGGATGATGGGTTCAAAACTAGAACTGGCACATTGACTTAATAACAGCTGTATCCTAATTTGAACTGTCAGAATTAAGATATCTGATTGGTTATATATATGTGGTTGGATACTTACCATACAGAACAATCTGCAGTTAAATGAAACAAGAACTTTTGCAATTTTAAAACAACCTTATATTTGGAGGAACTATGTTTTCATTTTCAGAAAAATTATTCTGTATTACGGTCTGATTAACTGGTTCCAATGTGAATGGTAACAATTAAATAGTATTTTTAAAATGTACATTCAAATGTGCTTTAATTTTAGATTTTTATGTCACCTGAAAGGAGGGAATAGTTTTGGGGAATTTTCCTCACAAAATTGGTAGGTGATTCCTTATTTTTGAGGAGACTTCCCCAAAGACACTTTTATTTTCCCCTTACAAATGAGATTTCCACTGTTCTGTAAAATTTCCCCTGACGCGGTGATCCTTCCCTCTTTTTCGCTGAAATCCCCTTTCCCGCTGAAATTTCTCCAAGCTACTTTGGTTTTTTTTTAAGCTGCTCTTGGCAGGGCCCGGTGGTTCGCCTTATTGTTTTTGTTTGTGGTGTGGATAATTCCATTGTGGCAAATTCCTGTGTACCTGAGCGCACGCATATGCTCTGTATATTTTACGTCACAATATAATCATGCTCAGAAAGTGAGGAGCTATGTTACTCGGTGTTCTTATAAAGTGTTCTGTTGTACTTTCACCACACAAAAAACTGCATATTACTTGTTTTATTAAAGTTCGATGTACAGTTGTTACGGCAGTAGCGTCTAGGCCTAATGATCGTCCCTAGTGATGACCGCCATCTTGGAAAGCGCGCTTGCTCTGTATCTGTTACGTCACAATCAACCATGCTCCGTAGTGAAGTATCGTAAACACAAAGTAAGAAACTTATAATGGTCATCTAATTATATGAAGTGTTCTGGTGTACTTTCCCCACATAAACAATATATTGTTATTCCTACTTTGTCACAATCATTCTTGGAGAAAGATGATATCAAACTTTAAAATTGGATTCCCGCCCTACCCCAGAGGCCAGGACGGGGCCCCAAATGGGAAAATTATCCTAAATTTCAGAAATTTTTCGGACTACCGCCTATTCCTTTAAACAGATATAAATTATATCATGGGCTTTATTTAATTTGTAAATTTCAGTACCCCCGGGATATCCGTTCCCCCTCGGGAAGGGGGTAAAGTTAACTGTAGTTGATAAAGGGAAATAATACTTTTTGGTATACTTTGTCCATTATAAATACGAAATTATGTACCTCCCGCAACGAAGTGAGGGGAGGTGGGGGTATACTGGAATCAGCCTGTCTGTCTGTATGTCTGCCCGTCCGTCCGTAGATTTGTTTTGTCCACACAACTCTTAAATGGCTTGGTCTATTTCAATGAAACTTCACACAGATATAAAAGGACCATGTGTAGATTTGCATGCAACATTTCTTTTTCTCAAAATTATGGTTGCTATGGTTACTGGTCACTATAAACCGGGTTTGTTTTCTATAGAATTTTTTTTCTGGACATGCAAATCCTTCTACACCACTTGACCAATTTCAATGAAACTCAAAACGAATATGAAGGACCATGACTTGTGTAGATAAGCATGCAACTTGTCCTTTCTTAATATTATAGTTGCTGTGGTAACCAGTCACAATAAACAGGTTTTCCGATTAAACATTTTTAAAAACAGTTTAGGCGGACATTTGACTCCACCTAAACTGTTGATACAATTTCAATGGAGCTTCACACAAATATAAAGGAAGATTTGTAGACTTTGTCATTTACATATGCTTGCAAAATTCATTGCAGGTGAAAAAATTCTAAACAAAGTGTCAGTACTACAAAACAGTATTTTGCAAACAACATGGAGCGGGGGGGGGGGGGGGGGGGGTATTAGTCAGTCATCGGCTTACAATTCAAGTTCCTACTTTGTCACAATCATCCTTGGAGAAAGATGGAATCAAACTGTAAAATTGATATTCCTGCCTCAACCCCAGGGGCCGGGGGAGGGCCCCAAAGGGAAAACTATCCTAAATTTCAAAAATGTTCTTCTCCGGACTTGTTTTCCTGTAATGGCATGGCTAATGTTATAGTTCACATAGTTTTCATGTTGATTTCATCATTAAAATTGAGCTACGATACTTATAACATTACTCAAATGACCGCTAAGGCCCTTGGGCCTCTTGTTTAAGAGAAGTAAAGTATAACTGTGGCTAAGTTGTCGGACATTGTTTCCGGAAATTTCCGTACCTGTCTAAGGTGAATTTGATGCACAGCGACAAATATAAAGACTAGACATGTTTTGACTCTGTGTTTACCCGTCACCGACAATAAAAAATTAAAGTAATGATATTACTGAAAACGAACATTTTTGTGAAGACTTAACTTTCAAAGATTTAAGTTTTAGCTATAACAGACTTTTTCAATCTGAAGTGAGCTAGCTTTCACTTAAAAGGTAATATTGTGTTAATTAATTTGATTAAACGTATCATTTTCCTGTTAACATCATAAACATAATAATATTTTTATTGTACATCATAATAGAGAAACTTTCTTTTCGTGTATTTCTATTTTCTAAAATTTAACATTTCCGGCGATTCTCAGGTAAAGCCTGATAAGGTAACTTCAAAGCTTTGTTTTTTTCTGTCTTTCATTCATCTTACCGCAAATTTTGCGATATTGATTAATTCTGAGTCAGGATATGATAAATGTTTCATCACAGATAAATATTTAAAGAGTAACTGTAGTGCTGAACCATCTTTCGTGTATGGGAAGATTAGTAAATAATAAGTGAGATAACTCTAACGAAAAATTTTTGGGGTAAAAATTACGAAGTTTTGACCATTTTACTAAATTTCACACCTGAACGCAAATCAGAAAATCCCCCATTTTGTAATACGACCGGAAGTAACGTCACAACGGTAACCCCATTGATAGTCTTGAGTAGTCAGTATCCCTAAACTCTCGATAATAAGCCTGAATCGAAAATAGGCCGGTCTTGGAAATAAGCCATGGATTTCTTGTAGTCAAGTATATCTTGAAAATATGCCGGCTTTGAAAATAGGCCGTACTTGTAAGTAAGCCTTGGATTCCTTGCAGTGAAATATATCTAAAAATTAAGCCGACTATTTATTTGTTATCTTGTCATTAATTATCATAACCCGGTGTTGTTTTTATCATTAAAACACCATTTGCTTAGCATACATATATGTATATAACCAGGGACGTATATGTGAGACACACATACGTCCCTGATATTACTGAATAATCTACGATCTAGATTCTACGTCCATATTTTTATAAAAAAAATAATTGTCTGTCATGATATTGTTCAAGACTCTGCTTACTGTATTGGCTTCTGTTGTCACCGGATTCTTTTTGATAACAGCTCAGGTGAGTTACCTGTGTCGGTTTTTTTTTACACCTGCACAATAGATCTGGCTAATCATGTATAATGATATGGCTTGCGGTGATCAAGATTATTAATTATTAATCAATAGGAAGGCACTATTTAACTCATTTAAGCATTAGCAATTGCCTCCCACATACTATGTAGGCCTATCGCCGTTAAAAATCGGAGCTCAAAATCGAAACACAATCCGTACGGCCAACATGTTGCCGGAAATCGTTCCAGTGTTCACGTTATGGTTGTAAACAATTGTACACGAATGTTTATTTCAATATATACAACATTTTCGTTGAAAGGGGATGTTTGATCTTTGTTAAAAAGCAACATTTTGTGCATTAATTTGTTAAGTTCCTATGTCATATGCAAGACGACATCACTGCACGACTACATATAGTTAGGAATAGTTAGGCATGTGATCGTCACGTGATCGTAAATATAATACGCTTGTGGGACAAGATGTTATTCAAAACTTTAAGTGCAAAATAAGGTAAATCCTGACAATTTATATAAATCCTGCATCTTATTGACTTTTGATTTACAATACGACGGCAAAATGAAATATTTTTAGAAATCATCGATGCTTTTATGTACCGATGAAAGCTAGCTAGGTCTCGAAAGTAAAACGGTCTCGTAAATAAGCCTTACTTGCCTTACGGGATAAATTACTTCAAAAATAAGGCTGCCTTGAAAAAAAAAAATAAATAAACCGCGGCTTATTATCGAGATTTTAGGGCATTAAAATTGTATGAATCGTATCACGACTTGTTATTTGTAGAAAGACCAAGAATATGACACGGATTATATATCAAGGCTGTACGGAGTTCATTAATGACCCTACTGATAATTCCAAGGTGTTGTATGCCCCAGGGGCCTTAATTAGCCTTAAAAGCAAAGAAAAACCATCCTGGAAAATTCAAGATTTATAAAGGAAAAGGCACCACAAGATATGAAAGTAATCATAGTCCGTGACATGACCAAAGAACAACAGCAAGACCGCAAGAAAAGATTAGAAGAAAAGAAACAAACCAGGAAAGAACAAAAAACAACCGATAGTCAGATGGACGTTGGAAACAATCAGGATTCACAACTATTCACAGGTGGTAACAGGTCGATGAACGAAATAAGTCCCATCAGACGGTCATTCAATATGACGCCATACAATCATGACGCCTCTTCAAATGACATGACGTGGGTGTATCTCTGAACGCCAACATTTTTAATTTGCCTACAGGGTAGTTTGTTGTGATAGGGATTATAGTCTTTTTCCTTAAAGTAGTCTCAGTTCCAACAGGTAAATTTACCTGTAAAAGTTACCTGTTGGTGCTCAGGCACAAGTATTACAAAACAAATCATCAAAAAATTATCTTTATGATACTATTTTTAATCAGTAATATTTAATTATGTAATAAATAATGTAAATATTGTAGAATTTGTAATTATTAATTAAAATCAAATGCTTAAGATACTTTCCAGAAAAAAACAAAACTTTTTAACTCAACATAAAATTATTTTATGACTTTAGTTCTTAATTTCAAAGATACTGTTGCAAAAATATAAATTTGTTATTTTTGTATATAATAAGTGATTAATCTATTAAGTTTTGGTGATTGATTTCTATAGGTTCCAAATGCAAATTAATATCAAAATTACTTTTTGAACATTTTTGCTTGGATATGTATGACTTATTTCATCAACTTACTTAATAGTTTAATACCCCTAGAGAGTGAGGTTCATTTAATCATTACCTCATTACAAGCTTATTGTAACCATTCAAATCATCCATTACCTTAAACCTTACGGTTTTTGCATATATCTATAGTGCAAAATACAAATAGATACATGTACAGCACAATGCAGTTGGAACACACACAGAGCACAGAGGACAATAAATTCCCCTAAATTTGAAAGATCCTTGTTATTTCTGGTTTCAAAAAGAAGTTGTACCAATTTTTCCATATTAGGTTTTCTATGGTAATATGGTTTGATGAAACGTTTTTCATGATGACTACATGTTATCATGAAATGGTACGTGCCACTATCGCAATGCGTACAAATCCTATTTTATTAAACTGTCCCATTTCAATATTCAGTTATGAGACGATAATCTATTTTTTGCGATTTGTTTAAACAAATAGATTTTTTTTTTAAATACTGTTTAAGACCAAAATTACTCCCAAAACATTTTCAAAGTGAACATTTTTATGATACATTTATAAAGCCTATACATTTTTGTTGAAAAATATCTGTCATTCTATTTAAGATAATGATTATAATGCTTTATCTTCATTCTCTGTATTTTCATGTTTGCTACACATATCTCAAACCTACCGTATTCTAAACAATTTGTTTCTTCTACTATCTGTCCACTCAGGGCCCTTTCAACCATTTCATCGTAACATGTAGTTATCTGAATTTTTACTTATGATTAAACACTTTATGAAACCCCCACACTTCAGATTCATAATTTAAAATGCTACTAACAAAAGTGTCCAAAAAACTAAGTTGGGTTTCGAGATTGAAATATTTACTTTTACAAACATTTGTAATTGCAAATAAAGCTTTTCGACCTTGTTCAGCTATTTTCTCGTGTGTTTTCCTGAATTTTCCAATATATATCATGAGAATTCCTAAATAACCAAAACACATTTCTAACAATTTAGGACTAATTACTTCATTTAATAATATTTCTATTTATTTCTATTTATTTCTTCAATGGTTATCTCTGGATTGTATATTTTATGTACAATTAAGTGCTGATAACACATTTAATATTTTTAAATTTCTTTATATCTGTATCCTAGAAATCAAATTGTACAATTTAATGCATATATGTAGTGCTGGCTGTCCACATGTAAAATCTCAGGTAAATCACAAGTAAGGTGAAAAGGGCAGTTTTTATGAAACAGTATATAATTGACTTCCCATTGTTTCCAAAAACAACACCTACCTATTGTTAAAAAAAATGTTGGCATTCGGAGAACACACCCATGACGTTGGTGTACAGTCAGGACACCATTCTGGACGATCGTGCCCCTGCGTCGCCAGAATCGCTCAGAATCTAGGATGCTGCCTTTAAGGAGGCTTTTATTCTTAACTCCCGTGTCAACACCACAGGTCACCCATTGCCTTCCCTCAGTGTCTATTATTCAAATGTAGATACCCTAACACCAAGCAAATTAGCTGAACTAGAAAATTTCATTAGCGACAAAAATCCGAACAGAAATTTACCCCAAAACAACTACAAGAATCTATCAAGAACTCTACAATGTGTCGGACTACGATACTCACAGAAATGAAGAAGGAAAAAGAGGTGTATTAATTATGACAAAACAACACCTTCATGCAAACCCAGTATATGTACCAATTAATTTTGACGAACAAGTTTGGTGCAGCATAAAACTGAAAAATAAAGACAGCTTGTTAATTGGTAACATCTACAGAAGCCCTAATAGTGATATCAGCAACAATAACAACTTGCTAGAACTCTTATAGGAAGCCATGAAACCAAAATTCAGCCACATTCTTATAACAGGAGACTTTAATTACAAAGAAATTGATTGGATGAACTCTTCAACCTCAGTTTCTGAATTTCACCCTGCGACATGCTTTTTGGAAAAGATCATAGACCTTTTCCTGAAACAACATGTTAATTCACCAACCAGATACAGAGAAGGCCAAACCGCTAATTGCTTGGATCTAGTTTTTACCAACGAAGAAGGAATGGTTGACGATGTGGGAAGTAAGCCTGGTCTTGGACAAGTGATCACTTATTGTTGACTTTTAACCTTAACTTGTATTCTGACTCAGCGATTAATAACACTAAGAAAAAAAGCTTCTTCAAAGGAAACTATGATAACATTCGAGCAGAACTAATTGACACAGATTGGCAATCGCTCTTAGAGGGAAAAGATACAGAGGATTCGTGGAAGACCTTGAAATTATATCATCATTTGTAGAAAAAAAACGTACCAGTGAGCAAAGGCTTCCAATATCATCCAAAGCATTCGAACCCCCTAGATAAACTTGCAAGAGATAACATCAAAGACAAACATAAAAAGTAGTCAAAATATCAACACTGCAGAACCCCAGAAAATTGGGAACAATTTAAAATAGCAAGGAACAAAGCGACATCTTCTATTAGAGCATCAAAATACCACTTTGAAAAAAATCTGGTCAACGAAATAAAAGACAATCCAAAACAGTTCTGGAAATACATACAGTCTAAAACCAAAACAAAACAATCCGTGGGAGATTTGGAGAACTCAAGTGGCGAAATATGTAGCGACAACAAAGAAAAGGCTAACCTATTTAATGATTATTTTACTAGTGTTTTCACAGTAGAATCAGTCGGAGATCTACCATCATTTACAACAAAACCATTCGATACCACATTGGAAAACATCATCATTACAAAAGAGAAAATCAAAACGGCGATCGCTAAATTAAATCCTAACAAATCCTCCGGTCCAGATATTTTCCATCCAAAGTTGAAAATTATATTTAAATCAAAGTACTGAAAGTACTGAAACGCTAAAACTTCAAACAATAGTATATATATTTCGACAGCTATTTAAGTGTTTTTGTTGTAGAATCTGTGGTGTGGTGTTCAGGGTCGAATACATTTAAAAAGGGAGGAGGAGTAGTGTGGAAGATTTTAATTGTACATATGATTTAGGTCGCTTTCTAGCTTCGAACTAAAGGGGATTTCCCTGTAGCTGTGTGGTAGAGCGTCCGACTAGAAACTTGAAGATCGAGGGTTCGATTCCCGGTGGAAGTACACTATTTTCTTCCCTGTTACAAATGAAAACGGATGTGATGTAGCAATTTAAACTTTTCGTTTCATTTCATTCTATACTGATTTCAATCTTTCTATGTCAAAGTCCTAAATGGCTGTTTTTCAGCCATTTTGTTTTTTCTGATCAGTTACAAAATCAAAAGGGCACTACAGTAAGGACCAAGGAACCTACATATGAAATATGAGAAAGATCCCTCCAGTAGTTGTCAATTAGTTAACAATCTTTCAATGCCCAAATCAAAGATGGCCGCCTTTCCGCCATTCGGTTTTTACTCATCAGTATGAAATCAAACGGGCATAACAAAGCACAATGTGAAACCTAAATATGCAATGTGAAAAACTGACTGAAAAAGTTTTTAACACAATAAAACAAAACTTTTCATGTTAACATTATCGTTCGGAGGAAGGTGAATGAATCATTGAAATATACGCTGCTGGTAGTTAGCACAATGGATATTAGATAAAAAATAAAAGGATTCGCAAACATATCTCTCGTTACAAATGATAGTTCGAACTACAAATTGTATCTAATTTGTCATAAAATGTCACAATAAACAGTCAACAGTCACAGTTCCAAAAGAACGACGGCCTATTACGATATCTTTGCCAAGGTGGAGCAAAATATTGGTATGCAAATATGTCATATTCACTTACATCTCTAGGCCTATTTATCAATTATCAAGTTCATTTACAAAGCAGGGAAAATTACATGTATTTTGGCTGTTGCCTATGTATAAAGGGCCACACATAATTACGGGAATGTACACCATAAAGGTTTTTGCACACCATAGAAAAAATATAAGTGTTATTTCTACTAAATAACTTATATTGTGTCAATTGCTATGTACACTATACAGGTTATGGTAAAGTTTCGTTAAAACAAAAATGTGAACCTACAGTCAGGAACGTATATGTCCCTGCTACAGTGTATATTGATATGTGAAGCACAACGAACGTAATTATAAAACCACGAACTTTTGCTCGCCTTAGAAAAGTATAAGTGTTATTTTCAATAAATCAAGTGTTTTGCCAATTAATATGTTCATTATTCAGGTTCTGATAATGTCTCATTAAAAATTGTATACTCAGTACAATATTAAGTAAGAAAATCGATCAAGTGTGTGCATTCAGTATGTATATATCACAACGTTAGTGACAATCAGGGGAAGTAACTCGTAAATAACATTATCATATCCAGGGGGCGGATTTTCACTGTAATTACGAATTAATACTTCCGACCGACAAATTGGTCGAGTATTTCGGTTTACGCACATGTATAAGGTAATATAACATTGAAATCAAAATCAGTGTATTTGGCTATGCGCGATTATATAATCAAAGTTTAACAGCAAAGTACACCATGCCAGGAATTCCGCGAGCCGTACACCAGTGTCAATCACAGAGAGCTCGAGTATATATATATAGCATGGATGTATGTGTATACACGAGAGGTCAGCCACCAACAGAGACGTAATATTTAAATGAGCCGTGGGAGTGAAAAACTGATTTCTTTGTTACAAACCGCATATAGATTATTAAAGTCATCATAATTATTAACAATACCATGGGAACATCATTTCCTGTTAGGTTTAGGCTTTCAAATTGTTCAGATATCATGAGATTGGTAGCAATTCAAGCTTTTCCGGAGCGGGAGGGGAAAAAATGACATGGGTCAAAGGTCACAGAATAGTGGCAGCAATAGACGCCAAAAGTTTTAGCGCTAAAAATCGATAGAAGAAGGATCACTTCCCTCCGACTGGAAAAAAGCTCATGTAACACCAATACACAAAAGCGGATCCAGACTGAAGAGGGAAAACTACCGCCCAATTAGTCTGACTTCAGTCCCGTGCAAAATCCTTCAACGATTAATAAAGGACGAAATAGAAAAGCATATGGATTCTAACGGCTTATTCTCAATTTGTCAACATGGTTTCATGAAAGGCAAATCATGTGTAACACAACTCCATGAAGTAATTGACTACATTTCAAATGAATTGGACGAGGGAAAAAACGTTGACATCATTTACCTCGATTTTAGTAAAGCGTTTGACAGAGTTCCGCACAAAAGATTACTCCTGAAGAGGTGATGTTTTAAAGTGGACCAAAAATTTCCTTTCCGGAATAAAACAACAGGTATCCTTAACGGCGAACTTTCGAGTGTACATGACGTCACAAGCGGGGTCCCCCAAGGGAGTTTTTTGGGGGCGATTCTTTTTTAAATCTTCATTAATGACATGCCGGAAGTAGTGACATCTGTTATAAAATTATTTGCCGATGACGCCAAACTTATGAAAGGAATTGGAAACAACTTGGACAGAGAAGAATTACAAAGAGATATAGAAAACATATGCTCGGTGTCAAATAGATGCTTGAATTATTGTAGCGTTTAGAGCCGTATAGTTAAAGAGTAACTGTAGTGCAAAACCATCTTTTGTGTATGGAAAGATTGATAAATAGTAAGTGAGATAATTCACACGAAAATTTTTTTTTTGTAAAAATTACGAAGTTTTGACCATTTTTCTAAATTTCACACCTGAACGCAAATCAGAAAATCCCCGAATTTGCCATACGACCGGAAGTGACGTCACAACGGTGACCGCACTGATAGACTTGTGTAGTCATTATATTGAAATTATATGAATCGTATCACGACTTGTTATTTGTATAGAGTCTTCTATTCAAGAATATGACACTTATTATATATCAAGGTTGTATGGAGTTCATTAATGACCCTACTGATAATTCCAAGGTGTTGTATGCCCCAGGGGGCCGTAATAAGTGGCGAGGCGGGGGTCGGGAGTTCCACAGGTGTGCGTCACACGTGGTCATGATCACTCGACCATAAATCAATTACCGCCTGACTCGCTTACATGATTAACAGGTTATTATTTTGTGGAAAAACTTTTAGACTTCAAAACATGCACTTGATATGATTAGGTATTAATTTTCTCATATTTTATTTCATATAACACCGCTAAAACGGCGTGTGTATTCACCGATGGTCACGTTAATTGCATGCACGTATCAGCAGGAACTGATCGTAACACCTTTTAAAATGCACGCTGAAAAAAATTAATGCATGTCGGTCGGCTGTATAAATACAAAACTACCTAGAAACAACCTCAAACAAACAGATAAGGAAAAGGATATTTGTGTTGCTTTAGACCACGGACTTAGATATAATCTAAATCCGTGTATAGACTCGGAACTTCGAAAACCATATATTTTATTGGACTTCAAAGAAGAACAGTTAGTAACGTCATATATTTACATTTGCTCTGCATTGCCACTATATAACACTACCAAGGTCAGTTCCTTGTTATGAGAGCATAACACTGGAGTGGTCATAATGACGTCATTACGATTATGACGTCATAATCATAACGTTGGAAATAGCCGGCCGATACTGGCTGTTCGCTGTTCCACTTAAAAACCTCAAATTTTCAGAACAAACGTAGAATAAAGATATAAATTTATTATCAAAACCAATGGGAAAATGTAAATATAAGCATTAAACATCATTTTGTTCCGTGTTATGGTCCTATAACACGGAACAGAATGATATTCAATGCTTAAATAGAACGACAAGACCAGCCTTTTTATACGTACAATGCGATGTACGTATATTGGAAAATAAAAATATATAACTTTAATCAATGCTTTCGACCTGTATAAACTGTTTGACGGGTATCACATTTCGACTTCTATCGTTATTACATGTTTGAGAAATTATAGGTGTGTATTAAAGTTAACTGCTTTCTATCCATTGATAATTTATTAATGTCTATGCAGTATAAAAAAAAAATTCAAATCGTGAATATTGTAAAATAAATAGAATATGAGCGAAATCCTGATGTTACTTGTCTTCAGGCACATACATCGAAATAGAAATCAAGAACAATGTATTTCGAATTCTGTTTGAGAAAAAATAAGATTAGATCTTTGAAAACCCCTGTGTTTTACTGACAGGAAATGAACATGGAACATCTTTTGAAAATAAGATGAGAATATTACTTAATTGGTTTTAATCACAGGCACTTGTGGCCAGGGGAATAGTCATCTTAATATATAGATATTTGCAAAATCTGAATAATTAAAATAAAATATAAAAACTGACTTCAACAATTTTCTTTTTATGTTATTAATCATCTAAAACCATAATGAAAGTAATTGCCAAAGTGCCTGTGGTTTTAATCCGCATTTTATTCATTTATGTTAAAAATAAAATATGCAAAAAACTGTGATACAGACATACCAGGGACGTATATGTGCATATACGTCCCTGAGACATATCAAGCAAGTTTTCAACAGAACTTTTCTCGTTGAATAGAAGAGTCAAACTCGAAATTAAAAAGTGTCATATACTGTGTGAGTTGACGGTGGGTTACGGAGATTTCAAAAGATACATGTGCACTCGAAAGTCTATGTTCCAGTCGAGATCTACATGTAACTACAGATTTAGAGTACACATTTTGAAGTTATAAAGAGGGGATAATAACCGCAACATAATCAACTATTACAATTTAGTTAACTTTGATAGCCCCCCCCCCCCCCCCCCACCTCTCCAATGTTAATTACTTGCTATCTGAGTAACAAGTTACGTGTGCATTTCTCGAACTGACCAGGTAGATTATCCCGCTAATCTGATTACGTAATATAATGGACACTAACATGAGATGTACAATATCCAAAGGTATTATTATAAGAGTCACTCTTGAATCATTGGATAAATGATATGTATAACTGACATTATAAATGACACAGAGTATTACAATATGATAGCGCATATATATATGGGTCCATTAAAATGAATTTGAACAATCAATAAACACTATATTTATGAAAGAATCAAAATAAAGTTATTTCAATGACGATTTCAGATTATTCTTCCGACCCCAATATTATGGTACGTCCCTTAATTTCATTGTATAATACATTTTGAATCATTAATCAACCAGACGTACATATTACTATTATATAGAGAGAGACATAGGACCCAATTTCTTGTGTTCCCGTTGTGACGTCACCAATGCGTGTGCACAACTTTTAGCGGTTCGCGGTGCGCTTAATTAGCGTGTGGCAAAACAGGTAAAAAACCAAACTTCAACCTGTCGTAACTTTGTAACCGGTCGGCCGATTTCGATGCGGTTTTCGACAATGTATTAATGCCGACACAACGAGTCTGATCATTTCAGTTTCTATTTGCACTACAGTTACTCTTTAAAGTGACTAGCTGATGGAGACTACGTAGAGTTGCCTTACTTCTGGTGGTTTCTCAGGGTTTTTGACAGTATATTAGACTAAAAGACAGCGTTGAAAGTAGTCCTGTTCTGACCATCGGAGATAGAAAATCTCAATATATGCAACTGAACGCGAAAAAATGCAAACATCTTTCTATAGGTAACTCCAGAGATAACAACAATACAACACCGAACACCATGGACGGAAATGTGAAATTATCAGGGTTAGCTCCGAAAAAGATCTTGGTGTGACGTTTGACAGCAAAATGAAATTCATTCAACATGTCTGCAATTGTGTGTCAAAAGCTAACAGAATAACTGGTCTGATTTTCAAATCATTTACATGTATTAACAAGGAAATGTTCCTCGTATTGTACAAGTCATTAATTCGTCCTCATCTGGAGTACGCATCATGTATTTGGAACCCTATTCTAACAAAAGATAAAATAATGATAGAAAACGTTCAGAGGAGAGCCACTAAAAGAGTTAACGGATTAAATGACCTTACATATGAACAGCGTCTGAAAAAGCCTTCAATACCGGCGAAAACGGCAGACGTTATACAAGTCTTCAAAATAATTAATGACATCGACAAGACTGACAAAGAAAAGCTCTTTAAAATGTCGCCCATTACTTTTACAAGAGGACATGTACACTCCCAGAAGATATTGAAGCCTGCCTCCAGATTGGAAGTAACAAAAAACCGCTTCAACAACAGAGTTGTAGATACATGGAACAGTTTATCAGAACACGTGGTATCTGCCAAAACTCTCAATTCGTTCAAATCACGATTGAATCAACACTGGAAGAACGAGATCTCCAAATTTACTCCTACGTTTTACAGTGTTACCTGATCGATGAACTGATCAATACAAGAATACGCCTCCAGAAGCCTTAACGGCTTATATCGGTGTTAAAGTTACATAATTACATAGTTACATGATTAACAGGTTATTAATTTGTGGAAAAACTGTAAGACTTCAAAACATACACTTGATATGATTATGTATTAATTTACTCATATTTGATTTCATATAACACCGCTGAAACGGCGTGTGTATTTACTGATGGTCGCGTTGATTGCATGCACATATCAGCAGGAACTGATCGTAATACATATTAAAATGCACGCTCAAAATATTAATGCATTTCGGTCGGCTGTATAAATTCAAAACTACGTAGAAACAACCTCAAACAAACAGATAAGGAAAAGGACATTGGTGTTACTATATACAAAATGTAGACCATGGACTCGGATATAATCTAAGTCCGTGTATAGACTCAGTACTTCGAAAACCATATATTTTATTGGCTTCAAAGAAGAACATTAAACCAATGTAGTAACATCATATAGAATCACAAGACAATCTTTTTTATACGTACAATACAATGTACGTATATTGGAAAATAAAAATATATAACGTTTATCAATGCTTTCGACCTGTATAACCCGTTTTGACGAGTATCACATTTCGACTTCTTTTATCCTAATATATGTTCCGGAAATTATACGTGTGTATAAAAGTTAACAGATTTCTATCCATTCAGGGGCGTAGCTGGAGGTATTTTGATGTGCAAGCCCCGCGACGTTTACATTTTGGGGAGGGGGTACTTCATGGGGAGGGGGTGGGGAATCACATTTGGACTTTAAAAGGTGCCATTGTTTTGGACTTGTTTAAATCATCATTATCTGGCCTATCATTATACAAATTATTATGAACTCATCAGTAAGTAAAACCAGAGACATTAACATGTAAAACCATCTTTGATATACATACGTCTCTGTTTATAAGTATAATATGTTCTGTGTAGGATTTAGAAAATAAGAACTCATGCTTGTGTTCTTAAGCATAATTTTGTATAATTCGAGCAGGCCTAGTTTCACAAAAGTTCCTTAACTTAAAAATCTCCATAGAAAAGCATTAAAGAATTAACGGGAACATCTTAAGTTAAAGGAATTTTCCTTAATTTCTGTAATGCTTTCCTATGGAGATATTTAACCGGGCTCATTAGTAAGTGTATTTGCTGACATTTTGTTTGAACCGAAATGTAGTAAAATTGGCCCTTCTTTTATTACCCTTAGAATGATAAAAGGGTCATTTTTGTATATTAAATCTAATACAGATTTACTAAAAAAAAAACAGAGGGTACCAAAGCGTCAACAAAACCATAATCCGAACTCAAAATCGATTAAACTAGAGGCAAAATATGAAAAAGGGAAAGATGTATATGGAGACCCTTGAAAAAGCACAAGAGAATAAGACCAGGTGTTCCGGAAGAGTAAGCGTCTTCTACTTCATCGACGACAACTGCCATGTAAATATTGGCCACAACTAAGTAAACACCAGGTTCTCAAAATGAGAAACGAAACGAGTCCTCATTGTCAATAAAAACAAAGGAGAACACTAATCAGCATACTCAAAAACGTCCATCTTCATATCACTTAAAGATACAGAGTATGTCCCATGAAACCATGATGGCGACCATAAAACTTGCCCATAGTCTTCATCAACCTGCACCTCTCCTTTCCCTGTGCCATAAGTTTGTTCGTCAGCAGCTAATATCTAAAACTAAAACCTAACATGACATGATTTTATCAAAAAAGTCGGCCTGAGTGAAGGTAGTTTCAAACTGATGCTTGTGTTTGGATGTTGTTTGGTATTCATTTGTATACGAATTTTCCGAATTGAGCTGTATTATAAAAATTATATATGATTTAATATGTAGGTGTATTGTAATCCTATATGCTATTGCATTCGGAAAGAAATAAAATTGAATTTGAAGTATTTATAGCTAACACATTTTCTGCAGCCTAATATGTTAATCTGACGAGTCGAAAAAGGGGGTAACAATATCACTGAACTTTTAAGAATATATGTTGAATTATGAAATTCCTCGACTTAAATACATTTACTTCGGAAAATGATGTGCAAGCACGGGCTTATGTGCTTACATGGCAGCTACGCCCCTGCCATTGACAGTTTATGTATGTCTGCAGTATATATAAAAACAAACAATTCGAAACGTGAATATTGTAAAATAAAATAGCCCCCCCCCCCCTCACCAAAGTTAATTACTTGCTATTTGAGTAACAAGTTACGTGTGAAGTTATCGAACTGACCAGGTAGTAGATTATCCCGCTAATCCGATTACGTAATATAATGGACACTAACATGAGATGTACAATATTCAAAGGTATTATTATAAGATTCACTCTTGAATCTTTGGATAAATGATATGTATAACTGGCATTACAAACGACACAGAGTATAACAACATATGATAGCGCATATATATGGGTCCATTAAAATGAATTTGAACAATCAATAAACACTGAATTTTTGAAAGGTTCAAAACAAAGTTATTCTAAGGATGATTTCATATTCTTCCCCCTTTCTTTCAGTTTCTATTTGCACTACAGTTACTCTAAGAATTATTCATTCTGAGAATCGAACTGGAAATATCGGTAAATTCATTGTTTGTTACTGATGAACGAGCCTACCTTTGTCACATGTGTCTTAGGGTTTGCCCGATATTTCCAATATAAAAAACTCATTCAAGTGCTGCTGATTACGATACATCTAATCGATTCATAATACAGGGTCATCGATGGTATATAGGAATACCCTCCGTACGTAAGTTTCCCAAACGACGTCACCGCTCTACAGGCTGTTTTTTCGACGGATTGGCATATGCATGAAATTTCAAAAAAGTGTTCATAGTCATCATCCCTTGTAAGAGTTCGCATTTCAACTTGCTGTGGTCAAAAACTAGGCCACCGTTACTATAAATAGAATTTGACAGGTCCCAAACGACGTTACCGCTCTACAGGCTGCATTTCTGTAACTTAGATTTTACTTACGATTATATTTACTTCCTTGTTTTGTTTATGCTCGGTGTCAAATAGATGCTTGAATTATTGTAGCGTTTAGAGCCGTGTAGTTAAAGTGACTAGCTGATGGAGACTACGTAGAGGTGCCTTACTTCCGGTAGTTTCTCAGGGTTTTTGACAGTATATTAGACTAAAAGACAGCGTTAAAAGTAGTCCTGTTCTGTCCATCGGAGATAGAAAATCTCAAAGCGGTAGGTGTGTTACTATAAGACTATAAGATAGGGAAATCCTACCCAAGGGATTTCAAATTTGGTAATTTTCAAAATCCCGAGGGTAGAATTTACCTATCTTACACCCCTGGTCATGAAATAGTATTATTCTCTCATTTCAACTAGCTGAATAAGCTCAAATACCATGAAAATAATTTTGGTTGGCCACCATTTTCAAAATATCAACTTTTTTCTTCAGCTTTTTTGAAGAAAACAAATGATACAGCCAGATTAAGCATACCCCATTTATGCAAACTTAGTTTGCGCAGAAAAATATCGTGGAAGGTTTTAATTTCATCACGTCGCCATTTTTCTCTTTTCGGCATCAGATTTTACTGATTTCGTGACGTCATGTCATTGTTGCGCCATTGTGACGTCACGCCATGGCTGTATTGCATGGGTAGATGAGTTATACATGCAACCACAGCGATCATTGGTGTATTGTCCTAGATAGGCCAGTATTACACACCTAGAAATGAAAGAAAATAATAGCACCTGAGCTCGTGTGCGATGTATAGCTGTGCAGATGAGCAGTAACACAGTACCTTGTACTCGGCCAAGCAGAAACCCGCAAACACAAATCACTCGCGTGAATAGCCTAGGGTTTGTTCATTCATATTGCTATGACACAGCGGGGCTTGAGAGCAAATTTAATAGGTTCATTGAGTTACGATGTGTGAGTTTGTAGAACATGTGAGCTAGAGGTGTGCCCCTTTATACAGTCGTCAAAGTCAGTCAGATGCCAATGCTACCAGACAATAACAGGCTTGGCGATTTCTACAGAAAAGTCAAAATTTTAAGTCGCCAATGAAAACGGATTGATATTTGTTTGGTTATTACTCAGATAATCGAATATTTACCTTTTATTTATATGCATATTATACATTATGGAATTGATCAATTATTATTCAAAAACATGTTAATACAATAAACAATTTCAGTGATTCAAAGTAAGTTTTAGTGATTATGTAATAAAACAAGTATATCATGGGTGTCTGTGCAATAGTCCAGAATTTTTGACCCTCGGAACTGGTAATCGACCGATGTTCTATTGCACTCGGCCTTCGGCTTCGTGCAATAGAACATGGGTCGATTACAGTACCTCGTGTCAAATATTCTGGACTATTGCACAGACACCCATGATATATTTGTATACTATACAGAATACTAGAACTGAAAATATTACTATACAAAATACTAGAACTGAAAAGATTACTATACAGAATACTAGAACTATAAAGATTACTATACAGAATACTAGAACTGAAAAGATTATTCTACAGAATACTAAATATATAAGGACTACTCCCGGTATCAGCTCTAGATGAAATATAGAAATAGCAGCATACAAAAGATCAACTGTATCAAGAAATTTATATGGTCTGCTCACTAGGCTCTATGCATAAGTCTAACTCAACTGCCTAGGCTACCAAAAGTACGCAAAGATTTATAAATAATGTAAACAAATTCTTAAAATCCCCGTCGATTCCCTTAACATAAACTTCGAGTTGCTTCCCTTTACCTATCGACCCAACATACTGACGGTCACGCGGTTCTGGAACGATCCAAATGTGTGTTTGCCGCCAGCAACTCAACACCAACCTTCCCCCGTGAATATCCAACCACAACTAAAGGGCCTGTTTCCAAAATGGCCCCTTCTCTGATTCAAATTTCCTGTTGGTGGCGCATTGCCCATGCCGTTGTGATCACAAATCTATAAAGTATAAAGATTAAGGTCACTTGGTTTGTTTTTTATGGCTCCTCAAAGTTGTACCTTTCAGAAGCTGTCTAAGTGTTGATAAAATGTGCATGTTATGTAAAATGTTAATGAAAATCTAATCCAATGATAGTCACCGCAAAGAATACATTCATGGCATGATTGTGACAAAAAATCATGTTTCCATCGCGCCATTTGGCTGTTTTATGGAAGAAACAATCTCAAAAATGCCATTTTCGATGATAACATTTTAGACACAAAAACTGTGTTTTTTAGAGAATACACCCTTTTATGGGCGTTGGATGCAAACCAATTTTTATCCTATTAAACAGTACGTAATATGCTATTGATGAGAGGAAAAATCATCAAAATGTAAGTGGTGGAACATTTTCAAATCTTGGGTTGAATTAGCCTATGGTTGAATTGCCGATTTTTGACTTTCTTTAGATAATTAACAAAAACACGAGAGTATTTGCTCGGTATGTTGAGAATATGTACACAGATATGAAAAAAAGTGAGAGAAACACTTTTTCAAGAAAGAAATCTAAGATGGCTACTTCACAAGTCCCCGTGGTTGAAGACATTGGCTGACAAATAGACAGAACAACACACAAAACGTGTTCCTTATGATTTTGGTTGGTTTTTGCATTTACGAGAGGGTTCATAGCTACAGGCGATTGTATAATACCTATATTTATAAGTTTGGTTAGTCACATGGTAACGGGGATCTTTCATATCGAGCCCCAAACATACTTTCGACATATGCACTATGTTGCCGCATGGAAAACTATTTCAAGTTTTGTCTGAATTTCTTTACCTGTGGTTGTAATGGTCGAGGGTTTTCCAGCGCCCTGTAATACCCAAGGTAGTACAAGATGCTGGAGATGTGCGCACACATTCCCATCGTTCTCTCTCCAACTAGGCACTGGCAGTAGTAGTCTTTTATTGGGGCCTCATCATCAGGTGAAACGGTGAACCGTACCCAAACGTTATATTTTGTTTGGCTTTTGTATCGAGAATGTATTTGACATCGGAGAAGGTCTGGGGAGTACTGGTAAAGCCACACCTCATAGTCTCCGTCATCACCTAAATGTTCGGCGATGTAACCAGGAGCCAGAGATATCTGATACGTTCCACAATAATCAGGTTCTCAAGTAATCGAGATCGAGACGGGGAAACAGTACGGAAGATGCATCCATCTTGATAAACTCGTACCTTGCCCGTCTAGATAGATCCGGATCTGTCTTGACTCTCTGAGCTAAACCATTCGGTGTTGTCAAACGGCCTTCACACGTTCAGCCATTAGCCTATCTTTGGCATCTCTCTCTGGAGATCTCTGGTAGATCGGTCCTCTATAACCATTCAGACAGGCTGTGACGGTTCGAAGCAAAGCCTCAATGACATTGATAAAGCTGTTAGACACCAATTGCGTTCAGTGGACGTCAGAATGTTGATTTTGACCGTGTTTCAGGTATGACGGCATGCTAGCATTGAGGCCAGAGGCTTCGAGAACTTGTAGGACATCTCTAAAACCTCGGTCAACGACAACATTGTCATCTGGTTGTAGCCAAGTAACTAGCTTGTCCATGACATCTTTTGTAATTGTAGCATCATTTTCGCTGCCAGTGAATGGTCCAACTGTGTCCAGAATGTAGCAATCTGGTAAGGCGATGCTCATGAATTTGAGATAGTTTCTCTTCTTCTGTCTACAGTAGGACATTCTCTGGAGCTTGTGGTTGGAGCTTTTCTGGATATAAATATAGGTGCCATCTAATATGGCAGTGGCTTTATCTCCAAAAAATCCTTCTGAAAAGACAGTATTGTGCCCGAGCAACTGTTCTCTTGTCAAGTGATCCGGGCCTAGAAATTGTGGGTCTATCGATGTGTCTTATGCCTGTACTATGGAGTGGAAAGTTTTCGACACACTTGACTTGGAAATTCCAAAAGGAGAAGAACACTGACTCCAGGAAATGTCGGTTTTCAGTTTTACCCAGAACAGTAGTAGAGCATCGTGTGTAGTCTTGGTATATATACCAGATGAAAGATATGGGGAACAGTGCGAGTGGATTTCGAGGAACTGATCTTTGGACCAACCTGTCCAGGCCATGCATGCCGAGTCATCAAGAGAAGAAAAGCTTATTGCAAACGCAGACTGGTTCTGTGAAAGGACGTGCGACACTTCTAGGAGGTCATTAATGATTTCGGACGATTTTGATGGTAACTGAGATTCCAAGGAACCTCTATCATAAAGGACTACCTCTGTAGACGGATCTAAGTCGTTACCAATAAGGTGAATGGAGCAGACGCGGGATGAGGTGGGACACCACAGATTGTGTGAATAGATCAGGTGATGTCTTTGATTTTGTTCCATTTATTGCAAAGGTAACAAGACAGAGACAGCATTTTTTGTGTGAAGATGATCCATTCAAAAGATCATGAAGGGTCAGCAACGGCAGGATATGGGACGGGGAGTCGTCTTCTTCCTCTGTTTCCTTGTTCTCCTCGGTTTCAGGTTCAGGCTGATTTTTGTTCCGAAGATACTTCATATAGCACTTCTGGCACATGAGTGCTTGTTCCTTTGCTGACATCAATCCTTGTTGCACCAGCGTATCTAGGAGCCATTTATATTGTGGACTATTTACATTGCGTGCACTTCTGTTCTTATTGCCATTACGTTTCTTGAAGTATAGTTGACAGCCTTCTCCAACACATTTACCCTCCATCTTGAAACAATAACGATTGGTTTATGAAGCGTCGATAAAGTAACAAAATAGCAAGCCAACGATGATTGCTGTAAACAGCTAATACTTAGTAGTGTGGAACAATTATGCGAAAATGTGTGATAATAACGAATTGATTGATTACTTAGAACAAAATAAAGTATTTCATATGGATAATCTATCTAATCGATGTGGCGTGGTCGGCAGGCACAAAGAAAGTGAAGCAAGTCAGGGTCCCAACCCTGACAGAGCCACAACGCTTTGGAGATGGGACAATAAAACATGGAAAGAGAGACAAGAATAGCTAGCGTCGAGTCAATGATTCCGTAAACGTATAGACAAAGCCTAGAAGATACGGATAAATGTTTAAGGTCACACGATCAGAAAATTCAGAAGAGGACAACTTGAGATAGAAAAGTATTCATGTATCAGGGTGTCATCAGTGTAAATCTTTATATCGATACTGTTTATTTAGTCGTTAGATATCATAAAACTGTCATGAAAATATTCGCTCTGATATTCAATATAAAATTTTGTATATAATAAGCTATATAATAGGGTTTCAGACAAGGTTGTTACTCATTTCCCCTTTTCTTTCAATTTACAACCACATTCAGGCGGCGATATGAGAACGTTCCACCACATGGAATTAGTTGATTTTTGGTACACATATGAAACAAGTTAAGCTCTATCCGATTTTGTGATGGAAATTTGCATCCAAAACTATATAACGGGAGAAAATTGCAATTTTATGGCATTTTTTCCCCTAATTGTGATTTTCATCCGAGAATTTTTTTTTCATGTTTTATGAATAAACACGATGCTTTTCAAATATTTATCAAAAAAAATTTATACTATGTTGCTAATTACAATTTCGAGATAACTCTCTTTTATTTACGACCTTATGTCTTAAAAGCTCAAAATGACAACTTTATAAAAATACATTTTCACTGAAATTATGAAATCTGGGTGTCGGAAAGGTGTAAAAGTATTCTTCGGAAAAGAAAAAAACTGTAGTTGAGCTAGATAAGAAATTATACGGGGGCAGGCTCCTATGGAGAATTAACATTACTGGAAACAGGCCCTTTCCAATTCCGCACAGAACTATTACGCCCCTAACGCTAACGTCAACGGGGCAACGCACGAGCTCAACGGGGCAATGTCCCATACTTGGTGGACTCAGACGGAGTGAAGGTGTCACACCAGTGGCTCGTAAATTTGACCCGTCGAACATAAACAAACCCCGACGATCTTCATTGACACTTGTATGAAAAATACTTATCAAATTAACATTTAAACAATAATATTTTATATTATACACAATTTAAACTCTTTCATACCGTTATTTACTCTCGGACTCACGACCCAATACTTCCAACGAATCCATACTTTCCAATATTTCCAATACTTCCAATACACATGGGAATAAACACTCAAGTGACCCCGACTAACACAGATCAAAGGTCACTAGAGTTCACAAAAATGGCGTCTTCTGAACTAGGTGATGCACGATCCTATACAACATGACAGCATCTAGCACGACGTTTCTCCAGAGGTTGCCATCCAAGCTGCTGCAGCATGGCGGTTACACTTCCTGGCTCTCTGCTACGGTAGTTGTTGTAGGCAAATCATGCAGCTCGCCTCTGGACCTTCTCTAGGGTGTTACTCTGGTTTTTGATGTGATTGTCCCAAACTGTGGCCGAGTAGTCAAGAATGGGATAGTATATGTCCGTTTCCTCACATGCATGGTACAGCCTCCCTCTGAGGTTTCCATTAAGAAATCCTAGATATCTGGTGGCCTTGGCGGCTGTCTGTATGATGTGCTTCTCCCAAGATGAGTTCTGGTTGATGTAAACTCCCAAATACTTGCTTCCTGGTACATTCTCTAGTGTGTGACCGTGGAGTGTGTAAGGTTGGGCGTTAGGAGATCTTTTGTTGGAGATGTTGATGGTGACGCACTTCTCTGGGTGGAATGTCATCTGCCATGTTTCTTCCCAGGTTTCGACGGCCTTCAGGTCTTCTTGAAGCATGGCCTTGTCTTGTTTGGTATCGATTGTCCGGTGGAGTAAACAATCGTCTGCAAACAGCCGCACCTCGGATCTCACTACATCTGGAAGATCGTTGATAAACAACAGGAATAAGAGGGGGCCGAGGACAGTTCCCTGGGGCACCCCGGAGTCCACTGATGCTTCTAGGGATGTTGATCCTTTAAGGATTACCATCTGTTTCCTGTTGTTTAGGAAGTACGCTTTCGAGAAGTTCAGCAGGATCACGTCGATCTGTTTCCCTCCCGAAAGGTTCCTTGCTAGCTCGTTGATTGTGATCTGTCATCTGGGACATATCCTGCATCTAGGGAATAATTGTATATACGTCTGAGGGCAGGGGCAAACACATCTGACATCTCACGGAGGAGACGGGCTGACAGTTGATCTGGACCTGCGGCTTTGTGGGGTCTCAGGTTCTCCAGCAGTTTCTCCACTCCATGGGATATCACGTGTATGTCAGGCATTATGTGGTATGGGCTATTTCCTTTAGTTGGGAGAGAATTCAAATTCAGAATCCTTGTCTTGGAATGGGCCTTATTTTGGAAAATCCATCGCTATCACGAAGTGATGATAACCCAGTACATTCCTGACGCTTACCCTTGATGTATGACCATAATTTCTTTGGGCTATTGGAAGCCTCCGGGCTGATGATGTCGCGCAGGTAGGAAGCATGTGCTCTCCTAACTGTCTGCTGACTTCTGGATTTCAACGCCCTGAAGCTGCCCCAGTCCTTCTGTTGGTGGCTCTGGCCTTCTGGTGTGCCCTGTCTCGTCGGATTAGACGTCTTATAGCGGTGTTGATCCAGGGGTTGGGGAAGCGTTTGCTTGTGTGGAACTCTTGCATCCTGGATTGCTAAAGTCTTGCCAAATGGAGTTAATGCTGTCGCAGGATCGGACTAGAAATGATGTGACATATAACCTCATATCATTCCGCATTCCATCTATGTCTGCCCTGTCACATACGTATATGGTGCGGCAGGGAGGTTGGGACCTCTTGGGATATAATGTAGAGTCAATGAGCACTATGGCATGATCACCCACCAAAGGCACTGATTTTCTCTTCTCAACAAAGGATGGATTGCTGGTAAGGAACAGACCTTGTGGGGAAGTTGACAACTTGTTCCAATTTACAGTTTGTGAGCAACGATGTACTGTAGGGTCATGTGGAGTGGGTATGTGTTACCGTTGGGAGATAGTGCGTCCCAGTTCACATCAGGCAGGTTAAAATTGCCTCCCAACAAGAAGATAGAGTTCTTATTCTGCTCTCCCAACATGCTAATGTCTGTGATTACCTGTAGTGTGTAGTCGTCCTGTGTTTTACATGGTGGTCTGTAAAATGAAGACACTATCAGGGATTTACCATGATCTAGCTGTATGTTCACATTTATGAGCTCTGTGTCGTTACTGGTAAGTAATGGTGTACTGATACTGTTGTCCTCACTGCTATTAGGAATCCTCTGTGATGGTCTATCATTCTGTCTCTTCGGTACACTAGGTAATTACTAGATAGGACCTCAGATGTAAGAACTCACTTGAGACCAAATCATCAGAAAACTTACCTTCTCTTTCTTTCTGATCATTTTCAAAACATGACTCATCAACTTGTATTTGTACATTTTTCATTCCAGTTTCTTCTGCTCGACTTTCACCCTTTAACACTTGTGGATGTCTCAGTTGCATACGATCAGCATGATCTTCTTTGCCTAGACTTCCTGAAATTGAGGAATGGAATGATTGACTTGCAGAGGGGGTCGTTAATGTTGGACGATGGTGAAGTCGACACTAAATATGAAGGAACACTTGATTGCTTCGAGTTTCAGCTGTGGAGAAAGTGTTCATTCCAGCTAAAAGTGAGATGATACTTAGAGAGAAAAATCTGTTCTCCAATAAGGAAACGTACAAACAGTGATTCTCTTCTTATCGAAGGAGCGGACTCGTTCCTGAAGAATGAAAAAGCCCTCGTAGCCCGTTCCCAGGTAAGCAATCAGCCTACAGTGCCAGTCACTCATGAGCCTCCAAGAAGAACCACAGATAGTCTACCTTGGTACAAATATTGTTCAAGCTAGTCCTGGTCTTTCTGAGGGATTGTGGATAGTGTTGTAAACGGGACACACTGAAGGATTGTATGATAGTGTTTCAAACTAGATTTATTGAAGGATAATGGAAAGTGTTGCAAACGAGACTTACTGAAGAACTGAGATAGTGTTGTGAACATGACTAACTGAGGGAATGTGAGATAATGTTGTTAATTGGACTAACTGAGGTTTGTTTATGATAATGTTGTAAACGGGACTAATTTGGGGATTGCGAGATGGTGTTGTAAACAACACTTAGTGAACAAATGTGAGATCGTTGTGCAAACGAGACTTACTGAGGGAATTTGATATCACCTTCCCACCATCCTTCAGTACATCTCGCTTACAACACTATCCCAAAATCCTTCAGTAATTCTCGTTTGCAACACTATCCACAATCCTTCAGTAAATCTTTTTTGCAACACTTTTTGTCCCGTTTACAACACTATTCCATAATCCCTTAGCATGTCCTGTTTGCAAAACTATCCCACAATTCCACAACACGAATTCAAACGCTTTCCGTCAATTTCGTTTACAAAACTATCCCACAATCCTTCAATATGTCCCGTTTGCAACACTATCCCATAATCCTATAGTAAGGCCCATTGACAACAGTATCCCGCAAATTGTGTTGCAAACGAGTCTTACTGAAGGATTGTGGGAAAATGTCATAAACAGCACTAACTGTGGGATAGTGTTGTAAACGAGACCTACTGAAGGGATTGTGATATACTGTTGCTGAAGGGATTGTGGAAGAGTGTTGTAAACGGGACTTATTGAAGGATTGGGGGATAGTGTTGTGATTGGGACTTACTAAGGATTGTCAGATAGTGGTGCAAACGAGACTAAATGAGGGCATGTGAGATAATGTTGTAAACTGGAAGGACTTTTGGATAGTGTTTAAAACGAAACTGACGGAAGGATTGTGGGATAGTTGTGCAAACGAGACTTACGGAATAATTGTGGGATAGTGTCGTAAACGAGGCTTACAGAAATATTGAGAGACTGGAATGTAAACGAAACTAACTTGGGGATTGTGGAAACGTGGGAATGTGAGATAGTGTTGTAAAAGATGCTTTAGGATAGTGTTGTAAACTAGGCTTATTGAGGCATTGAGGGACTGTTGTAATATGGACAAACTGGAGGATTGTGGAATGGTGTTATAAACGAGATTGGTTGAAAGGATTGTGGGATAGTTGTGCAAACGGAACTTGCTTAGGGATTGTGGAATACTGTTGTAAACGAGACTTACTGAAGGAATTCGGGATTGAGCTCCAAACGAGACTAACAGGGGGATTTTGGGACAATGTTGCAAATGGAACTAACAGAAGGATTGTGTGATAGTGTCGTAAACGAGATTTACTGAAGGATTGTGGGATAGTGTCGTAAACGAGATTTACTGAAGGATTGTGGGATAGTGTCGTAAACGAGATTTACTGAAGGATTGTGGGATAGTGTCGTAAACGAGATTTACTGAAGGATTGTGGGATAGTGTTGTAAATGGTAATTCCTAAAGGAAATAGTGTTGTAAACGGGACTGGTTGTAATATTGTCATTGAATTCTAAACTAGACAAATAGGGAGATTAAGGAAAACGTTGTTAACGGGAATAACCGGGGGATTGTGGCATATTATTGTAAACGATTCTTACTAAAAGAATGTGGGATAGTGTCGTAAACGATACTTACTCAAGGATTGTGGGATAGTGTCGTAAACGATACCTACTAAAGGATTGTTGGATAGGATAGTGTTGAAAACGAAATTAGTGAAAGATTGTGGGATAGTGTTCAAAACGGGATTTACGGAAGAATTATGGGATAGTGTTCTAAACAAAACTGACTGAAACATTGTGGATAATGAGGGATTGTGGGATAGTGTTGCAAAAGAGGCCTACTGAAGGATTGTGGGATAGTGTTGTAAATGGGACTTACTGAAGGAATGAGGAATAATGTTGCAAATGGGACTTGCTGAAGGATTATTGAATATTGTTGTAAACGGGATAAACTGAGGTAGTATGGGATAGTGTTGTCAATGGGAGTTACTGAAGGACTGTGGGATAGTGTTGTCAATGTGACTTACTGAATGACTGTGGGATAGTGTTGTCAATGGGACCTACTGAATGACTGTGGGGTAGTGTTGTCAATGGGACTTACTAAAGGACTGTGGGGTAGTGTTGTCAATGGGACTTACTGAAGGACTTTGTGATAGTGTTGTCAATGGGACTTACTGAAGGACTGTGGGATAGTGTTGTCGATTCGACTTACTGAAGGACTTTGTGATAGTGTTGCCAATGGGACTTACTGAAGGATTGTGGGATTGTGTTGTGAATGGGACTTACTGAAGGACTGTGTGATAGTGTTGTCAATGGGACTTACTGAAGGACTGTGGGATAGTGTTGTCAATGGGACTTACTAAAGGACTGTGGGATAGTGTTGTCAATGGGACTTACTGAAGGACTGTGGGATAGTGTTGTCAATGGGACTTACTGAAGGACTGTGGGATAATACTGTAAATGAGACTTACTGAAGGATTGTGGGATAGTGTTGTCAATTGGACTTACTGAAGGACTGGGGGATAGTGTTGTCGATTGGACTTACTGAAGGACTGGGGGATAGTGTTGTCCATGGGACTTACTGAAGGATTGTGGGGTAGTGTTGTCAATTGGACTTACTGAAGGACTGTGGGATAGTGTTGTCAATTGGACTTACTGAAGGACTGTGGGGTAGTGTTGTCCATTGGACTTACTGAAGGACTGTGGGATAGTGTTGTCAATGGGACGTACTGAAGGACTGTGGGGTAGTGTTGTCGATTGGACTTACTGAAGGACTGTGGGATAGTGTTGTCAATGGGACTTACTGAAGGACTGTGTGATAGTGTTGTCAATGGGACTTACTGAAGGATTGTGGGATAATACTGTAAATAAGACTTACTGAAGGATTGTGGGATAATACTGTAAATAAGACTTACTGAAGGATTGTGGGATAATACTGTTAATAAGACTTACTGAAGGATTGTGGGATAATACTGTAAATAAGACTTACTGAAGGACTGTGGGGTAGTGTTGTCAATTGGACCTACTGAAGGACTCTGGGGTAGTGTTGTCGATTGGACTTACTGAAGGACTTTGGAATAGTGTTTTCAATGGGACTTACTGAAGGACTGTGGCATAGTGTTGCAAACGGGATTTGATGAGGGCCTGTACCCTTTGATGATGGGTAGGCCTGTACCCTTTGTGGGGTAGGCCTGTACCTTTGTGGGGTAGGCCTGTATCCTTTTTGGGGTAGTGCTTTAAATAAGACTTGATGAGGGCCTGTACCCTTTGTGGGGTAGGCCTGTACCCTTTGTGGGGTAAGCCTGTACCCTTTGTGGGGTAGTGCTGTAAATAAGACTTGATGAGGGCCTGTACCCTTTGTGGGGTAGGCCTGTACCCTTTGTGGGGTAGTGCTGTAAATAAGACTTGATGAGGGCCTGTACCCTTTGTGGGGTAGTGCTGTAAATAAGACTTGATGAGGGCCTGTACCCTTTGTGGGGTAGTGCTGTAAATAAGACTTGATGAGGGCCTGTACCCTTTGTGGGGTAAGCCTGTACCCTTTGTGGGGTAGTGCTGTAAATAAGATTTGATGAGGGCCTGTATCCTTTGTGGGGTAGTGCTGTACTGAAGGGTTGTGGGATTTGATAAGGGCCTGTACCCTTTGTGGGGTAGTGCTGTACTGAAGGGTTGTGGGATTGCATTGTGTACACACAGTGGTTGCTTAACATGCAAGTAATTTGTCTGTACTTCTTCTATTTCGATATCAATACAACCTAATAAACTTTCTTTCATGCAGACACATAGTTAAGTTAACCATTCAATGTTATATGTTTCAACTGGGTCACGTGATAATGTGTCATTTCCGTAAGGATTAGTGTTGCATCCGGAATATTTGATGCGATAGTAATTCCGCGGTTTCATATCTCCTTCTATTGATCTCTTATCTATAAGTGTTTAAATGGAGTCATTTGTTATAATTTCTCCATTTCCTGCAGGGACATAATAAAATCTGATTTGTTATCTGCTACAGGTCCTCAATGTTCGTTATCCTAATCCTTGATATGACCCTGCGATTTTAACTGGGTTTGTCAAATCTTTATCTATGGAGACAGAAATAATTTTATGTCGCAATCAACATATATATATGTAGCCTCAATAATGGTATATGAACAGCATATTTATGTCAGAAGATCAATACACGTGACTTCTATAATGTACTAGGTACACATCATGTGGCTGACCACATATTTCACAGATGATTGTTTGTTTTAATGTTAAATAAAACATGTCGCAGTTGAACCGTTATTCTATTGTTTGCTCTAAACATCGAGATTTTCGTGATAGATGTCAGCTGATGACAAACATACTTACTACACAGTGATTCGAAAGATACAGGTTGGTGAGGACTATGAGCAAGTTTTATGGTTGCCATCTTTGTCTCATTGAACAAATTGTGTTTCCTTGTGTGAGATGAAGATGGGCGTTTTTGAGTATGCTAATTTAATAGTGTGTGTGGCACCCTGTTCAATTGTTTCAAATGTAATATGTATACTATTAATACTTTTATAGGATTTTATTGATCGTAAATTATTACCATGTACTGGTTGTATCATGTTAACGTTGGTAATATCCCACATTGTGGTTGGTGCTAGTGTGCTCGTTACTCGTTGTGTTACGTCTCTGTCGGGAGTATTCCATGTCTTGATTTGTACTGTATTCATGTAATGTCATTTATGATGTGCAATTCTGAAAAAACACAGCAAGCTATCCTCATAAAATAGTACAATAGTCAAATAACAACCAGTAAGTCCAATGTGAATTGATATGGGCCGTTTATTACAAACAACGACATAAAGTAAAAACATGTGTTTAATACATGCCATATCACACTGACTTAAAATAACATGTATTAATTATGTAATAATTAATAATGAGTAAAAGACTATTGTAGGATGGGGGAAAAAATAACCGCCACCTGGCAAAGAGAGTCACAACTCTCTGAGCAAATGTCATATGTTTTCAGGTATACGTACATTTCGGGAATGTCCGGAGAGTGAGTGCGCGTGACGTATGTAAGAATAAACTGGTTTGACCACTGACGGACAGTCCTCGACATACACAATTCATTTTCCTTTCTTTTCTTTAATCTATTTTACCGCCAGAAAATAAGCTATATGGGTTTTGACCTTTGAAGAGGCAAAACGTTCATTACCGTTACTTTATTTTATAGTCTTCTCCAAATGAAAGATTTGATCTGAAATGGACATTAATATACGTCCTAGGCACCGCAGTTAGTAGTTACTGATTAAGAATGATATTTATAGTAATATATTTATTTTTTGTACTAGTAGGTAAAGTTAATGTAAAAGATAATTTATACTTCAGAGACACAGTTTATATACATCTCTAAATCCATTTAAATGTGTTTATGAATTACTGTTCAAATATGTAATTTGACTGGATGACTATAAAGTTTATGTCCAGATATTGTAAATGACGTGCGCACATTTTGTATGTTTATCAAACATGTGTGCTAATGTGATCATGAATAGGCGCGTTCGATGAAGCTACAACTTTTCGTTTATTGTTGTTGTAGGGACTTTGAACATGATCAAGAATAAATACACATTAGACGACATCTGATGTTGTGTTCATTACTGCTTGGCCAAGATCTGATATAATCCAACTTCGTTACATGAGCTTACTTTTGATTGAGAGCGATGACTCAGTTCTCACTTTCTCGGGTGTCGTCAATGAAGCAGAAGACGCTTATTCTTTTTTATTCCGTTATTTGATTTGAAAAAAAAAACTTTTTTTCTGGAATTGATTTTTTTATTATTTCAATTCCCTAGCAATAAATATATGTATTTATTTACTGCTTGTAAGCATAAATACATACATATATTGTTATTTTAAATAGGAGCTGCCAGGTTTAGGGAGCCCTGGGGTCAGTCCATTAACAATATGTTGTCCTCACACAGGAGGGCTCTCAAACATCACACAAACTGGCATTAAATATGGCATTACATGAAATGAGGATGGTGAGGGGAAATAAAATATTTCGAAAAACAAAAATATATATATCACAGGACACTCCTTTCACACCTAGCAACAACATATAACAAAACATAAATATATAAATACAGATGAGCTTAGTATACACAATAAATATTTTTATTGTTTTTTTTACTCATACACCAATACTTATACAGAGTATAGAAATTTGTCACATGTGCAGACAGTTCCCGGTGTTCTGATCAATTGCATCGAAAGCTCAGCCTCTGTGCCGATTAAAAACACGACTGACCCATCGATACAATTGACCAGAATCCGCACTGTCTACCTGCTGTATGTATCTTCTCACCTCTCATTGACTCTTTTCTCAGACAGATGGACAGACATGCAGGGAAATATACATACAAGTGTACATAGGCAATACAAGTTCTATACAGGTGCGTTTGTGGGTTTGGCGGGGGGGGGGGGGGACAGCACACACAACACAACAACAACAACATACGAATGTACCTTACTTAGTATTAGACATCATACAGTTCATGTATATCACAAAAAAAACTATCAAAAATTAACCTTAATTCTTTCCATTCAAGCCATATTTTCTCAAATCTTTCTCATAGATTTTTAACAGCGGAATTTTTTTCTATGTTGTATCGGAAGGATAGAAACTCTTTCAAACCATCTACACAGAGTTTTTGATTTTTTCTAGATACAGTATATATATAATATTTTGCATATAGGATTATGAAATTATCGGTATGGCAGCTGTGTTTCCAAATAATATTGTTTCTAATTTGAAATCAACTAAATTATCCGATTTGTGTTATATTTTGTTTTTCAAATCCTGCCAAAATTTGAAAGATATAGGACATTCCCAGAAAGTATGTTCTATGGTTTCATTTTTTGCATTACATATATTACAGACGTTATGGTTCAAGACACCAATAGTTTTCAAGTAATTGTTAAGCGGCAGGTTGTGATTTTGTAACCGGTATTGGAACCATTGTATTGATTTATCTGATGTACATCTAAAAGGAATCTTATATACTAGTTTCCAGTCAATGTTTCTAAAAATTGCCTTTGATTTCCATTTTATTTCAGATTTATTCTTAAATTTCTTTTTATTGTTTCAGGTAACATACATGTCTTTACAGCCTTTATCAGTTTTCATAATCACACTGATGTGGTGTGGTATAAATGGTCTCTCAACTATGTTTTCAGTGTTTAAATTAAGATTTAATTCTCTACATCTTTGCTTAATTGATTGGCATATGTTTTGGTAAATTAAAAAAAATTCTGAATCAATATTGAATTTAAGCTTAAAGTTAGCAAAAGTTAAGAAAGAATGTTCTTGGTCCAATAGATCATACACATTCTTGACACCCTTCTCAAACAATCTTTTAATGAAAAAGGACCTATTATCAATGCAGGAAAAAGGATTGTACCAGATAGGAAGAGTAAGGAACTGCTCAATATTTTCAATTTGTTTTTGTGTTGCTTCTGAAATATCTTCCCATGCCTGAAAAACATTTAGCCTTTAAAGACATTATTAGTCTTGAAATTTGTAATAAAATCAGTACCAAATTCTGATATGTTGCTGTTGAATTGATTTTTGTGTATAGGTGTTCGGCCTCTCATCAACATTGGGTTCACAACAACGTTATAATTTCATCTTTGTTGTTCACACGAGGAGTGCTCGAACATGTTTGCAAACACACTGTATGCTCAAGGATCACGTAATGTACGTGCATTAAATTGATACGAACTGGTGCATCAGTCATCGCTGTATTGTATGATCAGTCATCGCTGTATTGTATGATCAGTCATCGCTGTATTGTATGATCAGTCATCGCTGTATTGTATGATAAGTCATCGCTGTATTGTATGATCAGTCATCGCTGTATTGTATGATAAGTCATCGCTGTATTGTATGATCAGTCATCGCTGTATTGTATGATCAGTCATCGCTGTATTGTATGATCAGTCATCGCTGTATTGTATGATCAGTCATCGCTGTATTGTATGATCAGTCATCGCTGTATTGTATGATCAGTCATCGCTGTATTGTATGATAAGTCATCGCTGTATTGTATGATCAGTCATCGCTGTATTGTATGATCAGTCATCGCTGTATTGTATGATCAGTCATCGCTGTATTGTATGGTCAGTCATCGCTGTATTGTATGATCAGTCATCGCTGTATTGTATGCTTACATTTCATTGAAATCCACTAACCAGTTTCCTTTCCATATAACAGTTCAACATTGTTAGAAAAGTATTCAAACGAATAGAAAATGTCGCTGAAATCAGGGGTTATGTAAAAGCTTGATGTAAGTTGGGATTGAGCGTCAAAAATATACATGATAAGATATGTGCTGTTTATGGGGATAAACGAATGTCATTTTCCACAGTTTATAGATAGTTTACTAAATTTCATTCTGGTCACAAATCAATCTAATACGACCTTTGCTAAGGGAGACCTAGGTCTGCTGTTACCGCCAAATTGTTGAGAAAGAACAGACAGACAGCTAACACGAATGACAAACTTGGGCTTAACATCCATCTGTTATGTTCCCTTCATTCTGAAGAAAATTCTCAGTGTTAGGGAAATAAGTGCATGCGCGTTGAGCCCCACATTTACTCGCCGACGAGCAGAAACGTACACGGGTACAAATGGCTAATTAAGAAACTGCTGAAAAAGTACCCAAAATATCAGAAAAAGGCATTTAATAGTCTCATCATGGGTGATGAGACATTGGTGCATTTTTATGAACCCAAGAGGAAAGATGACATAACACACACACATCCTGCACTTTCAAAATATAGTAATAAAAACATATGCCAAAAATGAATCAAATTGCATAATACAGCTGTTTCGTCCTTTTATGACCTGTTAGTGGTGTTAGGGGCCAAAAGGTGGGAATCGAAATTTTCTGAACTAATGTACTATAGAAACAGGTGCGTGAAACCCTTATAATTTATTAAATTAAAAAAACTAGTACTGTAGATTTTTAAATCATATACTACGCAAATGTGTATATTATGTACCGTGCCACTACTCAAATTACATTGTGGCTATGGAGGTTCCAGCCAACTTAGGGGACTAAAAATTCCACCAGCAATAGGCTATGGGATTTGAAACACGCAAAAAGGCCCAGTATACGAACACTAACAGCAAAGAATGTTATACGTCATATTCATAAGAAATAGTCGACCAATCATCAAAAAGGTAGGGGTGTGTGTGGAAGCTTCAATAAGATTGTAGTTCTGAAAAAATGCGACCACAAATGAGAATAAGAGGCCCAAGGACATAAACTGTCATCTTAGTTTTGATGTACTAGTTCCAATAACTTTATATCTTGGTCTTTAAAGCGGAAGATTGTTGAAATTTTAGTCAATTTGACCCATTTGAGCTCCTCCCCACTGCCCCAGGATTGGGCCAGAGTCAAAATTCTTTCAACGTCAAACCGTCATCTCCTGGTTATTATTCAAACCCAGTTTAAGTTATCTTGAAATTAACAAAATATATCCAAAAGTGTCATTTTCCTATATAAGCTATGGTAAACTTTATCCTCTCCCCAGGGGCATGAAACTGAAATTCATAAGCACCTTACGACCTTTCCATTGGTGAAGAGTATTTGCTTTCAGAATATCTGGGTCTGGAGGAGAAGATTGTTGAAATTTTAGCCAATTTGACCCTTTTGACCCCTCCCCACTGCCCCAGGGATTGGCCAGAGTCAGAATTCTTTCAACATCAAACCGTTATCTCCTGGTTATTATTCCAACCAGGTTTCAATTATTTCCAACTTCCAGGGGGAATGTGAAGTCTGGGGGCATGAAATTCACAATTTCGATAAAGCACCTTAAGATCTTTCCATTCATGAAGAGTATTTGATTCCAGCATATCTGGGTGTGGAGAAGATGTTTGAAATTTAAACTATTTTGGCCCCTTTTGCCCCTCCCTCAGGCCTCTAGGGGGTTAGGACCATAAAATTCACAATTTGATTTTTGATTAATCTTTGGCTAGGGAAGGTTCCTGCCAAATGTCATTCAAATTGGTTCAGGGGGGTTTTTGAGAAGAAGCTGAAAATGTAAATTTAATTGTTACGGCATGTCCAATTGTTATATGACAATGCCCCAGCCAGCAAATCAGCAAGTATAGTCCGTTTTTAAAAGTCGGAAAAGGTCAAAGTAATACCACACCCTCCATACAGCCCCATGTAATGTTTTCCTCTTTCCGAAATAACAAAAAACAAATATCTGGTAGGAGATAAATGTCCAAAAGAGAGCTGGAATCTGCAGTTTACCAGTTTCTGATTAGTGTACCAAGAGAGGAGTATGGAACTTGTTTCATAAAGAGGATTCTAAGAATGAAACAGTGTTTAAGGGGGATGTTTTTGAAGGTAACTAGACAAAATGCATTCAGATTTGCTAAGTGTTTCTGAGAAATAGGTAATTTGCAAAAGTTTTTGAACACCCCTCGTATGTCATAGTGTGATCGATATCAGCCAAATTGTGAGAAGAAAGAAACATCGAAGAGGTGGGGGAGTGGGGTAGTTAATTGTCAGACGTATGTTGTATTTTACATTCAATCAATACAGGATATTAGTATTATAAACTGTATAAGTCTTATACAGGGCGTAGCCCTGATTTTTGTTATTCATATATGCATTGCAATGCTATCTGATAATGATTTCTTTAGTTTTAATTCTTGCAAAAAATGTAAACATCATAAGTAGGAGGAGCAGGGATGGTACTATCAAGAAATGGAAAGTTCACAATGGGAAAATTGAAATCGTCACGTTTATCGTATAGCATAGTATACTACCTCTCCATCTTGGTAAAAAAAATGGTCACTTGAAAAATTTAAAGGGGTGGGGTCACCCTTGGGACGACAAGGTTCTATTTAGGGGATACTGCAGAAATATGGCATCGCTTGAAACGAAGCAAGGGTACAAAATCGGACGCCCTGTTGTTTGACAGGTTAGTGAACGTGTAGACCTAAGTATATATGTATGGTTTACATAACTTGATTTCGATGTTTTATAAATTGACCAACATTTAGCTCTAAGTATGCATTGCATACTGATTTACCGTATCATTGTATCCAATATTAAATCGATAACACAATTATTGAAATACGTGTTAACAGTTATTACACAGACAATCTGTCAAATGGAAAATGAAAGGACACACACTGATTGGGGCACCAGAGGGGCAAACCGTTTTTATAATCACCATATGTAATATATGTAAACCTGGTCAATTTATATTACAATATGTAGCTGTAATATACCTATGTACCGCTCAACTAGAGAGGTCGCAGTAGCTCAATTATCGTTTGAGCGTAAGAAAAAAAAGCGTTCGACTCTTAGATAATACTCGATGTTTTTTATTTTTGTTTTTGTAATTGCTATTTTTTTCAGTGTAAAACTTCCATGTCTCTAATAACGGTTTAATACTTTATATAAATACATATTTGTTATGCTATGGGGGTATAACACAAAAAAAACGGGGGGTACTTTAAATAAACCGCGAAGCGGTTTATGATGAAAGTACACTCTGGGTTTTTGTGTTATAACCCCATAACATAAAAATAGATTCAAGTTAATACTTATAATTAAATCTATACCTTGCGAAAATAAACTTTATTAATGGACTCTTTTCTCTTACAAAGCATTACGCTGCTGCATCAGCCAATCAAAAGCGACGTTATAAAAGGCGACGTCATTTTTTACGTTATGGGCTGATAACATATTTTTTTATGCCAATGAAAATGCTTGTTTCAAACAAGATTAAATAATTAAGCTATATCAGTAAATTAGGCATTGTTGGTACTTATGTTGGCTATGTTGTATTCTGTAAAGATTTTAGTATGACGTCTGCAAATGTTGAAATACATCATGTGTAATTGAAGCACATGTTGAAAGCCGCCGTGATTGTGTTTGTCACGGCTCTGTGAAGTCCCATGAAACATAACACCTTTTTAACTAGAGACTTGTTTTATGTCTCCCCTTGTTATCTTTTTTTTATTCTGACCAACTTTCCTTCATAATGTCATAACAAAATGTTAAGCACTTAATAAATGTAAAATTTGACCTTAACCTATGACTTTGATCTTTAACCCTGTGACCTTGAGGTTTGGTCAATGGACATCTTTTTTTATTCTGACCAACTTTCCTTCATAGTGTCAAAACAAAATATCAATCAGTAAGAAAATGGACAGACGGATAAACAGAAGGACAGACAGACGGATAGACAAGCTAATTACTATATGGCATCCGCATCGAAGATGGGCCTCTATTACATGTATAGAATTAGACGGTAAGTGTGAGATTGCATCACCTTGGCGTATATCTTTGGATGTTTGAAAAAGTCACACATTTCTTTTATCTCTGACTTTCGGTAAAGGTCACAATAAATCGCACGATTCCTTGGTTAGTTTATATAGCGACTTAAATCACACATCTCCTTGGTTAAGATTATATAGCGACTTAAATCGCACATCTCCTTGGTTAGTTTATATAGCGACTTAAATCACACATCTCCTTGGTTAGATTATATAGCGACTTAAATCACACATCTCCTTGGTTAAGATTATATAGCGACTTAAATCGCACATCTCCTTGGCTAGTTTATATAGCGACTTAAATCGCACATCTCCTTGGTTAGATTATATAGCGACTTAAATCACACATCTCCTTGGTTAAGATTATATAGCGACTTAAATCGCACATCTCCTTGGTTAGTTTATATAGCGACTTAAATCGCATATCTCCTTGGTTAGATTATATAGCGACTTAAATCACACATCTCCTTGCCTAGTTTATATAGCGACTTAAATCGCACATCTCCTTGGTTAGATTATATAGCGACTTAAATCACACATCTCCTTGGTTAAGATTATATAGCGACTTAAATCACACATCTCCTTGGTTAAGATTATATAGCGACTTAAATCGCACATCTCCTTGGCTAGTTTATATAGCGACTTAAATCGCACATCTCCTTGGTTAGATTATATAGCGACTTAAATCGCACATCTCCTTGGTTAGATTATATAGCGACTTAAATCACACATCTCCTTGGTTAAGATTATATAGCGACTTAAATCGCACATCTCCTTGGTTAGTTTATATAGCGACTTAAATCGCACATCTCCTTGGTTAAGATTATATAGCGACTTAAATCACACATCTCCTAGGTTAAGATTATATAGCGACTTAAATCGCACATCTCCTTGGCTAGTTTATATAGCGACTTAAATCGCACATCTCCTTGGTTAGTTTATATACCAACTTAAATCGCACATCTCCTTGGTTAAGATTATATAGCGACTTAAATCACACATCTCCTAGGTTAGTTTATATAGCAACTTAAATCACACATCTCCTTGGCTAGTTTATATAGCGACTTAAATCGCACATCTCCTTGGTTAGTTTATATAGCAACTTAAATCGCACATCTCCTTGGTTAAGATTATATAGCGACTTAAATCGCACATCTCCTTGGTTAGATTATATAGCGACTTAAATCACACATCTTCTTGGTTAAGATTATATAGCGACTTAAATCACACACCTCCTTGGTTAGTTTATATAGCGACTTAAATCACACATCTCCTTGGTTAAGATTATATAGCGACTTAAATCACACATCTCCTTGGTTAAGATTATATAGCGACTTAAATCACACATCTCCTTGGTTAAGATTATATAGCGACTTAAATCACACATCTCCTTGGTTAAGATTATATAGCGACTTAAATCACACATCTCCTTGGTTAAGATTATATAGCGACTTAAATCACACATTTCCTTGGTTACATTATATAGCGACTAAAATCATACACCTCCTTGGTTAGTTTATATAGCGACTTAAATCACACATCTCCTTGGTTAGTTCATATAGCGACTTAAATCGCACATCTTCTTGGTTAAGATTATATAGCGACTTAAATCACACATCTCCTTGGTTAGGATTATATAGCGACTTAAATCACACACCTCCTTGGTTAGTTTATATAGCGACTTAAATCGCACATCTCCTTGGTTAGTTCATATAGCGACTTAAATCGCACATCTCCTTGGTTAGATTATATAGCGACTTAAATCGCACATCTCCTTGGTTAAGATTATATAGCGACTTAAATCGCACATCTCCTTGACTAGTTTATATAGCAACTTAAATCACACATCTTCTTGGCTAGTTTATATAGCGACTTAAATCGCACATCTCCTTGGTTAGTTTATATAGCAACTTAAATCGCACATCTCCTTGGTTAGTTTATATAGCAACTTAAATCACACATCTCCTTGGCTACTTTATATAGCGACTTAAATCGCACATCTCCTTGGTTAGTTTATATAGCAACTTAAATCGCACATCTCCTTGGTTAAGATTATATAGCGACTTAAATCGCACATCTCCTTGGTTAGATTATATAGCGACTTAAATCACACATCTTCTTGGTTAAGATTATATAGCGACTTAAATCACACACCTCCTTGGTTAGTTTATATAGCGACTTAAATCACACATCTCCTTGGTTAAGATTATATAGCGACTTAAATCACACATCTCCTTGGTTAAGATTATATAGCGACTTAAATCACACATCTCCTTGGTTAAGATTATATAGCGACTTAAATCACACATCTCCTTGGTTAAGATTATATAGCGACTTAAATCACACATTTCCTTGGTTACATTATATAGCGACTTAAATCACACATCTCCTTGGTTAAGATTATATAGCGACTTAAATCACACATCTCCTTGGTTAAGATTATATAGCGACGAAAATCATACACCTCCTTGGTTAGTTTATATAGCGACTTAAATCACACATCTCCTTGGTTAGTTCATATAGCGACTTAAATCGCACATCTTCTTGGTTAAGATTATATAGCGACTTAAATCACACATCTCCTTGGTTAGGATTATATAGCGACTTAAATCACACACCTCCTTGGTTAGTTTATATAGCGACTTAAATCGCACATCTCCTTGGTTAGTTTATATAGCGACTTAAATCGCACATCTCCTTGGTTAGATTATATAGCGACTTAAATCGCACATCTCCTTGGTTAAGATTATAAAGCGACTTAAATCGCACATCTCCTTGGCTAGTTTATATAGCAACTTAAATCACACATCTTCTTGGCTAGTTTATATAGCGACTTAAATCGCACATCTCCTTGGTTAGTTTATATAGCAACTTAAATCGCACATCTCCTTGGTTAGTTTATATAGCAACTTAAATCACACATCTCCTTGGTTAGTTTATATCGCGACTTAAATCACACATCTCCTTGGTTAGTTTATATAGCGACTTAAATCACACACCTCCTTGGTTAGTTTATATAGCGACTTAAATCGCACATCTCTTTGGTTAGATTATATAGCGACTTAAATCACACATCTCCTTGGTTAAGATTATATAGCGACTTAAATCGCACATCTCCTTGGTTAAGATTATAAAGCGACTTAAATCGCACATCTCCTTGCCTAGTTTATATAGCAACTTAAATCACACGTCTCCTTGGCTAGTTTATATAGCGACTTAAATCGCACATCTCCTTGGTTAAGATTATATAGCGACTTAAATCACACATCTCCTTGATTAAGATTATATAGCGACTTAAATCACACACCTCCTTGGTTAGTTTATATAGCGACTTAAATCACACATCTCCTTGGTTAAGATTATATAGCGACTTAAATCACACATCTCCTTGGTTAAGATTATATAGCGACTTAAATCACACATCTCCTTGGTTAAGATTATATAGCGACTTAAATCACACATCTCCTTGATTAAGATTATATAGCGACTTAAATCACACACCTCCTTGGTTAGTTTATATAGCGACTTAAATCACACATCTCCTTGGTTAAGATTATATAGCGACTTAAATCACACATCTCCTTGGTTAAGATTATATAGCGACTTAAATCACACATCTCCTTGGTTAAGATTATATAGCGACTTAAATCACACATCTCCTTGATTAAGATTATATAGCGACTTAAATCACACACCTCCTTGGTTAGTTTATATAGCGACTTAAATCACACATCTCCTTGGTTAAGATTATATAGCGACTTAAATCACACATCTCCTTGGTTAAGATTATATAGCGACTAAAATCATACACCTCCTTGGTTAGTTTATATAGCGACTTAAATCACACATCTCCTTGGTTAGTTCATATAGCGACTTAAATCGCACATCTTCTTGGTTAAGATTATATAGCGACTTAAATCACACATCTCCTTGGTTAAGATTATATAGCGACTTAAATCACACACCTCCTTGGTTAGTTTATATAGCGACTTAAATCGCACATCTCCTTGGTTAGTTGATATAGCGACTTAAATCGCACATCTCCTTGGTTAGATTATATAGCGACTTAAATCGCACATCTCCTTGGTTAAGATTATAAAGCGACTTAAATCGCACATCTCCTTGGCTAGTTTATATAGCAACTTAAATCACACATCTTCTTGGCTAGTTTATATAGCGACTTAAATCGCACATCTCCTTGGTTAGTTTATATAGCAACTTAAATCGCACATCTCCTTGGTTAGTTTATATAGCAACTTAAATCACACATCTCCTTGGTTAGTTTATATCGCGACTTAAATCACACATCTCCTTGGTTAGTTTATATAGAGACTTAAATCAAACACCTCCTTGGTTAGTTTATATAGCGACTTAAATCGCACATCTCTTTGGTTAGATTATATAGCGACTTAAATCACACATCTCCTTGGTTAAGATTATATAGCGACTTAAATCGCACATCTCCTTGGTTAAGATTATAAAGCGACTTAAATCGCACATCTCCTTGCCTAGTTTATATAGCAACTTAAATCACACGTCTCCTTGGCTAGTTTATATAGCGACTTAAATCGCACATCTCCTTGGTTAAGATTATATAGCGACTTAAATCACACATCTCCTTGGTTAGTTTATATAGCGACTTAAATCACACATCCCCTTGGTTAGTTTATATAGCGACTTAAATCGCACATCTCCTTGGCTAGTTTATATAGCGACCTAAATCACACACCTCCTTGGTTAGTTTATATAGCGACCTAAATCACACACCTCCTTGGTTAGTTTATATAGCGACTTAAATCACACATCTCCTTGGTTAAGATTATATAGCGACTTAAATCGCACATCTCCTTGGTTAAGATTATAAAGCGACTTAAATCGCACATCTCCTTGGCTAGTTTATATAGCAACTTAAATCACACATCTTCTTGGCTAGTTTATATTGCGACTTAAATCACACATCTCCTTGGTTAGTTTATATAGCGACTTTAATCACACATCTCCTTGGTTAAGATTATATAGCGACTTAAATCACACATCTCCTTGGTTAGTTTATATAGCGACTTAAATCGCACATCTCCTTGGTTAGTTTATATAGCGATTTAAATCAGACGTCTCCTTGGTTAGATATATAGCGACTTATATCACACGTCTCCTTGATTAGTTTATATAGCGACTTAAATCGCACATCTCCTTGGTTAGATTATATAGCGACCTTTATCACACGTCTCCTTGATTAGTTTATATAGCGACTTAAATCGCACATCTTCTTGGTTAGATTATATAGCGACTTAAATCGCACATCTCCTTGGTTAAGATTATATAGCGACTTAAATCGCACATCTCCTTGGCTAGTTTATATAGCGACTTAAATCGCACATGTCCTTGTTTAGTTTATATAGCGACTTAAATCGCACGTCTCCTTGGTTAGTTTATATAGCGACTTAAATCGCACATCTCCTTGGTAAAGATCATATAGCGACTTAAATCGCACATCTCCTTGGTAAGTTGATATAGCGACTTAAATCGCACATCTCCTTGGTGAGTTTATATAGCGACTTAAATCACACATCTCCTTGGTTAGTTTATATAGCGACTTAAATCACACATCTCCTTGGCTAGTTTATATAGCGACTTAAATCGCACATCTCCTTGGTTAAGATTATATAGCGACTTAAATCGCACATCTCCTTGGTTAAGATTATATCGCGACTTAAATCACACATCTCCTTGGTTAAGATTATATAGCGACTTAAATAGCACATCTCCTTGGTTAAGATTATATAGCGACTTAAATCGCACATCTCCTTGGTTAAGATTATATAGCAACTGACATCACACATCTCCTTGGTTAGTTTATTCACGCACCTCCTTGGCTAGTTTATATAGCAACTTAAATCACACTTCTCCTTAGCTAGTTTATATAGCGACCTAAATCACACATCTCCTTGGTTAGTTTATATAGCGACTTAAATCACACATCTCCTTGGCTAGTTTATATAGCGACTTAAATCCCACATCTCCTTGGTTAGTTTATATAGCAACTTAAATCCCACATCTCCTTGGTTAGTTTATATAGCGACTTAAATCACACATCTCCTTGGTTAGTTTATATAGCAACTTAAATCGCACATCTCCTTGGTTAGTTTATATAGCGACTTAAATCACACATCTCCTTGGTTAAGATTATATAGCGACTTAAATCACACATCTCCTTGGCTAGTTTATATAGCGACTTAAATCGCACATCTCCTTGGTTAGTTTATATAGCGATTTAAATCAGACGTCTCCTTGGTTAGATATATAGCGACTTATATCACACGTCTCCTTGATTAGTTTATATAGCGACTTAAATCGCACATCTCCTTGGTTAGATTATATAGCGACATTTATCACACGTCTCCTTGATAAGTTTATATAGCGACTTAAATCGCACATCTTCTTGGTTAGATTATATAGCGACTTAAATCGCACATCTCCTTGGTTAAGATTATATAGCGACTTAAATCGCACATCTCCTTGGCTAGTTTATATAGCAACTTAAATCACACATCTCCTTGGTTAAGATTATATAGCGACTTAAATCACACATCTCCTTGGTTAAGATTATATAGCGACTTAAATCACACATCTCCTTGGTTAAGATTATATAGCGATTTAAATCACACATCTCCTTGATTAAGATTATATAGCGACTTATATCACACGTCTCCTTGATTAGTTTATAAAGCGACTTAAATCGCACATCTCCTTGGTTAGATTATATAGCGACATTTATCACACGTCTCCTTGATTAGTTTATATAGCGACTTAAATCGCACATCTTCTTGGTTAGATTATATAGCGACTTAAATCGCACATCTCCTTGGTTAAGATTATATAGCGACTTAAATCGCACATCTCCTTGGCTAGTTTATATAGCAACTTAAATCACACATCTCCTTGGTTAAGATTATATAGCGACTTAAATCACACATCTCCTTGGTTAAGATTATATAGCGACTTAAATCACACATCTCCTTGGTTAAGATTATATAGCGACTTAAATCACACATCTCCTTGATTAAGATTATATAGCGACTTAAATCACACACCTCCTTGGTTAGTTTATATAGCGACTTAAATCACACATCTCCTTGGTTAAGATTATATAGCGACTTAAATCACACATCTCCTTGGTTAAGATTATATAGCGACTTAAATCACACATCTCCTTGGTTAAGATTATATAGCGACTTAAATCACACATCTCCTTGGTTAAGATTATATAGCGACTTAAATCACACATCTCCTTGGTTAAGATTATATAGCGACTTAAATCACACATCTCCTTGGTTAAGATTATATAGCGACTTAAATCACACATTTCCTTGGTTACATTATATAGCGACTTAAATCACACATCTCCTTGGTTAAGATTATATAGCGACTTAAATCACACATCTCCTTGGTTAAGATTATATAGCGACTAAAATCATACACCTCCTTGGTTAGTTTATATAGCGACTTAAATCACACATCTCCTTGGTTAGTTCATATAGCGACTTAAATCGCACATCTTCTTGGTTAAGATTATATAGCGACTTAAATCACACATCTCCTTGGTTAAGATTATATAGCGACTTAAATCACACACCTCCTTGGTTAGTTTATATAGCGACTTAAATCGCACATCTCCTTGGTTAGTTCATATAGCGACTTAAATCGCACATCTCCTTGGTTAGATTATATAGCGACTTAAATCGCACATCTCCTTGGTTAAGATTATAAAGCGACTTAAATCGCACATCTCCTTGGCTAGTTTATATAGCAACTTAAATCACACATCTTCTTGGCTAGTTTATATAGCGACTTAAATCGCACATCTCCTTGGTTAGTTTATATAGCAACTTAAATCGCACATCTCCTTGGTTAGTTTATATAGCAACTTAAATCACACATCTCCTTGGTTAGTTTATATCGCGACTTAAATCACACATCTCCTTGGTTAGTTTATATAGCGACTTAAATCACACACCTCCTTGGTTAGTTTATATAGCGACTTAAATCGCACATCTCTTTGGTTAGATTATATAGCGACTTAAATCACACATCTCCTTGGTTAAGATTATATAGCGACTTAAATCGCACATCTCCTTGGTTAAGATTATAAAGCGACTTAAATCGCACATCTCCTTGCCTAGTTTATATAGCAACTTAAATCACACGTCTCCTTGGCTAGTTTATATAGCGACTTAAATCGCACATCTCCTTGGTTAAGATTATATAGCGACTTAAATCACACATCTCCTTGGTTAGTTTATATAGCGACTTAAATCGCACATCTCCTTTGCTAGTTTATATAGCGACTTAAATCGCACATCTCCTTGGCTAGTTTATAAAGCGACCTAAATCACACACCTCCTTGGTTAGTTTATATAGCGACTTAAATCACACATCTCCTTGGTTAAGATTATATAGCGACTTAAAACACACATCTCATTGGTTAAGATTATAAAGCGACTTAAATCGCACATCTCCTTGGCTAGTTTATATAGCAACTTAAATCACACATCTTCTTGGCTAGTTTATATTGCGACTTAAATCGCACATCTCCTTGGTTAGTTTATATAGCAACTTAAATCGCACATCTCCTTTGTAAGTTTATATAGCAACTTAAATCACACATCTCCTTGGTTAGTTTATATTGCGACTTAAATCACACATCTCCTTGGTTAGTTTATATAGCGACTTAAATCACACACCTTTTTGGTTAGTTTACATAGCGACTTAAATCACACATCTCCTTGGTTAAGATTATATAGCGACTTAAATCACACATCTCCTTGGTTAGTTTATATAGCGACTTAAATCGCACATCTCCTTGGTTAGTTTATATAGCGATTTAAATCAGACGTCTCCTTGGTTAGATATATAGCGACTTATATCACACGTCTCCTTGATTAGTTTATATAGCGACTTAAATCGCACATCTCCTTGGTTAGATTATATAGCGACCTTTATCACACGTCTCCTTGATTAGTTTATATAGCGACTTAAATCGCACATCTTCTTGGTTAGATTATATAGCGACTTAAATCGCACATCTCCTTGGTTAAGATTATATAGCGACTTAAATCGCACATCTCCTTGGCTAGTTTATATAGCGACTTAAATCGCACATCTCCTTGGTTAAGATTATATAGCGACTTAAATCACACATCTCCTTGGTTAAGATTATATAGCGACTTAAATCACACATCTCCTTGATTAAGATTATATAGCGACTTAAATCACACACCTCCTTGGTTAGTTTATATAGCGACTTAAATCACACATCTCCTTGGTTAAGATTATATAGCGACTTAAATCACACATCTCCTTGGTTAAGATTATATAGCGACTTAAATCACACATCTCCTTGATTAAGATTATATAGCGACTTAAATCACACACCTCCTTGGTTAGTTTATATAGCGACTTAAATCACACATCTCCTTGGTTAAGATTATATAGCGACTTAAATCACACATCTCCTTGGTTAAGATTATATAGCGACTTAAATCACACATCTCCTTGGTTAAGATTATATAGCGACTTAAATCACACATCTCCTTGGTTAAGATTATATAGCGACTTAAATCACACATCTCCTTGGTTAAGATTATATAGCGACTTAAATCACACATCTCCTTGGTTAAGATTATATAGCGACTTAAATCACACATTTCCTTGGTTACATTATATAGCGACTTAAATCACACATCTCCTTGGTTAAGATTATATAGCGACTTAAATCACACATCTCCTTGGTTAAGATTATATAGCGACTAAAATCATACACCTCCTTGGTTAGTTTATATAGCGACTTAAATCACACATCTCCTTGGTTAGTTCATATAGCGACTTAAATCGCACATCTTCTTGGTTAAGATTATATAGCGACTTAAATCACACATCTCCTTGGTTAAGATTATATAGCGACTTAAATCACACACCTCCTTGGTTAGTTTATATAGCGACTTAAATCGCACATCTCCTTGGTTAGTTCATATAGCGACTTAAATCGCACATCTCCTTGGTTAGATTATATAGCGACTTAAATCGCACATCTCCTTGGTTAAGATTATAAAGCGACTTAAATCGCACATCTCCTTGGCTAGTTTATATAGCAACTTAAATCACACATCTTCTTGGCTAGTTTATATAGCGACTTAAATCGCACATCTCCTTGGTTAGTTTATATAGCAACTTAAATCGCACATCTCCTTGGTTAGTTTATATAGCAACTTAAATCACACATCTCCTTGGTTAGTTTATATCGCGACTTAAATCACACATCTCCTTGGTTAGTTTATATAGCGACTTAAATCACACACCTCCTTGGTTAGTTTATATAGCGACTTAAATCGCACATCTCTTTGGTTAGATTATATAGCGACTTAAATCACACATCTCCTTGGTTAAGATTATATAGCGACTTAAATCGCACATCTCCTTGGTTAAGATTATAAAGCGACTTAAATCGCACATCTCCTTGCCTAGTTTATATAGCAACTTAAATCACACGTCTCCTTGGCTAGTTTATATAGCGACTTAAATCGCACATCTCCTTGGTTAAGATTATATAGCGACTTAAATCACACATATCCTTGGTTAGTTTATATAGCGACTTAAATCGCACATCTCCTTTGCTAGTTTATATAGCGACTTAAATCGCACATCTCCTTGGTTAAGATTATATAGCAACTGACATCACACATCTCCTTGGTTAGTTTATTCACGCATCTCCTTGGCTAGTTTATATAGCAACTTAAATCACACTTCTCCTTAGCTAGTTTATATAGCGACCTAAATCACACATCTCCTTGGTTAGTTTATATAGCGACTTAAATCACACATCTCCTTGGCTAGTTTATATAGCGACTTAAATCCCATATCTCCTTGGTTAGTTTATATAGCGACTTAAATCCCACATCTCCTTGGTTAGTTTATATAGCGACTTAAATCACACATCTCCTTGGTTAGTTTATATAGCAACTTAAATCGCACATCTCCTTGGTTAGTTTATATAGCGACTTAAATCACACATCTCCTTGGTTAAGATTATATAGCGACTTAAATCACACATCTCCTTGGCTAGTTTATATAGCGACTTAAATCGCACATCTCCTTGGTTAGTTTATATAGCGATTTAAATCAGACGTCTCCTTGGTTAGATATATAGCGACTTATATCACACGTCTCCTTGATTAGTTTATATAGCGACTTAAATCGCACATCTCCTTGGTTAGATTATATAGCGACATTTATCACACGTCTCCTTGATTAGTTTATATAGCGACTTAAATCGCACATCTTCTTGGTTAGATTATATAGCGACTTAAATCGCACATCTCCTTGGTTAAGATTATATAGCGACTTAAATCGCACATCTCCTTGGCTAGTTTATATAGCGACTTAAATCGCACATCTCCTTGTTTAGTTTATATAGCGACTTAAATCGCACGTCTCCTTGGTTAGTTTATATAGCGACTTAAATCACACATCTCCTTGGTAAAGATTATATAGCGACTTAAATCGCACGTCTCCTTGGTAAGTTTATATAGCGACTTAAATCGCACATCTCCTTGGTTAGTTTATATAGCGACTTAAATCACACATCTCCTTGGTTAGTTTATATAGCGACTTAAATCACACATCTCCTTGGCTAGTTTATATAGCGACTTAAATCGCACATCTCCTTGGTTAAGATTATATAGCGACTTAAATCACACATCTCCTTGGTTAAGATTATATAGCGACTTAAATCGCACATCTCCTTGGTTAAGATTATAAAGCGACTTAAATCGCACATCTCCTTGTTTAAGATTATATAGCAACTGACATCACACATCTCCTTGGTTAGTTTATTCACGCATCTCCTTGGCTAGTTTATATAGCAACTTAAATCACACTTCTCCTTAGCTAGTTTATATAGCGACCTAAATCACACATCTCCTTGGTTAGTTTATATAGCGACTTAAATCACACATCTCCTTGGCTAGTTTATATAGCGACTTAAATCCCACATCTCCTTCGTTAGTTTATATAGCGACTTAAATCCCACATCTCCTTGGTTAGTTTATATAGCGACTTAAATCACACATCTCCTTGGTTAGTTTATATAGCAACTTAAATCGCACATCTCCTTGGTTAGTTTATATAGCAACTTAAATCGCACATCTCCTTGGTTAGTTTATATCGCGACTTAAATCACACACCTCCTTGGTTAGTTTATATAGCAACTTAAATCGCACATCTCCTTGGTTAGTTTATATAGGGACTTAAATCACACATCTCCTTGGCTAGTTTATATAGCAACTTAAATCACACACCTCCTTGGTTAGTTTATATAGCACCTTAAATCACACATCTCCTTCGTTAGTTTATATAGCGACTTAAATCACACATCTCCTTGGTTAGTTTATATAGCAACTTAAATCACACATCTCCTTGGTTAGTTTATATAGCAACTTAAATCACACATCTCCTTGGTTAGTTTATATAGCGACTTAAATCACACATCTCCTTGGTTAGTTTATATAGCACCTTAAATCACACATCTCCTTCGTTAGTTTATATAGCGACTTAAATCACACATCTCCTTGGTTAGTTTATATAGCGACTTAAATCACACATCTCCTTGGCTAGTTTATATAGCAACTTAAATCACACTTCTCCTTGGCTAGTTTATATAGCGACTTAAATCGCACATCTCCTTGGTTAGTTTATATAGCGACTTAAATCACACATCTCCTTGGTTAGTTTATATCGAGACTTAAATCACACATCTCCTTGGTTAGTTTATATCGCGACTTAAATCACACATCTCCTTGGTTAGTTTCTATAGCGACTTAAATCACACATCTCCTTGGTTAGTTTATAAAGCGACTTAAATCACACACCTCCTTGGTTAGTTTATATAGCGACTTAAATCGCACATCTCCTTGGTTAAGATTATATAGCGACTTAAATCACACATCTCCTTGGTTAGTTTATATAGCGACTTAAATCGCACATCTCCTTGGTTAGTTTATATAGCGATTTAAATCAGACGTCTCCTTGGTTAGATATATAGCGACTTATATCACACGTCTCCTTGATTAGTTTATATAGCGACTTAAATCGCACATCTCCTTGGTTAGATTATATAGCGACCTTTATCACACGTCTCCTTGATTAGTTTATATAGCGACTTAAATCGCACATCTCCTTGGTTAGATTATATAGCGACTTAAATCGCACATCTCCTTGGTTAGATTATATAGCGACTTAAATCGCACATCTCCTTGGCTAGTTTATATAGCGACTTAAATCGCACATCTCCTTGTTCAGTTTATATAGCGACTTAAATCGCACGTCTCCTTGGTTAGTTTATATAGCGACTTAAATCGCACATCTTCTTGGTAAAAATTATATAGCGACTTAAATCGCACATCTCCTTGGTTAGTTTATATCGCGACTTAAATCACACATCTCCTTGGTTAGTTTATATAGCGACTTAAATCACACATCTCCTTGGCTAGTTTATATAGCGACTTAAATCGCAAATCTCCTTGGTTAAGATTATATAGCGACTTAAATCGCACATCTCCTTGGTTAAGATTATATAGCGACTTAAATCGCACATCTCCTTGGTTAGTTTATATAGCAACTTAAATCACACTTCTCCTTGGCTAGTTTATATAGCGACCTAAATCACACATCTCCTTGGTTAGTTTATATCGCGACTTAAATCACACATCTCCTTGGCTAGTTTATATAGCGACTTAAATCACACATCTCCTTCGTTAGTTTATATAGCGACTTAAATCCCACATCTCCTTGGTTAGTTTATATAGCGACTTAAATCGCACATCTCCTTGGTTAGTTTATATAGCAACTTAAATCGCACATCTCCTTGGTTAGTTTATATCGCGACTTAAATCACACACCTCCTTGGTTAGTTTATATAGCAACTTAAATCGCACATCTCCTTGGTTAGTTTATATAGCGACTTAAATCACACATCTCCTTGGCTAGTTTATATAGCAACTTAAATCACACATCTCCTTGGTTAGTTTATATAGCAACTTAAATCGCACATCTCCTTGGTTAGTTTATATAGCGACTTAAATCACACATCTCCTTGGTTAGTTTATATAGCGACTTAAATCACACTTCTCCTTGGCTAGTTTATATAGCGACTTAAATCACACATCTCCTTGGTTAGTTTATATAGCGCCTTAAATCACACATCTCCTTGGTTAGTTTATATCGCGACTTAAATCACACATCTCCTTGGTTAGTTTATATCGCGACTTAAATCACACATCTCCTTGGTTAGTTTATATAGCGACTTAAATCACATATCTCCTTGGTTAGTTTATAAAGCGACTTAAATCACACACCTCCTTGGTTAGTTTATATAGCGACTTAAATCACACATCTCCTTGGTTAGATTACATAGCGACTTAAATCACACATCTCCTTGGTTAAGATTATATAGCGACTTAAATCACACATCTCCTTGGTTAGTTTATATAGCGACTTAAATCGCACATCTCCTTGGTTAGTTTATATAGCGATTTAAATCAGACGTCTCCTTGGTTAGATATATAGCGACTTATATCACACGTCTCCTTGATTAGTTTATATACCGACTTAAATCGCACATCTCCTTGGTTAGATTATATAGCGACCTTTATCACACGTCTCCTTGATTATTTTATATAGCGACTTAAATCGCACATCTCCTTGGTTAGATTATATAGCGACTTAAATCGCACATCTCCTTGGTTAGATTATATAGCGACTTAAATCGCACATCTCCTTGGCTAGTTTATATAGCGACTTAAATCGCACATCTCCTTGTTCAGTTTATATAGCGACTTAAATCGCACATCTCCTTGGTTAGTTTATATAGCGACTTAAATCACACATCTCCTTGGTTAGTTTATATAGCGACTTAAATCACACATCTCCTTGGCTAGTTTATATAGCGACTTAAATCGCACATCTCCTTGGTTAAGATTATATAGCGACTTAAATCACACATCTCCTTGGTTAAGATTATATAGCGATTTAAATCGCACATCTCCTTGGTTAAGATTATATAGCGACTTAAATCGCACATCTCCTTGGTTAAGATTATATAGCGACTTAAATCGCACATCTCCTTGGTTAAGATTATATAGCGACTTAAATCGCACATCTCCTTGGCTAGTTTATATAGCGACTTAAATCACACTTCTCCTTGGCTAGTTTATATAGCGACCTAAATCACACATCTCCTTGGTTAGTTTATATAGCGACTTAAATCGCACATCTCCTTGGTTAGTTTATATAGCGACTTAAATCGCACATCTCCTTGGTTAAGATTATAAAGCGACTTAAATCGCACATCTCCTTGGCTAGTTTATATAGCGACTTAAATCACACATCTCCTTCGTTAGTTTATATAGCGACTTAAATCACACATCTCCTTGGTTAGTTTATATAGCAACTTAAATCGCACATCTCCTTGGTTAGTTTATATAGCAACTTAAATCGCACATCTCCTTGGTTAGTTTATATCGCGACTTAAATCACACACCTCCTTGGTTAGTTTATATAGCAACTTAAATCGCATATCTCCTTGGTTAGTTTATATAGCGACTTAAATCACACATCTCCTTGGCTAGTTTATATAGCAACTTAAATCACACACCTCCTTGGTTAGTTTATATAGCAACTTAAATCACACATCTCCTTCATTAGTTTATATAGCGACTTAAATCACACATCTCCTTGGTTAGTTTATATAGCAACTTAAATCACACATCTCCTTGGTTAGTTTATATAGCAACTTAAATCGCACATTTCCTTGGTTAGTTTATTCACGCATCTCCTTAGCTAGTTTATATAGCAACTTAAATCACACTTCTCCTTGGCTAGTTTATATAGCGACTTAAATCACACATCTCCTTGGTAAGTTTATATAGCGACTTAAATCACACATCTCCTTGGTTAGTTTATATAGCAACTTAAATCACACATCTCCTTGGTTAGTTTATATAGCAACTTAAATCGCACATCTCCTTGGTTAGTTTATTCACGCATCTCCTTGGTTAGTTTATATAACAACTTAAATCACACATCTCCTTGGTTAGTTTATATAGCAACTTAAATCACACATCTCCTTGGCTAGTTTATATAGCAACTTAAATCACACACCTCCTTGGTTAGTTTATATCGCGACTTAAATCACACATCTCCTTGGTTAGTTTATATAGCAACTTAAATCACACACCTCCTTGGTTAGTTTATATCGCGACTTAAATCACACATCTCCTTGGTTAGTTTATATCGCGACTTAAATCACACATCTCCTTGGTTAGTTTATATAGCGACTTAAATCACACATCTCCTTGGCTAGTTTATATAGCAACTTAAATCACACACCTCCTTGGTTAGTTTATATAGCAACTTAAATCACACATCTCCTTCGTTAGTTTATATAGCGACTTAAATCACACATCTCCTTGGTTAGTTTATATAGCAACTTAAATCACACATCTCCTTGGTTAGTTTATATAGCAACTTAAATCGCACGTCTCCTTGGTTAGTTTATTCACGCATCTCCTTGGCTAGTTTATATAGCAACTTAAATCACACTTCTCCTTGGCTAGTTTATATAGCGACTTAAATCACACATCTCCTTGGTTAGTTTATATAGCGACTTAAATCACACATCTCCTTGGTTAGTTTATATCGCGACTTAAATCACACATCTCCTTGGTTAGATTATATCGCGACTTAAATCACACATCTCCTTGGTTAGTTTATATAGCGACTTAAATCACACATCTCCTTGGTTAGTTTATAAAGCGACTTAAATCACACACCTCCTTGGTTAGTTTATATAGCGACTTAAATCGCACATCTCCTTGGTTAGATTACATAGCGACTTAAATCACACATCTCCTTGGTTAAGATTTTATAGCGACTTAAATCACACATCTCCTTGGTTAGTTTATATAGCGACTTAAATCGCACATCTCCTTGGTTAGTTTATATAGCGATTTAAATCAGACGTCTCCTTGGTTAGATATATAGCGACTTATATCACACGTCTCCTTGATTAGTTTATATAGCGACTTAAATCGCACATCTCCTTGGTTAGATTATATAGCGACCTTTATCACACGTCTCCTTGATTAGTTTATATAGCGACTTAAATCGCACATCTCCTTCGTTAGATTATATAGCGACTTAAATCGCACATCTCCTTGGTTAGATTATATAGCGACTTAAATCGCACATCTCCTTGGCTAGTTTATATAGCGACTTAAATCGCACATCTCCTTGTTCAGTTTATATAGCGACTTAAATCGCACGTCTCCTTGGTTAGTTTATATAGCGACTTAAATCGCACATCTCCTTGGCTAGTTTATATAGCGACGTAAATCGCACATCTCCTTGGTTAGATTATATAGCGACTTAAATCACACATCTCCTTGGTTAGATTATATAGCGACTTAAATCGCACATCTCCTTGGTTAGTTTATATAGCGACTTAAATCACACATCTCCTTGGTTAGTTTATATAGCGACTTAAATCACACATCTCCTTGGCTAGTTTATATAGCGACGTAAATCGCACATCTCCTTGGTTAAGATTATATAGCGACTTAAATCACACATCTCCTTGGTAAAGATTATATAGCGACTTAAATCGCACATCTCCTTGGTTAAGATTATATAGCGACTTAAATCGCACATCTCCTTGGTTAAGATTATATAGCGACTTAAATCGCACATCTCCTTGGTTAAGATTATATAGCGACTTAAATCGCACACCTCCTTGGCTAGTTTATATAGCAACTTAAATCACACTTCTCCTTGGCTAGTTTATATAGCGACCTAAATCACACATCTCCTTGGTTAGTTTATATAGCGACTTATATCACACATCTCCTTGGCTAGTTTATATAGCGACTTAAATCACACATCTCCTTGGTTAAGATTATATAGCGACTTAAATCACACATCTCCTTCGTTAGTTTATATAGCGACTTAAATCACACACCTCCTTGGTTAGTTTATATAGCAACTTAAATCGCACATCTCCTTGGTTGGTTTATATAGCAACTTAAATCACACATCTCCTTGGCTAGTTTATATAGCAACTTAAATCACACACCTCCTTGGTTAGTTTATATAGCAACTTAAATCACACATCTCCTTCGTTAGTTTATATAGCGACTTAAATCACACATCTCCTTGGTTAGTTTATATAGCAACTTAAATCACACATCTCCTTGGTTAGTTTATATAGCAACTTAAATCGCACATTTCCTTGGTTAGTTTATTCACGCATCTCCTTAGCTAGTTTATATAGCAACTTAAATCACACTTCTCCTTGGCTAGTTTATATAGCGACTTAAATCACACATTTCCTTGGTTAGTTTATATAGCGACTTAAATCACACATCTCCTTGGTTAGTTTATATCGCGACTTAAATCACACATCTCCTTGGTTAGTTTATATCGCGACTTAAATCACACATCTCCTTGGTTAGTTTATATAGCGACTTAAATCACACATCTCCTTGGTTAGTTTATAAAGCGACTTAAATCGCACATCTCCTTGGTTAGATTATATAGCGACCTTTATCACACGTCTCCTTGATTAGTTTATATAGCGACTTAAATCGCACATCTCCTTGGTTAGATTATATAGCGACTTAAATCGCACATCTCCTTGGTTAGATTATATAGCGACTTAAATCGCACATCTCCTTGTTCAGTTTATATAGCGACTTAAATCGCACATCTCCTTGGTTAGATTATATAGCGACTTAAATCACACATCTCCTTGGTTAAGATTATATAGCGACTTAAATCGCACATCTCCTTCGTTAGTTTATATAGCGACTTAAATCGCGCATCTCCTTGGATAGTTTATATAGCGACTTAAATCGCACATCTCCTTGGTTAGATTATATAGCGACTTAAATCACACACCTCCTTGGTTAGTTGATATAGCGACTTAAATCGCACATCTCCTTGGTTAGATTACATAGCGACTTAAATCACACATCTCCTTGGTTAAGATTATATAGCGACTTAAATCACACATCTCCTTGGTTAGTTTATATAGCGACGTAAATCGCACATCTCCTTGGTTAGTTTATATAGCGATTTAAATCAGACGTCTCCTTGGTTAGATATATAGCGACTTATATCACACGTCTCCTTGATTAGTTTATATAGCGACTTAAATCGCACATCTCCTTGGTTAGATTATATAGCGACCTTTATCACACGTCTCCTTGATTAGTTTATATAGCGACTTAAATCGCACATCTCCTTGGTTAGATTATATAGCGACTTAAATCGCACATCTCCTTGGTTAGATTATATAGCGACTTAAATCGCACATCTCCTTGTTCAGTTTATATAGCGACTTAAATCGCACATCTCCTTGGTTAGATTATATAGCGACTTAAATCACACATCTCCTTGGTTAAGATTATATAGCGACTTAAATCGCACATCTCCTTCGTTAGTTTATATAGCGACTTAAATCGCGCATCTCCTTGGATAGTTTATATAGCGACTTAAATCGCACATCTCCTTGGTTAGATTATATAGCGACTTAAATCACACATCTCCTTGGTCAGTTTATATCGCGACTTAAATCGCACATCTCCTTCGTTAGTTTATATAGCGACTTAAATCGCGCATCTCCTTGGATAGTTTATATAGCGACTTAAATCGCACATCTCCTTCGTTAGTTTATATAGCGACTTAAATCGCGCATCTCCTTGGATAGTTTATATAGCGACTTAAATCACACATCTCCTTGGTTAAGATTATATAGCGACTTAAATCACACATCTCCTTGGCTAGTTTATATAGCGACTTAAATCGCACATCTCCTTGGTTAGATTATATAGCGACTTAAATCACACATCTCCTTGGTTAAGATTATATAGCGACTTAAATCACACACCTCCTTGGTTAGTTTATATAGCGACTTAAATCACACATCTCCTTGGTTAGTTTATATAGCGACTTAAATCACACATCTCCTTGGTTAGTTTATAAAGCGACTTAAATCACACACCTCCTTGGTTAGTTTATATAGCGACTTAAATCGCACATCTCCTTGGTTAGATTACATAGCGACTTAAATCACACATCTCCTTGGTTAAGATTTTATAGCGACTTAAATCACACATCTCCTTGGTTAGTTTATATAGCGACTTAAATCGCACATCTCCTTGGTTAGTTTATATAGCGATTTAAATCAGACGTCTCCTTGGTTAGATATATAGCGACTTATATCACACGTCTCCTTGATTAGTTTATATAGCGACTTAAATCGCACATCTCCTTGGTTAGATTATATAGCGACCTTTATCACACGTCTCCTTGATTAGTTTATATAGCGACTTAAATCGCACATCTCCTTCGTTAGATTATATAGCGACTTAAATCGCACATCTCCTTGGTTAGATTATATAGCGACTTAAATCGCACATCTCCTTGGCTAGTTTATATAGCGACTTAAATCGCACATCTCCTTGTTCAGTTTATATAGCGACTTAAATCGCACGTCTCCTTGGTTAGTTTATATAGCGACTTAAATCGCACATCTCCTTGGTAAAGATTATATAGCGACTTAAATCGCACATCTCCTTGGTTAGTTTATATAGCGACTTAAATCACACATCTCCTTGGTTAGTTTATATAGCGACTTAAATCACACATCTCCTTGGCTAGTTTATATAGCGACGTAAATCGCACATCTCCTTGGTTAAGATTATATAGCGACTTAAATCACACATCTCCTTGGTAAAGATTATATAGCGACTTAAATCGCACATCTCCTTGGTTAAGATTATATAGCGACTTAAATCGCACATCTCCTTGGTTAAGATTATATAGCGACTTAAATCGCACATCTCCTTGGTTAAGATTATATAGCGACTTAAATCGCACACCTCCTTGGCTAGTTTATATAGCAACTTAAATCACACTTCTCCTTGGCTAGTTTATATAGCGACCTAAATCACACATCTCCTTGGTTAGTTTATATAGCGACTTATATCACACATCTCCTTGGCTAGTTTATATAGCGACTTAAATCACACATCTCCTTGGTTAAGATTATATAGCGACTTAAATCACACATCTCCTTCGTTAGTTTATATAGCGACTTAAATCACACATCTCCTTGGTTAGTTTATATAGCAACTTAAATCGCACATCTCCTTGGTTAGTTTATATAGCAACTTAAATCACACATCTCCTTGGCTAGTTTATATCGCGACTTAAATCACACACCTCCTTGGTTAGTTTATATAGCAACTTAAATCGCACATCTCCTTGGTTGGTTTATATAGCAACTTAAATCACACATCTCCTTGGCTAGTTTATATAGCAACTTAAATCACACACCTCCTTGGTTAGTTTATATAGCAACTTAAATCACACATCTCCTTCGTTAGTTTATATAGCGACTTAAATCACACATCTCCTTGGTTAGTTTATATAGCAACTTAAATCACACATCTCCTTGGTTAGTTTATATAGCAACTTAAATCGCACATTTCCTTGGTTAGTTTATTCACGCATCTCCTTAGCTAGTTTATATAGCAACTTAAATCACACTTCTCCTTGGCTAGTTTATATAGCGACTTAAATCACACATCTCCTTGGTTAGTTTATATAGCGACTTAAATCACACATCTCCTTGGTTAGTTTATATCGCGACTTAAATCACACATCTCCTTGGTTAGTTTATATCGCGACTTAAATCACACATCTCCTTGGTTAGTTTATATAGCGACTTAAATCACACATCTCCTTGGTTAGTTTATAAAGCGACTTAAATCACACACCTCCTTGGTTAGTTGATATAGCGACTTAAATCGCACATCTCCTTGGTTAGATTACATAGCGACTTAAATCACACATCTCCTTGGTTAAGATTATATAGCGACTTAAATCACACATCTCCTTGGTTAGTTTATATAGCGACGTAAATCGCACATCTCCTTGGTTAGTTTATATAGCGATTTAAATCAGACGTCTCCTTGGTTAGATATATAGCGACTTATATCACACGTCTCCTTGATTAGTTTATATAGCGACTTAAATCGCACATCTCCTTGGTTAGATTATATAGCGACCTTTATCACACGTCTCCTTGATTAGTTTATATAGCGACTTAAATCGCACATCTCCTTGGTTAGATTATATAGCGACTTAAATCGCACATCTCCTTGGTTAGATTATATAGCGACTTAAATCGCACATCTCCTTGTTCAGTTTATATAGCGACTTAAATCGCACATCTCCTTGGTTAGATTATATAGCGACTTAAATCACACATCTCCTTGGTTAAGATTATATAGCGACTTAAATCGCACATCTCCTTCGTTAGTTTATATAGCGACTTAAATCGCGCATCTCCTTGGATAGTTTATATAGCGACTTAAATCGCACATCTCCTTGGTTAGATTATATAGCGACTTAAATCACACATCTCCTTGGTTAGTTTATATCGCGACTTAAATCGCACATCTCCTTCGTTAGTTTATATAGCGACTTAAATCGCGCATCTCCTTGGATAGTTTATATAGCGACTTAAATCGCACATCTCCTTCGTTAGTTTATATAGCGACTTAAATCGCGCATCTCCTTGGATAGTTTATATAGCGACTTAAATCACACATCTCCTTGGTTAAGATTATATAGCGACTTAAATCACACATCTCCTTGGCTAGTTTATATAGCGACTTAAATCGCACATCTCCTTGGTTAGATTATATAGCGACTTAAATCACACATCTCCTTGGTTAAGATTATATAGCGACTTAAATCACACACCTCCTTGGTTAGTTTATATAGCGACTTAAATCACACATCTCCTTGGTTAAGATTATATAGCGACTTAAATCACACATCTCCTTGGTTAAGATTATATAGCGACTTAAATCACACATCTCCTTGGTTAAGATTATATAGCGACTTAAATCACACATCTCCTTAGTTAAGATTATATAGCGACTTAAATCACACATCTCCTTGATTAAGATTATATAGCGACTTAAATCACACATCTCCTTGGTTAGATTATATAGCGACTTAAATCACACATCTCCTTGGTTAAGATTATATAGCGACTTAAATCACACATCTCCTTGGTTAAGATTATATAGCGACTTAAATCACACATCTCCTTGGTTAGATTATATAGCGACTTAAATCACACATCTCCTTGGTTAAGATTATATAGCGACTTAAATCACACATCTCCTTGGTTAAGATTATATAGCGACTTAAATCACACACCTCCTTGGTTAGTTTATATAGCGACTTAAATCACACATCTCCTTGGTTAGTTCATATAGCGACTTAAATCGCACATCTCCTTGGTTAAGATTATATAGCGACTTAAATCACACATCTCCTTGGTTAAGATTATATAGCGACTTAAATCACACATCCCCTTGGTTAGTTTATATAGCGACTTAAATCGCACATCTCCTTGGTTAGTTCATATAGCGACTTAAATCGCACATCTCCTTGGTTAGATTATATAGCGACTTAAATCGCACATCTCCTTGGTTAGATTATATAGCGACTTAAATCACACATCTCCTTGGTTAAGATTATATAGCGACTTAAATCGCACATCACCTTGGCTAGTTTTTATAGCGACTTAAATCGCACATCTCCTTGGTTAGATTATATAGCGACTTAAATCGCACATCTCCTTGGTTAGATTATATAGCGGCTTAAATCGCACATCTCCTTGGTTAGATTATATAGCGACTTAAATCACACATCTCCTTGGTTAAGATTATATAGCGACTTAAATCGCACATCTCCTTGGCTAGTTTATATAGCGACTTAAATCGCACATCTCTTTGGTTAGTTTATATAGCGACTTAAATCGCACATCTCCTTGGTTAGTTTATATAGCAACTTAAATCGCACATCTCCTTGGTTAAGATTATATAGCGACTTAAATCACACATCTCCTTGGTTAGTTTATATAGCAACTTAAATCACACATCTCCTTGGCTAGTTTATATAGCGACTTAAATCGCACATCTCCTTGGCTAGTTTATATAGCAACTTAAATCACACACCTCCTTGGTTAGTTTATATAGCAACTTAAATCACACATCTCCTTGGTTAGATTATATAGCGACTTAAATCGCACATCTCCTTGTTCAGTTTATATAGCGACTTAAATCGCACATCTCCTTGGTTAGATTATATAGCGACTTAAATCACACATCTCCTTGGTTAAGATTATATAGCGACTTAAATCGCACATCTCCTTAGCTAGTTTATATAGCGACTTAAATCGCGCATCTCCTTGGTTAGTTTATATAGCGACTTAAATCACACATCTCCTTGGCTAGTTTATATAGCGACTTAAATCGCACATCTCCTTGGTTAGATTATATAGCGACTTAAATCACACATCTCCTTGGTTAAGATTATATAGCGACTTAAATCACACACCTCCTTGGTTAGTTTATATAGCGACTTAAATCACACATCTCCTTGGTTAAGATGATATAGCGACTTAAATCACACATCTCCTTGGTTAAGATTATATAGCGACTTAAATCACACATCTCCTTGGTTAAGATTATATAGCGACTTAAATCACACATCTCCTTGGTTAAGATTATATAGCGACTTAAATCACACATCTCCTTGATTAAGATTATATAGCGACTTAAATCACACATCTCCTTGGTTAGATTATATAGCGACTTAAATCACACATCTCCTTGGTTAAGATTATATAGCGACTTAAATCACACATCTCCTTGGTTAAGATTATATAGCGACTTAAATCACACATCTACTTGGTTAGATTATATAGCGACTTAAATCACACATCTCCTTGGTTAAGATTATATAGCGACTTAAATCACACATCTCCTTGGTTAAGATTATATAGCGACTTAAATCACACATCTCCTTGGTTAGTTTATATAGCGACTTAAATCACACATCTCCTTGGTTAGTTCATATAGCGACTTAAATCGCACATCTCCTTGGTTAAGATTATATAGCGACTTAAATCACACATCTCCTTGGTTAAGATTATATAGCGACTTAAATCACACATCCCCTTGGTTAGTTTATATAGCGACTTAAATCGCACATCTCCTTGGTTAGTTCATATAGCGACTTAAATCGCACATCTCCTTGGTTAGATTATATAGCGACTTAAATCGCACATCTAATTGGTTAGATTATATAGCGACTTAAATCACACATCTCCTTGGTGAAGATTATATAGCGACTTAAATCGCACATCACCTTGGCTAGTTTTTATAGCGACTTAAATCGCACATCTCCTTGGTTAGATTATATAGCGACTTAAATCGCACATCTCCTTGGTTAGATTATATAGCGACTTAAATCACACATCTCCTTGGTTAAGATTATATAGCGACTTAAATCGCACATCTCCTTGGCTAGTTTATATAGCGACTTAAATCGCACATCTCTTTGGTTAGTTTATATAGCAACTTAAATCACACATCTCCTTGGCTAGTTTATATAGCGACTTAAATCGCACATCTCCTTGGTTAGTTTATATAGCAACTTAAATCGCACATCTCCTTGGTTAAGATTATATAGCGACTTAAATCACACATCTCCTTGGTTAGTTTATATAGCAACTTAAATCACACATCTCCTTGGCTAGTTTATATAGCGACTTAAATCGCACATCTCCTTGGTTAGTTTATATAGCAACTTAAATCGCACATCTCCTTGGTTAAGATTATATAGCGACTTAAATCGCACATCTCCTTGGTTAGATTATATAGCGACTTAAATCACAAATCTCCTTGGTTAAGATTATATAGCGACTTAAATCACACACCTCCTTGGTTAGTTTATATAGCGACTTAAATCACACATCTCCTTGGTTAAGATTATATAGCGACTTAAATCACACATCTCCTTGGTTAAGATTATATAGCGACTTAAATCACACATCTCCTTGGTTAAGATTATATAGCGACTTAAATCACACATCTCCTTGGTTAAGATTATATAGCGACTTAAATCACACATCTCCTTGGTTAAGATTATATAGCGACTTAAATCACACATCTCCTTGGTTAAGATTATATAGCGACTTAAATCACACATCTCCTTGGTTAAGATTATATAGCGACTTAAATCACACATCTCCTTGGTTAGATTATATAGCGACTTAAATCACACATCTCCTTGGTTAAGATTATATAGCGACTTAAATCACACACCTCCTTGGTTAGTTTATATAGCGACTTAAATCACACATCTCCTTGGTTAGTTCATATAGCGACTTAAATCGCACATCTCCTTGGTTAAGATTATATAGCGACTTAAATCACACATCTCCTTGGTTAAGATTTTATAGCGACTTAAATCACACACCTCCTTGGTTAGTTTATATAGCGACTTAAATCGCACATCTCCTTGGTTAGTTCATATAGCGACTAAAATCGCACATCTCCTTGGTTAGATTATATAGCGACTTAAATCGCACATCTCCTTGGTTAGATTATATAGCGACTTAAATCACACATCTCCTTGGTTAAGATTATATAGCGACTTAAATCGCACATCTCCTTGGCTAGTTTATATAGCGACTTAAATCGCACATCTCCTTGGTTAGATTATATAGCGACTTAAATCGCACATCTCCTTGGTTAGATTATATAGCGACTTAAATCACACATCTCCTTGGTTAAGATTATATAGCGACTTAAATTGCACATCTCCTTGGCTAGTTTATATAGCGACTTAAATCGCACATCTCCTTGGTTAGTTTATAAAGCAACTTAAATCGCACATCTCCTTGGTTAGTTTATATAGCAACTTAAATCACACATCTCCTTGGCTAGTTTATATAGCGACTTAAATCACACATCTCCTTGGTTAAGATTATATAGCGACTTAAATCACACATCTCCTTGGTTAAGATTATATAGCGACTTAAATCACACACCTCCTTGGTTAGTTTATATAGCGACTTAAATCACACATCTCCTTGGTTAGTTCATATAGCGACTTAAATCACACATCTCCTTGGTTAGTTTATATAGCAACTTAAATCACACATCTCCTTGGTTAAGATTATATAGCGACTTAAATCACACACCTCCTTGGTTAGTTCATATAGCGACTAAAATCGCACATCTCCTTGGTTAGATTATATAGCGGCTTAAATCGCACATCTCCTTGGTTAGATTATATAGCGACTTAAATCACACATCTCCTTGGTTAAGATTATATAGCGACTTAAATCGCACATCTCCTTGGCTAGTTTATATAGCGACTTAAATCGCACATCTCCTTGGTTAGATTATATAGCGACTTAAATCGCACATCTCCTTGGTTAGATTATATAGCGACTTAAATCACACATCTCCTTGGTTAAGATTATATAGCGACTTAAATCGCACATCTCCTTGGCTAGTTTATATAGCGACTTAAATCGCACATCTCCTTTGTTAGTTTATATAGCAACTTAAATCACACATCTCCTTGGCTAGTTTATATAGCGACTTAAATCGCACATCTCCTTGGTTAGTTTATAAAGCAACTTAAATCGCACATCTCCTTGGTTAAGATTATATAGCGACTTAAATCACACATCTCCTTGGTTAAGATTATATAGCGACTTAAATCGCACATCTCCTTGGCTAGTTTATATAGCGACTTAAATCGCACATCTCTTTGGTTAGTTTATATAGCAACTTAAATCACACATCTCCTTGGCTAGTTTATATAGCGACTTAAATCGCACATCTCCTTGGTTAGTTTATATAGCAACTTAAATCGCACATCTCCTTGGTTAAGATTATATAGCGACTTAAATCACACATCTCCTTGGTTAGTTTATATAGCAACTTAAATCACACATCTCCTTGGCTAGTTTATATAGCGACTTAAATCGCACATCTCCTTGGTTAGTTTATATAGCAACTTAAATCGCACATCTCCTTGGTTAAGATTATATAGCGACTTAAATCGCACATCTCCTTGGTTAGATTATATAGCGACTTAAATCACAAATCTCCTTGGTTAAGATTATATAGCGACTTAAATCACACACCTCCTTGGTTAGTTTATATAGCGACTTAAATCACACATCTCCTTGGTTAAGATTATATAGCGACTTAAATCACACATCTCCTTGGTTAAGATTATATAGCGACTTAAATCACACATCTCCTTGGTTAAGATTATATAGCGACTTAAATCACACATCTCCTTGGTTAAGATTATATAGCGACTTAAATCACACATCTCCTTGGTTAAGATTATATAGCGACTTAAATCACACATCTCCTTGGTTAAGATTATATAGCGACTTAAATCACACATCTCCTTGGTTAAGATTATATAGCGACTTAAATCACACATCTCCTTGGTTAGATTATATAGCGACTTAAATCACACATCTCCTTGGTTAAGATTATATAGCGACTTAAATCACACACCTCCTTGGTTAGTTTATATAGCGACTTAAATCACACATCTCCTTGGTTAGTTCATATAGCGACTTAAATCGCACATCTCCTTGGTTAAGATTATATAGCGACTTAAATCACACATCTCCTTGGTTAAGATTTTATAGCGACTTAAATCACACACCTCCTTGGTTAGTTTATATAGCGACTTAAATCGCACATCTCCTTGGTTAGTTCATATAGCGACTAAAATCGCACATCTCCTTGGTTAGATTATATAGCGACTTAAATCGCACATCTCCTTGGTTAGATTATATAGCGACTTAAATCACACATCTCCTTGGTTAAGATTATATAGCGACTTAAATCGCACATCTCCTTGGCTAGTTTATATAGCGACTTAAATCGCACATCTCCTTGGTTAGATTATATAGCGACTTAAATCGCACATCTCCTTGGTTAGATTATATAGCGACTTAAATCACACATCTCCTTGGTTAAGATTATATAGCGACTTAAATCGCACATCTCCTTGGCTAGTTTATATAGCGACTTAAATCGCACATCTCCTTGGTTAGTTTATAAAGCAACTTAAATCGCACATCTCCTTGGTTAGTTTATATAGCAACTTAAATCACACATCTCCTTGGCTAGTTTATACAGCGACTTAAATCACACATCTCCTTGGTTAAGATTATATAGCGACTTAAATCACACATCTCCTTGGTTAAGATTATATAGCGACTTAAATCACACACCTCCTTGGTTAGTTTATATAGCGACTTAAATCACAAATCTCCTTGGTTAGTTCATATAGCGACTTAAATCACACATCTCCTTGGTTAGTTTATATAGCAACTTAAATCACACATCTCCTTGGTTAAGATTATATAGCGACTTAAATCACACACCTCCTTGGTTAGTTCATATAGCGACTAAAATCGCACATCTCCTTGGTTAGATTATATAGCGGCTTAAATCGCACATCTCCTTGGTTAGATTATATAGCGACTTAAATCACACATCTCCTTGGTTAAGATTATATAGCGACTTAAATCGCACATCTCCTTGGCTAGTTTATATAGCGACTTAAATCGCACATCTCCTTGGTTAGATTATATAGCGACTTAAATCGCACATCTCCTTGGTTAGATTATATAGCGACTTAAATCACACATCTCCTTGGTTAAGATTATATAGCGACTTAAATCGCACATCTCCTTGGCTAGTTTATATAGCGACTTAAATCGCACATCTCCTTTGTTAGTTTATATAGCAACTTAAATCACACATCTCCTTGGCTAGTTTATATAGCGACTTAAATCGCACATCTCCTTGGTTAAGATTATATAGCGACTAAAATCGCACATCTCCTTGGTTAGATTATATAGCGACTTAAATCGCACATCTCCTTGGTTAGATTATATAGCGACTTAAATCACACATCTCCTTGGTTAAGATTATATAGCGACTTAAATCGCACATCTCCTTGGCTAGTTTATATAGCGACTTAAATCGCACATCTCCTTGGTTAGATTATATAGCGACTTAAATCGCACATCTCCTTGGTTAGATTATATAGCGACTTAAATCACACATCTCCTTGGTTAAGATTATATAGCGACTTAAATCGCACATCTCCTTGGCTAGTTTATATAGCGACTTAAATCGCACATCTCCTTGGTTAGTTTATAAAGCAACTTAAATCGCACATCTCCTTGGTTAGTTTATATAGCAACTTAAATCACACATCTCCTTGGCTAGTTTATACAGCGACTTAAATCACACATCTCCTTGGTTAAGATTATATAGCGACTTAAATCACACATCTCCTTGGTTAAGATTATATAGCGACTTAAATCACACACCTCCTTGGTTAGTTTATATAGCGACTTAAATCACAAATCTCCTTGGTTAGTTCATATAGCGACTTAAATCACACATCTCCTTGGTTAGTTTATATAGCAACTTAAATCACACATCTCCTTGGTTAAGATTATATAGCGACTTAAATCACACACCTCCTTGGTTAGTTCATATAGCGACTAAAATCGCACATCTCCTTGGTTAGATTATATAGCGGCTTAAATCGCACATCTCCTTGGTTAGATTATATAGCGACTTAAATCACACATCTCCTTGGTTAAGATTATATAGCGACTTAAATCGCACATCTCCTTGGCTAGTTTATATAGCGACTTAAATCGCACATCTCCTTGGTTAGATTATATAGCGACTTAAATCGCACATCTCCTTGGTTAGATTATATAGCGACTTAAATCACACATCTCCTTGGTTAAGATTATATAGCGACTTAAATCGCACATCTCCTTGGCTAGTTTATATAGCGACTTAAATCGCACATCTCCTTTGTTAGTTTATATAGCAACTTAAATCACACATCTCCTTGGCTAGTTTATATAGCGACTTAAATCGCACATCTCCTTGGTTAGTTTATAAAGCAACTTAAATCGCACATCTCCTTGGTTAAGATTATATAGCGACTTAAATCACACATCTCCTTGGTTAGTTTATATAGCAACTTAAATCACACACCTCCTTGGTTAGTTTATATAGCGACTTAAATCACACATCTCCTTGGTTAGTTCATATAGCAACTTAAATCGCACGTCTCCTTGGTTAGTTTATTCACGCATCTCCTTGGCTAGTTTATATAGCGACTTAAATCACACATCTCCTTGGTAAAGATTATATAGCGACTTAAATCGCACATCTCCTTGGTTAAGATTATATAGCGACTTAAATCGCACATCTCCTTGGTTAAGATTATATAGCGACTTAAATCGCACATCTCCTTGGTTAGATTATATAGCGACTTAAATCACACATCTCCTTGGTTAAGATTATATAGCGACTTAAATCGCACATCTCCTTGGCTAGTTTATATAGCGACTTAAATCGCACATCTCCTTGGTTAGATTATATAGCGACTTAAATCGCACATCTCCTTGGTTAGATTATATAGCGACTTAAATCACACATCTCCTTGGTTAAGATTATATAGCGACTTAAATCGCACATCTCCTTGGCTAGTTTATATAGCGACTTAAATCGCACATCTCCTTGGTTAGTTTATAAAGCAACTTAAATCGCACATCTCCTTGGTTAGTTTATATAGCAACTTAAATCACACATCTCCTTGGCTAGTTTATACAGCGACTTAAATCACACATCTCCTTGGTTAAGATTATATAGCGACTTAAATCACACATCTCCTTGGTTAAGATTATATAGCGACTTAAATCACACACCTCCTTGGTTAGTTTATATAGCGACTTAAATCACAAATCTCCTTGGTTAGTTCATATAGCGACTTAAATCACACATCTCCTTGGTTAGTTTATATAGCAACTTAAATCACACATCTCCTTGGTTAAGATTATATAGCGACTTAAATCACACACCTCCTTGGTTAGTTCATATAGCGACTAAAATCGCACATCTCCTTGGTTAGATTATATAGCGGCTTAAATCGCACATCTCCTTGGTTAGATTATATAGCGACTTAAATCACACATCTCCTTGGTTAAGATTATATAGCGACTTAAATCGCACATCTCCTTGGCTAGTTTATATAGCGACTTAAATCGCACATCTCCTTGGTTAGATTATATAGCGACTTAAATCGCACATCTCCTTGGTTAGATTATATAGCGACTTAAATCACACATCTCCTTGGTTAAGATTATATAGCGACTTAAATCGCACATCTCCTTGGCTAGTTTATATAGCGACTTAAATCGCACATCTCCTTTGTTAGTTTATATAGCAACTTAAATCACACATCTCCTTGGCTAGTTTATATAGCGACTTAAATCGCACATCTCCTTGGTTAGTTTATAAAGCAACTTAAATCGCACATCTCCTTGGTTAAGATTATATAGCGACTTAAATCACACATCTCCTTGGTTAGTTTATATAGCAACTTAAATCACACACCTCCTTGGTTAGTTTATATAGCGACTTAAATCACACATCTCCTTGGTTAGTTCATATAGCAACTTAAATCGCACGTCTCCTTGGTTAGTTTATTCACGCATCTCCTTGGCTAGTTTATATAGCGACTTAAATCACACATCTCCTTGGTTAGTTTATATAGCAACTTAAATCGCACATCTCCTTGGTTAAGATTATATAGCGACTTAAATCACACATCTCCTTGGTTAAGATTATATAGCGACTTAAATCACACATCTCCTTGGTTAGATTATATAGCGACTTAAATCACACATCTCCTTGGTTAAGATTATATAGCGACTTAAATCACACATCTCCTTGGTTAAGATTATATAGCGACTTAAATCACACACCTCCGTGGTTAGTTTATATAGCGACTTAAATCACACATCTCCTTGGTTAGTTCATATAGCGACTTAAATCGCACATCTCCTTGGTTAAGATTATATAGCGACTTAAATCACACATCTCCTTGGTTAAGATTATATAGCGACTTAAATCACACACCTCCTTGGTTAGTTTATATAGCGACTTAAATCGCACATCTCCTTGGTTAGTTCATATAGCGACTAAAATCGCACATCTCCTTGGTTAGATTATATAGCAACTTAAATCGCACATCTCCTTGGTTAGATTATATAGCGACTTAAATCACACATCTCCTTGGTTAAGATTATATAGCGACTTAAATCGCACATCTCCTTGGCTAGTTTATATAGCGACTTAAATCGCACATCTCCTTGGTTAGATTATATAGCGACTTAAATCGCACATCTCCTTGGTTAGATTATATAGCGACTTAAATCACACATCTCCTTGGTTAAGATTATATAGCGACTTAAATCGCACATCTCCTTGGCTAGTTTATATAGCGACTTAAATCACACATCTCCTTGGCTAGTTTATATAGCGACTTAAATCGCACATCTCCTTGGTTAGTTTATATAGCAACTTAAATCGCACATCTCCTTGGTTAAGATTATATAGCGACTTAAATCACACATCTCCTTGGTTAGTTTATATAGCAACTTAAATCACACATCTCCTTGGCTAGTTTATATAGCGACTTAAATCGCACATCTCCTTGGTTAGTTTATATAGCAACTTAAATCGCACATCTCCTTGGTTAAGATTATATAGCGACTTAAATCGCACATCTCCTTGTTCAGTTTATATAGCGACTTAAATCGCACGTCTCCTTGGTTAGTTTATATAGCGACTTAAATCGCACATCTCCTTGGTAAAGATTATATAGCGACTTAAATCGCACATCTCCTTGGTTAGTTTATATAGCGACTTAAATCACACATCTCCTTGGTTAGTTTATATAGCGACTTAAATCACACATCTCCTTGGTTAGTTTATATAGCGACTTAAATCACACATCTCCTTGGCTAGTTTATATAGCGACTTAAATCGCACATCTCCTTGGTTAAGATTATATAGCGACTTAAATCGCACATCTCCTTGGTTAAGATTATATAGCGACTTAAATCGCACATCTCCTTGGTTAAGATTATATAGCGACTTAAATCGCACATCTCCTTGGTTAAGATTATATAGCGACTTAAATCGCACATCTCCTTGGTTAAGATTATATAGCGATTTAAATCGCACATCTCCTTGGTTAGTTTATATAGCGACTTAAATCACACATCTCCTTGGTTAGATTATATAGCGACTTAAATCACACATCTCCTTGGTTAAGATTATATAGCGACTTAAATCACACATCTCCTTGGTTAAGATTATATAGCGATTTAAATCGCACACCTCCTTGGTTAGTTTATATAGCGACTTAAATCACACTTCTCCTTGGTTAGTTTATATAGCGACTTAAATCACACATCTCCTTGGTTAGTTTATATAGCGACTTAAATCACACTTCTCCTTGGTTAGTTTATATAGCGACCTAAATCACACATCTCCTTGGTTAGTTTATATAGCGACTTAAATCACACATCTCCTTGGTTAGTTTATATAGCGACTTAAATCACACTTCTCCTTGGTTAGTTTATATAGCGACCTAAATCACACATCTCCTTGGTTAGTTTATATAGCGACTTAAATCACACATCTCCTTCGTTAGTTTATATAGCGACTTAAATCACACATCTCCTTCGTTAGTTTATATAGCAACTTAAATCGCACATCTCCTTGGTTAGTTTATATAGCAACTTAAATCGCACATCTCCTTGGTTAGTTTATATCGCGACTTAAATCACACACCTCCTTGGTTAGTTTATATAGCAACTTAAATCGCACATCTCCTTGGTTAGTTTATATAGCGACTTAAATCGCTATATAATGTATTGTAAATAATACAATACATTATATTTGAAATCCATGCTGTTATTGTAAACCGTATTTGGCGGGTTTTACACGAACATTGCGCTGGTTACATTACCTGGTCATCGCGACGTTAATGGCGCCAACGTTTGGGACATACCGCAAATTGTTGGCTGCATTGACGGCACGTCACATAAAATATTTATATTCATTCCCCAAGATAATCAACATCTTTTTTGTTCAACTGTCAAAGGAGGTACCATTGCATTCTTACTCAAGTATTTATTGGTAATGAGCTAAACATCAGACGTGTTGAGTCTGGTTCCAGGGGCTACACCAACGACTCCCAGACATTTAGGCTAATGACACAGCTTGGCGGTGGATTGGCGTTAGATCTACCATCAGTTTGTAATGCCACAGCTTGGCGGTGGATTGGCGTTAGATCTACCATCAGTTTGTAATGACACAGCTTGGCGATGGATTGGCGTTAGATCTACCATCAGTTTGTAATGACACAGCTTGGCGATGGATTGGCGTTAGATCTACCATCAGTTTGTAATGACACAGCTTGGCGGTGGATTGACGTTAGATCTACCATCAGTTTGTAATGACACAGCTTGGCGATGGATTGGCGTTAGATCTACCATCAGTTTGTAATGACACAGCTTGGCGGTGGATTGGCGTTAGATCTACCATCAGTTTGTAATGACACAGCTTGGCGATGGATTGGCGTTAGATCTACCATCAGTTTGTAATGCCACAGCTTGGCGGTGGATTGGCGTTAGATCTACCATCAGTTTGTAATGACACAGCTTGGCGGTGGATTGGCGTTAGATCTACCATCAGTTTGTAATGACACAGCTTGGCGATGGATTGGCGTTAGATCTACCATCAGTTTGTAATGACACAGCTTGGCGATGGATTGGCGTTAGATCTACCATCAGTTTGTAATGCCACAGCTTGGCGGTGGATTGGCGTTAGATCTACCATCAGTTTGTAATGACACAGCTTGGCGATGGATTGGCGTTAGATCTACCATCAGTTTGTTATCTTTTAGGGGACTGTAAAAGTATATCGTCATCCATTGGTTGGTCGGGTGGTGCAGTGGATAGCGCACTTGCCTTTCACCAAGGCGGCCGGGGTTCGATTCCCCGATCGGACGTGAAAAGGTATGGGGTCATCTGCCCGACCACGTGGGATTTCTTCTGGTACTCCGGTTTCCTCCCACAATAAGATCCCTCGCGCGCTAACATCCGGGCCAACAAGAGTGATTAATATAAGTTGTATAGCTTGTTTCATAATTGTTGTAAAATAAATAAAGTTTATATATGTTTTCGTCATCCAATCGTAACTCCGTTTACAACAGCACAAATACGTCAACAGCCGGTTGCGATAAGAAATCACCTTCGTAGATTAAACGGAACAATAAGAAGGTATAAAGCATATAATTCATCTAATTGAATTTTTTGCGGTTATTGGAACGTTGTTTCGTCATAGGAGAGATGTTATGGGCCAAATCGTCACTTTTTGTGCTTGCCTTGCCCATAGAAGGGCAAAGTTGTTTTTTATCAATAAAAAATAAAGCAAATATCGTTCAACAATTTGAGTCTATTCTTTAATTTATCAATTAATAGTTGTATTTAGTAATTTATATTCATTAATCGAGTAATGAATATAAATTATTGAATGCATCTATTGATTGATAAATTGAAGAATAGACTCAAATTGTTGAACGAAAATGAAAAACTTCAAAATAAACTTTTGAAATACTATATTGAGATACGTCAAATTCGAGTTCGTCGAGTACATGGCGTTCTCCAGAATATTGAAGTAAACAATGTAAAAGAAATGCATGATAAAAAAAATAAACAGCCAGCATTATACATATTGTATTTTCACTTGACTATTTAGAGACAGTTTCACATCCACAGGGACTCAACACGTTCACTTACGTTTATCTTGTTATGGTCTTTATGGTCGATATAAATGAAAGAACTTTGCAGGCAAACAACATATTGCGCTTCAAAGATTTGTCAATTATATCGACAATAAAGACCATAACAAGACACTTCGATGCTTATATTTACATTTCTTGTTGCTGACTCGTACTGATTTCAATTCGATTCAAACTACGAAAACTGTTTGATTATCGACATATAATTCATGGAACAGCCAGTTTGACGGCGAACCGTCGCCGTTTCTATGTCAAAACAATGACGTCAAAATCAGCACGTGCTGTGTGTCGTTTATCGTCTCTTAAATCACACGACTCCCTGGTTAGTTTATAAAGTCTCTTAAATCACACGGCTCCCTGGTTAGTTTATAAAGTCTCTTAAATCACAGGAATCCCTGGTTGGTTTATAAAGTCTCTTAAATCACACGGCTCCATGGTTGGTTTATAACGTCTCTTAAATCACACGACTCCCTGGTTGGTTTATAAAGTCTCTTAAATCACACGACTCCCTGGTTGGTTTATAACGTCTCTTAAATCACACGATTCCCTGGTTGGTTTATAAAGTCTCTCAAATCACACGACTCCCTGGTTGGTTTATAAAGTCTCTTAAATCACACGGCTCCCTGGTTGGTTTATAACGTCTCTTAAATCACACGACTCCCTGGTTGGTTTATAAAGTCTCTTAAATCACACGACTCCCTGGTTGGTTTATAACGTCTCTTAAATCACACGACTCCCTGGTTGGTTTATAAAGTCTCTCAAGTCACACGACTCCCTGGTTGGTTAATAAAGTCTCTCAAATCACACGGCTCCCTGGTTGGTTTATAAAGTCTCTTAAATCACACGACTCCCTGGTTGGTTTATAACGTCGCTCAAATCACACGACTCCCTGGTTGGTTTATAAAGTCTCTTTAATCACACGACTCCCTGGTTGTTTTATAACGTCTCTCAAATCACACGGCTCCCTGGTTGGTTTTTTAAAGTCTCTCAAATCACACGACTCCTTGGTTGTTTTATAAAGTCTCTTAAATCACACGACTCCCTGGTTGGTTTATAAAGTCTCTCAAATCACACGACTCCCTGGTTGGTTTATAAAGTCTCTCAAATCACACGACTCCCTGGTTGGTTTATAAAGTCTCTTAAATCACACGGCTCCCTGGTCGGTTTATAAAGTCTCTTAAATCACACGGCTCCCTGGTTGGTTTATAAAGTCTCTTAAATCACAAGACTCCCTGGTTAGTTTATAAATTCTCTCAAATCACACGGCTCCCTGGTTAGTTTATAACGTCTCTTAAATCACACGACTCCCTGGTTGGTTTATAAAGTCTCTTAAATCACACGACTCCCTGGTTAGTTTATAAAGTCTCTCAAATCACACGACTCCCTGGTTTGTTTATAAAGTCTCTTAAATCACACGACTCCCTGGTTGGTTTATAAAGTCTCTTAAATCACACGACTCCCTGGTTGGTTTATAACGTCTCTTAAATCACACGACTCCCTGGTTGGTTTATAAAGTCTCTCAAGTCACACGACTCCCTGGTTGGTTAATAAAGTCTCTCAAATCACACGGCTCCCTGGTTGGTTTATAAAGTCTCTTAAATCACACGACTCCCTGGTTGGTTTATAACGTCGCTCAAATCACACGACTCCCTTGTTGGTTTATAAAGTCTCTTTAATCACACGACTCCCTGGTTGTTTTATAACGTCTCTCAAATCACACGGCTCCCTGGTTGGTTTTTTAAAGTCTCTCAAATCACACGACTCCCTGGTTGTTTTATAAAGTCTCTTAAATCACACGACTCCCTGGTTGGTTTATAAAGTCTCTCAAATCACACGACTCCCTGGTTGGTTTATAAAGTCTCTCAAATCACACGACTCCCTGGTTGGTTTATAAAGTCTCTTAAATCACACGGCTCCCTGGTCGGTTTATAAAGTCTCTTAAATCACACGGCTCCCTGGTTGGTTTATAAAGTCTCTTAAATCACAAGACTCCCTGGTTAGTTTATAAATTCTCTCAAATCACACGGCTCCCTGGTTAGTTTATAACGTCTCTTAAATCACACGACTCCCTGGTTGGTTTATAAAGTCTCTTAAATCACAAGACTCCCTGGTTAGTTTATAAAGTCTCTCAAATCACACGACTCCCTGGTTTGTTTATAAAGTCTCTTAAATCACACGACTCCCTGGTTTGTTTATAACGTCTCTTAAATCACACGACTCCCTGGTTGGTTTATAAAGTCTCTCAAATCACACGACTCCCTGGTTGGTATATAAAGTCTCTTAAATCACACGGCTCCCTGGTTGGTTTATAAAGTCTCTTAAATCACACGGCTCCCTGGTTGGTTTATAACGTCTCTTAACTCACACGGCTCCCTGGTTGGTTTATAAAGTCTCTTAAATCACACGACTCCCTGGTTGGTTTATAACGTCTCTCAAATCACACGACTCCCTGGTTGGTTTATAAAGTCTCTCAAATCACACGACTCCCTGGTTGGTTTATAAAGTCTCTCAAATCACACGGCTTCCTGGTTAGTTTATAAAGTCTCTTAAATCACACGGCTCCCTAGTTAGTTTATAAAGTCTCTTAAATCACACGGCTCCCTGGTTGGTTTATAAAGTCTCTTAAATCACACGACTCCCTGGTTGGTTTATAACGTCTCTTAAATCACACGATTCCCTGGTTGGTTTATAAAGTCTCTCAAATCACACGACTCCCTGGTTGGTTTATAAAGTCTCTTAAATCACACGGCTCCCTGGTTGGTTTATAAAGTCTCTCAAATCACACGACTCCCTGGTTGGTTTATAAAGTCTCTTAAATCACACGACTCCCTGGTTGGTTTATAAAGTCTCTCAAATCACACGGCTCCCTGGTTGGTTTATAAAGTCTCTCAAATCACACGACTCCCTGGTTGGTTTATAAAGTCTCTCAAATCACACGACTCCCTGGTTGGTTTATAACGTCTCTTAAATCACACGGCTCCCTGGTTGGTTTATAAAGTCTCTTAAATCACACGACTCCCTGGTTGGTTTATAACGTCTCTTAAATCACACGACTCCCTGGTTGGTTTATAAAGTCTCTTAAATCACACGACTCCCTGGTTGGTTTATAACGTCTCTTAAATCACACGACTCCCTGGTTGGTTTATAAAGTCTCTTAAATCATACGACTCCCTGGTTGGTTTATAAAGTCTCTCAAGTCACACGACTCCCTGGTTGGTTAATAAAGTCTCTCAAATCACACGACTCCCTGGTCGGTTTATAAAGTCTCTTAAATCACACGACTCCCTGGTTGGTTTATAAAGTCTCTCAAGTCACACGACTCCCTGGTTGGTTAATAAAGTCTCTCAAATCACACGGCTCCCTGGTTGGTTTATAAAGTCTCTTAAATCACACGACTCCCTGGTTGGTTTATAACGTCGCTCAAATCACACGACTCCCTGGTTGGTTTATAAAGTCTCTTAAATCACACGGCTCCCTGGTTGGTTTATAAAGTCTCTTAAATCAAACGGCTCCCTGGTTGGTTTATAAAGTCTCTTAAATCACACGACTCCCTGGTTGGTTTATAAAGTCTCTCAAATCACACGACTCCCTGGTTGTTTTATAAAGTCTCTTAAATCACACGACTCCCTGGTTGGTTTATAAAGTCTCTTAAATCACACGACTCCCTGGTTGGTTTATAAAGTCTCTCAAATCACACGACTCCCTGGTTGGTTTATAAAGTCTCTCAAATCACACGACTCCCTGGTTGGTTTATAAAGTCTCTTAAATCACACGGCTCCCTGGTCGGTTTATAAAGTCTCTTAAATCACACGGCTCCCTGGTTGGTTTATAAAGTCTCTTAAATCACAAGACTCCCTGGTTAGTTTATAAAGTCTCTTAAATCACACGACTCCCTGGTTGGTTTATAACGTCTCTTAAATCACACGACTCCCTGGTTGGTTTATAAAGTCTCTCAAGTCACACGACTCCCTGGTTGGTTAATAAAGTCTCTCAAATCACACGGCTCCCTGGTTGGTTTATAAAGTCTCTTAAATCACACGACTCCCTGGTTGGTTTATAACGTCGCTCAAATCACACGACTCCCTGGTTGGTTTATAAAGTCTCTTTAATCACACGACTCCCTGGTTGTTTTATAACGTCTCTCAAATCACACGGCTCCCTGGTTGGTTTTTTAAAGTCTCTCAAATCACACGACTCCTTGGTTGTTTTATAAAGTCTCTTAAATCACACGACTCCCTGGTTGGTTTATAAAGTCTCTCAAATCACACGACTCCCTGGTTGGTTTATAAAGTCTCTCAAATCACACGACTCCCTGGTTGGTTTATAAAGTCTCTTAAATCACACGGCTCCCTGGTCGGTTTATAAAGTCTCTTAAATCACACGGCTCCCTGGTTGGTTTATAAAGTCTCTTAAATCACAAGACTCCCTGGTTAGTTTATAAATTCTCTCAAATCACACGGCTCCCTGGTTAGTTTATAACGTCTCTTAAATCACACGACTCCCTGGTTGGTTTATAAAGTCTCTTAAATCACACGACTCCCTGGTTAGTTTATAAAGTCTCTCAAATCACACGACTCCCTGGTTTGTTTATAAAGTCTCTTAAATCACACGACTCCCTGGTTGGTTTATAAAGTCTCTTAAATCACACGACTCCCTGGTTGGTTTATAACGTCTCTTAAATCACACGACTCCCTGGTTGGTTTATAAAGTCTCTCAAGTCACACGACTCCCTGGTTGGTTAATAAAGTCTCTCAAATCACACGGCTCCCTGGTTGGTTTATAAAGTCTCTTAAATCACACGACTCCCTGGTTGGTTTATAACGTCGCTCAAATCACACGACTCCCTGGTTGGTTTATAAAGTCTCTTTAATCACACGACTCCCTGGTTGTTTTATAACGTCTCTCAAATCACACGGCTCCCTGGTTGGTTTTTTAAAGTCTCTCAAATCACACGACTCCCTGGTTGTTTTATAAAGTCTCTTAAATCACACGACTCCCTGGTTGGTTTATAAAGTCTCTCAAATCACACGACTCCCTGGTTGGTTTATAAAGTCTCTCAAATCACACGACTCCCTGGTTGGTTTATAAAGTCTCTTAAATCACACGGCTCCCTGGTCGGTTTATAAAGTCTCTTAAATCACACGGCTCCCTGGTTGGTTTATAAAGTCTCTTAAATCACAAGACTCCCTGGTTAGTTTATAAATTCTCTCAAATCACACGGCTCCCTGGTTAGTTTATAACGTCTCTTAAATCACACGACTCCCTGGTTGGTTTATAAAGTCTCTTAAATCACAAGACTCCCTGGTTAGTTTATAAAGTCTCTCAAATCACACGACTCCCTGGTTTGTTTATAAAGTCTCTTAAATCACACGACTCCCTGGTTTGTTTATAACGTCTCTTAAATCACACGACTCCCTGGTTGGTTTATAAAGTCTCTCAAATCACACGACTCCCTGGTTGGTATATAAAGTCTCTTAAATCACACGGCTCCCTGGTTGGTTTATAAAGTCTCTTAAATCACACGGCTCCCTGGTTGGTTTATAACGTCTCTTAACTCACACGGCTCCCTGGTTGGTTTATAAAGTCTCTTAAATCACACGACTCCCTGGTTGGTTTATAACGTCTCTCAAATCACACGACTCCCTGGTTGGTTTATAAAGTCTCTCAAATCACACGACTCCCTGGTTGGTTTATAAAGTCTCTCAAATCACACGGCTTCCTGGTTAGTTTATAAAGTCTCTTAAATCACACGGCTCCCTAGTTAGTTTATAAAGTCTCTTAAATCACACGGCTCCCTGGTTGGTTTATAAAGTCTCTTAAATCACACGACTCCCTGGTTGGTTTATAACGTCTCTTAAATCACACGATTCCCTGGTTGGTTTATAAAGTCTCTCAAATCACACGACTCCCTGGTTGGTTTATAAAGTCTCTTAAATCACACGGCTCCCTGGTTGGTTTATAAAGTCTCTCAAATCACACGACTCCCTGGTTGGTTTATAAAGTCTCTTAAATCACACGACTCCCTGGTTGGTTTATAAAGTCTCTCAAATCACACGGCTCCCTGGTTGGTTTATAAAGTCTCTCAAATCACACGACTCCCTGGTTGGTTTATAAAGTCTCTCAAATCACACGACTCCCTGGTTGGTTTATAACGTCTCTTAAATCACACGGCTCCCTGGTTGGTTTATAAAGTCTCTTAAATCACACGACTCCCTGGTTGGTTTATAACGTCTCTTAAATCACACGACTCCCTGGTTGGTTTATAAAGTCTCTTAAATCACACGACTCCCTGGTTGGTTTATAACGTCTCTTAAATCACACGACTCCCTGGTTGGTTTATAAAGTCTCTTAAATCATACGACTCCCTGGTTGGTTTATAAAGTCTCTCAAGTCACACGACTCCCTGGTTGGTTAATAAAGTCTCTCAAATCACACGACTCCCTGGTCGGTTTATAAAGTCTCTTAAATCACACGACTCCCTGGTTGGTTTATAAAGTCTCTCAAGTCACACGACTCCCTGGTTGGTTAATAAAGTCTCTCAAATCACACGGCTCCCTGGTTGGTTTATAAAGTCTCTTAAATCACACGACTCCCTGGTTGGTTTATAACGTCGCTCAAATCACACGACTCCCTGGTTGGTTTATAAAGTCTCTTAAATCACACGGCTCCCTGGTTGGTTTATAAAGTCTCTTAAATCAAACGGCTCCCTGGTTGGTTTATAAAGTCTCTTAAATCACACGACTCCCTGGTTGGTTTATAAAGTCTCTCAAATCACACGACTCCCTGGTTGTTTTATAAAGTCTCTTAAATCACACGACTCCCTGGTTGGTTTATAAAGTCTCTTAAATCACACGACTCCCTGGTTGGTTTATAAAGTCTCTCAAATCACACGACTCCCTGGTTGGTTTATAAAGTCTCTCAAATCACACGACTCCCTGGTTGGTTTATAAAGTCTCTTAAATCACACGGCTCCCTGGTCGGTTTATAAAGTCTCTTAAATCACACGGCTCCCTGGTTGGTTTATAAAGTCTCTTAAATCACAAGACTCCCTGGTTAGTTTATAAATTCTCTCAAATCACACGGCTCCCTGGTTAGTTTATAACGTCTCTTAAATCACACGACTCCCTGGTTGGTTTATAAAGTCTCTTAAATCACACGACTCCCTGGTTGGTTTATAAAGTCTCTCAAATCACACGACTCCCTGGTTTGTTTATAAAGTCTCTTAAATCACACGACTCCCTGGTTTGTTTATAACGTCTCTTAAATCACACGACTCCCTGGTTGGTTTATAAAGTCTCTCAAATCACACGACTCCCTGGTTGGTATATAAAGTCTCTTAAATCACACGGCTCCCTGGTTGGTTTATAAAGTCTCTCAAATCACACGGCTCCCTGGTTGGTTTATAACGTCTCTTAACTCACACGGCTCCCTGGTTGGTTTATAAAGTCTCTTAAATCACACGACTCCCTGGTTGGTTTATAACGTCTCTCAAATCACACGACTCCCTGGTTGGTTTATAAAGTCTCTCAAATCACACGACTCCCTGGTTGGTTTATAAAGTCTCTCAAATCACACGGCTCCCTGGTTAGTTTATAAAGTCTCTTAAATCACACGGCTCCCTAGTTAGTTTATAAAGTCTCTTAAATCACACGGCTCCCTGGTTGGTTTATAAAGTCTCTTAAATCATACGACTCCCTGGTTGGTTTATAAAGTCTCTTAAATCACACGGCTCCCTGGTTGGTTTATAAAGTCTCTTAAATCACACGGCTCCCTGGTTGGTTTATAAAGTCTCTTAAATCATACGACTCCCTGGTTGGTTTATAAAGTCTCTTAAATCACACGGCTCCCTGGTTGGTTTATAAAGTCTCTTAAATCACACGGCTCCCTGGTTAGTTTATAAAGTCTCCCAAATCACACGATTCCCTGGTTGGTTTATAAAGTCTCTTAAATCACAGGAATCCCTGGTTGGTTTATAAAGTCTCTTAAATCACACGGCTCCCTGGTTGGTTTATAACGTCTCTTAAATCACACGACTCCCTGGTTGGTTTATAAAGTCTCTTAAATCACACGACTCCCTGGTTGGTTTATTACGTCTCTTAAATCACACGATTCCCTGGTTGGTTTATAAAGTCTCTCAAATCACACGACTCCCTGGTTGGTTTATAAAGTCTCTTAAATCACACGGCTCCCTGGTTGGTTTATAACGTCTCTTAAATCACACGGCTCCCTGGTTGGTTTATAAAGTCTCTTAAATCACACGACTCCCTGGTTGGTTTATAACGTCTCTTAAATCACACGACTCCCTGGTTGGTTTATAAAGTCTCTTAAATCACACGACTCCCTGGTTGGTTTATAAAGTCTCTCAAGTCACACGACTCCCTGGTTGGTTAATAAAGTCTCTCAAATCACACGACTCCCTGGTCGGTTTATAAAGTCTCTTAAATCACACGACTCCCTGGTTGGTTTATAAAGTCTCTCAAGTCACACGACTCCCTGGTTGGTTAATAAAGTCTCTCAAATCACACGGCTCCCTGGTTGGTTTATAAAGTCTCTTAAATCACACGACTCCCTGGTTGGTTTATAACGTCGCTCAAATCACACGACTCCCTGGTTGGTTTATAAAGTCTCTTTAATCACACGACTCCCTGGTTGGTTAGTAAAGTCTCTTAAATCACACGGCTCCCTGGTTAGTTTATAAAGTCTCTTAAATCACACGACTCCCTGGTTGTTTTATAACGTCTCTCAAATCACACGGCTCCCTGGTTGGTTTATAAAGTCTCTCAAATCACACGACTCCCTGGTTGGTTTATAAAGTCTCTTAAATCACACGGCTCCCTGGTTAGTTTATAAAGTCTCTTAAATCACACGACTCCCTGGTTGGTTTATAAAGTCTCTTAAATCACACGGCTCCCTGGTTGGTTTATAAAGTCTCTTAAATCACAAGACTCCCTGGTTAGTTTATAAATTCTCTCAAATCACACGGCTCCCTGGTTAGTTTATAACGTCTCTTAAATCACACGACTCCCTGGTTGGTTTATAAAGTCTCTTAAATCACACGACTCCCTGGTTGGTTTATAAAGTCTTTCAAATCACACGACTCCCTAGTTAGTTTATAAAGTCTCTTAAATCACACGACTCCCTGGTTTGTTTATAACGTCTCTTAAATCACAGGAATCCCTGGTTGGTTTATAAAGTCTCTTAAATCACACGGCTCCATGGTTGGTTTATAACGTCTCTTAAATCACACGACTCCCTGGTTGGTTTATAAAGTCTCTTAAATCACACGACTCCCTGGTTGGTTTATAACGTCTCTTAAATCACACGATTCCCTGGTTGGTTTATAAAGTCTCTCAAATCACACGACTCCCTGGTTGGTTTATAAAGTCTCTTAAATCACACGGCTCCCTGGTTGGTTTATAACGTCTCTTAAATCACACGACTCCCTGGTTGGTTTATAAAGTCTCTTAAATCACACGACTCCCTGGTTGGTTTATAACGTCTCTTAAATCACACGACTCCCTGGTTGGTTTATAAAGTCTCTCAAGTCACACGACTCCCTGGTTGGTTAATAAAGTCTCTCAAATCACACGGCTCCCTGGTTGGTTTATAAAGTCTCTTAAATCACACGACTCCCTGGTTGGTTTATAACGTCGCTCAAATCACACGACTCCCTGGTTGGTTTATAAAGTCTCTTTAATCACACGACTCCCTGGTTGTTTTATAACGTCTCTCAAATCACACGGCTCCCTGGTTGGTTTTTTAAAGTCTCTCAAATCACACGACTCCCTGGTTGTTTTATAAAGTCTCTTAAATCACACGACTCCCTGGTTGGTTTATAAAGTCTCTCAAATCACACGACTCCCTGGTTGGTTTATAAAGTCTCTCAAATCACACGACTCCCTGGTTGGTTTATAAAGTCTCTTAAATCACACGGCTCCCTGGTCGGTTTATAAAGTCTCTTAAATCACACGGCTCCCTGGTTGGTTTATAAAGTCTCTTAAATCACAAGACTCCCTGGTTAGTTTATAAATTCTCTCAAATCACACGGCTCCCTGGTTAGTTTATAACGTCTCTTAAATCACACGACTCCCTGGTTGGTTTATAAAGTCTCTTAAATCACACGACTCCCTGGTTAGTTTATAAAGTCTCTCAAATCACACGACTCCCTGGTTTGTTTATAAAGTCTCTTAAATCACACGACTCCCTGGTTGGTTTATAAAGTCTCTTAAATCACACGACTCCCTGGTTGGTTTATAACGTCTCTTAAATCACACGACTCCCTGGTTGGTTTATAAAGTCTCTCAAGTCACACGACTCCCTGGTTGGTTAATAAAGTCTCTCAAATCACACGGCTCCCTGGTTGGTTTATAAAGTCTCTTAAATCACACGACTCCCTGGTTGGTTTATAACGTCGCTCAAATCACACGACTCCCTGGTTGGTTTATAAAGTCTCTTTAATCACACGACTCCCTGGTTGTTTTATAACGTCTCTCAAATCACACGGCTCCCTGGTTGGTTTTTTAAAGTCTCTCAAATCACACGACTCCCTGGTTGTTTTATAAAGTCTCTTAAATCACACGACTCCCTGGTTGGTTTATAAAGTCTCTCAAATCACACGACTCCCTGGTTGGTTTATAAAGTCTCTCAAATCACACGACTCCCTGGTTGGTTTCTAAAGTCTCTTAAATCACACGGCTCCCTGGTCGGTTTATAAAGTCTCTTAAATCACACGGCTCCCTGGTTGGTTTATAAAGTCTCTTAAATCACAAGACTCCCTGGTTAGTTTATAAATTCTCTCAAATCACACGGCTCCCTGGTTAGTTTATAACGTCTCTTAAATCACACGACTCCCTGGTTGGTTTATAAAGTCTCTTAAATCACACGACTCCCTGGTTAGTTTATAAAGTCTCTCAAATCACACGACTCCCTGGTTTGTTTATAAAGTCTCTTAAATCACACGACTCCCTGGTTTGTTTATAACGTCTCTTAAATCACACGACTCCCTGGTTGGTTTATAAAGTCTCTCAAATCACACGACTCCCTGGTTGGTATATAAAGTCTCTTAAATCACACGGCTCCCTGGTTGGTTTATAAAGTCTCTTAACTCACACGACTCCCTGGTTGGTTTATAACGTCTCTTAACTCACACGGCTCCCTGGTTGGTTTATAAAGTCTCTTAAATCACACGACTCCCTGGTTGGTTTATAACGTCTCTCAAATCACACGACTCCCTGGTTGGTTTATAAAGTCTCTCAAATCACACGACTCCCTGGTTGGTTTATAAAGTCTCTCAAATCACACGGCTTCCTGGTTAGTTTATAAAGTCTCTTAAATCACACGGCTCCCTAGTTAGTTTATAAAGTCTCTTAAATCACACGGCTCCCTGGTTGGTTTATAAAGTCTCTTAAATCACACGACTCCCTGGTTGGTTTATAACGTCTCTTAAATCACACGATTCCCTGGTTGGTTTATAAAGTCTCTCAAATCACACGACTCCCTGGTTGGTTTATAAAGTCTCTTAAATCACACGGCTCCCTGGTTGGTTTATAAAGTCTCTCAAATCACACGACTCCCTGGTTGGTTTATAAAGTCTCTTAAATCACACGACTCCCTGGTTGGTTTATAAAGTCTCTCAAATCACACGGCTCCCTGGTTGGTTTATAAAGTCTCTTAAATCACACGACTCCCTGGTTGGTTTATAACGTCTCTCAAGTCACACGACTCCCTGGTTGGTTTATAAAGTCTCTTAAATCACACGACTCCCTGGTTGGTTTATAACGTCTCTTAAATCACACGACTCCCTGGTTGGTTTATAAAGTCTCTTAAATCACACGACTCCCTGGTTGGTTTATAAAGTCTCTCAAGTCACACGACTCCCTGGTTGGTTAATAAAGTCTCTCAAATCACACGACTCCCTGGTCGGTTTATAAAGTCTCTTAAATCACACGACTCCCTGGTTGGTTTATAAAGTCTCTCAAGTCACACGACTCCCTGGTTGGTTAATAAAGTCTCTCAAATCACACGGCTCCCTGGTTGGTTTATAAAGTCTCTTAAATCACACGACTCCCTGGTTGGTTTATAACGTCGCTCAAATCACACGACTCCCTGGTTGGTTTATAAAGTCTCTTAAATCACACGGCTCCCTGGTTGGTTTATAAAGTCTCTTAAATCACACGGCTCCCTGGTTGGTTTATAAAGTCTCTTAAATCACACGACTCCCTGGTTGGTTTATAAAGTCTCTCAAATCACACGACTCCCTGGTTGTTTTATAAAGTCTCTTAAATCACACGACTCCCTGGTTGGTTTATAAAGTCTCTTAAATCACACGACTCCCTGGTTGGTTTATAAAGTCTCTCAAATCACACGACTCCCTGGTTGGTTTATAAAGTCTCTCAAATCACACGACTCCCTGGTTGGTTTATAAAGTCTCTTAAATCACACGGCTCCCTGGTCGGTTTATAAAGTCTCTTAAATCACACGGCTCCCTGGTTGGTTTATAAAGTCTCTTAAATCACAAGACTCCCTGGTTAGTTTATAAATTCTCTCAAATCACACGGCTCCCTGGTTAGTTTATAACGTCTCTTAAATCACACGACTCCCTGGTTGGTTTATAAAGTCTCTTAAATCACACGACTCCCTGGTTGGTTTATAAAGTCTCTCAAATCACACGACTCCCTGGTTTGTTTATAAAGTCTCTTAAATCACACGACTCCCTGGTTTGTTTATAACGTCTCTTAAATCACACGACTCCCTGGTTGGTTTATAAAGTCTCTCAAATCACACGACTCCCTGGTTGGTATATAAAGTCTCTTAAATCACACGGCTCCCTGGTTGGTTTATAAAGTCTCTTAAATCACACGGCTCCCTGGTTGGTTTATAACGTCTCTTAACTCACACGGCTCCCTGGTTGGTTTATAAAGTCTCTTAAATCACACGACTCCCTGGTTGGTTTATAACGTCTCTCAAATCACACGACTCCCTGGTTGGTTTATAAAGTCTCTCAAATCACACGACTCCCTGGTTGGTTTATAAAGTCTCTCAAATCACACGGCTCCCTGGTTAGTTTATAAAGTCTCTTAAATCACACGGCTCCCTAGTTAGTTTATAAAGTCTCTTAAATCACACGGCTCCCTGGTTGGTTTATAAAGTCTCTTAAATCATACGACTCCCTGGTTGGTTTATAAAGTCTCTTAAATCACACGGCTCCCTGGTTGGTTTATAAAGTCTCTTAAATCACACGGCTCCCTGGTTGGTTTATAAAGTCTCTTAAATCATACGACTCCCTGGTTGGTTTATAAAGTCTCTTAAATCACACGGCTCCCTGGTTGGTTTATAAAGTCTCTTAAATCACACGACTCCCTGGTTAGTTTATAAAGTCTCTTAAATCACACGGCTCCCTGGTTAGTTTATAAAGTCTCCCAAATCACACGATTCCCTGGTTGGTTTATAAAGTCTCTTAAATCACAGGAATCCCTGGTTGGTTTATAAAGTCTCTTAAATCACACGGCTCCCTGGTTGGTTTATAACGTCTCTTAAATCACACGACTCCCTGGTTGGTTTATAAAGTCTCTTAAATCACACGACTCCCTGGTTGGTTTATTACGTCTCTTAAATCACACGATTCCCTGGTTGGTTTATAAAGTCTCTCAAATCACACGACTCCCTGGTTGGTTTATAAAGTCTCTTAAATCACACGGCTCCCTGGTTGGTTTATAACGTCTCTTAAATCACACGGCTCCCTGGTTGGTTTATAAAGTCTCTTAAATCACACGACTCCCTGGTTGGTTTATAACGTCTCTTAAATCACACGACTCCCTGGTTGGTTTATAAAGTCTCTTAAATCACACGACTCCCTGGTTGGTTTATAAAGTCTCTCAAGTCACACGACTCCCTGGTTGGTTAATAAAGTCTCTCAAATCACACGACTCCCTGGTCGGTTTATAAAGTCTCTTAAATCACACGACTCCCTGGTTGGTTTATAAAGTCTCTCAAGTCACACGACTCCCTGGTTGGTTAATAAAGTCTCTCAAATCACACGGCTCCCTGGTTGGTTTATAAAGTCTCTTAAATCACACGACTCCCTGGTTGGTTTATAACGTCGCTCAAATCACACGACTCCCTGGTTGGTTTATAAAGTCTCTTTAATCACACGACTCCCTGGTTGGTTAGTAAAGTCTCTTAAATCACACGGCTCCCTGGTTAGTTTATAAAGTCTCTTAAATCACACGACTCCCTGGTTGTTTTATAACGTCTCTCAAATCACACGGCTCCCTGGTTGGTTTATAAAGTCTCTCAAATCACACGACTCCCTGGTTGGTTTATAAAGTCTCTTAAATCACACGGCTCCCTGGTTAGTTTATAACGTCTCTTAAATCACACGACTCCCTGGTTGGTTTATAACGTCTCTTAAATCACACGACTCCCTGGTTGGTTTATAAAGTCTCTTAAATCACACGACTCCCTGGTTGGTTTATAAAGTCTCTCAAATCACACGACTCCCTGGTCGGTTTATAAAGTCTCTTAAATCACACGACTCCCTGGTTGGTTTATAAAGTCTCTCAAGTCACACGACTCCCTGGTTGGTTAATAAAGTCTCTCAAATCACACGGCTCCCTGGTTGGTTTATAAAGTCTCTTAAATCACACGACTCCCTGGTTGGTTTATAACGTCGCTCAAATCACACGACTCCCTGGTTGGTTTATAAAGTCTCTTTAATCACACGACTCCCTGGTTGGTTAGTAAAGTCTCTTAAATCACACGGCTCCCTGGTTAGTTTATAAAGTCTCTTAAATCACACGACTCCCTGGTTGTTTTATAACGTCTCTCAAATCACACGGCTCCCTGGTTGGTTTATAAAGTCTCTCAAATCACACGACTCCCTGGTTGGTTTATAAAGTCTCTTAAATCACACGGCTCCCTGGTTAGTTTATAAAGTCTCTTAAATCACACGACTCCCTGGTTGGTTTATAAAGTCTCTTAAATCACACGGCTCCCTGGTTGGTTTATAAAGTCTCTTAAATCACAAGACTCCCTGGTTAGTTTATAAATTCTCTCAAATCACACGGCTCCCTGGTTAGTTTATAACGTCTCTTAAATCACACGACTCCCTGGTTGGTTTATAAAGTCTCTTAAATCACACGACTCCCTGGTTGGTTTATAAAGTCTTTCAAATCACACGACTCCCTAGTTAGTTTATAAAGTCTCTTAAATCACACGACTCCCTGGTTTGTTTATAACGTCTCTTAACTCACACGACTCCCTGGTTGGTTTATAAAGTCTCTCAAATCACACGACTCCCTGGTTGGTATATAAAGTCTCTTAAATCACACGGCTCCCTGGTTGGTTTATAAAGTCTCTTAAATCACACGGCTCCCTGGTTGGTTTATAACGTCTCTTAACTCACACGGCTCCCTGGTTGGTTTATAAAGTCTCTTAAATCACACGACTCCCTGGTTGGTTTATAACGTCTCTCAAATCACACGACTCCCTGGTTGGTTTATAAAGTCTCTCAAATCACACGGCTCCCTGGTTAGTTTATAAAGTCTCTTAAATCACACGGCTCCCTAGTTAGTTTATAAAGTCTCTTAAATCACACGGCTCCCTGGTTGGTTTATAAAGTCTCTTAAATCATACGACTCCCTGGTTGGTTTATAAAGTCTCTTAAATCACACGGCTCCCTGGTTGGTTTATAAAGTCTCTTAAATCACACGGCTCCCTGGTTGGTTTATAAAGTCTCTTAAATCATACGACTCCCTGGTTGGTTTATAAAGTCTCTTAAATCACACGGCTCCCTGGTTGGTTTATAAAGTCTCTTAAATCACACGACTCCCTGGTTAGTTTATAAAGTCTCTTAAATCACACGGCTCCCTGGTTAGTTTATAAAGTCTCCCAAATCACACGATTCCCTGGTTGGTTTATAAAGTCTCTTAAATCACAGGAATCCCTGGTTGGTTTATTAAGTCTCTTAAATCACACGGCTCCCTGGTTGGTTTATAACGTCTCTTAAATCACACGACTCCCTGGTTGGTTTATAAAGTCTCTTAAATCACACGACTCCCTGGTTGGTTTATTACGTCTCTTAAATCACACGATTCCCTGGTTGGTTTATAAAGTCTCTCAAATCACACGACTCCCTGGTTGGTTTATAAAGTCTCTTAAATCACACGGCTCCCTGGTTGGTTTATAACGTCTCTTAAATCACACGGCTCCCTGGTTGGTTTATAAAGTCTCTTAAATCACACGACTCCCTGGTTGGTTTATAACGTCTCTTAAATCACACGACTCCCTGGTTGGTTTATAAAGTCTCTTAAATCACACGACTCCCTGGTTGGTTTATAAAGTCTCTCAAGTCACACGACTCCCTGGTTGGTTAATAAAGTCTCTCAAATCACACGACTCCCTGGTCGGTTTATAAAGTCTCTTAAATCACACGACTCCCTGGTTGGTTTATAAAGTCTCTCAAGTCACACGACTCCCTGGTTGGTTAATAAAGTCTCTCAAATCACACGGCTCCCTGGTTGGTTTATAAAGTCTCTTAAATCACACGACTCCCTGGTTGGTTTATAACGTCGCTCAAATCACACGACTCCCTGGTTGGTTTATAAAGTCTCTTTAATCACACGACTCCCTGGTTGGTTAGTAAAGTCTCTTAAATCACACGGCTCCCTGGTTAGTTTATAAAGTCTCTTAAATCACACGACTCCCTGGTTGTTTTATAACGTCTCTCAAATCACACGGCTCCCTGGTTGGTTTATAAAGTCTCTCAAATCACACGACTCCCTGGTTGGTTTATAAAGTCTCTTAAATCACACGGCTCCCTGGTTAGTTTATAACGTCTCTTAAATCACACGACTCCCTGGTTGGTTTATAACGTCTCTTAAATCACACGACTCTCTGGTTGGTTTATAAAGTCTCTTAAATCACACGACTCCCTGGTTGGTTTATAAAGTCTCTCAAATCACACGACTCCCTGGTCGGTTTATAAAGTCTCTTAAATCACACGACTCCCTGGTTGGTTTATAAAGTCTCTCAAGTCACACGACTCCCTGGTTGGTTAATAAAGTCTCTCAAATCACACGGCTCCCTGGTTGGTTTATAAAGTCTCTTAAATCACACGACTCCCTGGTTGGTTTATAACGTCGCTCAAATCACACGACTCCCTGGTTGGTTTATAAAGTCTCTTTAATCACACGACTCCCTGGTTGGTTAGTAAAGTCTCTTAAATCACACGGCTCCCTGGTTAGTTTATAAAGTCTCTTAAATCACACGACTCCCTGGTTGTTTTATAACGTCTCTCAAATCACACGGCTCCCTGGTTGGTTTATAAAGTCTCTCAAATCACACGACTCCCTGGTTGGTTTATAAAGTCTCTTAAATCACACGGCTCCCTGGTTAGTTTATAAAGTCTCTTAAATCACACGACTCCCTGGTTGGTTTATAAAGTCTCTTAAATCACACGGCTCCCTGGTTGGTTTATAAAGTCTCTTAAATCACAAGACTCCCTGGTTAGTTTATAAATTCTCTCAAATCACACGGCTCCCTGGTTAGTTTATAACGTCTCTTAAATCACACGACTCCCTGGTTGGTTTATAAAGTCTCTTAAATCACACGACTCCCTGGTTGGTTTATAAAGTCTTTCAAATCACACGACTCCCTAGTTAGTTTATAAAGTCTCTTAAATCACACGACTCCCTGGTTTGTTTATAACGTCTCTTAACTCACACGACTCCCTGGTTGGTTTATAAAGTCTCTCAAATCACACGGCTCCCTGGTTGGTTTATAAAGTCTCTTAAATCACACGACTCCCTGGTTGGTTTATAAAGTCTCTTAAATCACACGGCTCCCTGGTTGGTTTATAACGTCTCTTAACTCACACGGCTCCCTGGTTGGTTTATAAAGTCTCTTAAATCACACGACTCCCTGGTTGGTTTATAAAGTCTCTCAAATCACACGACTCCCTGGTTGGTTTATAAAGTCTCTCAAATCACACGACTCCCTGGTTGGTTTATAAAGTCTCTCAAATCACACGGCTCCCTGGTTAGTTGATAAAGTCTCTTAAATCACACGGCTCCCTGGTTAGTTTATAAAGTCTCTTAAATCACACGGCTCCCTGGTTGGTTTATAAAGTCTCTCAAATCACACGACTCTCTGGTTGGTTTATAAAGTCTCTTAAATCACACGACTCCCTGGTTGGTTTATAAAGTCTCTTAAATCACACGGCTCCCTGGTTGGTTTATAAAGTCTCTTAAATCACACGACTCCCTGGTTGGTTTATAAAGTCTCTCAAATCACACGGCTCCCTGGTTGGTTTATAAAGTCTCTCAAATCACACGACTCCCTGGTTGGTTTATAAAGTCTCTTAAATCACACGACTCCCTGGTTGGTTTATAAAGTCTCTTAAATCACACGACTCCCTGGTTGGTTTATAAAGTCTCTTAAATCACACGACTCCCTGGTTGGTTTATAAAGTCTCTTAAATCACACGGCTCCCTGGTTGGTTTATAAAGTCTCTTAAATCACACGACTCCCTGGTTGGTTTATAAAGTCTCTTTAATATCACGGCTCCCTGGTTGGTTTATAAAGTCTCTGCCATATAATTGTGAATATATATACAGTACATGTATGTACATTCTGTACAAAATGTGTTGCATTTGCTTTCTGTGAAAGCAGTGGAATTAAGTCCAGGGTGTTTTTTTTTTTTTTTTCATGTTTCAAAATTTTAAAATTGTAGTTCAGTATTTTTGACGTATACTTGTACAACCAACATTTTAAGAAACGTAACCACTTTAGCACGTGCAATATTTAGTATAGTCTTATCGAATGGAAGTGATCGCCCGTCCGTTCTGCTCTGATGCACGTCGGTACAAAACGAAAACAAGAATGCGCATGTGTATTGTAGTGTCTAAAACACGTACTAAGTATTGGATGACCAATCCATACGACAGTGTATCGATAATTGAACGAAATAAACATAAAATACTTGTTCAACGAAAATTTCAGAATTACAATGTACAAATAATGGATGCTCCCTCCATCCCTTTAATCTCAAAATCAGTAGAGTATATATTATCGACTAGGTCAGCAAACCTCTTGTTGTTTATAGACAACACATCGTCTATATAGCTGAAAGTGAAATTGAAAGATTTGGCAAGGTTTTTGTTACCCGTCCTGATAAGCCCTTCAACAAATTCAGCCTCGAATGAAAACAAAAACAATTCAGCCACAAGTGGTGCACAGTAATTAGTGCCCATTGAAATGCCAACAGTCTGTTGAAAAATCTTTCCTCCGAACTCCACAAAGATGTCGTCAACCAGGAATTCATTCATTCGTACTATAGCTTCCTCAGTATATTTCAACCTAGTTTTTGTTGTATTTTTTTCACAAAGTCTGCTACAAGATAGCTCACAACCTTGTATTTGTATCGTCGTTCACCTTTCTTGGGAAGGAAAGCTCTCATGATGAGAGACCGAAGACGTTCTTTCAGTTTGGCATGTGGTATGGTAGTGTACAGGGTGGAAAAATCAAATGTTTTGATGGACGAAACATTTTCGAGAAGGGAGTGCTCAAGACTGATCAGAAGATCTTTTGAGTTGTTCAAAATCCACATCCCATTAATGCCACTTCTAGAGTATATATGTAACAATGTGCAAATATTGATGCTTTATGATGATGCATTAAATGGTTTTAAATTAAGTTAATTGTTGCGCTGCGTTTATTGTGCTATTTGCGTTTACCATGTGCTGTTATGTACGCGATCACTGTCTGTGCCGTCTACCTGTGTTGTTATGTACGCGATCACTGTCTGTGCCGTCTACCTGTGTTGTTATGTACGCGATCACTGTCTGTGCCGTCTACCTGTGTTGTTATGTACGCGATCACTGTCTGTGCCGTCTACCTGTGTTGTTATGTACGCGATCACTGTCTGTGCCGTCTACCTGTGTTGTTATGTACGCGATCACTGTCTGTGCCGTCTACCTGTGTTGTTATGTACGCGATCACTGTCTGTGCCGTCTACCTGTGTTGTTATGTACGCGATCACTGTCTGTGCCGTCTACCTGTGTTGTTATGTACGCGATCACTGTCTGTGCCGTCTACCTGTGTTGTTATGTACGCGATCACTGTCTGTGCCGTCTACCTGTGTTGTTCTCGTACACGTGGGTCTGTTGTCACCTGTCACCTGTACATGTATACATGTTCTATATATAGATTTTACCTCGTTTTGGTCAATGGTCAGTCTAGGTGTCTTTGTTACGGTTTGGCGCGGTTTTACTATTCATTCTTAGACAGAGCTAAAGGGTGGATCGGTCATCTTGTATGATCCAAGATATTACAGCTCATAGATTTGGTATGCACAATATTTAGGCTTTAGCTTTGACAAAGTATTATTCTATACTTTGATTTCTGTTAAATTATTATATTTATATGAATTTGGATAAATGGTCAGAATAACATTACTTCTGATGTGAAATTGTACTTTTATAAAATTATAAGAAATGTGAATCAACGTATATTTGGTTCTAACAAAGATAAAGGTAGCTCTTTTTCTATGATTATTTATGTTTGTATACCATGTAAACTGTAATTTACATATATCTTTTACAGATATGTGAAGTACTAGAGTTTTCCGTAGAGAACAGTATAACAGATATAGTACAGATACATCATACAGAGGCATTGTGTGTAAACCCCCCACCCATAGTCGGGGTAGTTATTTTAAATAATGCATACGATAATGTAAAGATGTGCTTTTATAATATAATTGATAAATGTGAAATGTATCAAATATATAAGATAAGTAATTTATATTATTATGATGAAGTCAGTCATTGTAATTGCAAAGTTAGTCTTATTTCTATTTTGAATAATGGTAACTGGTGTTACCAGATTGATTGTACATCACGCTAGGAATTGTATGTGAACGCTATGTTGCATTGTGTAATTTATTGTATTGTGTCTTTGTAGGCTTTGTTCCACATATTGTGGGAATAAATGATGAAACGAGATTTTCTGCGTCGACTCATCCTTTCATGCAACTTTACATATAGTGTCACAATAAGACAAGCCCTGATTTAAGGGTACTAAGAATGATAGTAAGAAGTTTTGACAATGTCTTGGTTGAGCAATGAGACGAGCCAGCGATAAAACGTTGCTTGTAAGGATCCTTGTGTAGTTTAGGTATCCAATATAGCGAGGTAAGTCAGCGTCTTTATCATTAACGAGTATTTTGAATGATTGTAATAGTACACTGATGTACATTGTATAGTTGGAAAGTATTTCATCTTTTGAAAAACCGTTCAATGCGTAAGTAGGGCTACCTTGGTTATCAAGCTGGCCCAGTTCTTTTTGCTAACAATGAATGCAATATGGCAAACTGCTTAATTCTTTTCTGAATAGGGGCCCTGATAGATTTAACCCACTCTGAAAGTGAATCCAATACAGCATGTTCACATTTAGCCCATGGCCATTGCCTGGCGTAATATTCCACAGAGTCCATAAGAATCTTGAAACTCACATCCCATTTGATGAATGGAGTCTCGCGATTTCATGAAATGCTCCCGTAGCTATGTGTTGGGGATGATGTTCAGATTGCCGGCTACTATGTGTCCAACTGGGCCATAGCAATATGGGGATGAAGAACATGAATAAATTACCAAAATATAACCATTTAAGTCCCTTTAAAACTGCGGCTGATGCTTCATTGGTCAAAACAGTTTTTACTTCACCAATGAACGACGTCCGATGCAGCCGAGTGGTAAAGCAAGTAGCCTGTGACCAGAGTGAGTATGCAGTGTAAGTAGCTTGTGACCAGAGTGAGTATACAGTGTAAGTAGCTTGTGACCAGAGTGAGTATACAGTGTAAGTTGCCTGTGACCAGAGTGAGTATACAGTGTAAGTAGCCTGTGACCAGAGTGAGTATACAGTGTAAGTAGCTTGTGACCAGAGTGAGTATACAGTGTAAGTAGCTTGTGACCAGAGTGAGTATACAGTGTAAGTAGCTTGTGACCAGAGTGAGTATACAGTGTAATTAGCTTGTGACCAGAGTGAGTATACAGTGTAAGTAGCCTGTGACCAGAGTGAGTATACAGTGTAAGTAGCTTGTGACCAGAGTGAGTATGCAGTGTAAGTAGCTTGTGACCAGAGTGAGTATGCAGTGTAAGTAGCCTGTGACCAGAGTGAGTATGCAGTGTAAGTAGCCTGTGACCAGAGTGAGTATGCAGTGTAAATAGCCTGTGACCAGAGTGAGTATACAGTGTAAGTAGCCTGTGACCAGAGTGAGTATGCAGTGTAAGTAGCTTGTGACCAGAGTGAGTATGCAGTGTAAGTAGCTTGTGACCAGAGTGAGTATGCAGTGTAAGTAGCCTGTGACCAGAGTGAGTATACAGTGTAAGTAGCCTGTGACCAGAGTGAGTATGCAGTGTAAGTAGCTTGTGACCAGAGTGAGTATGCAGTGTAAGTAGCCTGTGACCAGAGTGAGTATACAGTGTAAGTAGCCTGTGACCAGAGTGAGTATGCAGTGTAAGTAGCTTGTGACCAGAGTGAGTATGCAGTGTAAGTAGCTTGTGACCAGAGTGAGTATGCAGTGTAAGTAGCTTGTGACCAGAGTGAATATACAGTGTAAGTAGCCTGTGACCAGAGTGAGTATACAGTGTAAGTAGCCTGTGACCAGAGTGAGTATGCAGTGTAAGTAGCCTGTGACCTGAGTGAGTATACAGTGTAAGTAGCTTGTGACCAGAGTGAATATACAGTGTAAGTAGCTTGTGACCAGAGTGAGTATACAGTGTAAGTAGCCTGTGACCAGAGTGAGTATACAGTGTAAGTAGCCTGTGACCTGAGTGAGTATACAGTGTAAGTAGCTTGTGACCAGAGTGAGTATACAGTGTAAGTAGCCTGTGACCAGAGTGAGTATACAGTGTAAGTAGCCTGTGACCAGAGTGAGTACGCAGTGTAAGTAGCTTGTGACCAGAGTGAGTATACAGTGTAAGTAGCTTGTGACCAGAGTGAGTATACAGTGTAAGTAGCCTGTGACCAGAGTGAGTATACAGTGTAAGTAGCTTGTGACCAGAGTGAGTATGCAGTGTAAGTAGCTTGTGACCTCAGTGAGTATGCAGTGTAAGTAGCTTGTGACCTGAGTGAGAATGCAGTGTTAGTAGCCTGTGACCAGAGTGAGTATGCAGTGTAAGTAGCTTGTGACCTGAGTGAGTATGCAGTGTAAGTAGCTTGTGACCTGAGTGAGAATGCAGTGTAAGTAGCCTGTGACCTGAGTGAGTATACAGTGTAAGTAGCTTGTGACCAGAGTGAGTATACAGTGTAAGTAGCTTGTGACCAGAGTGAGTATACAGTGTAAGTAGCTTGTGACCAGAGTGAGTATACAGTGTAAGTAGCCTGTGACCAGAGTGAGTATACAGTGTAAGTAGCTTGTGACCAGAGTGAGTATACAGTGTAAGTAGCCTGTGACCAGAGTGAGTATACAGTGTAAGTAGCCTGTGACCAGAGTGAGTATATAGTGTAAGTAGCTTGTGACCAGAGTGAGAATGCAGTGTAAGTAGCCTGTGACCAGAGTGAGAATGCAGTGTAAGTAGCTTGTGACCAGAGTGAGTATACAGTGTAAGTAGCTTGTGACCAGAGTGAGTATACAGTGTAAGTAGCTTGTGACCTGAGTGAGAATGCAGTGTTAGTAGCCTGTGACCAGAGTGAGTATGCAGTGTAAGTAGCTTGTGACCAGAGTGAGTATGCAGTGTAAGTAGCTTGTGACCAGAGTGAGTATACAGTGTAAGTAGCTTGTGACCTGAGTGAGTATGCAGTGTAAGTAGCTTGTGACCTGAGTGAGAATGCAGTGTTAGTAGCCTGTGACCAGAGTGAGTATGCAGTGTAAGTAGCTTGTGACCAGAGTGAGTATGCAGTGAAAGTAGCTCGTTACCTTAGTGAGTATACAGTGTAAGTAGCCTGTGACCTGAGTGAGAATGCAGTGTTAGTAGCCTGTGACCAGAGTGAGTATACAGTGTAAGTAGCTTGTGACCTGAGTGAGTATGCAGTGTAAGTAGCTTGTGACCAGAGTGAGTACGCAGTGTAAGTAGCTTGTGACCAGAGTGAGTATGCAGTGTTAGTAGCCTGTGACCAGATTGAGTATGCAGTGTAAGTAGCCTGTGACCAGAGTGAGTATACAGTGTAAGTAGCCTGTGCCCAGAGTGAGTATACAGTGTGAGTAGCCTGTGACCAGAGTGAGTATACAGTGTAAGTAGCTTGTGCCCAGAGTGAGTATACAGTGTAAGTAGCCTGTGACCAGAGTGAGTATACAGTGTAAGTAGCTTGTGACCAGAGTGAGTATACAGTGTAAGTAGCTTGTGACCAGAGTGAGTATACAGTGTAAGTAGCCTGTGCCCAGAGTGAGTATACAGTGTAAGTAGCCTGTGACCAGAGTGAGTATACAGTGTAAGTAGCCTGTGACCAGAGTGAGTATACAGTGTAAGTAGCCTGTGACCAGAGTGAGTATACAGTGTAAATAGCCTGTGACCAGAGTGAGTATGCAGTGTAAATAGCCTGTGACCAGAGTGAGTATACAGTGTAAGTAGCTTGTGTGACCAGAGTGAGTATATAGTGTAAGTAGCTTGTGACCAGAGGTATCAAAATACTTTTCAAATCGATCGAACTTTTGATTTCAATTAAACCTATTACTAATTTCATTCATAAGTTTACAATATTCATTTTATAACTTTCAAATACTAAATAATAAAAAAAAATGCATCCCAATGTACATATAAAACATAGTATTCCCAAATTGTATGTACGAATGTAAATTGCCAGAGAAACAACATCAAGTTGTGTGTTACATGTATAAATAAGAAATAAATAAGGTAAATTAATAATTCCTTTGGTTGTTTTTTGTGAAACGAATGTAGCTCAAATTTGCCTGTTTACGATAACCTAATATACTACGCGTGCACGGGATTCCGTCTGTATAAATAACGCGTCATAATAGACATTTCTCATTTTGAGGTAGACCTAGCACGGAGTGTAGAGACGGACACCGAGACCAGTAAACCAGGGGTTGTATCAAACGCACTTTTTTCTATTCCTGCTGCACGTGCTTAAAATCCACACACACTCAGTGGCTCGAAATCCCAACAAACGATCCACACGTACACATTTATTTGTATTATATTATCAATAGATTTATGGACCGTGAGTAGTGGAATCGAATCAAAGTTTCTGTGGCTAAAATAAAGCAATACGCACAATATTCCGAATTATCTGTATTACTCTAGTGTATGACGTAACGTAACAGCACCAATTCAATAGCGTCACGTCAGCAATGGAAAGCATAGATGGGAATAATCACTGAGGTACTGAAGTTGTTGTAGCGCTAAACTCTCAAGTAAAAAAAAACTTTAAAATTATGCTTACGGATTGTAACACGTGTATACAATTACAGAGATCTTATCTTGTTGAATTAATATACTGTTGAAACAAACACACTCGAAATATGTCAGAGACTCCCCTTAGCTATCTTATAAACATACCATTTAATATGGAGAGTGTTTTTATATGTAATACATTTCAATCCCTCTGGAAATGAAATATTTTCAACAGCATTTGAACGATACTGTAAATATTATTCAGTGTCCAAATTAATTGGGGGGGGGGGGGGGGGGGATCCGAGTCAAGCATTAATTTTTAAACAATAGCAATGTATGCATTTTATCCATAATATTTCAAGCATATTAAAAAGCTGAAGTTTGTAAAAACTATCCTCGGTGCATGTCGAAATTTCGATCATCGGTATTTGACAGCTGATATGTATATTAATGAGATAGTTTGAATATAATATAGTATAAACTTCATTTATTTTACAACAATTATGAAACAAGTTATCGAACTTATATTAATCACTCTTGTTCGCATGGATGTTAGCGCGCGAGGGGTCATATTGTGGGAGGAAACCGGAGTACCAAGGGAAAACCCACTGAATCGGGCAGGTGACCCCATACATTTTTACGTCCGGTGGGGGAATCAAACCCGGCGCCACCTTCGTGAAAGGCAAGTGCGCTATCCACTGCACCACTCGACCACCCGATTATCCAATCATGACACCATTTTGCAATCAGCAGATACGACTAGCACCCAGCAATGTACGAAACAAATATTTGCAATTGGGCGATCATGAATAGACACCGTGTTTGTGTAGAACATTTTATACGTAAAACGAAAATTTATCATGTCATTGTAAGTATTTGGCGAAATCCAAGATGGTACATATCTACACAAGCTGACATCTGTGCGGCACTTGCCGATAGTCTTAAATGTCCTGTACCGACAGGTGTTTCCATAGTATATTACCTGTGCTATTTACCCTTACTTCGTCCAAGGTGTACGAGTTCTTTATACAATACCCAGTTAATAAAATACTTTTTGAGATGACCCCTATATTGAACGTTATAGGTATCCCGTCTCCGTGCTCTGCACTCGGTCTACCTCAAAATGAGAAATGTCTATTAATAATACACGGCTGGACCAGCGGATCACAGCTTTGGGGAAATAGGCATGGCAACCCGCCATACCTCTTTTAAATTTGTAGACTGGAGACTATTTATAAATTTGGCAACCCTTAATTTAGATGTTAATTTAAAAATTCTACAATATGTCTATTATTGAGGATTATTATTATAATTTATTTAGGCTTAATCGAAATCAATATTGTTTTACTATAATCTCCTTGTTTTTCATGCATACACGATGCTTCGGGTACCATGGCGAATTAACCATGTCCACTGGGTCAGTATTGTACATCACTTTACGGTAGTGCAAAATATCGTCGTCATCATCGTCGTCGTCTACGAGCTCATGTCGACATGGAACAGGAACATTGCAGAAATCCAGGGCGTCAGAAGTGTGTATGAAGGTAATCCTTATGGCGGCCGCTTGGTTGTCGGGGAAATGTCTACATGACCTGTAATACGACTTTAGGGCCTGTCTTGTGTTCCCAAACAGTTGGTGACATATCCCGACCAGATTATGTAGGATGGGATAGTCATGCACATCGTAAATTTCATTGTTTCGTACAGCCAGAAGGTCACCGAAGATTGTCATCGCCTTGCTGGTATCGTCGAGATAGTAGGTCGACAACACCAGTAGAAAGATAGCGTACGGCAGTGGTGGCAGCCAAATCCTGTTCTCGTCTACTTCTACCTCAATGTTTAGTTCTTTCGGATATAACATGTTTTCAGTTTTATCAATCGTATATTCAAACACGAAGGATCGTTTGGCTTTCTGTAGAAGTGTGTATCCCTTTCCACACATATCCTTCGTATATTTCGTTACAGCACAATTCGCCTGTAACAGCGTCCCCTGTTGACAGGCCGACACCACGTCTTTCGCTACCTGATACGCTTTGTGGTAACCACCGGTATTGTAGTAAAACGTGGCCAGTGACAGCAGTCCCCGACAGACATCTGTGGCAGACGACAGGTGAAGAACGCGCACGTGTCTTCTGGTCTGTTTGTAAACAGCTTTGTTGGTGTTACCGTGGGTCATCATCACATCTGTAATGGTGTTGCCAGAGACTTTTGAAATGGAATCGATAAAGAGAAGCAGTGTGAAATCAATGTAAATGTCCATAGAACATTTCAAGGACAATACATGAAGTACATTAAAATATAACACAATACTGCTGTCTCTGTGAATAAAATTGTTGCAATGTTGAAAGACACATACATCCTCATTAGATTCATCCGTTACCATCTGACTTTGGTTTGAAAGAGGATACATTGAACAACTTTCTTGAATAATTTGAGGTAAAAACTGGAGACTCGGACACTGAAACAAACACTTCCACCCAACACATTGGTACCTATTCAGCACTTGGAGAAGTGTCCTCCTGTTGACCCCAGTAACATTAGACAGGAACATGTTGTGAGTAAGCACAAAGTTATTAGGAAAGTAGCCGACTTGTACAAATTCCAGTAGCATGGTAAAGCAGAACCAAAAACACTGTACAATATTCTCGTCCACCCACATAGAACTTGTGGAGTGTTCTATCGCATGGAACACAATTGTCTTCATGAAATAAGATGAGAGCAGGTCCTTGATGGATTTATTACCTTCAAGACACTCTTTAAGGAAAATTTTCATCAAAGCATACGTCTTCAATTGTACATGATTAAATGACATAACGAAGGATTTTTCGGCTTTTGCGAAAGAAATCCGCCATTGCATTGCATACAGACTAGAATGTTTATCACCGATCGGTACAAAGTGGCAGCCTTTGTCCACAACATAATTCACCAAAAAAGTCTGGAAGGCCAAACACAATACATGGTACGTGGTCGAAGGTCACTTATCCTATCTGGCCAAGACCTGCAATGAAAACTATTTGCAATGTCAATTTCATGACCACCACTACACATGCAAGTTGTAGATGAGCACGGTCCGTGTAGGTAATGACCTGGTCTCAACATATTACTACTGTACACAACACTAGACAGATACTTGGAGCCCCTGTAATCTGTCATTGCGTCCATGACCTGTTTGTAGTTAATCACACCTACTTGATGAAGTCTGAGTAGAGTATACCCAGGCCTACAGCCAGTGGTGTCCATGACCAGGATCGTTTTACTGGCATCACCCTCTGGTATCTCATCATATGGTTGAATTACAATAACGTTGTTGCGTGACATCATTACGTCGAGATCAGAAGTCTCAAAATTTAATCCTTCCGCCTTAGAACCAGTCACTGTCATCGTATTCTGCGAATCTGAATATTCTTCAAGATGTTTAAGGAGACGTCTCAATTCAACTTTTTTCGAAGAACCTATTCTATCAATACTTTCAAGATGATGAGACAAAAACCTGGATGTCTTCCTTTGTTCTCTCCTCTCCATTGCTATTGACTTTTTGTCGATATAGACAGCAGTGTCGCTCTGAAAACATGAAAATAGATTTGTAAGACTAACAAAAGTATGAAAACAACCCTATGGTCACACACAATTCACCTTCATCAGACTAATGACCAGTAAGAAGCGTACTAGTACTGACGTATGTAGTGTACGAGTGGTAATGGATCGATCAACTTTTTCGGCTGTATTATAATCATATTGACCCCAAGGTCGTAAATACTGTGAGGAGATGGTAAAAGTCTTATATGACCACAATTGCACAAAATGGTAATAAAGCTGGTCGATTCCTTACTATCTCGTACACTACATACATCAGTTCAAGTACGCTTCACACAGGTCATTAGTCTGATGATTCCTTACTATCTCGTACACTACATACATCAGTTCAAGTACGCTTCACACAGGTCATTAGTCTGATGATTCCTTACTATCTCGTACACTACATACATCAGTTCAAGTACGCTTCACACAGGTCATTAGTCTGATGATTCCTTACTATCTCGTACACTACATACATCAGTTCAAGTACGCTTCACACAGGTCATTAGTCTGATGATTCCTTACTATCTCGTACACTACATACATCAGTTCAAGTACGCTTCACACAGGTCATTAGTCTGATGATTCCTTACTATCTCGTACACTACATACATCAGTTCAAGTACGCTTCACACAGGTCATTAGTCATCCTCTATATCCAGGGGCTACGATCAACTACGCTCTCTACACCACTGAAATAGGGCATGGCAAAACTGAAGGCACGCTCAGGTAAAATAAAAACCAGACCAATCGGTAGGCTAATGTCTGTCTTTTGAAGAGTACAAAGGAGCCGCGAATGATTTCTTAACATTATGCCCATTGATTGTTTGGGTAACACAGGGCTACAACAACACCCCTTAATTGATGACACTGCGCAGGTAAACATACTTGTCGAATTCCTTGATGTTTTCTTGGTCTAGCCGTACTGGGTTTTGCTTCCTGATGTTCACCCTCATGACCCTATTGTTGATTTGGAGGTCAGTCTTCTCGGCTTCTTCTGCAAAACGGCATAGCTCCTCTTGTGCATCTTGCTGCCTGTGCGAGAGAAAGCTGATGTCGTATGCAAAGTCCAGGAAGCGTTTTCATGAAACCATTCTCATGCTCAAGCATGGGTTTTGTGCTCAAGTCAGCTTTCTTGTAATTTACTTAAATCGTGTTGCACGCTCAAAAAGTACAAGTAACACTAATTGGCTTCAACAATCTTCAAATTATTTATAAATATTTGTCAAAATATCTTTTCCTTATATGGATATGGGCCCAGGTCTTCCAGCTGTAACTGACTTCAAAGCTTTCCAATTTTAATCGTTATGTTACCATGATATTCTTTTGATGTACATCAAACCATTCTTCTTGCCTCATCAACAAATGAGGCGCAAACGGGGCCTTAAGTTTGGCATGGCATATTCTAGGCTGTAGAGAACGTAACCCATGGATATCGAAAATTCAAGACACCATACGTGTTTTCTCAACAGTAAAATATTGCGTGAGGATGTGTAGATAACTTATTACACCTTACCAGTGTTATATTGCTACTTATGCCATCTTACCTGTGTTGTATTGCTAATTATGACACCTTACCTGTGTTGTGTTGCTAATTATAACACCTTACCTGTGTTGTGTTGCTAATTATAACACCTTACTAGTGTTGTATTGCTAATTATGCCATCTTACCTGTGTTGTATTGCTAATTATAACACCTTACTAGTGTTGTATTGCTAATTATGACACCTTACTAGTGTTGTATTGCTAATTATGACACCTTACCAGTGTTGTATTGCTAATTATAACATTTTACCCGTGTTGTGTTGCTAATTATGACACCTTACCTGTGTTGTGTTGCTAATTATGACACCTTACCTGTGTTGTGTTGCTAATTATGACACCTTACCTGTGTTGTGTTGCTAATTATGACACCTTACCTGTGTTGTGTTGCTAATTATGACACCTTACCTGTGTCGTGTTGCTAATTATAACACCTTACCTGTGTTGTATTGCTAATTATGACACCTTACCTGTGTTGTGTTGCTAATTATGACACCTTACCTGTGTTGTGTTGCTAATTATGACACCTTACCTGTGTCGTGTTGCTAATAATGACACCTTACCTGTGTTGTGTTGCTAATTATGACACCTTACCTGTGTTGTGTTGCTAATTATGACACCTTACCTGTGTTGTGTTGCTAATTATGACACCTTACCTGTGTTGTGTTGCTAATTATGACACCTTACCTGTGTCGTGTTGCTAATTATAACACCTTACCTGTGTTGTGTTGCTAATTATAACACCTTACCTGTGTTGTGTTGCTAATTATGACACCTTACCTGTGTTGTGTTGCTAATTATAACATTTTACCCGTGTTGTGTGACTAAATTTTGACAGCTTACATTGCTAATTATGACACCTTACCTGTGTTGTGTTGCTAATTATGACACCTTACCTGTGTTGTGTTGCTAATTATGACACCTTACCTGTGTTGTGTTGCTAATTATAACATTTTACCCGTGTTGTGTGACTAAATTTTGACAGCTTACATTGCTAATTATGACACCTTACCGGTGTTGTGTTGCTAATTATGACACCTTACCTGTGTTGTGTTGCTAATTATGACACATTACCTGTGTTGTGTTGCTAATTATAACACCTTACCTATGTTGTATTACTAATTATGACACCTTACCTGTGTTGTGTTGCTAATTATGACACCTTACCTGTGTCGTGTTGCTAATTATAACACCTTACCTGTGTTGTGTTGCTAATTATAACACCTTACCTGTGTTGTGTTGCTAATTATGACACCTTACCTGTGTTGTGTTGCTAATTATAACATTTTACCCGTGTTGTGTGACTAAATTTTGACAGCTTACATTGCTAATTATGACACCTTACCTGTGTTGTGTTGCTAATTATGACACCTTACCTGTGTTGTGTTGCTAATTATGACACCTTACCTGTGTTGTGTTGCTAATTATAACATTTTACCCGTGTTGTGTGACTAAATTTTGACAGCTTACATTGCTAATTATGACACCTTACCGGTGTTGTGTTGCTAATTATGACACCTTACCTGTGTTGTGTTGCTAATTATGACACATTACCTGTGTTGTGTTGCTAATTATAACACCTTACCTATGTTGTATTACTAATTATAACATCTTACCTGTGTTGTGTTGCTAATTATGACACCTTACCTGTGTCGTGTTGCTAATTATAACACCTTACCTATGTTGTATTACTAATTATAACATCTTACCTGTGTTGTGTTACTAATTATGACACCTTACCTGTGTTGTATTACTAATTATGACACCTTACCTGTGTTGTGTTGCTAGCTATTTTTCCGTTAAACAAACCAATCACTACCGGTAGTTGATATGGTCAGGCCTCGTGTCCATGTATACATATTAAGGTGTCTGTGTCTTTATCCTAGTTCATGCGAGTCCCTTAAACTATTTCTGATCAGTATGACATTCTTACTTCAACAGTACAAGGAATATATGACCAGATCAACAAGAAGTGACAGGAACCGAGTTATAAGGCGATAAGGAAATAAAAGATTATCAGTTAATTATCTTATAATATTTATTTTCATCACTTAAACAGAATTCAAATATGGGATTACCTTAACACGATCAAACCCTGCTTGAAGAAAGTATTGTTAATATTATGTATCCTCATTGTAAAAAACTTATCTATCATAATCAGTCATGACCTTTTTTGTTTTTTTTTTTATTTTCTATGTTTGGGGGTTAATATTTCTCTTTAAATTTGAATAAGATTAGTTTACATCCCCTCAAAATGAAACTTTCACAAGTTTGGGCTTATAAAAATCAATATATAATTTTTTACCAATGGTCACTGCATATCTGAATTAGTCTGGTGGCCATCTTGTTTTTTAATTGCTGTGAACTTGTGGCAGATAACTTGCCCATTACAATATATTTACATTCTGTGTTGCCTTTGCCTATATATCATTACTAAACCAAATTGTAATATTTGACACTGTATACAAAAATTTGCAATCCACATCACATGGAGTTATTTCTGACGCCATGTTGGACTATGTTATATCAAAGCTTTGCACTCCGCCACAGATAGCAGGTTTGATGGCTTTGAATCAATCGCTCAGATGACACCGATTTAAATCAGGTTATTGTGACGTCTTTTCTGACGCCATGTTGGACTACGTTACGTCAACGCTTTGCACTTCGCCTCAGATAACATGAATAATGGCTTCGAGTCAATAGCTCAGATGACACCGATTTAAATCAGGTTATTGTGACGTCATTTTTGACGCCATGTTGGACTACGTTACGTCAACGCTTTGCACTCCGCCTCAGATAACATGAATAATGGCTTCGAGTCAATAGCTCAGATGACACCGATTTAAATCAGGTTATTGTGACGTCATTTCTGACGCCATGTTGGACTACGTTACGTCAACGCTTTGCACTCCGCCTCAGATAGCATGAATGATGGCTTTGAGTCAATAGCTCAGATGATATTGATTTAAATCAGAATCTTCCAGTAAAGAAACACATATGGAATAATGGAGAACGTTTACCGACTTTATCCCAAAGATATAGATACAGGCAAATTTTAAAATTACTGGAAATGTAAATATAAGCATTGAACTGTTACCAGATGTAGTATGCAGTCGATATGAATACAATTTGGGTGACAGATAAATAATCATGTCGCCCGTTAGGTAACAGTTCAATGCATACATGAACCATGTGAAGCTATTGGGTGGTGGGTGTCATATTGATTTCTCTGATGTTGAAATAAGCATCTTGAAATTTATGTTGCATATGTTACCTAACTATGTTTTTTTTATTTTATTTTAAGTTATAAATTGGTGTGTCAGTGTGACAAGAATGCCCATGCTGAAAATCAAACAGATAGAAGTATAGAGTCTGTTATGTATTGACCAAGGCTCACCTCCAAAGCTAGTTAATTGCCGAGATGAGCATAAAAAATTTTCCTGTTACGTATATTAATTTTCTTAATCTAATGTTCCTAGCTAATTGACATAATACTGTTACTAGTGAATGGCATGAGTGTGTAAAAGCCAACACAAGTCTTATTTTGTTCCCACTATCTAAATATTTCGTGTTTTGAGTCAGATGTGACCTAACCAGCTTGTACAAAGTACACACAAGACAAGATGTTCTGTACTCCAGGTGTTGGCTTCTACACACTCGTGGCATTCTCTAGTGACAATATTATGTCATTTAGCTAGGAACATTAGATTAAGAAAATCAATATATGTAGGAGGAAATGCGATTGGATCTGAGATGTGTTTATCAGTATGTTCAAAAGAAAAAGTTCAAAATGGAAGGCGTAAAAGAAGCGTTAAACTATGTATTTTCAGACGGCTACAAAGTCAAATCATAACATGGAAATGCATCCAGATCATTTCAAGTTTTTGGGTTTAGCGTGGACATTGGATGGTGGTACCAAGTTCTACGCTTTCAGATGTCTGCCGTCCGGTCTTTCTTCAGTCCCTCATATCTTTACAAAGACCCTTAGTAAGAAGATGGAGGTCAAGGGGGTTTCAAAATGGTGGTATATCTAGATGATGGAATAGGCATGAACGATACTTTCGAGTCAACTTCAGATATGTCCAAGTCTGTTCATCCTGATTTAGAGAGTGCAGGTTTTTTTTTACCAAAAAAGCATATGGGTTCGTGTGCAGAAGTTAGAGCGGTTAGATTTTGTGTGGAATCTTATAAGTGGAGTTTTGGATATCAGTGCTGGTAAGAGATTTGATATAAAGAAAGTTGCACAAGAGGTTATAGAACGGGCGAATGGAATTTCAGCCAGAGAGACATTTGTATGTAGACAAGGCTGGGATACTGTTGGTCAGCTTGGAGAAGTGGCTTTAAATGAAGCAGAATTTTGGTTAGAAAACATTAACTTTGTTACCTCGCAAGTTTCGACAGTTTGATCCTGGTTTTGATTTGCACAAATTTACTGATGCGACCTGTCATGCAGGAGCCGGTTATTGTGTAGAATTTTATGATATTTTAGTATACAACATGTGGTCTAAGGAAGATGCCCGTAAAACATGGCGCGAGCTTAAGGCTATTGAAATAACAGTGAAAAGTGTTGCTGAAAAGCTGTTTAATAATAGCGTGTTAGTCCGTACTGATAATCAGAATGTCCCACGTATTTTGGAGATGGGTAGTATGTGTGTAGATTTACAACAAATTGCTACTTCGGTGTTAAATTTTGCAGAAACATTACAATTTCTTTGTGTATACAGTGGATACCAAGGAATGATAATCGTTTAGCTGATCAGTTCAGTAGAATCGTTTATTGCGACAATAACAAGGTCATGACATTTTTCTCCAAGTATGCATGCCCGGACTCAGCTGGAGTGAACGTCTTAAATTTTGATTGGTCCGCTGACAGATGTTGGGAGGTTCCACCTGTGTGCTTGACAGCGAAAGCTATCAATCATTTTGCCGCGTGTAAAGCTAACGGTACTTTAGTGGTCCCACGTTGGCCATTGGCAGCTTTCTGGCCCTTGTTAGTGTCTACGAATGGAAAGGGTTTCCAAGATTTTGTCACAGATGTTGTCGAATAAGTGAAATCAACACACTTATTCAAAGCAGGTTCTCATGATAACAGTATTTTTGCACTAACACCGATCGCTACTTATGTATTGGTTCTCAGAGTGGATTTTACGCGTTAACCGCATGTATCAATGTTGTATACATGCTCGTCTTGGTTTCACAGATTTGTGAAAAATATTTACACGAAACTTTTATGAAGTTTCGTACAAGACACATGTATGTTGACATCGTGTTCGTTACTCCCATGTTGATATTGGGATCAGTGGTGCCAGGGTTTTTGTTTAAACAACGTGTTTGAAGCTTTTTTTTTTATTTTCATTTTATTTTTAAAAAATTCAGGATTCGGAATTCAAATTAGGCGACGTATGAGAAGGAATTAACATTATGGAACAGAATCCTCTTCTGAAGCAGGCAGCATCAAATGTTGAATTTGTAGCAAATGCTAGTCATGCTAACAATACGAACAGGAAACACGAACATTATATTACGAAGTTCAGAGATTGGTGCAGGTTAGTCAAGTTGGATTATTTCCCAGTTAAATCTAGTACTGTGTCTGTTTATCTGTCAGTTTTGGTTCAAGAGTCGGCCTCTGTTTCGGTTGTTAAAGTCTCATTTTTACAGCAATAAGTGGCAACACGATTTTGCAGCGGTGTCGAACCCGTGTAATGATAAATTTGTTATGACAAAAGGCGCAAAAAGGTTGTTATCGAAACCTATTGCTAAAAAATCTCCATTGACGTCTAGTCATTTGATTCAGATAGTGAATACATTTAACGATCTAAACAGTCTGATTAATGTTTGAGTCTGTACCATTTAATAAATTGGTTTTGCTGGATTTTTTCGGTTCAGCGAACTTGTACAAATGAATGTGTCAGATTTGAATTTTCACGATTCTTACGTCGAAATTAAGTTAAAAGTAGCAAAACGGACGTTTATAGACAAGGTAACACCGTGTTGATTGCTCGAACAGGGAATCTTACATGTCCAGTTAAGTATCTAGAAAGATACACAACACTAGCTAAGTTAAATAGAGATTCGGGCCAATTTTTGTTTAGAGCTCTGATTTTTTGTAAAAATGCAGATGGATATTGTGTAAAAAAAATAAACCTGTCATACACGCGAGTGAGAAATTTTTTTCTTGATGCTAGGATAGTTCTGAATAAGTCTGAGTTTGGGTTACATAGTTTAAAAAGCGGAGGAGCGACCCGAGCAACGAACAGTAATGGTCTGGATCGATTGTTCAAAGTTCATGGTAGATGGAAATCAGAAACCGCCAAGGACGGTTATATATTGATGATATTCAACACAAATCATCTGTCTTAAAAAAATCTGTAAATGATAAACATATGAGGGATGTTCCAAAAATAATGTCACTTGCATCGGTGCTCATATAGCGGAAGTGCTTTTGTTCATTTTAATTTGCTCTGCTCTTCAAAATACTCTCCGCCAGCCAGAACACACCTTTTTAGCCGGTCAATCCATTTTTGGAAGCATTTTTCATACTCTTCAATGGGTACACCCATCAAACACTGATAAACAGCAGATCCAAGGGCATTTCTCGAATTGTATCTCCTTCCAGATAAATGATATTTAAGTTTTGGAAAGAGAAAATAGTCGCAGGGGGGCAAGTCTGGCGAATACGGAGGGCGCGGAAGGACGGTAACCTTCTCTGACTCCAAAAAGTCAGTCACAATACGTGCCTTGTGAGCGGGTGCATTATCATGCAAAAGTCGGACATACTTAAGTTCTGTTTTGGGGCGGCGACTTTTGTAGTAGTTCTTCAACTTTCTCCGAACAACGTTTTTTTTAGAACTTGCTGTGACCGTTCTGCCTTTTGGCACCGGGATTTGAATAGCTGGACCCTTATAAGTGAAAAAATAGCATACAAAACCTTCTTTACCGTTCGAATTGCCATTCGTATTCGTTTGGCAATACTTGGGCGTCTGGCATTTTAAGTGGCCCATATTCGGTTGGCAACCTTCCGCTTTGGTTCAAAATAATACACCCAGGTCTCATCACCAGTGACTATATTATCAAAAGCCTTTTTACTATATTTTGGGTACATTTTGAGAAGTTTTTTTGCCATTGTTACACGCGTCTTCTTTTGCTCATCCGTTAACAAATGGGGTATCCATCTTGCATTTATCTTTCTAACTTTTAGGTGTTTCTTCAAAATTGCATGAACTCTTGCTAACGACAAGTTTGTCATTCGAGCCAATTGTCTTACGGTGAATCGAGCAGCAGTTTGGAGGATATTTCGGATTTTTTCTATGTTACCTTTGGTCGTAGTTGTTGTAGGACGACCTGGGTGAGCAGCATCTTTCAGTTGCTGCTGCCCAGCACTAAATTTACCTACCCACCTACAAACAGTCCTGTGAGACATTTGGCCCTCCCCATAAATGTCACACACCTCGCGGTGAATATCTACAGCCTTTATGCCGAGTAATGACCTACCTTTTATATAGACCCTAATTTCAAGAACATTTTCAGCTCGTTTTCCTGACACTTTGTGTCTAGTCTAACGAAAAGGCTATGAAATGATGTACACTGTACCGAGGCCAGTGGACGAGATATTTACCTGTGTCACGCGTCAGTGATCACTCAATCGACACGAGGTGGGTTTGTGCATAAATTGCACGATTTCCGCAAAATAAAGCACAGATGACATTATTTATGGAACACCCCTCGTATAATAAATTTCCGTTTTCCTTTGGTTTTCGATTGAACTATTACCAATGCACTGTATCACGGATGCTAATTATAGAATGTTCTTATTTCAATTAAAATGTTAAGAAATGAAATAATGTATGTACGTATGAGGAACGAAGGAGAACATAAATAAATTTCGTCTTGTTATATTTTAATTTCGTGGAGTCAGGTGGGATGTGCTTGCACGTGCAGAGTGAGGATATTGTAGGCCTTACCTGTATACGTCATCGACGAGATTGTTACTCCTGTCCCTCAGATCCCTATAGGGTCAGTCCCACCATTAGTACAATTTTGAATCCTGAGCACTTATAGAGGCTGCTTGCCAAATAAGGTTGATTTCCAATCAGTGGTTATGGAGAAGTTGCCTAAACCAATATAGCTAAATAACCCCTTTTGGACCCACCCATTAGTCCCCTAGGGAGTCAGTCCCATCATTTATACAATTTGAATCCTGAGCACCTATGGATGCTTCCTGCCAAATAAGGTTGATTTCCTATCAGGGGAGTGAGCTAAAAAGTGTATCGGATGACGGACGCCATGGTATGGCATAAGCTCACCTTGGTCCTTCGGACCAGGTGAGCTAAAAATTGCCTATATTGTATATCAACGTATGTCATAAATCGTAATTCAAAGCACATTAGGTAATGAACATTGTGAATCTTAAAATTGTGTATTTGTATGTTTTTCCTGAAGAATAAACATTTGTGTAACAAAACTTGGTGTGGTTATGTCTCCTGAGCAACCAGTTACTTCAAATATATTTTAAGTTTTTTGGCCCGCCCTCAGCCCCCCAGGGGGTCAGTCCAGCGTTAGTACAATTTTGAATCCTGAAAACATAGGATGCTTCCTGCCAAATAAGGTTAATGACAGATGGACGCTGCACCATCACATAAGCTTCGGGCCAGGTGGGCTAAAAATAAGGTTTAAAATTGGCATAAGCATGATAAAGTGAACTTCACATCTGTAAAAAACAAGAAGAACAAAGGGCCTGTTTCCAAAATGGCCCCTTCTCTGATTCAAATTTCCTGTTGGTGGTGCATTGCCCATGCCGTTGTGGTCACAAATCCATAAAGTATAAAGATTTAGGTCACTTGGTTTGTTTTTTATGGATTGTTGTACCTTCCAGAAGCTGTCTAAGTGTTGATACAATGTGCATGTTATGTAAAATATTAATGAAAATCTGATCAAATGATAGTCACCGTAAAGAATACATTCATGGCATGATTGTGACAAAAAATCATGTTTCCATCGCGCCATTTGGCTGTTTTATGGAAGAAACAATCTCAAAAATGCCATTTTCGATGATAACATTTTAGACACAAAAACTGTGTTTTTTAGAGAATACACCCTTTTATGGGCGTTGGACGCAAACCAATTTTTATCCTATCAAACAGTACGTAATATGCTATTGATGAGAGGAAAAATCATCAAAATGTAAGTGGTGGAACATTTTCAAATCTTGGGTTGAATTAGCCTATGGTTGAATTGCTGATTTTCGACTTTCTTTAGATAATTAACAAAAACACGAGAGTATTTGCTCGGTATGTTGCGAATATGTACACAGATATGAAAAAAAGTGAGAGAAACACTTTTTCATGAAAAAAATCCAAGATGGCTACTTCACAAGTCCCCGTGGTTGAAGACATTGGCTGACAAATAGACAGAACAACAAACAAAACGTGTTCTTTATGATTTTGGTTGGTTTTTGCATTTACGGGAGTGTTCATAGCTACGGGCGATTGTATAATACCTATATTTATAAGTTTGGTTAGTCTGGAGCTTGTGGTTGGAGCTTTTCTGGATATAAATATAGGCGCCATCTAATATGGCATTGGCTTTATCTCCAAAAAAATGCTTCTGAAAAGACAGTATTGTGTCCGAGCAACTGTTCTCTTGTCAAGTGATCCGGACCTAGAAATTGTGGGACTATCGATGTGTCTAATGCCTGTTCTATGGAGTGGAAAGTTTTGGACAAACTTGACTTGGAAATTCCAAAAAGAGAAGAACACCGACTCCAGGAAATGTCGGTTGTCAGTTTTACCCAGAACAGTAGTAGAGCATCGTGTGTAGTCTTGGTATATATACCAGATGAAAGATATGGGGAACAGTGCGAGTGGATTTCGGGGAACTGATCTTTGGACCAACCTGTCCAGGCCATGCACGCCGAGTCATCAAGAGAAGAAAAGCTTATTGCAAACGCAGACTGGTTCTGTGAAAGGACGTGCGACACTTCTAGGTCATTAATGATTTCGGACGATTTTGATGGTAACTGAGATTCCAAGGAACCTCTACCATCAAGGATAACCTCTGTAGACGGATATAAGTCGTTACCAATAAGGTGAATGGAGCAGACGCGGGATGAGGTGGGACACCACAGATTGTGTGAATAGATCAGGTGATTTCTTGCACGTTTTGGTAAGACTGGTGATTTTGTTCCATTTATTGCAAAGGTAACAAGACAGAGACAACATTTTTTGTGTGACGATGATCCATTCAAAAGATCATGAAGGGTCAGCAACGGCAGGATATGGGACGGGGAGTCGTCTTCTTCCTCTATTTCCTGATTCTGCTCGGGTTCAGGTTCAGGCTGATTTTTGTTCCGAAGATACTTCATGTAGCACTTCTGGCAAATGAGTGCTTGTTCCTTTGCTGACATCAATCCTTGTTGCACCAGCGTATCTAGGAGCCATTTATATTGTGGACTATTTACATTGCATGCACCTCTGTTCTTATTGCCACTGCGTTTCTTGAAGTATAGTTGACAGCCTTCTCCAACACATTTACCCTCCATCTTGAAACAATAACGATTGGTTTATGAAGCGTCGACAAAGTAACAAAATAGCAAGCCACCGATGATTGCTGTAAACAGTTTATACTTAGTAGTGTGGTACAATTATGCGAAAATGTGTGATAAATAACGAATTGATTGATTACTTAGAACAAAATAAAGTATTTCATATGGATAATCTATCTAATCGATGTGGCGTGGTCGGCAGGCACAAAGAAAGTGAAACAAGTCAGGGTCCCAACCCTGACAGAGCCGTAACGCTTTTGAGATGGGACAATAAAACAAGGAAAGTAAGAGAAGAATAGCTAGCGTCGAGTCAATGATTCCGTAAACGTATAGACAAAGACAAGAAGATACGGATAAATGTACAAGGCCACACGATCAGAAAATTCAGAAGAGGACAACTTGAGATAGAACAGTATTCATGTAGCAGGGTGTCCTCAGTGTAAATCTTTATATCGATACTGTTTATTTAGTCGTTAGATATCATAAAACTGTCATGAAAATATTTGCTCTGATATTCAATATAAAATTGTGTTTATAATAAGCTATATAATAGGGTTTCAGACAAGGTTGTTACTCATTTCCCCTTTTCTTTCAATTTACAACCACATTCAGGCGGCGATATGAGAACGTTCCACCACATGGAATTAGCTGATTTTTGGTACACATATGAAACAAGTTAAGCTCTATCCGATTTTACGATGGAAATTTGCATCCAAAACTATATAACGGGAGAAAATTGCAATTTTATGGCATTTTTTTTCCTAATTGTGTCTCTGCAAGTGCATTTTCATCAGAGAATTTATTTTTTTTATGTTTGATGAATAAACACGATGTTTTGCAAATATTTATCAAAAGAAATTTATGCTATGTTGCTAATTACGATTTCGAGAAAACCTTCTTTTATTTACGACCTTATGTCTTTGATGCTCAAAATGACAACTTTATAAAAATACATTTTCACTGAAATTATGAAATCTGGGTGTCGGAAAGGTGTAAAATTATTCTTCGGAAAAGAAAAAAACTGTAGTTGAGCTAGATAAGAAATTATACGGGGGCAGGCACCTATGGAGAATTTACATTACTGGAAACAGGCCCTTTTTGGTAAGAGATTAAAATTTTGACCTTTCTGAAACGAGTGTCTACACATGAAAAGCTAGCTATAGGAAGTAAAATTTTGACAACAACACATGAGGGAAAATAGCGAAAAATCTAAACGAACGACATACACTGGGACACAGATAATTCTGCAACCAAATATGTTATCTTAAGTTATAGATAAAACTTTGAGTCCAATTTTGGGTCAAAAGTAGTGTTTTTGTTTTGTATTTTTCAGTATTTTTTGATGTGGTAACCATGGTTTTCACACAAGTGACATACTTGGAAAATATTAATTTATCGTAAAAATTTTATCGTGTAATTTATGCACCCAAAAAATCACCCAAAAACTACTGGAAAATATAATTTACCCACCAAAACTTTTTTTTTTAAATTGCTAGCTTGACGTCCCCAGGAGGGAACCTGACATCTGATAGGCCTGAAATTTACAACTTTGATAAAGCACCTTAAAGCTGACAATGCAACTTAAAAAGCTTTCAATTAAATTTTTTTTAAAAAAAGTTGGATTTTTTTTCTGGTTTTGAGATCGTCCCTATCTGTTCCGGCCATCGTTTCTAAGGAAGTGGCGACATTTTAGTTTTGCCACTGCTTGGTAACGAGTATGGGTCCCGATGGGTATATAAAGGCCATAGCCTGTAAAACCGGTTTTCAAAGTACTCCTGGCCGTCACAACATTCTGTGCTCCGCGCACTCGGCAACCGCTGTCAAAAATCAAACGCACTCACCTGTAGACTTTGAACCACAATACTGCCATGCTTGTTGTTACTAATAACACATTTTTGAAATTGTGTATCCGAAATACAAGGCATATCACTGAAAATACTTCCATAAATCCAATATATATCGCCGGTCTTTCACGCGCATATAATCGCATCCACGTACAAACCCTTAGTCTTGGTCATGTAGACGCTTGACAAGCAAACACGTGTAAAACACGGCATACGCAGGTGTGTATTCAACAATGTGAAATTATATATTTGAACCATTCTCATGGACTTATTTGGAATTATTATGGTTTCTACGCTGGATGTTAGTATTAGTTGGATATCAAAAAGGTAGGCATAAGCGTTAATTAGCCATTTGTTTGTTTCACTTGCAACATATATTACATAAGGTTGTGTTGTGTTATTTTGTTGTAAGTTTCATGGCGATATGGATGTTTTTATTACAATTTCATTTCACATTCATAATTTCTAATATCCATATCCATATTCGTAAAAAAAACCCACACGAAAACGAGCCGAAACGTAAAGTGTACAGACTTTCTGTACCTGTAAAAGACGTGCTACGGCGAGAGGGCAGTGTCGGAATGAAACTGGTTTTGCAACTTTTGGTGCTTTTATACCCAAGGGTGTCTATGCACGTTACCAAGCAAGGGTAAATAAAAAATGTCGGCCACTTCCTTGGTTACGAAAACCCGAAGACACATGGTCAATGTAGGGAACATCTCAGAAGTATTCGGAGTATTCACAATTCGAATATTTTTTTTTTCAAATCTTAATTAAAAGCTTTTACCTTGCACTGTCAGCATTAAGACCTTTCCATTTATGAAAAGTATTTGATTCCAGCATATCTGGATCTGGAGAAGAAGATTGTTGAAATTGTAGTCAATTTGACCCTTTTGAGCTCTCCCCTCTGCCCCGGGGGGGAGGCCAGAGTCAAAATTTGCCCAATATCAAACCATCATGTCCTGGTTATTATTCCAACCAAGTTTCTATTTGAAGTTTTTACTATTTTGACTACTTTTGGCACCTCCCCCAGGCCCCGGGTAGGTATAAGGACCATATCATTCACAATTTTGGTTCATCGTTAGCCAGGGAAGGGTCCTGTCAAATTTCATTCAAATTGGTTCAGGGGTTTTTGAGAAGAAATTGAAATTATTACAGATGCTCGATGGGCCAATGGGCCTGCATCGCTCAACTGGTGTTAATGACTTGTAATCCTAAAGTCGCCTAAAATTTATTACTTTAAGACATTCAGAACAACATGTTAAGATTTAAACATATTTTACTCCTGTGAAATTGTAAGACAATGTCATTTTCATTTGCAAACTTTGTTGGGCTTCATCTAAGGAATCTTTCAGCCAAATATCATGCTTCTAGGCATTTTGGTATTTCAGAAGAAGCCGTTTAAAAGGTTATAACAGACTTGACCGCTGGGACCTTGAATATAGGTCAAGATCACTTCTTTCCACAAACTTTGTCAGGCTTCATCAGAGAAACCTTTCAGCCAAATATATTGCTTCTAGACCTTTTGGTATTTCAGAAGAAGTCGTTTGAAGGTTTTAACATATTTGACCCTTGTGACCTCGAATATAGGTCAAGGTAATTTCTTTTCGCAAACTTTGTCATGCTTCATCCAAGAAAGGTACCAGTCAAATACCATCATGCCTCTAGGCCTTTTGGTTAATCAGAAGAAGTTGTCTGAATGTTTTAACAGATTTGACCTTTGTGACCTTTAACATAGGTCAAGGTCATTTAACCTTATGGGTTAAGAAATTACCTTAACCCATATTCAAAGTTGGAGGGGTTAAAATTTTCGGGGAAAAAAATCAATGTGATCTTGAAAGTAGGTCGCGATGATTTTTTTTCGCAAACTTTGTTCAGCTCCTTCCAAGTAAGCTACGAGCAAAATTTCATGTAACAAGGCCTTTCGGTATTTCAGAAGTCATTTTAAGGAAAATTGATGGACGCAGGACGGACAAATGACAGATGGATGCTGCACCATCACATAAGCTTCGGGCCAGGTGGGCTAAAAATAAGGTGTAAATTGGCATATAAGCATGATAAAGTGAACTTCACATCTGTAAAAAACAAGAAGAACAAATTTTTGGTAAGAGATTAAAATTTTGGCCTTTTCGAAACGGGTGTCTACACATGAAAAGCTAGCTTTACAGGAAGTAAAATTTTGACAACAAGACATGAGGGAAAAATCTAAACGAACGACCTATGCTGGGACACAGATAATTCTGCAACCAAATATGTAAGCTTAAGTTATAGATAAAACTTTGGGTCAAATTTTGGGTCAAAAGTAGTGTTTTTTGTGTGCATTTTTTATTATTTTTTTTTATGTGGTAAACATGGTTTTCACACAAGTGACATATTTGGAAAATATTAACTTACCGTAAAAACTCGTGTAATCTACACACCAGTATAATTTATGCACCCCAAAAATCACCCCCAAAACCAAAATGGTTATGTATTTGTTTGAATGCAGAATTATTAGCAAGTATAAACTCGGTCAAGCTGGCATGCAATTATCGACGACCGGTGTAATTATAAGCATAATACTGATCTCATCAATTAGCATAATTACTTCATAAAAACCCATTCTGACGGCTTGATATAATTACCCACAATCACACGAGTACAGGCCAAAGACAGCCCCACGGAAAGACTAATGAAAAAGCACCTTTTTTGACACGCTCTCAGTCCTCGATAGTAGGCTATCTTTAATTGGTTATATCTAATGTAAACATGGTGAAAGCATAATCGTGATTAGCAGTAACAGCATAGATGATATGGCATAAACGTTACATTGCATTCATTAATAAAATATGTAAATGTTATAACTCTTTCTGTTATCTCCTCGGCCCCTGTTAATGCCTTTTTGCACTTTATTTGCTTCGTGTGGTCTCTGTTACTGTTTTTATGAGACTTCGTCCACCATACTTGTGGTTCCGATAGTCGTTAGGAAGCGATTTTACGATTGGTATAGAAAACATGGTACGACAGTTTTGATTCGCTGAATGTATCACGTGACTCTGGCGACCGACATAGTAATGGAAATTTCCATTCATATGGGCAACACATGACACAATATTCCCGCGAAAACCAAAGAATTCACTACGAAAGTTACTCACATAGAACGCAATGGCGACTTTCGATTTTGATACAAGTTCTTGTGATTTCGAAGACATTTTGAAATATTTACTGCCGAAGATGTTGCAAGAGCAATTGAAATGGCTGCAGAATTACGGGAAGAAAAACAAGGAACTTAATTGGACATGTCTTCAGTGATTATTCGTCTGAAATTGTAAATTCAAAGTGATGACGAGACGAAACTTTTACCGTGGTAGGAACATTTATCGGCAATATCAATACCTGATTTTTTTTCTAAACTATTAGATCAACTATTGTTTTAGATGACCACCAGAGTGAAATCGAATGCCTGTTTTTGATTTTATACGTGCGTTATATGTTTTGTTTACCTAATTCCTTGTCAAATAAACTTTGTATGCCGAGTGGCCGTCTCAACTCTGGCCTCTTTACAACGCGACGTCAATCATAAATAACTTATCGACAATTACCGTGTATTTCATAAATGACAACACAATTAAACTTCTTTTAATATTGATTTATTGAAATGAATCTGATTGCGTCGTCTGGATTTTGTGAACAAAGGGAAACAATCCCGACTTTCCAACATTGTGGCGTCCTTCAGATTTCTCAATCTTTCACTGAAAAAAACTTGACACACATCTATATCATTGCAATTTACGCACCCCAAACTTTTTTATTTTAATTTCCCTTAAAAAAGTGCGCAGATTACACGAGTTTTTACAGTACACACTTCTCATTCCTTTCCATGGGTTGTAAATATAATGCTGTTTTCAAAAATATATAGATTTATACTTTCAATACTTGAAAATTAATAATGTAAATATAAGGATTGACATCATTTTGACTGCGTAAACGGTAGTATGCCCGCAGTTGGAAACGAACATATTCTATGGTGCCCGTTAGCGCTCCATATTGAATATGTTCATTGCCAACTGCGCACATACTACCGTATATGCAGTTAAAATGAGGTACAATCCTTATATTTACATTATTAATTTTCAAGTATTTTACGAAGAAAAAAATATTTGAAGCAGGTTGCTACATTGGTAACTAGGATGGCCATGGTGGTTGCTAAGATAATATAGTCCCATTGAATCTTCATCGATATATTGGTAGGTTTAGAAAATACACAGTAAACAACCCTTTTTTTCTTCATTACATCATATGTAAATTTGGAATTAAACAAGAGGCCCAATGGGTCTGCATCGCTCACCTGGTATCAATCTCTGACTTATATTATAGTGTAACCCTAATGTCTCCAAAAATCTTTAACTGTAAGACATTTAGAAGAACATGTTAAGATTTAAACATATTTTAACCCTGTGACCTTATAAGACAACATCATTTTCATTTTCAAATTTTTGTTTGGCTTCATCCCAGGACACTACCAGCCAAATATCATGTCTCTAGGCACTTGGGTTTATCAGAAGAAGTCGCTCAAAGCTTTTAACCGATTTTACCACTGTGACCTTTTATATGGGTCAGGCTCATTTTCCTTCCCAAAGTTTGTCAAACTTCATACAAGGAATCTTCCAGCCAAATATCATGCTTCTAGGGCTTTTGGTATTTCAGAAGAAGTCGTTTAAAGGTTTTAACAGATTTGACACCGGTGACCGTGAATATAGGTCAATGTCATTTCTTTTCGCAAACTTTGTCAGGCTTCATCCAAGGAATCTTTCAGCCAAATATCATGCTTCTAGGGCTTTTGGTATTTCAGAAGAAGTCGTTTGAAGGTTTTTACAGATTTGACCCCTGTGACCTTGAATATAGGTCAAGGTCATTTCTTTTCGCAAACTTTGTCGGGCTTCATCCATGGAACCTTTCAGCCAAATATCATGCTCCTAGGGCTTTTGGTATTTCAGAAGAAGTCGATTAAAGGTTTTAACAGATTTGACCCCGGTGACCTTGAATATAAGTCAAGGTCATTTCTTTTCGCAAACTTTGTCAGGCTTCATCCAAGGAGACTTTCAGCCAAATATCACGCTTCTAGGGCTTTTGGTATTTCAGAAGAAGTCGTTTGAAGGTTTTAATAGATTTGACCCTTGTGACCTTGAATAAAGGTCAAGGTCATTTCTTTTCGCAAACTTTGTTGGGCTTCATCTAAGAAACATTTCAGCCACATATCATGCTTCTAGGGGTTTTGGTATTTCAGAAAAAGTCGTTTAAAGGTTTTAACAGATTTGACCCCTGTGACCTTGAATATAGGTCAAGGTCATTTCTTTTCGCAAACTTTGTCGGGCTTCATCCAAGGAACCTTTCAGCCTAATATCATGCTTCTAGGGCTTTTGGTATTTCAGAAGAAGTCGTTTAAAGGTTTTAACAGATTTGACCCCTGTGACCTTGAGTATAAGTCAAAGTCATTTCTTTTCGCAAACTTTGTCGGGCTTCATCCAAGAAACATTTTAGCTAAATATCATGCTTCTAGGGCTTTTGGTACTTCAGAAGAAGTCGTTTGAAGGTTTTAACAGATTTGACCCCGGTGACCTTGAATATGAGTCAAGGTCATTTCTTTTCGCAAACTTTGTCGGGCTTCATCCATGGAACCTTTCAGCCAAATATCATGCTCCTAGGGCTTTTGGTATTTCAGAAGAAGTCGATTAAAGGTTTTAACAGATTTGACCCCGGTGACCTTGAATATAAGTCAAGGTCATTTCTTTTCGCAAACTTTGTCAGGCTTCATCCAAGGAGACTTTCAGCCAAATATCATGCTTCTAGGGCTTTTGGTATTTCAGAAGAAGTCGTTTGAAGGTTTTAATAGATTTGACCCTTGTGACCTTGAATAAAGGTCAAGGTCATTTCTTTTCGCAAACTTTGTTGGGCTTCATCTAAGAAACATTTCAGCCACATATCATGCTTCTAGGGGTTTTGGTATTTCAGAAAAAGTCGTTTAAAGGTTTTAACAGATTTGACCCCTGTGACCTTGAATATAGGTCAAGGTCATTTCTTTTCGCAAACTTTGTCGGGCTTCATCCAAGAAACCTTTCAGCCAAATATCATGCTTCTAGGGCTTTTGGTATTTCAGAAGAAGTCGTTTAAAGGTTTTAACAGATTTGACCCCTGTGACCTTGAGTATAAGTCAAAGTCATTTCTTTTCGCAAACTTTGTCGGGCTTCATCCAAGAAACATTTTAGCTAAATATCATGCTTCTAGGGCTTTTGGTATTTCAGAAGAAGTCGTTTAAAGGTTTTAACAGATTTGACCCCGATGACCTTGAATATAGGTCAAGGTCATTTCTTTTCGCAAACTTTGTCATGCTTCATCACAGGAACCTGTCAGCCAAATATCATGCTTCTAGGGCTTTTGGTACTTCAGAAGAAGTCGTTTGAAGGTTTTAACAGATTTGACCCCGGTGACCTTGAATATGAGTCAAGGTCATTTCTTTTCGCAAACTTTGTTGGGCTTCATCCAAGGAACCTTTCAGCCAAATACCATGTTTCTAGGGTTTTTGGTATTTCAGAAGAAGTCGTTTAAAGGTTTTAACAGATTTGACCCTTGTGACCTTGAATATAGGTCAAGGTCATTTCTTTTCGCAAACTTTGTTGGGCTTCATCCAAGGAACATTTCAGCCAAATATCATTCTTCTAGGGATTTTGGTTTATTAGAAGAAGTCGTTTAAAGGTTAAAATAGATTTAACCTCACTGTGACCTTGAATATGGGTCAAGGTCATTTCTTTTCGCAAACTTTATTCGGCTTCATCCAAGGAAGCTACCGGTCAAATATGAGGTCTCTATGCCTGAAGGTATTTTAGAAGAAGTTGTTTGAAGGTTTCGACATTTTTGACCCCTGTGACATTGAAACTAGGTCAAAGTGATTTTTTTTCGCAAACTTTGTTCAGCTCCTTCCAAGAAAGCTACCAGCCAAATTTCATGTCACTAGGCCTTTCAGTATTTTAGAAGAAGTCGTTTAAAGGAAAAAGTTGACGGACGCAGGACGGACGGACGGACGACGGACGGACGGACGGACGGACGGACGGACGGACGGACGGACGGACGGACGACGGACGCTGCACCATCACATAAGCTCACTTGGCCCTTCGGGCCAGGTGAGCTAATAAATGTTACAAGCACTTCGAATGTGTTTATTTATAACTGTCATTATGTTCATGCATTGACACAGTGAACTGGTCACAACCTGTAGTTTTGACGTCCGACGTCGGACCGCGTCAAAACTGCAGGGCGCCGCAATGTTTGCATTACCGTTAAAGAATTTCGAATGCGTATTGTTGGAATCAAAATTTTGCAAGAAACCATTTATTGTATAATCAGACGAAATGTAATCCATATATGTTCCATGTTTCAAAATCTTGAATGAATCAAACAATGACCGTCAGTGAATAGTTATTGTTCTGAAGCGTGAAGGACACCATATTTGAACAAATATCAATCCGCCAAGCTTTTTTCATTGTGTATACGCTAATCTATTAGGAGTCAGATATTACTAAGCCAAAGGGAGAGGTGTAAATATATATGTGTATATTGCACACCCTGTGTTTATGTTTCTCAGACATTGGGCTTTGTTTTCCAGAAATCTGTTAATATTCTGTAATCTGCTACCTAAGGACGGACAAACGGATGATGGACCAGGGACCATGGGATGCAGGGTGGTTTGAATGGTGATGGTGAGCTAAAAATATGTGGACTTTCACCAAAACACACTGCATCTTTCATTTTACAAACACACACCAAATTACAAGTGAATATGTCTTTCCTTTAAAAAGTAAATGAGTGGAAATGAATTTTGACTTTTTATTCTGAAATGAAAGAACATTCATACTTTGTCAGTATACAAAGATAGGTGATGTACAAATGACAAACACAGGCGTAGAAATTTCAAAATGTCATTGGTAAGGTTCTGGTTGGGCAATTAAATTTCATCTTGGTCTTCATTACATCTGTGTATGTACATTATACGTACAAAAATCTTCTGACAGTTTTCCATTAGTAAATACCATCCAACACTTATCATTATTTCTTGCAGACAAGCTATTTTTCTTGTTTCTTTATTCTATTATTAACATTTTGCCCACACATTCTTGGTGAGAAAATGTCCAGCTTCTATCTGGCTTTTTACCAAATATTCGTTCTGATAATCATCTGTTGCCCATTTCATAACAAAAATTTGTACAATTGCATCAATTTACAGCCGATTATCTACGATTCTGTATACTAAGTGCAATGAATTGACAAATCTCTTGAGTTGAACAGCTCGGGCTGTTGAGATTTGTCAATATTTTCTGTCTGTCGTTAGGGTACCTAGTCCTTTTCTTAATTTCAAATGACAAAGCTGGCCAATCAGGACATCTGTGAAGCAATGTTAACCTGTGATTGGTCAGTTCCTGTGTCATAACTGCATGTCATCATCCAGGTCATCAAACAGTTCTGTATCCATGGTAACTGATTCTTCCCTGGAAAAAAATATCAAATAATGATAAAAGATATAATACAAATGTCTCAGAATCCTGAGCACCTAGGGATGCTTCCTGCCCAATAAGGTTGATTTAAATTTCCAATCAGTGGTTATGGTGAAGAAGTCGCTAATACAATATAGCTCAATAATTCTTTTGGCCCTGCCCCTCAGCCCCCTGGGGGGTCAGTCCAACTATTAGTACAATTTTGAATTCTGAGCACCTAAGGATGCCTCCTGCCAAATTAGGTTGATTTCCTTTCAGTGGTTATGGAGAAGAAGTTGTTTAAACAATTGTTGACGGACGACGGACATACGCCACGGTATGGCATAATCTCACCATGGTCCTTCGGACCAGGTCAGCTAACAATAATAGTCAATCACAATAATCCAAGAAATAATAGCCAATAACACTTATAAATTAACCAATGATAGCCAATAACACTTATTAACAAACCAATAATAGCCAATAACACTTATTAACAAACCAATAATAGCCAATAACACTTATTAACTAACCAATAATAGCCAATAACACTTATTAACTAACCAATAATAGCCAATAACACTTATTAACAAACCAATAATAGCCAATAACACTTATTTACAAACCAATAATAGCCAATAACACTTATTAACAAACCAATAATAGCCAATAACACTTATTTACTAACAAATAATAGCCAATAACACTTATTAACTAACCAATAATAGCCAATTACATTTATTAACTAACCAATGATAGCCAATAACTTATTAACAAACCAATAATAGCCAATAACACTTATTAACTAACCAATAATAGCCAATTACATTTATTAACTAACCAATAACACTTTCCAAGTGTTTTCTGTCTAAAGCATCTTCCTAAAATTTACTAGGAATCAACCCTGACATTTTTGTACAGGTCAGTCAATAACACTTATTAACTAACCAATAGCAAATAACACTATTATCTAACCAATAACAGCCAATAATAGCCAATAACACTTAACCAACCAAGCTTTCCAAAGTTTCTTTTCATATTTCATGCCTCATGCTTCATAGAACCCTGAGAGCAATTTAATATTAATTAGTCCTAACCTTCCAATAAAACGTGATCGAGTTCAGAGTCAACGTTATTAATCTACTTCTTAAGTCTGAAGGTCAACATTTAAGCATTAAACTGCATTGTGTTTCGAGTTATAGGCCATATGTAGCGCAGTTCATGCTATTTTCCTATAATGCAGTGAGCGTTCATATCACCTATAATTCAAAACAGAATGCAGTTTAATGCTTATATTTACATTTCCACTTCTAACCATAAATGAATAAATAATTTTGACTATAAAATAAAACAAAAAGAAGGCTGATATGTTGAATTGGCAGAACAGCCCGTAGGGCATGCTCGTTTTCGAGAGACGGAAACATTTCATGTGCTTTCTCCTGGAACGGCGACTGGGAAATATAGTCTGTGGAAAACAGCCACCATACAAGGATTTTATTATAAAGATGTTGAAATTGTTTTCTTTCTTTCCCACTGTTTCTGTCTAAGGGTGTTTTAAAACAACACTTGAAATAATAGCATTTATTGTTTTAAAAAATAAATGCCCCTTATTTTTGAAGGATCTTGTTGTGGGGGTTACTTCCCTTTGTCAATTGGGTATTCTTGGGTGGTCAGTTAGTTTAGAGTTATCGTTCTTGACAAGCTACTTCCATCTGGTACAAGCCAGCCATTTTTACAGGCAAGCTATTTAAGTCGTAATGTATCCTGGTTTATTGGGTTATGCTATTGAATTTTTTATTCAATTTAATGTTGTGATGAAGTTAAAGATGTATTTAAGTGGAATGAATCATGATTTTTGTTGGATGTTTGACAGTTTTGATAAATAGATTAATAGTTGCAAGTGTGTAAAAATTTAATCCATTTTGCATAGCGAGATACCGTTGTCAGGCAAAAAAACAATCAAACTGCTGTTTTTAAGCTATATTGGTAGTGACTGTTGTTGATGAAGTAAATTTTGTGTTTGTTAAAGCATTCACCAATTGTGATCAGAGATAATATTTGAGTTTGCGAACAGTAATTTTGAATTTTAAATTTTTCAAATGGGGGCCATCTCAAACGATAAGCAATACATGTGTCTGGAGAATGAGAAAGGGGTTTGACCTTAGCTTGTTGTGTAGCTGATATACAGATTATTTCTTCGAAAGTTTTTGTGGTTGATTCTTTTTGCTTAGTACTCTACGTCCAATTACGTTATTAAGTTTAAGTTAGGCTAAAGAATATTGTACAGCATTGAATTATCAATTGATACTGGGGGTCATTTCAAAACGTAAGTTGGTTAATCTTGGATTGCTACAGAATTATTGCTTGAAGAGTGAGTTTTGATTCATTACCGTAAATTTATCCTTTAAATATGTTGGTGTTTATGCATGCCAATAAATAGTAAGTAATAAATATGAAATATTTAACCTGGTGCATTTATCGTTTCAATACAGGTTAGTCATAATAACAGTTGTGATAAAAGCATTTTATTATTAACAAGATAATTCAACGAATTACAGTCCCCCACCGGGTTGTTATCTACAAAGTTATAATCCTTAATAGTGTAGGAGATAGAGCCCGGACAAGCTTTTACTTAAATGTAGGTCAGAGGTCAAATTATAGCAAAATAAAGGTCACAGTGACCCAGTTTTGGTACGTGACACACCGCCTTCCCACAGGGAACTATACTACCAAGTATAAAGTTCTAATCCTTAATAGTGTAGGAGATAGAACCTGGACAAATTTTTCTTTCTTTAATGTAGGTCAGAGGTCAAAATATAGGTCACAGTGACCCGGTTTTGGTACGCGACACACCGCCTTCCCACGGGGAACCATACTACCAAGTATTAAGTTCTAGTGCTTTATAGTGTAGGAGATAGAGCCCGGACAAACTTTTTTCTTTAATGTAGGTCAGAGGTCAAAATATAGCAAAATAAAGGTCAAAGTGACCCAGTTTTGGTACGCGACACACCGCCTTCCCACAAGGAACCATACTACCAAGTATTAAGTTCTAGTCCTTTATAGTGTAGGAGATAGAGCCTGGACAAACTTTTACTTTAAAGTAGGTCAGAGGTCAAAATATAGCAAAATAAAGGTCAAAGTGACCCAGTTTTGGTACGCGACACACCGCCTTCCCACAAGGAACCATACTACCAAGTATTAAGTTCTAGTCCTTTATAGTGTAGGAGATAGAGCCTGGACAAACTTTTACTTTAAAGTAGGTCAGAGGTCAAAATATAGCAAAATAAAAATCACAGTGACCCAGTTTTGGTACGCGACACACCGCCTTCCCACAGGGAACTATACTACCAAGTATAAAGTTCTAATCCTTAATAGTGTAGGAGATAGAACCTGGACAAATTTTTCTTTCTTTAATGTAGGTCAGAGGTCAAAATATAGGTCACAGTGACCCGGTTTTTGTACGCGACACACCGCCTTCCCACGGGGAACCATACTACCAAGTATTAAGTTCTAGTGCTTTATAGTGTAGGAGATAGAGCCCGGACAAGCTTTTTCTTTAATGTAGGTCAGAGGTCAAAATATAGGTCACAGTGACCCGGTTTTTGTACGCGACACACCGCCTTCCCACAAGGAACCATACTACCAAGTATTAAGTTCTAGTCCTTTATAGTGTAGGAGATAGAGCCCGGACAAACTTTTACTTTAATGTAGGTCAGAGGTCAAAATATAGCAAAATAAAGGTCACAGTGACCTGGTTTTGGTACGCGACACACCGCCTTCCCACAAGGAACCATACTACTAAGTATTAAGTTCTAGTCCTTTATAGTGTAGGAGATAGAGCCCGGACAAACTTAGCCCGGACAAACTTTTACTTTAATGTAGGTCAGAGGTCAAAAAATAGCAAAATATAGGTCACATTGACCCGGTTTTTGTACGCGACACACTGCCTTCCCACAGAGAACAATACTACTAAGTATTAAGTTCTAGTGCTTTATAGTGTAGGAGATAGAGCCCGGACAAGCTTTTTCTTTAATGTAGGTCAGAGGTCAAAATATAGGTCACAGTGACCCGGTTTTTGCATGCGACACACCGCCTTCCCACAGGGAACCCACACACTTAGTATGAAGTTCCAGTGTCTTATAGTATGGGAGATAGAGCCCGGACAAATAGTGTGCGGAAGGACGGACGGACGGACGGACACAACGCAAACCTATAGTCCCCCCCGGATTCCGGTGGGGGACTAATAAGAACACTGTAAAGTAATATGGCATTTACAACAAGAGCACCCCAAGCGGAGGCATGATACGCCCGTCGTATTCTAGCTATCGGAAGTATAATTACATGGAAACAAAAAACTGCCGTTACACAAAAAGTTGAAATAACTTAACAAAACCCGTAATATATGTTAAATATTATAGTTTTTTAAAGTATCATACAAAATTTTAGAGGAATTGAAGAAAATACAAAAAAGTTCTGACAATTTCTACATTATGCTGAAAATGCATCAGATATGAAGTTTGAATATTGAATTGACTGAATATTGAATTGAGTGAATATTGAATTGATTGAATATTGAATTGATTGAATTTTGAATTGAATTGTGTGTAAACTGTGGCTGACCATTTGCGGCAGCCAAACATATTGAAAAAAATATAAAAGCCATGACCACATATCGCCAAACAATAAATAAAATTTTCATATTCTTTATTTCTGTGTTGTTTGATCCTTTCTTATAATAATGTGTGTTGTCATTATAAATGACGAGTATTTATGACGTCATACATCAGAGGCATGTCCACTGAATTTGAACCAGACGCCCAATGGGCCTGAATCGTTCACCTGGGATCAATCTCTGACTAGTTACCCTAAAGTTACCTAAAATCTACTCCTGCAAGACATTCAGAACAACGTGTTAAGGTTTAAACATATTTTACTCCTGTGACCTAGCTTGTCAGACAATTCATTTTCATTTGCAAATTTTGTTTGGCTTCATCCAAGAAAGCTACCAGCCAAATATCATGTTTCTTGGCCTTTTGGCTATTCAGAAGAAGTTGCTCAAAGGTTTTAACAGATTTGACCCCTGTGACCTTGAATATGAGTCAAGGTCATTTCTTTTCGCAAACTTTGTCGGGTTATATCAGAAGAATTTGTTAAAAAGCTTTAAAAAATTTGACCCTTGTGACCTTGAATATAGGTCAAGGTCATTTCTTTTCGCAAAATTTGTCATGCTTCATCCAAGGAAGCTACCAGCCAAATATATTGTCTCTAGGGCTTTTGGTATATCAGAAGAAGTTGTTTGATGGTTTTAACAGATTTGACCCTTGTAACCTTGAATATAGGTCAAGGTCATTTCTTTTTGCAAACTTTTTTGGGCTTCCTCAAAGGAAACTTTCAGCCTGTTATCATGTTTCTAGGCCTTTTAGTAGTTCAGAAGAAGTCATTTGAAGGTTTAAAATTATTTGACCCTTGTGACCTCGAATATAGGTCAAGGTCATTTTTTCTCGCAAACTTTGTCATGCTTCATCAAAGGAAACTAACAGCCACATATAATGTCTCAAGGCCTTTTTGTTAATCAGAAGAAGTCGTTTAAATGTTTTAACAGATTTGACCCTTGTGAACTTGAATATAGGTCAAGGTCATTTCTTTTTGTGAACTTTGTCGGGCTTCATCCAAGGAACCTTTCAGCCAAATATCATGCTTCTAGGAATTTTGGTTTATTAGAAGAAGTCGTTTGAAAGTTATAATAGATTTGACCCCTGTGACCTTGAATATGGGTTAAGGTCATTTCTTCTCGCAAACTTTATTCGGTTTCATCCAAGGAAGCTTCCAGTCAAATATGAGATCTCTATGCCTGACAGTATTTCAGAAGAAGTTGTTTAAAGGTTTCAACATTTTTGACCCCTGTGAACTTGAAAGAAGGTCAAAGTGATTGTTTTTCGCAAACTTTGTTCAGCTCCTTCCAAGAAAACTACCAGCCAAATTTCATGTCACTAGGCCTTTCAGTATTATAGAAGAAGTTGTTTAAAGGAAAAAGTTGACAGAAGTAGGACGGACGGACGACGGACACCGCACCATCACATAAGCTCACTTCGCCCTTCGGGCCAGGTGAGCTAAAAACTTGACATGAAAGAGAGAAAAATAAACAAGAGTTTGATGGCTCACCGTTGTTTTTCCTGTACAATGGGCGTGGTCTCCTCACACGTCCTCATCATGCTGGGATCCTCAACACTGTCCTCACCTTTCCAACAAAACTCCGACCTTGGTGCTAAATCCTTGGCGAAATCTCCTGGAGGTTTCCAGAGCACCACTTCCATACTCCGACGGTTTCTGCAAAAAAAATGTAGACAATCAAGCAAATTTTCAGTTCCAGTCTAGGACTAACAATTCCACAATGCCGTGATATTGTTCTTTAAATCTAACTAATATTCCCCATACTAACTCCCAATAAACCTGATTGGAGATAACTGATCCTTACATGCAATTCTTTTGGGATTAACTGGTATGTGAAATACCAGTTAATCCCACACACACACACACACACCCTTTTAGCTTACCAATTCCAAAATAACACCTTAACATTTTGCCAAATCCTTTGTAGAGGTTGACAAATAAAATGTTTGTGCAACAGGACTTAATCTTTTTTATGAAGCTCACCAAAGGCTTATTTCAAAGTAGTTTTCCAAATATAAGTATAGAAGTGTAATTACCTTGCATTTATATTTACCTGACAGTGTGTCAGATACCTATGGACAAAGTGTATCCTTTACATATGTCACCTTTTAGACGACACAAAAAGGGATAAACATTAAACTGAGCAAAGCATTTGGGACTTTCTCCATCAGAAATGTTGAATGACGGGGAACTACCTCACTGGAAATTTCACAGGGTATCATGAAATGGCATCATATCCGTCTTCATGGAGAATTTAACTCACCTTATCAAGAGCTAAGATTTGTTTAGATAACATTTTAAAAACTAGGAATGCTTCATCTCTATCAAACTTACGCCCTTATCAGTAATGTATAATGTAAGTCCTGAATAGTAGAAACCAATTAAGCTTTACCTGAGGAATAACTTTGTACATGGAACTTAATTCAGCCCAAAGTGGGATGTTACAGTCTTATCTACGACTTTCTCCACTGGCTTATCATAGTGTTTATCTCAATCTTACGTGATGTCCTCGAGGAGTTTCTGTGGTAACAATGATGTAGGTTTCAGGATGCCTTGGGAGAAGCTATCCAAAATCTCTAGCTTTGGTCCTTGTGATGGCTCAGGCTCCGAAGCTCTTTCATCCTCATCAGAGTCGTCCAGTACAAGTCTGCAACAACCAAACAACTTCAAGTCAAAGACAAATCTGATTTATAGAATGGCTTTAGACTTCAGGTCTAAGATAGATCTGATTTATAGAATGGCTTTAGACTTCAGGTCTAAGATAGATCTGACTTATAGAATGGCTTTAGACTTCAGGTCTAAGATAGATCTGACTTATAGAATGGCTTTAGACTTCAGGTCTAAAACAAATCTGATTTATAGAATGGCTTTAGACTTCAGGTCTAAGATAGATCTGACTTATAGAATGGCTTTAGACTTCAGGTCTAAGACAAATCTGATTTATAGAATGGCTTTAGACTTCAGGTCTAAGATAGATCTGCCTTATAGAATGGCTTTAGACTTCAGGTCTAAGATAGATCTGACTTATAGAATTGCTTTAGACTTCAGGTCTAAGATAGATCTGATTTATAGAATGGCTTTAGACTTCAGGTCTAAGACAAATCTGATTTATAGAATGGCTTAAGACTTCAGGTCTAAAATAGTTCTAATTTATAGAATGGCTTTAGACTTCAGGTCTAAAATAGATCTAATTTATAGAATGGCTTTAGACTTCAGGTCTAAGATAGATCTAATTTATAGAATGGCTTTAGACTTCAGGTCTAAGATAGATCTAATTTCTACCACAATACCCCATGTTATTCCACTCTCAAACCATTGTATAAACGTGCTTACTGTTGGATAAATATATGTTATATACCACTAGTGGAATATGACCTTCCAGACTTTTGATTGGTTGAGAAGTTGAACTTTGACGGGAAATCATGATTGTTGACGTCGTCATTGATTGTTGAAGACGTCACAACTTGGGCGGGAATATATGCGAGATGATGCGTTTTCGCGCAAATAGTCCGCGGTTTACTCCAAAATTCAACACTGACACTGCCGATTTAATATTGTGGTAGAAACAGGTCACACGACTCGTGATTATTGGATATGGAATTTATTTCACTCTCGTTAATTATTTTTAAAAGTTACAAAAGACACTCGCTAAAGCTCATGTCTTTTGTAACTTTTAAAAAATAATTAACTCGAGTGAAATAAATTCCATATCCAACAACCACTCGTTGTGTAACCTCTATTTATACAATGGCTTTAGACTTCAGGTCCAAAACAGATCTTATTTAAAGAATAGCTTCAGACTGAAAGTCAATGATAGTTCTCATTTATAGAATGGCTTTAGACTTCAAGTCAAAGACAGATGTAAATTGATAGAATGGCTTTAGATTTCAAGTCAAAGACAGATCTGATTCATAGACTGTGCTCACGCTATCGATTGCATTTTGCGAATTGTCATCATTAAAAGCAAAAAGGAATTTGATCCTTTTCGTGACTTTTGTGAAACTGTTTTTAAGACAAAGAAACAATCTAGGCTGCAAATGTATTCCACATTTATCTTGAATTCAGCTACTTACATTTACTTTTAAGGGAAATTTTGCATGATCATCATTTCCATGTTTGTGTATATCATACGAGAGTGGAAGTAGGCCTATATAAAATGATTCAATTCATTTGGGCGTTTTATCTGGCATGTGCTGCATGAGAAGCATTTAAGTAACTCTGACCCAAATAAAAACAATCACGGACGCTTCGGTAATATGAGCTTTCAACGGTGCCGGAAATGTATAACACTCTTAACCCAACAGACAACAGAAGTTTTTTGTTCAACGGTATTTTTATTTATGATATGACCATTCATGTTTCCCAAGTTTATACCAGTCAAATGTAGTATTATATTGAAAACGTTAAATTAAATACCCTCCTCCATAAAAACCATGTGGTTGCAAAATATGTTTTTACAAAGTTTTGAGAATTAAACATTGTCATGAATTGATTTCTTCTGTTCTAAAATGTTGTAAATAATCTGAATAGCATCGATTTTGACTGTAATTTCACATTATTGTTGGAAGATATTTGCTCAAGCTCATACGCCTCACCAAGGCGGACACAATTCCTTTTTTATCCATACAGATAAAAATATCTATTTATATGCAATTATTGGAGTATTTATAACAACTAAATCTTAAAAATTAACTTTGTCTTGTCATACAGCATTAGAGTTTATTGTCTCTGAAACTATGAAATGTAAACAAATCAAAGTACTGAAAGTACTGGAAGCTAAGGCGAAAAAACAGTATTAATATGATGTTTTGGATGGAGAACACAGTATACATATGTAATAGAAATTAAATGGTATTCAAGATTAGCAAAAGTTGACTTTTCTTCGACCACAATGGAAAAGTAGAGAGTTGTCGATAAAAGTCGGCATGGTCGGTCAAAACTCAGTGTTCATTGAAAAGTCAGCGCTCCGAAAGAAATTAAAAGAGTTTTATAGTTGCCAGTTTCATGGCATTATAAATCAAACAATCAGAAATTACCAAAAGAGAATACGATAGTTCACATAACAAATTCATTTGTGCAGCTAGTCAATGTAAGGTTTGTATGAATCTTCATGTTGGTGATACAGGGCTCATCCTGATAATATTGAACCTTAAAACAAGAGGCCCAATGGGCCTGCATCGCTCACCTGGTATCAATCTCTGACTTATATTACAGTGTAACCCTAAAGTCCCCTAAAATCTTTTAATGTAAGATATTTAGAAGAACATCTTAAGATTTAAACATATTTTACCCCTGTGACCTTATAAGACAACATCATTTTGATTTTCAAATTTTGTTTGGCTTCATCCCAGGACGCTACCAGCCAAATATCATGTCTCTAGGCAAATAAAGATCAAGGTCATTTCTTTTCGCAAACTTTGTCAGGCTTCATCCAAGAAACCTTTCAGCCAAATATCATGCTTCTAGGGCTTTTGGTATTTCAAAAGAAGTCTTTTAAAGGTTTTAACAGATTTGACTCCAGTGACCTTGAATATAGGTCAAGGTCATTTCTTTTCGCAAACTTTGTCAGGCTTCATCCAAGGAACCTTCCAGCCAAATATCATGCTTCTAGGGCTTTTGGTATTTCAGAAGAAGTCTTTTGAAGGTTTTAATAGATTTGACTCCTGTGACCTTGAATATAGGTCAAGGTCATTTCTTTTCACAAAATTTGTCGGGCTTCATCCAAGGAACCTTTCAGCCAAATATCATGCTTCTAAGGCTTTTGGTATTTCAGAAGAAGTAGTTTAAAGGTTTTAACAGATTTGACCCCTGTGACCTTGAATATAGGTCAAAGTCATTTCTTTTCCCAAACTTTGTCAGGCTTCATCCAAGACACCTTTCAGATAAATATTATGCTTCCAGGGCTTTTGGTATTTCAGAAGAAGTTGTTTGAAGACTTAACCAGATTTGACCCTTGTGACCTTGAAATTAGGTCAAGGTCATTTCTTTTCGCAAACTTTGTCGGGCTTCATCCAAGGAACCTTTCAGCCAAAAATTTTGTTTGGCTTCATCCCAGGACGCTACCAGCCAAATATCATGTCTCTAGGCAAATAAAGATCAAGGTCATTTCTTTTCGCAAACTTTGTCAGGCTTCATCCAAGAAACCTTTCAGCCAAATATCATGCTTCTAGGGCTTTTGGTATTTCAAAAGAAGTCTTTTAAAGGTTTTAACAGATTTGACTCCAGTGACCTTGAATATAGGTCAAGGTCATTTCTTTTCGCAAACTTTGTCAGGCTTCATCCAAGGAACCTTCCAGCCAAATATCATGCTTCTAGGGCTTTTGGTATTTCAGAAGAAGTCTTTTGAAGGTTTTAATAGATTTGACTCCTGTGACCTTGAATATAGGTCAAGGTCATTTCTTTTCGCAAACTTTGTCAGGCTTCATCCAAGAAACTTTTCAGCCAAATATCATGCTTCTAGGGCTTTTGGTATTTCAGAAGAAGTCGTTTAAATTTTTTTAACAGATTTGACCCCTGTGACATTGAATATAGGTCAAGGTCATTTCTTTTCACAAAATTTGTCGGGCTTCATCCAAGGAACCTTTCAGCCAAATATCATGCTTCTAAGGCTTTTGGTATTTCAGAAGAAGTAGTTTAAAGGTTTTAACAGATTTGACCCCTGTGACCTTGAATATAGGTCAAAGTCATTTCTTTTCCCAAACTTTGTCAGGCTTCATCCAAGACACCTTTCAGATAAATATTATGCTTCCAGGGCTTTTGGTATTTCAGAAGAAGTTGTTTGAAGACTTAACCAGATTTGACCCTTGTGACCTTGAAATTAGGTCAAGGTCATTTCTTTTCGCAAACTTTGTCGGGCTTCATCCAAGGAACCTTTCAGCCAAATATCATGTTTCTTGGGCTTTTTGTATTTCAGAAGAAGTTGTTTAAAGGTTAAAATAGACTTAACCTCACTGTGACCTTGAATATTGGTCAAGGTCATTTTTTTTTCGCAAACTTTATTTGGCTTCATCCAAGGAAGCTACTCGTCAAATATGAAGTCTCTATGCTTGATGGTATTTTAGAAGAAGTTGTTTGAAGGTTTTGACATTTTTGATCCTTGTGACCTTGAAATTAGGTCAAAGTGATTTTTTTTCGCAAACTTTGTTCAGCTCCTTCCAAGAAAGCTACCAGCCAAATTTCATGTCACTGGGCCTTTCAGTATTTTAGAAGAAGTCGTTTAAAGGAAAAAGTTGACGGACGCAGGATGGACGGACGACGGACGCTGCACCATCACATAAGCTCACTTGGCCCTTCGGGCCAGGTGAGCTAATAAACCAAGAGATCCCAGCGGGATCTTGGTGCCCGTCATCAATGATTTTTTATTCATTTTTAGAAAGATTAATCTAAAATCATATCTGTGATCGTCTCTTTATGCTCAACGATCGTATATATCGAAGAGCTCCCACCGATGGAGTGAAACCCTTAAGTAATGTGTCCGTGTGGTTTTTTTATTTTTACATATATATATATAGTTTTGAGTTGTGAATCTTAGCCGTTTAAAAGTTATGACTAAAGGGTCAAGTCTGCAAGGGTGTTGCAGACCATGGGCTCAAATCTAAAATCATATTTGAGACCTTCTCTTTATGCTCAGCAATTGTATATATAACAAGGCATCAAGGGGAACCTACAAATGAAATTAGAGAAAGATCCATCCAGTAGTCAGAAATAACAAACTATTACTCTCGACAAATCGAAAATGACCACCTGGCGACCATATTGTTTATCAGATTTGTTCGTAAATGAAATATGCAAAACTAAGCATCAATGGGAACCAACAAATGAAATTTGAGAATGATCCATCCAGTACTTCTCATGAAATAGTGATACAAACTTTAACTCACAAATACAAGATGGCCACCTTGCGGCCATATTGTTTATCGTATTTGTCCAAAAATGGAATATGCAAAACAAGGCAGCAAGGGGAACCAACAAATGAAATTTGAGAATGACCCATCCAGTACTTTCCCAAAAATAGCGATAACAAGAATTGTTTAAGGACGGACGACGGACGCAGCATGATTTGATAAGTCCACCATCTGATGTAGTGGGCTAAAAAAAGCCAAGTGTGATTTTCAGTAGCCACTTATTTTTATCAGTAGTGTTCTTTTCACAGCCACCAGTCAACCCCGGCTCGTCAGCCCTCCAAATGCTATCAAGTCTGAATTGCAACATTCAACAGCAAATAGTTATATTTTCTCATAATCATTATTTTTTAATTAAGACGTATAATGACCAAGTTTTAGAATTAATATTTTCAGATGAATGGCTGTTACTTTCAAGAAACAAACAACATATATCAATACATGATGAACAATACACTTTATTTTCAAATTCAGCAATAAATACCATCAATACAACAATTATACTAACCGTAAAAATTAGAACTTTCTTTCCAGGTAAAAATCTGTCAATTTCTCAAGATCATCTCAAGAATGCTGGTCACTTTCATTATCTGTTAATTTGTTCAAGTATGAATTTGGCACATTATTTAACACTTTCCAGGATTGAAAGTATAGTAGAATTTTATATCATGAAGTTTGTTGAAAGATTTATACACCGTTGTGGATTTTTTAAACTGTCCATTTAGCATTTCTTTATTACATTTTGTTGCAGCTCTGTTTCTTAATGTAATTCCATGGCTGGTTGTGGATTTTTTAAACTGCCCATTTAGCATTTCTGTATACATTTTGTTGTCGCTCTTTCTCAATGTAGTTCCATGGCTGTTGTCACCTGTAAATTAAATGATTTTGATTTAATATCATGTAGATTTACTGGTTAGTAATATAACGATGGTTTACATCATGCGACATAACTGTCACACAATCTTGGTTGATGTAATTTCCTTATTGACTTTAAAACAAGAAATTAAATTTTCAAAAACTAAAAACTTCTTCAGTATTAGGCTACATAATTTGGTTACAAACTTAATAACTCTCTAGCTCTAGCTTGTGATAGTGCTGACAGACTTCAGTGGACAGACAACAAGGAAATTATAGTCCCCACACGTTTCACAAACAATGTGAGTGAGCAATCTTACATAAAAACAGTGGGATTTGTCCTATCCTAAAGTGCAAGAAACATGTAATTTTTAAATTGACATATTTTGTGTATGATAACTTTTTATATTGCGCTTGGTGCCAAAATACACATGAAAAAACAGTATATTTCCATCTTGATGTAATTGAAATGAAAGAGACCATACTTCTTACAAATATAGTAAAATCAAATTGATGTGAAAGGAAACATCATAAGAAAGAGTCTAATTTACATGGCAATAATTGTTTTTGTGATCAGTACAAAGCTTTTAACACAAACAGTTAAGGATATAATGGGACTTAACATTTGGTCATGCGAAAATCATTATTTTACAAATTGACAGGTTCACACACCCCTCCCCCTCAGACTAAGGGGTGGGGACAAAATAATGCTTACAGAATTTAGTTCCAATCCCCACCCTTAAACATATACCATTGATAATCAAATTATACCCAAATTACACAATTGTCTGATATCATGTGATGTATCTTTGTTAGAAAGCATTTGAGTATCTTGATATAGGATTCATATTTAATTTAATTGAACTAGTGAGACCACATTTCAATATTCCTTGCAAACCTAAAGACATCAATCTCAATGAGAATGTGCACAGAGCAACATATGACATATGTAGCTACAACCTGGCTTTCATGATCTGTCAGGCTTTCATGATCTGTCATATATGGAATATGAATATGTACCAATAAGTTGGTGATAATGAAGGCATATTTGGGTCCATTCTCTGGGGAAAATGTCAATAAAGATGTGTTTGCACTCCATTTCGGTGACAAAAGTCGTGGCGTGAATTGCGTAATTTTGAAAAATGAATTTAAAATATTTCTGGATAAAATACACACTCGACCTTTTGCATATACCCGAACGTAATGATAAAGAATGCATATTTAGGTCCCTTCTCTTAAAATAATACCCTTTTCAAATTTCAAGCCAATTCTCCTACTTTTCGGTATTTCAATTATTGAAGTCCATTCCGTTAATTTAAGTTAATTTACTCGATCTGTATAGATTGACGTTACGGGCTGTTGATTCAACATCAAAACAAATAATGAAAACCACTGTTTTGTCAAAATGCATGACAAAGAATCATAACAATGGACAAACACTGATAGATGAAACATTCTAGAAACGCATACTTACACTTGTTATTGCCGATGGTATTAACTAGACAAGATGATAATGGATTTGTTGGAGGCTTTCAAGGAAACAGCAATTGATCAGTAATGGCGATGAATGTAAACATCCGGTTGTATCATGGGTATTTTTAGAAGTCGGAGATTCACGGAATTCACCGAATGTTTGAATAAAGTTTTCAACTGCCTATTTCATAGAAAGACATTAAAAAGCTACTTCGCAAATTAATTTTATAATTTGACAAAAATTACGTAAGGGTCTTTCATTTCTCATTATCCAATACGTGAATTTTATATTGGCACCTCAACCGGAAGTTGCGCGACTGGTATGCAAGTTAGCATGGATACAACGATTTTATGGTTTTGTAGATAAACGGTACACATTAAAATAAACTAACATGGATAGGAAGGTTTATGATAGATAGGTTTAGCTCACACAACGGATTAATGTGTGCACCTAGTTGTTGTCAGGTTTGTATGGATTACGATATTATAATAGATTTCATGTCAGATTAAAGCCAATAACGTCCGCCAGAGGTCATCGTAGGCGGAAAGGAAAAAAATGTTTCCGGTTTCTGACTGGCGACAATATGCTGTAGGCGTATACGCCTTAGCGTAAAAATCATTTATATATTTATTGCTAGCATTGCCCATAGACTGTAGTTTGTTTCTTCAAATGAGAAACATCCGACATCACTCACCTGGTATCAATCTCTGACATATATTATAGTGTAACCCTCAAGTCCCCTAAAATCTTTTACTGCAAGACATCTAGAAGAACATGTTCAGATTTAAACATAATTCATCCATGTGACCTTGTAAGACAACATCATTCTCATTTTCAAATTTTGTTTGGCTTCATCCCAGGACGCTACCAGCCAAATATAATGTCTCTAGGCCTTTTGGTTAATCAGAAGAAGTTGTTTAAATGTTTTAACAGATTTGACCCTGTGACCTGACCTTGAATATTGGTCAAGGTCATTTTTTCAGCAAACTTTGTTCAGCTCCTTCCAAGAAAGCTACCAGCCAAATTTCATGTCACTAAGCCTTTCAGTATTTTAGAAGAAGTCATTTAAAGGGAAAAGTTGAAGGATGCAGGACGGACGACAAACACCGCTCCATCACATAAGCTTATTTGGCCATTTGGGCCAGGTGAACTAACATGGGGAACATGCATATGGAATTCGGGAAAGATCCATCCGATATTTCACAAGATATAATGAAAACAAATTTTCCAAGATGGCTGTCTGTCGGCCATTTCGTTATTTCTGACCAGTCCGAAAATCAATACAGCACAATTTAAGGACCAAGGGAAACCTGCATATGAAATTTGAGAAAGATCCTTCCAGTTATAACGGTAACAAAATTATTTAATGACGGAAGAAGTACGACATCGCAGGATGATTTGAATCTGATGATGGTGGGCGAAAAAGCATGTTATACTGACATTAACTCTTTGCCTGGTAAGTAATGGAGTTCTCTCCCCAGAGTCATAAGCACCATTTATACAAAATCTGTTCCCCTCCCCCCAAGGATGTTTCTGACCAAAACTGGTTCAAATCCATTCAGTACCTTATGACTAGTAGCTATTTAAAAGGTTTTTCCTCTATTTCCCCTATTGGGCCCTACCTCTCAGGCCCCAGGGGGGTCAGACCAACAGTTTATACAAAATTGAATCCCCTTTAGTCAAGGTTACTTGAGACCAAATTTGGACCATTTCCTGTCATTCCTAAAGGAGAAAAGGGTTTTAAAGAATTTACTAGATTTTCCCATTTTGGGCCCCGCCACTCAGGCCCCAGGGGGATCAGACCAACCATTTATACAAAATTGAATCCCCTTCACCAAAGGATGTTTTTGGCCCTTTGTCAAATTCTGTTGTATAATTCAGGATTTGTAGGGATTAATATGAAAAGTTGACAGATGGACGACGGACGCCGCACCATGGCATAAGCTCACCGGCCCACCGGGCCAGGTGAGCTAAAAACTGTATGACAATTAGCAATTTAAAGGAATTACCTCTATTTCCCCTATTGGGCCCCAACCCTCAGGCCCCTTTATGCAAAATGTTCCCTTTCCCCATATTTGCTCAAAATCAATTTATAACTTTAAGACTAGTAGCAATTTAAGGGAATTACCTCTATTTGCCCTATTGGGCCCCATTCAACAGGCCCCTTGGAGGTCAGAGTCACCATTGATACAAAATCTGTTCCCCTTACCCCAAGGATGTTTCTGACCAAATTTGGACAAAATCCATTAACAACTTTATGACAAGTAGCAATTTATTAAGGAATTACCTTTATTTCCCATATTGGGCCATGCCCCTTTGGCCCCTTGGTGGTCAGAGTCATCATTTAAGCAAACTCTTTTCCCCTTCCTCCAAGGATGTTTCTGACCATATTTGGTCAAAATCCATTGATAATTTTATGACTAGTAGTGATTTAAAGGAATTACCTCTATTTCCCCTCTTGGGCCCCACCTATCTGGCCCCTTGGGAGTCAGAGTCACCATTGATGCAAAATCTGTTTGCCTTCCCCTAAGGATGTTTCTGCCCAATTTGGTTAAAATCCATTAATAATTTTATGACAAGTAGCAATTTATTAAGGAATTACCACTATTTCCCCTATTGGGCCTCACCTCTCACCTCACCATTTATGCAAAATCTGTTCCCCTTACCCCAAGGATGTTTCTGACCAAATTTGGACAAAATCCATTAACAACTTTATGACAAGTAGCAATTTATTAAGGAATTACCTTTATTTCCCATATTGGGCCATGCCCCTTTGGCCCCTTGGTGGTCAGAGTCATCATTTAAGCAAACTCTTTTCCCCTTCCTCCAAGGATGTTTCTGACCATATTTGGTCAAAATCCATTGATAATTTTATGACTAGTAGTGATTTAAAGGAATTACCTCTATTTCCCCTCTTGGGCCCCACCTATCTGGCCCCTTGGGAGTCAGAGTCACCATTGATGCAAAATCTGTTTGCCTTCCCCTAAGGATGTTTCTGCCCAATTTGGTAAAAATCCATTAATAATTTTATGACAAGTAGCAATTTATTAAGGAATTACCACTATTTCCCCTATTGGGCCTCACCTCTCACCTCACCATTTATGCAAAATCTGTTTCCCTTTCCCCAAGGATGTTTCTGACCAAATTTGGTTAAAATCATTGCAGTACTTAATGACAAGTAGGAATTTAAAGAAAATGTTGACAAAAGACGGACAGATCGAGACAGACGGACAGACGATGGACGCCAAGGCCATGGCATAAGCTCACAGCTAAAAATACTCTCAGAAGTCTATAACATTTAAATTTATATCATACAATTGGTTAAATGGATGAAAATGAGCCTTGCTGACATTCCCTGCCAAAATCCCCATATATATCAGGAAAATTTTGATTGTAAAACAGCGAGAATCATACTGTAGAAACCATGGAATCCATCTTTGCTATTGCCGGAAACGAGGCGGAGGAATTGTGGGTAGTGATGTAATGCTTATATTTAGAAAACGAAAGTACTTCTGAGAATATCAACCAGGCGGGAGCTCCCGCCAGCAGTGGCTTAGGGAAGGTAAGAAATGTCTGGGCGCCACTTCTCAGGCCCCAGGGGGGGGGGGGGGGTCAGACCAACAGTTTATACAAAACTGAATCCCCTTTAGTCAAGGTTACTTGAGACCAAATTTGGACCATTTCCTGTCATTCCTAAAGGAGAAAAGGGTTTTAAAGAATTTACTAGATTTTCCCGTTTTGGGCCCCGCCACTCCGGCGCTGACTGCGAGGGGGGGTAACTTTACCATGGGGGGGGGGGGGGGGGGGGGGCATTTTACCATAATGGTATTTGACCTCGATGTCAATTTACCATGGAGTTCAAATTACCATACTTTACCGGAATAACAATAGATACATAATTATGATTTATGGAATGGCCTTAAACTTAAAGATACATATTTTTGATAACAACACCTGCCTACATTTCTGTGGATACAATATCTAAATTGCGAGGAATGATCAGCTTACCTGTCTTCAATTTCCTTGAAGTGCCGTAACCCTTCAGCTCTGTCAGAAGTCATTGGTATTTGGGAAGGCCTGCAGGTTGCAGGGAGATTGAGGGAAGGCAGTTGATGACTGGATGGGTACAGTGATAACTGGGTGGGTACAGGGAGATTGAGGGAAGGCGGTTGATGACTGGATGGGTACAGTGATAACTGGGTGGGTACAGGGAGATTGAGGGAAGGCGGTTGATGACTGGATGGGTACAGTGATAATTCCTTCATGCTCTGCATCATCTTCTTCTCACTGATGAATACTTTCTTATCTAAACCAAGTGGTCTGCAAAAAAAAAAAGTTAGCCGAATGTTAGTGCCCAAGATTTTATTCAGGGAGGAAACCTGAGTAATTGGGGGAAAACCCATGTGTTAGGCAATGACTCCTTTACCTTTTTATGTCCAGTTGGGAACCGAACACCTGACGCCTTGGTGAAAGGCAAATGCACTATTCATTATACCACCCGACCATCTAAAGCATTGATTGCAATAACAAGAGGCCCAATGGGCCAGCATTGCTCACCTGGTATCAATCTCTGACTTATATTATAGTGTAACCCTCAAGTCCCCTAAAATCTTTTACTGTAAGACATTTAGAAAAACATGTTAAGATTTAAACATATTTTACCCCTGTGACCTTGTAAGACAACATCATTTTCATTTTCAAATTTTGTTTGGCTTCATCCCAGGACGCTACCACCCATATCATGTCTCAAGGCATTTGGGTTTATCAGAAGAAGTCGCTCAAAGCTTTTAACAGATTTGACCCCTGTGACCTTTAATACTGGTCAAGGTCATTTCTTTACACAGTATTAACCTACTGTAGGTTTCTCTACATAGTGTTAACCTACTGTAGGTTTCTCTATACAGTGTTAACCTACTGTAGGTGTCCCTATACAGTGTTAACCTACTGAAGGTTTCTCTATACAGTGTTAACCTACTGTAGGTGTCCCTATACAGAGTTAACCTACTGTAGGTGTCCCTATACAGTGTTAACCTACTGTAGGTTTCTCTATACAGTGTTAACCTACTGTAGGTGTCCCTATACAGTGTTAACCTACTGTAGGTTTCTCTATACAATGTTAACCTACTGTAGGTGCCCCTATACAGTGTTAACCTACTGTAGGTCTCCCTATACAGTGTTAACCTACTGTAGGTTTCTCTACACAGTGTTAACCAACTGAAGGTTTCTCTATACAGTGTTAACCTACTGTAGGTTTCTCGATACAGTGTTAACCTACTGTAGGTGTCCCTATACAGTGTTAACCTACTGTAGGTTTCTCTATACAGTGTAAACCTACTGAAGGTGTCCCTATACAGCGTAAACCTGCTGAAGGTTTCTCTATACAGTGTTAACCTACTGTAGGTTTCTCTATACAGTGTTAACCTACTGAAACTGAAGGTATCCCTATAAAGTGTTAACCTACTGTAGGTGTCCCTATACAGTGTTAACCTACTGTAGGTTTATCTATACAGTGTTAACCTACTGAAGGTTTCTCTATACAGTGTTAACCTACTGTAGGTTTCTCTATACAGTGTTAACCTACTGTAGGTTTCCCTATACAGTGTTAACCTGCTGTAGGTTCTCTATACAGTGTTAACCTACTGTAGGTTTCCCTATACAGTGTTAACCTACTGTAGGTTTCTCTACACAGTGTTAACCTACTGTAGGTTTCTCTATACAGTGTTAACCTACTGTAGGTTCTCCATACAGTGTTAACCTACTGAAGGTTTCTCTATACAGTGTTAACCTACTGTAGGTTTATCTACACAGTGTTAACCAACTGTAGGTTCCCTATACAGTATTAACCTACTGTAGGTTTCTCTATACAGTGTTAATCTACTGAAGGTTTCTCTATACAGTGTTAACCAACTGTAGGTTCCCTATACAGTGTTAACCTACTGAAGGTTTCTCTATACAGTGTATACCTACTGTAGGTTTCCCTATACAGTGTTAACCTACTGTAGGTTTCTCTATACAGTGTTAACCTACTGTAGGTTTCTCTATATAGTGTTAACCTACTTTAGGTTTCCCTATACAATGTTAACCTACTGTAGGTGTCCCTATACAGTGTTAACCTACTGTAGGTTTCTATATACAGTGTTAACCTATTGTAGGTTTCTCTATACTGTGTTAACCTACTGTAGTTTTCTCTATACAGTGTTAACCTACTGTAGGTTTCTCTATACAGTGTTAACCTACTGTAGGTGTCCCAATACAGTGTTAACCTACTGTAGGTTTCTCTATACAGTGTTAACCTACTGTAGGTTTCTCTATACAGTGTTAACCTACTGTAGGTTTTCCTATACAGTGTTAACCTACAGTAGGTTTCTCTACACAGTGTTAACCTACTGTAGGTTTCCCTATACAGTGTTAACCTACTGAAACTGAAGGTATCCCTATAAAGTGTTAACCTACTGTAGGTGTCCCTATACAGTGTTAACCTACTGTAGGTTTCTATATACAGTGTTAACCTATTGTAGGTTTCTCTATACTGTGTTAACCTACTGTAGTTTTCTCTATACAGTGTTAACCTACTGTAGGTTTCTCTATACAGTGTTAACCTACTGTAGGTGTCCCAATACAGTGTTAACCTACTGTAGGTTTCTCTATACAGTGTTAACCTACTGTAGGTTTCTCTATACAGTGTTAACCTACTGTAGGTTTTCCTATACAGTGTTAACCTACAGTAGGTTTCTCTACACAGTGTTAACCTACTGTAGGTTTCCCTATACAGTGTTAACCTACTGAAACTGAAGGTATCCCTATACAGTGTTAACCTACTGTAGGTTTCCCTATACAGTGTTAACCTACTGTAGGTTTCTCTATACAGTGTTAACCTACTGAAGGTTTCTCTATACAGTGTTAACCTACTGTAGGTTTCTCTATACAGTGTTAACCTACTGTAGGTTTCCCTATACAGTGTTAACCTGCTGTAGGTTCTCTATACAGTGTTAACCTACTGTAGGTTTCTCTATACAGTGTTAACCTACTGTAGGTTTCTCTACACAGTGTTAACCTACTGTAGGTTTCTCTATACAGTGTTAACCTACTGTAGGTTCTCCATACAGTGTTAACCTACTGAAGGTTTCTCTATACAGTGTTAACCTACTGTAGGTTTATCTACACAGTGTTAACCAACTGTAGGTTCCCTATACAGTATTAACCTACTGTAGGTTTCTCTATACAGTGTTAACCTACTGAAGGTTTCTCTATACAGTGTTAACCAACTGTAGGTTCCCTATACAGTGTTAACCTACTGAAGGTTTCTCTATACAGTGTATACCTACTGTAGGTTTCCCTATACAGTGTTAACCTACTGTAGGTTTCTCTATACAGTGTTAACCTACTGTAGGTTTCTCTATATAGTGTTAACCTACTTTAGGTTTCCCTATACAATGTTAACCTACTGTAGGTGTCCCTATACAGTGTTAACCTACTGTAGGTTTCTATATACAGTGTTAACCTATTGTAGGTTTCTCTATACTGTGTTAACCTACTGTAGTTTTCTCTATACAGTGTTAACCTACTGTAGGTTTCTCTATACAGTGTTAACCTACTGTAGGTGTCCCAATACAGTGTTAACCTACTGTAGGTTTCTCTATACAGTGTTAACCTACTGTAGGTTTCTCTATACAGTGTTAACCTACTGTAGGTTTTCCTATACAGTGTTAACCTACAGTAGGTTTCTCTACACAGTGTTAACCTACTGTAGGTTTCCCTATACAGTGTTAACCTACTGAAACTGAAGGTATCCCTATAAAGTGTTAACCTACTGTAGGTGTCCCTATACAGTGTTAACCTACTGTAGGTTTCTATATACAGTGTTAACCTATTGTAGGTTTCTCTATACTGTGTTAACCTACTGTAGTTTTCTCTATACAGTGTTAACCTACTGTAGGTTTCTCTATACAGTGTTAACCTACTGTAGGTGTCCCAATACAGTGTTAACCTACTGTAGGTTTCTCTATACAGTGTTAACCTACTGTAGGTTTCTCTATACAGTGTTAACCTACTGTAGGTTTTCCTATACAGTGTTAACCTACAGTAGGTTTCTCTACACAGTGTTAACCTACTGTAGGTTTCCCTATACAGTGTTAACCTACTGAAACTGAAGGTATCCCTATACAGTGTTAACCTACTGTAGGTTTCCCTATACAGTGTTAACCTACTGTAGGTTTCTCTATACAGTGTTAACATACTGAAGGTTTCTCTATACAGTGTTAACCTACTGTAGGTTTCTCTATACAGTGTTAACCTACTGTAGGTTTCCCTATACAGTGTTAACCTGCTGTAGGTTCTCTATACAGTATTAACCTACTGTAGGTTTCCCTATACAGTGTTAACCTACTGTAGGTTTCTCTACACAGTGTTAACCTACTGTAGGTTTCTCTATACAGTGTTAACCTACTGTAGGTTCTCCATACAGTGTTAACCTACTGAAGGTTTCTCTATACAGTGTTAACCTACTGTAGGTTTATCTACACAGTGTTAACCTAATCTAGGTTTCTCTATACAGTGTTAACCTACTGTAGGTTTCCCTTTACAGTATTAACCTACTGTAGGTTTCTCTATACAGTGTTAACCTACTGAAGGTTTCTCTATACAGTGTTAACCTACAGTAGGTTTCTCTATACAGTGTAAACCTACTGTAGGTTTCTCTACACAGTGTTAACCTACTATAGGTTTCTCTATACAGTGTTAATCTACTGTAGGTTTCTCTATACAATGTTAACCTACTGTAGGTGCCCCTATACAGTGTTAACCTACTATAGGTTTCTCTATACAGTGTTTACCTACTGTAGGTTTCCCAATAAAGTGTTAACCTACTGTAGGTTTCTCTATACAGTGTTAACTTACTGTAAGTTTCTCTATACAATGTTAACCTACTCTAGGTGCCCCTACAAAGTGTTAACCTACAGTAGGTTTCTCTATACAGTGTTAACCTACTGTAGGTTTCTCTATACAGTGTTAACCAACTGTAGGTTCTCTATACAGTGTTAACCTACTGTAGGTGTCCCTATACAGTGTTAACCTACTGTAGGTTTCTCTATACAGTGTTAACCTACTATAGGTTTCTCTATACAGTGTTAACATACTGTAGGTTTCTCTACACAGTGTTAACCTACTGTAGGTTTCCCTATACAGTGTTAACCTACTGAAACTGAAGGTATCCCTATAAAGTGTTAACCTACAGTAGGTTTCTCTACACAGTGTTAACCTACTGTAGGTTTCCCTATACAGTGTTAACCTACTGAAACTGAAGGTATCCCTATACAGTGTTAACCTACTGTAGGTTTCCCTATACAGTGTTAACCTACTGTAGGTTTCTCTATACAGTGTTAACATACTGAAGGTTTCTCTATACAGTGTTAACCTACTGTAGGTTTCTCTATACAGTGTTAACCTACTGTAGGTTTCCCTATACAGTGTTAACCTGCTGTAGGTTCTCTATACAGTGTTAACCTACTGTAGGTTTCCCTATACAGTGTTAACCTACTGTAGGTTTCTCTACACAGTGTTAACCTACTGTAGGTTTCTCTATACAGTGTTAACCTACTGTAGGTTCTCCATACAGTGTTAACCTACTGAAGGTTTCTCTATACAGTGTTAACCTACTGTAGGTTTATCTACACAGTGTTAACCTAATCTAGGTTTCTCTATACAGTGTTAACCTACTGTAGGTTTCCCTTTACAGTATTAACCTACTGTAGGTTTCTCTATACAGTGTTAACCTACTGAAGGTTTCTCTATACAGTGTTAACCTACAGTAGGTTTCTCTATACAGTGTAAACCTACTGTAGGTTTCTCTACACAGTGTTAACCTACTATAGGTTTCTCTATACAGTGTTAATCTACTGTAGGTTTCTCTATACAATGTTAACCTACTGTAGGTGCCCCTATACAGTGTTAACCTACTATAGGTTTCTCTATACAGTGTTTACCTACTGTAGGTTTCCCAATAAAGTGTTAACCTACTGTAGGTTTCTCTATACAGTGTTAACTTACTGTAAGTTTCTCTATACAATGTTAACCTACTCTAGGTGCCCCTACAAAGTGTTAACCTACAGTAGGTTTCTCTATACAGTGTTAACCTACTGTAGGTTTCTCTATACAGTGTTAACCAACTGTAGGTTCTCTATACAGTGTTAACCTACTGTAGGTGTCCCTATACAGTGTTAACCTACTGTAGGTTTCTCTATACAGTGTTAACCTACTATAGGTTTCTCTATACAGTGTTAACATACTGTAGGTTTCTCTATACAATGTTAACCTACTGTAGGTGCCCCTATACAGTGTTAACCTACTATAGGTTTCTCTATACAGTGTTAACCTACTGTAGGTTTCTCTATACAGTGTTAACCTACTGTAGGTTTCCCTATACAGTGTTAACCTACTGTAGGTTTCTATATACAGTGTTAACCTACTTTAGGTGCCCCTATACAGTGTTAACCTACTATAGTTTTCTCTATACAGTGTTAACCTACTGTAGGTTTCTCTATACAGTGTTAACCTACTGTAGGTTTCCCTATACAGTGTTAACCTACTGTAGGTTTCTATATACAGTGTTAACCTACTGTAGGTTTCTCTATACAGTGTTAACCTACTGTAGGTTTCTCTATACAGTGTTAACCTACTGTAGGTTTCCCTATACAGTGTTAACCTACTGTAGGTTTCCCTATACAGTGTTAACCTACTATAGGTTTCTCTATACAGTGTTAACCTACTGTAGGTGCCTCTATACAATGTTAACCTACTGTAGGTGCCCCTATACAATGTTAACCTACTGTAGGTGCCCCTATACAGTGTTAACCTACTATAGGTTCCTCTATACAATGTTAACCTACTGTAGGTGCCCCTATACAATGTTAACCTACTGTAGGTGCCCCTATACAGTGTTAACCTACTATAGGTTCCTCTATACAGTGTTAACCTACTGTAGGTTTCTCTATACAATGTTAACCTACTGTAGGTGCCCCTATACAGTGTTAACCTACTATAGGTTTCTCTATACAGTGTTTACCTACTGTAGGTTTCCCAATAAAGTGTTAACCTACTGTAGGTTTCTCTATACAGTGTTAACTTACTGTAGGTTTCTCTATACACTGTTAACCTACTCTAGGTGCCCCTATACAGTGTTAACCTACAGTAGGTTTCTCTATACAGTGTTAACCTACTATAGGTTCCTCTATACAGTGTTAACCTACTGTAGGTGCCCCTATACAATGTTAACCTACTGTAGGTGCCCCTATACAATGTTAACCTACTGTAGGTGCCCCTATACAATGTTAACCTACTGTAGGTGCCCCTATACAGTGTTAACCTACTATAGGTTCCTCTATACAGTGTTAACCTACTGTAGGTTTCTCTATACAATGTTAACCTACTGTAGGTGCCCCTATACAGTGTTAACCTACTATAGGTTTCTCTATACAGTGTTTACCTACTGTAGGTTTCCCAATAAAGTGTTAACCTAATGTAGGTTTCTCTATACAGTGTTAACCTACTGTAGGTTTCTCTATACACTGTTAACCTACTCTAGGTGCCCCTATACAGTGTTAACCTACAGTAGGTTTCTCTATACAGTGTTAACCTACTGTAGGTTTCTCTATACAGTGTTAACCAAAGGTAGGTTCTCTATACAGTGTTAACCTACTGTAGGTGTCCCTATACAGTGTTAACCTACTATAGGTTTCTCTATACAGTGTTAACCTACTGTAGGTTTCTCTATACAGTGTTAACATACTGTAGGTTTCTCTATACAATGTTAACCTACTGTAGGTGCCCCTATACAATGTTAACCTACTGTAGGTGCCCCTATACAGTGTTAACCTACTATAGGTTCCTCTATACAGTGTTAACCTACTGTAGGTGCCCCTATACAATGTTAACCTACTGTAGGTGCCCCTATACAATGTTAACCTACTGTAGGTGCCCCTATACAGTGTTAACCTACTATAGGTTCCTCTATACAATGTTAACCTACTGTAGGTGCCCCTATACAGTGTTAACCTACTATAGGTTTCTCTATACAGTGTTAACCTACTGTAGGTTTCTCTATACAGTGTTAACCTACTGTAGGTTTCCCTATACAGTGTTAACCTACTGTAGGTTTCTATATACAGTGTTAACCTACTTTAGGTGCCCCTATACAGTGTTAACCTACTATAGTTTTCTCTATACAGTGTTAACCTACTGTAGGTTTCTCTATACAGTGTTAACCTACTGTAGGTTTCCCTATACAGTGTTAACCTATTGTAGGTTTCTATATACAGTGTTAACCTACTGTAGGTTTCTCTATACAGTGTTAACCTACTGTAGGTTTCTCTATACAGTGTTAACCTACTGTAGGTTTCCCTATACAGTGTTAACCTACTGTAGGTTTCCCTATACAGTGTTAACCTACTATAGGTTTCTCTATACAGTGTTAACCTACTGTAGGTTCTCTATACAGTGTTAACCTACTGTAGGTGTCCCTATACAGTGTTAACCTACTATAGGTTTCTCTATACAGTGTTAACCTACTGTAGGTTTCTCTATACAGTGTTAACATACTGTAGGTTTCTCTATACAATGTTAACCTACTGTAGGTGCCCCTATACAATGTTAACCTACTGTAGGTGCCCCTATACAGTGTTAACCTACTATAGGTTCCTCTATACAGTGTTAACCTACTGTAGGTGCCCCTATACAATGTTAACCTACTGTAGGTGCCCCTATACAATGTTAACCTACTGTAGGTGCCCCTATACAGTGTTAACCTACTATAGGTTCCTCTATACAATGTTAACCTACTGTAGGTGCCCCTATACAGTGTTAACCTACTATAGGTTTCTCTATACAGTGTTAACCTACTGTAGGTTTCTCTATACAGTGTTAACCTACTGTAGGTTTCCCTATACAGTGTTAACCTACTGTAGGTTTCTATATACAGTGTTAACCTACTTTAGGTGCCCCTATACAGTGTTAACCTACTATAGTTTTCTCTATACAGTGTTAACCTACTGTAGGTTTCTCTATACAGTGTTAACCTACTGTAGGTTTCCCTATACAGTGTTAACCTACTGTAGGTTTCTATATACAGTGTTAACCTACTGTAGGTTTCTCTATACAGTGTTAACCTACTGTAGGTTTCTCTATACAGTGTTAACCTACTGTAGGTTTCCCTATACAGTGTTAACCTACTGTAGGTTTCCCTATACAGTGTTAACCTACTATAGGTTTCTCTATACAGTGTTAACCTACTGTAGGTTCCCTATACAGTGTTAACCTACTGTAGGTTTCTCTATACAGTGTTAACCTACTGTAGGTTTCTCTATACAGTGTTAACCTACTGTAGGTTTCTCTATACAGTGTTAACCTACTGTAGGTTTCTCTATACAGTGTTAACCTACTGTAGGTGCCCCTATACAATGTTAACCTACTGTAGGTGCCCCTATACAATGTTAACCTACTGTAGGTGCCCCTATACAGTGTTAACCTACTATAGGTTCCTCTATACAGTGTTAACCTACTGTAGGTGCCTCTATACAATGTTAACCTACTGTAGGTGCCCCTATACAATGTTAACCTACTGTAGGTGCCCCTATACAGTGTTAACCTACTATAGGTTCCTCTATACAATGTTAACCTACTGTAGGTGCCCCTATACAATGTTAACCTACTGTAGGTGCCCCTATACAGTGTTAACCTACTATAGGTTCCTCTATACAGTGTTAACCTACTGTAGGTGCCCCTATACAATGTTAACCTACTGTAGGTGCCCCTATACAATGTTAACCTACTGTAGGTGCCCCTATACAATGTTAACCTACTGTAGGTGCCCCTATACAGTGTTAACCTACTATAGGTTCCTCTATACAGTGTTAACCTACTGTAGGTTTCTCTATACAATGTTAACCTACTGTAGGTGCCCCTATACAGTGTTAACCTACTATAGGTTTCTCTATACAGTGTTTACCTACTGTAGGTTTCCCAATAAAGTGTTAACCTACTGTAGGTTTCTCTATACAGTGTTAACTTACTGTAGGTTTCTCTATACACTGTTAACCTACTCTAGGTGCCCCTATACAGTGTTAACCTACAGTAGGTTTCTCTATACAGTGTTAACCTACTGTAGGTTTCTCTATACAGTGTTAACCAAAGGTAGGTTCTCTATACAGTGTTAACCTACTGTAGGTGTCCCTATACAGTGTTAACCTACTATAGGTTTCTCTATACAGTGTTAACCTACTGTAGGTTTCTCTATACAGTGTTAACATACTGTAGGTTTCTCTATACAATGTTAACCTACTGTAGGTGCCCCTATACAATGTTAACCTACTGTAGGTGCCCCTATACAGTGTTAACCTACTATAGGTTCCTCTATACAGTGTTAACCTACTGTAGGTGCCCCTATACAATGTTAACCTACTGTAGGTGCCCCTATACAATGTTAACCTACTGTAGGTGCCCCTATACAGTGTTAACCTACTATAGGTTCCTCTATACAATGTTAACCTACTGTAGGTGCCCCTATACAATGTTAACCTACTGTAGGTGCCCCTATACAGTGTTAACCTACTATAGGTTCCTCTATACAGTGTTAACCTACTGTAGGTGCCCCTATACAATGTTAACCTACTGTAGGTGCCCCTATACAGTGTTAACCTACTATAGGTTCCTCTATACAGTGTTAACCTACTGTAGGTTTCTCTATACAATGTTAACCTACTGTAGGTGCCCCTATACAGTGTTAACCTACTATAGGTTTCTCTATACAGTGTTTACCTACTGTAGGTTTCCCAATAAAGTGTTAACCTACTGTAGGTTTCTCTATACAGTGTTAACTTACTGTAGGTTTCTCTATACACTGTTAACCTACTGTATGTGTCCCTATAAAGTGTTAACCTACTGTAGGTTTCCCTATACAGTGTTAACCTACTGTAGGTTTCTCTATACAGTGTTAACCTACTGAAGGTTTCTCTATACAGTGTTAACCTACTGTAGGTTTCTCTATACAGTGTTAACCTACTGTAGGTTCTCTATACAGTGTAAATTTACTGTAGGTCTCCCTATACAGTGTTAACCTACTGTAGGTTTCTATATACAGTGTTAACCTGCTGTAGGTTTCCCTATACAGTGTTAACCATGATGGTTTCCCTACACAGTGTTAACCAACTGAAGGTTTCTCTATACAGTGTTAACCTACTGTAGGTTTCCCTATACAGTGTTAACCTACTGTAGGTTTCTCTATACAGTGTTAACCTACTGAAGGTTTCTCTATACAGTGTTAACCTACTGTAGGTTTCTCTATACAGTGTTAACCTACTGTAGGTTTTCCATACAGTGTTAACCTACTGTAGGTTTCCCTATATAGTGTTAACCTACTGAAGGTTTCTCGATACAGTGTTAACCTACTGTAGGTTTCTCTATACAGTGTTAACCTACAGTAGGTTTCTCGATACAGTGTTAACCTACTGTAGGTTTCTCTATACAGTGTTACCTACTGTAGGTTTCTCTATACAATGTTAACCTACTGTAGGTGCCCCTATACAGTGTTAACCTACTATAGGTTTCTCTATACAGTGTTAACCTACTGTAGGTTTCTCTATACAGTGTTAACCTACTGAAGGTTTCTCTATACAGTGTTAACCTACTGTAGGTTTCTCTATACAGTGTTAACCTACTGTAGGTTTTTCTATACAATGTTAACCTACTGTAGGTTTATCTATACAATATTAACCTACTGTAGGTGCCCCTATACAATGTTAACCTACTGTAGGTTTCTCCATACAGTGTTACCTACTGTAGGTTTCTCTATACAATGTTAACCTACTGTAGGTTTCCCTATACAGTGTTAACCTATTGTAGGTTTCTCTATACAGTGTTAACCTACTGTAGGTTTCTCTATACAGTGTTAACCTACTGTAGGTTTCTCTATACAGTGTTAACCTACTGTAGGTTCTCTATACAATGTTAACCTACTGTAGGTTTCTCTATACAATGTTAACCTACTATAGGTTTCTCTATACAGTGTTAACCTACTGTAGGTGCCCCTATACAATGTTAACCTACTATAGGTTTCTCTATACAGTGTTCACCTACTGTAGGTTTCTCGATAAAGTGTTAACCTACTGTACGTTTCTCTATACAGTGTTAACCTACTGTAGGTGCCCCCATACAATGTTAACCTACTGTAGGTGCCCCTATACAATGTTAACCTACTGTAGGTTTCTCTATACAGTGTTACATACTGTAGGTTTCTCTATACAGTGTTAACCTACTGTAGGTGCCCCTTTACAGTGTTAACCTACTATAGGTTTCTCTATACAGTGTTAACCTACTGTAGGTTTCTCTATACAGTGTTAACTTACTGTAAGTTTCTCTATTCAATGTTAACCTACTCTAGGTGCCCCTATACAGTGTTAACCTACAGTAGGTTTCTCTATACAGTGTTAACCTACTGTAGGTTTCTCTATACAGTGTTAACCAACTGTAGGTTCTCTATACAGTGTTAACCTACTGTAAGTGTCCCTATACAGTGTTAACCTACTATAGGTTTCTCTACACAGTGTTAACCTACTGTAGGTTTCTCTATACAGTGTTAACATACTGTAGGTTTCTCTATACAATGTTAACCTACTGTAGGTGCCCCTATACAGTGTTAACCTACTATAGGTTTCTCTATACAGTGTTAACCTACTGTAGGTTTCTCTATACAGTGTTAACCTACTGTAGGTTTCCCTATACAGTGTTAACCTATTGTAGGTTTCTATATACAGTGTTAACCTACTTTAGGTGCCCCTATACAGTGTTAACCTACTATAGTTTTCTCTATACAGTGTTAACCTACTGTAGGTTTCTATATACAGTGTTAACCTACTGTAGGTTTCTCTATACAGTGTTAACCTACTGTAGGTTTCTCTATACAGTGTTAACCTACTGTAGGTTTCCCTATACAGTGTTAACCTACTGTAGGTTTCTCTATACAGTGTTAACCTACTATAGGTTTCTCTATACAGTGTTAACCTACTGTAGGTTCCCTATACAGTGTTAAGTTACTGTAGGTTTCTCTATACAGTGTTAACCTACTGTAGGTTTCTCTATACAGTGTTAACCTACTGTAGGTTTCTCGATACAGTGTTAACCTACTGTAGGTTTCTCTATACAGTGTTAACCTACTGTAGGTGCCCCTATACAATGTTAACCTACTGTAGGTGCCCCTATACAATGTTAACCTACTGTAGGTGCCCCTATACAGTGTTAACCTACTATAGGTTCCTCTATACAGTGTTAACCTACTGTAGGTGCCCCTATACAATGTTAACCTACTGTAGGTGCCCCTATACAATGTTAACCTACTGTAGGTGCCCCTATACAGTGTTAACCTACTATAGGTTCCTCTATACAATGTTAACCTACTGTAGGTGCCCCTATACAATGTTAACCTACTGTAGGTGCCCCTATACAGTGTTAACCTACTATAGGTTCCTCTATACAGTGTTAACCTACTGTAGGTGCCCCTATACAATGTTAACCTACTGTAGGTGCCCCTATACAATGTTAACCTACTGTAGGTGCCCCTTTACAGTGTTAACCTACTATAGGTTCCTCTATACAGTGTTAACCTACTGTAGGTTTCTCTATACAATGTTAACCTACTGTAGGTGCCCCTATACAGTGTTAACCTACTATAGGTTTCTCTATACAGTGTTTACCTACTGTAGGTTTCCCAATAAAGTGTTAACCTACTGTAGGTTTCTCTATACAGTGTTAACTTACTGTAGGTTTCTCTATACACTGTTAACCTACTCTAGGTGCCCCTATACAGTGTTAACCTACAGTAGGTTTCTCTATACAGTGTTAACCTACTGTAGGTTTCTCTATACAGTGTTAACCAAAGGTAGGTTCTCTATACAGTGTTAACCTACTGTAGGTGTCCCTATACAGTGTTAACCTACTATAGGTTTCTCTATACAGTGTTAACCTACTGTAGGTTTCTCTATACAGTGTTAACATACTGTAGGTTTCTCTATACAATGTTAACCTACTGTAGGTGCCCCTATACAATGTTAACCTACTGTAGGTGCCCCTATACAGTGTTAACCTACTATAGGTTCCTCTATACAGTGTTAACCTACTGTAGGTGCCCCTATACAATGTTAACCTACTGTAGGTGCCCCTATACAATGTTAACCTACTGTAGGTGCCCCTATACAGTGTTAACCTACAGTACGCTTCAGGTGATATGGTAGTCAAACGCGCGCGGAGCGACAATCCCGCTCACCTGTCGCTCGTAGCCGCGGGATGACCGCAGGCGAAACTCCGGCCGTCCAGGTAAGACCGCTGGCCTTAGCCCCCCGCGACTATCCCGTGGTCATGGGTGATGGGGATTAACTTTGGTCAGAAATTAGGCCTACAGTGTACAGTAACTTGTACGATGTTCAATGCCGGAAATATGATCGACAAACGTATCGTGACAGAAAGCGCTACTCGAATTCGGCGTACGGAAAAGAAATAACGCTATCAAATATGTACTGTACTGTACTGTAGGCTAACTGTCTGTAATCCCCGGGAAACAAACATTTAGCAATGAACTGGACGACTGTAAACAAATGCATCTCACAAGAACATTCTCCATTCATCTTTACGATCAAATACCATTACGTTTCGTCAATGCCGTGGTTTCGTGATGGTTCTACCCCAAAATAGACAGTGTACCTGATACGCAGGTGTCGATCAGTTCCACTAGATTACACGATTCTACTTCGAATAATACAAGATTATTGCATCTTTATGATTATGCACATTAACATTATATGTTTTTCCGTGTACACCATGTCGAAAGTTCTCAAAACTTACCGATCAGCATTTATTTTTAACCCGTGACATCTAGCCTATCGGGGCTGACAATTTCTGGTCTGTTGCATTCTGAATGATTGGTTGGTTTGAAATGTCAATCACACCTGAACACAGTAGTCCTCGTGACATAATGGGCGGAGCTTACGCAATGCACCGCATCCTGTGACTGAACTAGATGATGGACCGTGTCGTCGAGGTGCCATTCACAATCAATTTATATAAATTGTGTTTAAAAATAACGACGGTCACATTGCGTAATGACAAAAAAATATATATTATCAGGAACGTTATATACGTCCCTAATATTATTGATTATAAGTGGCAGTCTGCAGTTGATTTACATCATTATTTTAGCTATAACGTTGACTTCGATTACATGGACTTATTTCCTGTTATTTCGTACGTATAAATCGGAAACGGAAAGTATTACCTAATCGTAACTGTTATAGGTAATTCCTGGATTTGGTGTAGTTTGTTGAAAAATATAATATTTTGGTAATATTCTAAGGCAATTTGTCCAGTTTGTGTTTAAAGCTTTTACAATAGGAAATACACTTATACTAGAATCATATAAACCAGGGACGTATAAATCCCTGTATAAACTAACAGCATCAAACCAACTACGTTTTGAAAGTTAACTGCAATGTAAGCTTTGTTTGATATACATGTATCCGTATTTCTTAAAATTTATATACCAAAAAAGTTACAGGCACGTACAGTATATCGTCCAACGAAAGGCCGTAAGGTCTCAATAACGGACGTACAACCATCGAAATCACTACGACACAGTATTAAAATCGAAATGAATCAAATCTTGGTTTTATTTTTCTTATGCATGTACTCCAGTTTATATTTTGTATATATTTATGATAACGTTAAATGTGGCTAAGAAGAGCCAGTGCCGGTCGCTTGATTAGTTCCACGAATCTGTCGACGAAATTTATAATACAAGCTGACAAAAGTTCAAAATGACTGTGAGAATTTGATCACGAGATTTTTTTACCAGACTTAATTGTAAATCAAATCTATATTTCATCAGTACAAAATAAAATGTTCCAATAATCATTATCTACACTAGGCATATCTGCATCTCTAAGTTGATCTTGCAATGTCAGCATTCCATACCACATTTTACTATAAACTTCATTTATCCCGTTTATAAAATTTATTACAAATGCAACAGGAATTCGAACACAACTTTTGAAAACTTCACTTGTGTTCAATACACAAGCTTCCGTATTCTATGTGTAATTAATATTTGATTTGATTTATTATTAAAGAAATGCATACAAGACCCATTGTTCCAAACATTTATTTTTTTTAACGTTTTCTCAAGAAGCCAAAAAGAACGGATACTGTTATCACAAAGTTGAGATTCGTTATTTGTTTCTAACTGTACAAGTATCGCTTTACTGCTGTAAATATTGTAAATTTGATGTCGACCACATGTGAGACGAGTCTCTGACTCAATGTGTTATCGAATTTTAAATAAAGTCTATTATATCGACACGGACTTGGATAGATAATTTCCCGTGCTGTCGACGATAATAATTGTACACTGAAAATACATAAATGAACACAGGTCATTCCCCCCTGAACTTTCATAATGAACTGTTCCAACCATTCAATCAGACCAGTTCAAGTGTGTCTTCATGAGCGAATGAGTTAAGGATCGACAATTTTACGACATCATATGGTAATTATTACAGTCCATTTTCGCCACACCTGTACGGGTATACACCCCAGGGCAAGTTTCACACCTGTTTCCTGGGGGTTGTTAAAACTGTGTTGTAGTTGATACTGTCCATTGTGTCAAACTGTTTTGATTGACAGGTGTTACGCTGACCCCCCCCCCCCCTCTTCCTGTTAAATGCAAACAGTTTTACGATCTTAAGCGACTGCCAGGTGAGAGAAACCACGGTCAACAGTTAATTGTACGGTGCCTGTATAAACAATTTACTATTGTGTGTATTGTCTGAAAACAATGTTTGACGATAGGTGAAGGGCAAAGGGAGTGAGGGGTACGGGCTCAGCCATTTCCCGTGTTTTTTTTTGGAATTTTGCTGTTAGAATAAAAAAAATATGGTATAATGGTACGTACACAAGAAAAAGTTTGGATTAAAATACACGTATCTTATGATTATTTTTTTCCCATTCATCAGAATATAATGTGTTTTTTTTTTATTGTGTATAGAGCATTTCGTATCTGCAAGATGAAATAATAAATGGAAACGATTAGCGAGATTTGATCTTTTGACAACAGGCACCTGAGAATTTTTTACAGCTAGTTTTGGACCTTTAGCCGGTGTATAGAGTATTTTATCGAAAATTTGACCTAAACCTCTCAAACATGTAAAATTTATAGGTCCAAAACTAGCTGTAACAAATTCTCAGGTCCCTGTGTTTGACTTCTTGGGTAGCTGTCACTCGTCAGTCACAGTTCGCTGCATCCATGGGTTTAGTAAGCTTGTGCAAAAGATCCGCTAACATTTTGATTTAAAACTAGCCAAAAATTAACCTCCGCTTACAATATGCATACTGTCAGAAGACCAAAGTGTTCCAGATTGTTCCATATATATATATATATTAGTTTTCTGTAAATGCAAAATAGATGAGTTTGTCCAATACATTAACACAATAAAAAGAATAGTAAAGCTAACCAAGCTTTCACAACTTGAGACACCTGTTAGCTGGGCTGCAGAGCTCCTTGCTGTAGGTCAAAGGTCCCCGCCGCGGCCGGTAAAAAAATCAAACGCTTTCTACCCTCTGGCAGAATATGGACTAGCTAATTAAGTCAGGTATGGACCAAGTATTCTGTATTTTAGGGTTGAAAGCATGACTCCAAATCCGTGAGTGCCGTGTTTGTTTTGTGCATTTGTCAAGATCGGAGGCGAAAGGGACACATAACTTTCACTTCGAGAGCGAATGATTGGAGAACATACGTTTTTTTCCCGTTAACTGTTTCTTAATATTTCCTTTCAAAAAAAATGTTTTTGAAATACCAAAACATTTTGGCACGGACGTAAGTAAATTAGCAATCTTATTCCGTACTTTTGGCTTCACCTTTATTGACCTCGCATTACGTAATGTAAATCATCGGCGGATTTTGCCATTGAAAATTTTCGATTATATGATAAAACAACATTTCCAAACAAGGGACTTCTTTTAACAACTGCATTATAGGCTCGTGTTACGCATATACAATACGTTAACTTAGCAATTTTAGCTTGCGTATTGATTGTTTTATTAACCATTTTCACCTGATGATCTGACGTGAACGTAAACAATACGACACGACACGTTTTACGTCTGTATTAAATTTCATAAAAAACACAAAGATGTGTTTAACATTCAGTTATCCTGGACTGTCGGTGTTCACCTCACAGTAGTAAGTAGCAGATAGACTTAATCCCCAACGCTGGACCGCGCGCTGGGAGCGGGACCCCGCGACTTTGCTCAGGTGATTACTCCGAGGGGTTTTAATCCCCTCCGCTCCGGCGGCGGCTTTCGCCCGCGGCGCGTTTGAGTACCAAATCACCTGAAGCGTACTGTACTATAGGTTCCTCTATACAATGTTAACCTACTGTAGGTGCCCCTATACAATGTTAACCTACTGTAGGTGCCCCTATACAGTGTTAACCTACTATAGGTTCCTCTATACAGTGTTAACCTACTGTAGGTGCCCCTATACAATGTTAACCTACTGTAGGTGCCCCTATACAATGTTAACCTACTGTAGGTGCCCCTATACAGTGTTAACCTACTATAGGTTCCTCTATACAGTGTTAACCTACTGTAGGTTGCTCTATACAATGTTAACCTACTGTAGGTGCCCCTATACAGTGTTAACCTACTATAGGTTTCTCTATACAGTGTTTACCTACTGTAGGTTTCCCAATAAAGTGTTAACCTACTGTAGGTTTCTCTATACAGTGTTAACTTACTGTAGGTTTCTCTATACACTGTTAACCTACTCTAGGTGCCCCTATACAGTGTTAACCTACAGTAGGTTTCTCTATACAGTGTTAACCTACTGTAGGTTTCTCTATACAGTGTTAACCAAAGGTAGGTTCTCTATACAGTGTTAACCTACTGTAGGTGTCCCTATACAGTGTTAACCTACTATAGGTTTCTCTATACAGTGTTAACCTACTGTAGGTTTCTCTATACAGTGTTAACATACTGTAGGTTTCTCTATACAATGTTAACCTACTGTAGGTGCCCCTATACAGTGTTAACCTACTATAGGTTTCTCTATACAGTGTTAACCTACTGTAGGTTTCTCTATACAGTGTTAACCTACTGTAGGTTTCCCTATACAGTGTTAACCTACTGTAGGTTCCTATATACAGTGTTAGCCTACTTAAGGTGCCCCTATATAGTGTTAACCTACTATAGTTTTCTCTATACAGTGTTAACCTACTGTAGGTTTCTCTATACAGTGTTAACCTACTGTAGGTTTCCCTATACAGTGTTAACCTACTGTAGGTTTCTATATACAGTGTTAACCTACTGTAGGTTTCTCTATACAGTGTATACCTACTGTAGGTTTCTCTATACAGTGTTAACCTACTGTAGGTTTCCCTATACAGTGTTAACCTACTGTAGGTTTCCCTATACAGTGTTAACCTACTATAGGTTTCTCTATACAGTGTTAACCTACTGTAGGTTCCCTATACAGTGTTAACCTACTGTAGGTTTCTCTATACAGTGTTAACCTACTGTAGGTTTCTCTATACAGTGTTAACCAACTGTAGGTTCTCTATACAGTGTTAACCTACTGTAGGTGTCCCTATACAGTGTTAACCTACTATAGGTTTCTCTATACTGTGTTAACCTACTGTAGGTTTCTCTATACAGTGTTAACATACTGTAGGTTTCTCTATACAATGTTAACCTACTGTAGGTGCCCCTATACAGTGTTAACCTACTATAGGTTTCTCTATACAGTGTTAACCTACTGTAGGTTTCTCTATACAGTGTTAACCTACTGTAGGTTTCCCTATACAGTGTTAACCTACTGTAGGTTCCTATATACAGTGTTAGCCTACTTAAGGTGCCCCTATACAGTGTTAACCTACTATAGGTTTCTCTATACAGTGTTAACCTACTGTAGGTTTCTCTATACAGTGTTAACCTACTGTAGGTTTCCCTATACAGTGTTAACCTACTGTAGGTTTCTATATACAGTGTTAACCTACTTTAGGTGCCCCTATACAGTGTTAACCTACTATAGTTTTCTCTATACAGTGTTAACCTACTGTAGGTTTCTCTATACAGTGTTAACCTACTGTAGGTTTCCCTATACAGTGTAACCTACTGTAGGTTTCTATATACAGTGTTAACCTACTGTAGGTTTTCCTATACAGTGTTAACCTACAGTAGGTTTCTCTACACAGTGTTAACCTACTGTAGGTTTCCCTATACAGTGTTAACCTACTGTAGGTTTCCCTATACAGTGTTAACCTACTATAGGTTTCTCTATACAGTGTTAACCTACTGTAGGTTCCCTATACAGTGTTAACCTACTGTAGGTTTCTCTATACAGTGTTAACCTACTGTAGGTTTCTATATACAGTGTTAACCTACTGTAGGTTTCTGACCCTTTTACGCAATATCTGAAAATTGCATCAGATACAAAGTCCTAACTCTAGTTAATATTGTCGATTTAAACTGTTATTCAGGAAAACACAACTTCATGCCATGATGATTAAACCTAACAAGTTTGAAAGATATCTGTTGAAAACTGTTTGAAAAGATCTCCGAACAAACAACAATTTACAACAGAAATGCATTTTGTACATATAAAGGCCTATATTTTACAATTGCAACTATGCAATTCTGTTATGTGAAAAGTTAAAATAACTCAACAAAACTCGTAACAGTTTACATCAGAAATGCAAATTCTACATAATGCCTATATTTAACTATGAAATGTCATTGCCCAAAAAGTTTAAATAACTCAACCAAACCAATGATAAAAAAAAAAAACTTTTCGAAGTACATGTATCATACCAAATTTTAGAAGAATTGAAGAAAACACAAAAAAGTTCTGACATTTTCTAAACAATGCACAAAATTCAGGAAAACACAACTTCAGGTTAACCCTAGCAAGTTTGTAAGAAATCAGTTGAAAACTGTAGGAGGAGATCTCTGGCCAAACAAAAGTTTACGAGGGATGGACAACGCCATACCATTATACGTCATTTTTGGGCGTATAAAAAGGTAATCTTTCTCTGCTGATGTATAGATAGACTGTCTGATAAGTTAATTAGATTATACAATTACAGTTGAATAATAAGTGCTGATGTATACAATTACAGTTGAATAATAAGTGCTGATGTATAGATAGACTGATAAGTTAATTAGATTATACAATTACAGTTGAATAATAAGTGCTGATGTATACAATTACAGTTGAATAATAAGTTCTTTCTTTTACCCTGGATCAGATCCTTCTTTAGGAGCATGTCTCTTGAGTTTCCTGTGGGGTAAGCTACAAGCAGACTTCATTGAGGGTCTGGAAAATAAACAATAAACAATCAACTATAACAAATACTAAACCACAAAAGTCAACTAGAAACTTGTTTTAGTGAACAAAAACATATGTCTCCAAAAATAGAAATACTGAAATCACAAAGTTTTGTGTTTTTTTTTATATCTCACAAATTCAGCTGTAGGCCGTCCTCATCGTAACTGTTTGAGTGACTCCGCTTACACTCATCCTAGCACAAACGTACACGGCCGACTCTATCGATGCCTAGACGTACAGACATTGTGTACTGAAAGTGTTGCAGATTAAGTCTTATTTAAGAATTAATTGAATAATTGATAAAGGATATTGCTGTGAAAACATCATTTTATTTCAATCACCTGTATTATGCCCTCGCAGGTGTCAACAGATTGTCATCGCCGGCCCGTCACCACGAGGTGTCAATCAGCATCATGCCTAAATAACGAGGCATTGTGTTGTTTTCCAAGTTTCCTACTGAAATGTGTTTGTTTAATTAACCTTAATTGGCGACTACCTGGTTGGTGCTATCACTCCATCTTGACATTTTCTCCAGATTTTTTTTCATTTTTTTCCCCCATGATTTTTTTTCGAATTTTTGAACCCCAAAAAGTACCTGTGCATTATAAGCAAGTGCGCACTGTATGAGAGAAATTATGGTACATGTTTAAAATTACATACAGGTTTATTTAGGAAAAAGGAGTTAGTTAGGAAAATGTAAAAATAAAAAGTGCATAGTAAAACAAGTTTTGTAATGATTTTTTGGTCTCATTTTTTGAAATACACATATGTAATCAGGCTAAACACAATAAAATGTGTATGTACAGGCCAAACGTGAGTAGAACTATAATTCCTTATATTTTACTATTTAATCTTTTCATTTATAATTTTGAATTTTCTTCAACAAATTTTCCTGGTTTTGTTCATTGGTGTGTGATGTCATTTTTCGCTGTATAACGCTACTAAAATGACACCAAAGAGGCGTCACAAAAATTGGATGTTGTAAATAAATTATGAATTCCATCTAAGTCCCTGGTCATGACTTTTTTGCCCCAGTAAGAAAATGTATGCAGTACGAAAATTTCAGTGACCCCTAAGATGGCGGCCAAAATTCCGTGAGCTGGATTTTCCCAAAAATTCACTAAATTTCTCAGTCATTTACTTAAGCTGATATATAAAATCTAAGGAGATCAAAGTAGAAATTATATGTAACCTGCATGTTTACGCCAAAGTCATTATTAGGCTCAACCAATAAACATTCAAGAACAATTTATTAAGGTATTAATTTCCTCGGTCGGCAGTTTTTGGAAGGAGTTACTGCCCTTAGACTGTTTCTGTGCAACGCCTTTCCAAGTGACATTATTTTTCAGAAGAATACAAGGTTGAAGAAGGATAAGGAGTTATGGCTAAGAGTATGTTATATCTATATCTGAAGCCCTTTGCAAATAGATTTTAGATTGTGGTGCAATGTAATACATTTTTGTTCCAGTTTGTTTTGTGTTTTGTTAACATGCCTAGATACATGTATGTATCGGAGAATGTTGTTTGGATGATAAATGGTATAAAATGAAACGATTAGAAATTTCCAAATAAATTTTTAAAGAAAGGTTTAATGGTAGTTTACACAATAAATTCATTTCTCCCATTAGCCATTGTCAGGTGCCGATAGATGGAAATGTAGACCAACTGATTCGACTCTGGGTCCCTTCTCCACATCCTACATATGTAGGCCTATATATATAGCTATCTATCCATTTAGTTGTAAGTCATTTAGTTTATAGGGCCTAATTATTTTTTCTGGTCGAACTGTAAGCGGTTAACTTTTCGTGAAATTTCATGTTTATAATACATTGCCATGTGATGTAGATGAAACTGATTTAAAGATAACACTACGAAGAGGGACATTCTCTGGTTAAAATCTCAATAGGTCTAATAATAGTAATATCGATGAACTGGAGAAGGGCGGGGTTTAGAATGCAAATAACCAATGTAGATCGGGGTTAAGCCAATCAGTGGACAGTAATTTGCGGCAACACCAGGTGGCATATTTGTAGAAAGGGCATTATTGCTTTTTTTAAAGCTCATTGATAAAAGTAAAATCAAAAGCTTACAGATGATTCAGAAATTGATTCTGCAAGGGAGGGACTCACCCCATGACCAATCCTAATATCATGATTGTGTTAGTCTCTTCATGCCAAGCAATGGTATACATTGTTTTAGTACATCACATAACTGAATGCTGCCTTCCCATTGGCAATACACATGGTATAAAGCGATCCTGCCCGCTCACCCGGGCACTATCAGATTTGGCGCGATGTTCAACGTGAATCTATTATGACGTCATTATTGAGTAACGTCACTATTACGTCATGCTACAATCGGGAACCATCAGCACTTTCCGTAAACGAGAAAATACCTTGGGAGTAGAAGGCGGAGTAATACAGACAAATTTTGTCCAAAAAGGCTTTCCAGTGTAAGGATCAACGAGTTCATGGCGGAGTTTGAAGCGTGTTTGGAAATTGCGAATTATTAAAATCCCAATTTCAACATGATTCAAGGAGAAACAGATTTGAACAAGATATGGATGCATCGCTTAGGTGGGGATGTTCTAGAAACACACGTTTTTACTAGCTGACACATCTCAGTTATTTACAAAACACACAAAAAACCTGACAACAAACATTGTACAATTGTAAACATTGTAGTAACTTTATTGCAAACATAGTGTTGTGACCCATATCGGGCGATTATAATGGTACACAAGAAAAAGTTTGGATTAAAATACACGTATCTTATGATTATTTTTTTTCCATTCATCAGAATATAATGTGTTTTTTTTTTATTGTGTATAGTGCGTTTCGTAGGTCTGCAAGATGAAATAATAAATGGAAACGATTAGCTAGATTTGATCTTTTGACAACAGGCACCTGAGAATTTGTTGCAGCTAGCGACCTTTAGTCGGTGTTTAGAGTATTTTAACGAAAATTTGATCTAAACCTCTCAAACATGTAAAATGTATAGGTCCAAAACTAGCTGTAACAAATTCTCAGGTCCCTGTGTTAGACTTCTTGTCTACTTTCTGGTCTGTTGCATTCTGAATGATTGGTTGGTTTGAAATGTCAATCACACCTGAACACAGTAGTCCTCGTGACATAATGGGCGGAGCTTACGCAATGCACCGCATCCTGTGACTGAACTAGATGATGGACCGTGTCATCGAGGTGCCATTCACAATCAATTTATATAAATTGTGTTTAAAAATAACGACGGTCACATTGCGTAATGACAAAAAATATATATTATCAGGGACGTTATATACGTCCCTAATATTATTGATTATAAGCGGCAGTCTGCAGTTGATTTACATCATTATTTTAGCTATAACGTTGACTTCGATTACATGGACTTATTTCCTGTTATTTCGTACGTATAAATCGGAAACGGAAAGTATTACCTAATCGTAACTGTTATAGGTAATTCCTGGATTTGGTGTAGTTTATTGAAAAATATAATATTTTGGTAATATTCTAAGGTAATTGGTCCAGTTTGTGTTTAAAGCTTTTACAATAGGAAATACACTTATACTAGAATCATATAAACCAGGGACGTATAAATCCCTGTATAAACTAACAGCATCAAACCAACTACGTTTTGAAAGTTAACTGCAATGTAAGCTTTGTTTGATATACATGTATCCGTATTTCTTAACAATTATATACCAAAAAAGTTACAGGCACGTACAGTATATCGTCCAACGAAAGGCAGTAAGGTCTCACTAACGGACGTACAACCATCGAAATCACTACGATACAGTATTAAAGTCGAAATGAATCAAATCTTGGTTTTATTTTTCTTATGCATGTACTCCAGTTTATATTTTGTATATATTTATGATAACGTTAAATGTGGCTAAGAAGAGCCAGTGCCGGTCGCTTGATTAGTTCCACGAATCTGTCAACGTAATTTATAATACAAGCTGACAAAAGTTCAAAATGACTGTGAGAATTTGATCACGAGATTTTTTTACCAGACTTAATTGTAAATCAAATCCATATTTCATCAGTACGAAATAAAATGTTCCAATAATCATTATCTACACCAGGCATATCTGCATCTCTAAGTTGATCTTGCAATGTCAGCATTCCATACCACATTTTACTATAAACTTCATTTATCCCGTTTATAAAATTTATTACAAATGCAACAGGAATTCGAACACAACTTTTGAAAACTTCACTTGTGTTCAATACACAAGCTTCCGTATTCTATGTGTAATTAATATTTGATTTAATTTATTATTAAAGAAATGCATACAAGACCCATTGTTCCAAACATTTATTTTTTTTACTTTTTCCCAAGAAGCCAAAAAGAACGGATACTGTTATCACAAAGTTGAGATTCGTTATTTGTTTCTAACTGTACAAGTATCGACACGGACTTGGATAGATAATTTCCTGTGCTGTCGACGATAATAATTGTACACTGAAGTACATAAATGAACACAGGTCATTCCCCCCTGAACTTTAATAATGAACTGTTCCAACCATTCAATCAGACCAGTTCAAGTGTGTCTTCATGAGCGAATGAGTTAAGGATCGACAATTTTATGACATCATATGGTAATTATTACAGTCCATTTTCGCCACACCTGTACGGGTATACACCCCAGGGCAAGTTTCACACCTGTTTCCTGGGGGTTGTTAAAACTGTGTTGTAGTTGATACTGTCCATTGTGTCAAACTGTTTTGATTGACAGGTGTTACGCTGACCCCCCCCCCCCCCCCCCCCCTTCCTGTTAAATGAAAACAGTTTTACGATCTTAAGCGACTGCCAGGTGAGAGAAACCACGGTCAACAGTTAATTGTACGGTGCCTGTATAAACAATTTACTATTGTGTGTATTGTCTGAAAACAATGTTTGACGATAGGTGAAGGGCAAAGGGAGTGAGGGGTACGGGCTCAGCCATTTCCCGTGGGTTTTTTTTGCTGTTAGAATAAAAAAAATGTTTTTTTTTATAATGGTACGTACACAAGAAAAAGTTTGGATTAAAATACACGTATCTTATGATTATTTTTTTTCCATTCATCAGAATATAATGTGTTTTTTTTATTTCGTATAGAGCATTTCGTATCTGCAAGATGAAATAATAAATGGAAACGATTAGCTAGATTTGATCTTTTGACAACAGGCAACAGTTAGTTTTGTACCTTTAGCCGGTGTATAGAGTATTTAATCGAAAATTTGACCTAAACCTCTCAAACATGTAAAATTTATAGGTCCAAAACTAGCTGTAACAAATTCTCAGGTCCCTGTGTTTGACTTCTTGGGTATACGTAGCTGTCACTCGTCAGTCACAGTTCGCTGCATCCATGGGTTTAGTAAGCTTGTGCAAAAGATCCGCTAACATTTTGATTTAAAAACTAGCCAAAAATTAACCTCCGCTTACAATATGCATACTGTCAGAAGACTAAAGTGTTCCAGATTGTTCCATATATATATTAGTTTTCTGTAAATGCAAAATAGATGAGTTTGTCCAATACATTAACACAGTAAAAAGAATAGTAAAGCTAACCAAGCTTTCACAACTTGAGACACCTGTTAGCTGGGCTGCAGAGCTCCTTGCTGTAGGTCAAAGGTCCCCGCCGCGGCCGGTAAAAAAATCAAACGCTTTCTACCCTCTGGTAGAATATGGACTAGCTAATTAAGTCAGGTATGGACCAAGTATTCTGTATTTTAGGGTTGAAAGCATGACTCCAAATCCGTGAGTGCCGTGTTTGTTTTGTGCATTTGTCAAGATCGGAGGCGAAAGGGACACATGACTTTCACTACGATAGCGAATGATTGGAGAACATACGTTTTTTTCCGTTAACTGTTTCTTAATATTTCCTTTCAAAAAAATGTTTTTGAAATACCAAAACATTTTGGCACGGACGTAAGTAAATTAGCAATCTTATTACGTACTTTTGGCTTCACCTTTATTGACCTCGCATTACGTAATGTAAATCATCGGCGGATTTTGCCATTGAAAATTTTCGATTATATGATGAAACAACATTTCCAAACAAGGGACTTCTTTTAACAACTGCATTATAGGCTCGTGTTATGCATATACAATACGTTAACTTAGCAATTTTAGCTTGCGTATTGATTGTTTTATTAACCATTTTCACCTGATGATCTGACGTGAACGTTAACAATACGACACGACACGTTTTACGTCTGTATTAAATTTCATAAAAAACACATAAAGATGTGTATAACATTCAGTTATCCTGGACTGTCGGTGTTCACCTCAGAGTAGTAAGTGGCAGATAGACTTAATCACCAACGCTGGACCGCGCGCTGGGAGCGGGACCCCGCGACTTTGCTCAGGTGATAACTCCGAGGGGTTTTAATCCCCTCCGCTCCGGCGGCGGCTTTCGCCCGCGGCGCGTTTGAGTACCAAATCACCTGAAGCGTACTATATATTGTGTTGGGGATGGGATCTCAACTGTTAAATAGTTATAACTCAATTAGTTAAGTCTGAAAGGGCGTGGCAGACCCTACAGCCTGGATATGAAAGTTGTACATTACTTAAATCGAGAGAAGAAATCGTTAATATGAATATTGCCAAATGGACCCCTTTCGGCCCCACCCCTCAGGCCCCTGGAGGGTCAGCCCCTTCATTTGTATAAATTTATATAAAACAAGTACTAATTGTAACGGCGGCCATTACTATAATGTCCCCCAAATTACCCCAACAGTCATTAATTATGCTAATGGAATAATAGTACTAGTAATAGTACTGTATAGATGTATATGTGTATGTGCAGAAGCCTCAATTTTTTATCATGACAACAGATGTTTTCTTGAATGGTACCATTGTGTTTGGCTTCCCTTAATACCCCTATGTACCACTTTTCGCAAAAATCCAACAATATTTAAATTTCGACCAATCAGAAACCTGCATTTTGTTATCATGGGAACAGACAGTTTTGAAAGTTAAACCATTGTGTTCGGCTTCCCTCAATACCCATATGTACCAATTTTCACTGAAATCAAACATTATCTTAATTTTGATCAATGAAAAGCCTCCATTTTGTAACCATGGCAAAAGACGGTTTTGAAATTGGTACCATTGTGTTAGGCTTCCCTCAATACCCATATTTACCAATTTTCGCTGAAATCGAACAATATCTAAATTCTGACCAATCAGAAGCCTCCATTTCGTTACCATGGCAACGCACAGTTTCTTGAGTTGTACCATTGTGTTCAGCTTCCTTAAAATTCCTATGTATCAATTTTTGCCGAAATCAAACAATATGTAAATTGTGACCAATCAGAAGCCTCCATTTCGTTACCATGGCAATGCATGGTTTTGTGAGTGGTACTATTGTGTTCAGCTTCCCTCAATACCCCTATGTACCAATTTTCACCGAAATTTGAACAATAACTAAATTTCGACCAATCGGAGGCCAGGAAATGATGGCGGCCATTTTGGAATTTTGTTACGAGACATGCGCGTTGCCCACTTTCTGCCCCCCACCAATGCTCATGTGAAGTTTCGTAAAAATCTGTCCAGTAGTTTAGGAGGAAAATGTTGGACCAGTTCACAACGGAAAGAAAGAAGAAAGCTGAAGAAGAAGAAGAAGAAGAAGAAGAATAAGAAACGGAGCAAACACAATATGTCCCCCCACTTCGTTTGGGGGACATAATTAAATCCCACCCACCTAAGAATGCTACCTCTAAAATATGAATGTTGTACATTGCTTAGATCCAGAGAAGAAGTCTTTAAGTTTAATATGAATACAGTCAAACCTGTCTATAAAGACCGCTCAAGGGGAGACAGAAAAACGGTCACTATAGACAGGTTGCCTTTATAGACAGGTCGAGATTTTTGGACCAACCACTTTAATTGAAAATTTCATAAATGACTTATCATTAAATAGGGCATTCAGTATAACATTTTCAGAAGTCAAACTTTTTGTTTTGAAATGTATTCTTATAATATTATTTTTAGGTTTAAATCTATATTTTTTTTAAAACATCTTAAAATGGTATGATGAATGCCCTATTAAATAATATTCATGTTCATTTTTTTACATTTGTGAATTCTTGGTTGAGTTTGTTGTTCTTTTTCTAAAAAAAACGTCAAGTCGGAATGATTATGATAGCACCAACCAGGTGAGTAGGCATTCAAGGTTAATAAAACAAACACCTTTGAGTATGAAACTTTGAAAACATAACACAATGCCTCGTTAATTAGGCTTGACATTGATTGACACCTCGCGCGAGTTACGATGCAGATCTGTTTACACCAGCGAAGGCACAGGTCTAATACTGATAATTGAAATAAACGATGTTTTCACAGCAATATCATTCATGAATTATTCAATTAAATCTTACATAAGACTTTAAATCTTCCACGTTTTCCATTAAATGAACAATTTGGTAGTCTCTGCGTCTAGACATCGATAGAGTCGGCAGTGTACTGGGTTGACGGTAATTCTGACGATTACGGCCTAACACACGGGTCGCGAACAGGCCTGCATAAACGAGAACAGGAATGATGCATCGCTGTTCAATCGTATCATATGACTTCACTGATACTGGAAAGCACTACGCGTTATTCAGGTTAGGAAATAACCTAGATCGTCGCTATCAGTAGCCAATCAAAATGCAGGATATTGTCGAAAACTGATGCAGCAGTGAATGGGCTCACCGGAAAGTTTTCACTTGTCATAAAATAGTATTATCTTCAGTCAATGTGTTTTACAACTCATATTTTCAACATTTATAGTATTTTCTACTAGTGAATCATGTACACAAATACCGGACATTTTGTACGGAGCTGTACATATGCGACGGGTTACCGAACGGCTGACAGCCAAATGTGAGATCAAAATGTGTTCACCCGATCGCGAAATCGGTCGTTATAGGAAGCGAACTAGCGACCGTCGGTCCAAAATTACCAGTCGTTAGCCACATTAGACTGGTGGTCTTTAAACAGATGATCGTTATATAATGAAATCTCACGGGGAATCTGAAAATCGGTCGTTATAGAAAGCGAACTAGCGACCGTCGGTCCAAAATTACCGGTCATTAGCCACATTAGACAGGTGGTCGTTATACAGATGGTCGTTATATAGTGAAATCTCACGGGGAATCTGAAAATCGGTCGTTATAGCGAACAGTCGTTATAGACAGGCGGTCGTTAGAGCAGGTTTGACTGTATTGCCAAATGGACCCCTTTTGGTCCTGCCTCTCAGGCCTCTGGGGGGTCATGATCAGCCCCTTCATTTGTATAAATTTGAATACCAGCCATACAGGCCTTTTTTCTACCAAATTTGATGAATTTCCGATCATTGGTTATAAAGAAGAAGTTGATTATTGAAGGACGGATAGATGGACGGACACAGTATGGCATAAGCTCTTCCCTTGGTCCTTTGAACCAGGTGAGCTAATGTCATACATTTTTTTATCTCTGACCTTTGGGTGAAGGTCACACCCTGCCTATTGACAGTGCACTGCACATCTTCTATGGGTGATGCTTGCATACTAAACGTTTTATCAATATATCTTTAACGGTATGATAAGCGGTTAATAAATGTTAATTTGACCCTAACCTATATCCTTGACTTTTTCCCCTGTGATTTGGTCTGTTGAAATCTTTGTTTATTTTGACAACTTTCTTTCAAAATGTCAAGCAATTAATGAATGTAAAATGTGACCTTGAACTTTAACCCGGTGACCTTGATGTATGGTCAGTTGACACCTTATTTGATTCTGACCTACTACGCTTCATGTCACAACAAAATGTTAAGCAGTTAATGAATATAAAATTTGACCTTGATCTTTAACTCCCTGACCTTGAGGTTTGGTCAGTGGACATATTTTTTTTATTCTGACCAATTTCACTTCATAATGACATAACAAAATATTAATCAGTTACAAGAGGCCCAATGGGCCTGCATCGCTCACCTGGTATCAATCTCTGACTTATATTATAGTGCAACCCTGAAGTCCTTTAAAATCTTTTACTGTAAGCTTAAGGTATTTAGAAGAACATGTAAAGATTTAAACATATTTTACCCTTGTGACCTTAAATATAAGTCAAGGTCATTTCTTTTCGCAAACTTTGTCGGGCTTCATTCAAGAAACCTTTCAGCCAAATATCATGCTTCTAGGGCTTTTGGTATTTAAGAAGAAGACATTGAAGGTTTTGACAGATTTTACCCTTGTGACCATGAATATTGGTCAAGGTCATTTCTTTTCACAAACTTTGTCGGGCTTCATTCAAGGAACATTTCAGAAAAATATCATGCTTCTAAGGCTTTTAGTATTTCAGAAGAAGTCGTTTGAAGGTTTTAACAGATTTGACCCTTGTGACCTTCAATATAGGTGGAGGTAATTTCTTTTCGCAATATTTGTTAAGCTTCATCCATGGAAGCTACCAGCTGAATATAATGCCTCTAGGCTGTTTGGTTTCAGAAGAAGTCTTTTGAAGATTTTAACCGATTTGACCCTTGTGACCTTTTCGCAAACTTTGTCGGGCTTCATCCATGTAACCTTTCAGCCAAATATCATGATTCTAACTAAGCCTTTTGGTATTTCAGAAGAAGTTGTTTGAAAGTTTTAACCGATTTGACCCTTGTGACCTTCAATACAGGTCAAGGTCATTTCTTTTCGCAAACTTTGTCGTGCTTCATCAAAGGACACTACCAGCCAAATATCATACTTCTAGGGCTTTTTGTACTTCAGAAAAAGTCGTTTGAAAGTTTTAACAGATTTGACTCCTGTGACCTTGAATATAGGTCAAGGTCATTTCTTTTCGCAAACTTTGTCAGGCTTCATCCTAGGAACCTTTCAGCCAAATATCATGCTTCCAGGGCTTTTGGTATTTCAGAAGAAGTTGTTTGAAGAATTTAACAGATTTGACCCCTCTGACCTTGAATATAAGTCAAGGTCATTTCTTTTCGCAAACTTTGTCGGGCTTCATCCAAGAAACATTTCAGCCAAATATCATGCTTCTAGGGCTTTTGGTATTTCAGAAGAAGTCGTTTGAAGGTTTTAACAGATTTGACCCCTGTGACCTTGAAAATAAGTCAAGGTCATTTCTTTTCGCAAACTTTGTCGGGCTTCATCCAAGGAACATTTCAGCTAAATATTATGCTCCTAGGGCTTTTGGTATTTCAGAAGAAGTCGTTTGAAGGTTTTAACAGATTTGACCCCTCTGACCTTGAATATAAGTCAAGGTCATTTCTTTCCGCAAACTTTGTCAGGCTTTATCCAAGGAACCTTTCAGCCAAATATTATGCTTCTAGGGCTTTTGGTCCTTCAGAAGAAATTGTTTAAAGGTTTTAACAGAATTGACCCTTGTGACCTTAAATACAGGTCAAGGTCATTTCTTTTCGCAAACTTTGTCGGGCTTCATCCAAGAAACCTTTAAGCCAAATATTATGCTTTTAGGGCTTTCAGTATTTCAGAAGAAGTTGTTTGAAGGTTTCAACAGATTTGGCCCTTGTGACCTTGAATATACGTCAAGGTCATTTCTTTTCGCGAACTTTGTCCAGCTTCATCCAAGGAACGTTTCAGCCAAATATCATGCTTCTAGGGCTTTTGGTATTTCAGAAGAAATCATTTGGATGTTTTAACAAATTTGACCCTGGTAACCGTGAATATAGGTCAACATCATTTCTTTTAGCAAATTTTGTTAGGCATCATCCAAGGAACCTTTAAGCCAAATATCATGCTTCTATGGCTTTTGGTATTTTTGGTAAGTCGTTTGAAGGTTTTAACAGATTTAACCCTTGTGACCTTGAATATCGGGTCAGGTGAGCTTAAAACGTAAGTTGACTTAATAGCCCCTTTAATATAGTTATTTACCTTTTTAATAGTGTATATACAAGTCCAATATATCTAAAATACATAGATGTATTCTGATGCTTGATAAGAGTATTCGAACATAACTAACCCGGGGGGCTGAGATTAGGGTGACTAATGCATGTTTTAGGAGGCTTGTTGAACTTTACCTGAATTTTGGTTAAATCTTGGTGCAAACAAAACAAGAGGCCCAATGGGCCTGCATCGCTCACCTTGTATCAATCTCTGACTTATATTATAGTGTAACCCTAAAGTCCCATAACATCTTTTAATGTAAGACATTTAGAAGAACATCTTAAGATTTAAACATATTTTACCCCTGTGACCTTATAAGACGACATCATTTTCATTTTCAAATTTTGTTTGGCTTCATGCCAGGAGGCTACAAGCTAAATATCATGTCTCTAGACATTTTGGTTTATCAGAAGAAGTCGCTCGAAGCTTTTAACCACTGATTTGACCTGTGACCTTTAATATGGGTCAAGCTCATTTTCCTTCCCAAAGTTTGTCAAGATTCATACAAGGAACCTTTCAGCCAAATATCATGCTTCTAGGGCTTTTGGTATTTCAGAAGAAGTCGTTTAAAGGTTTTAACAGATTTGACCCCTGTGACCTTGAATATAAGTCAAGGTCATTTCTTTTCGCAAACTTTGTCGGGCTTCATCCAAGGAACCTTTCCGCCAAATATCATGCTTCCAGGGCTTTTGGTATTTCAGCAGAAGTCGTTTGAAGGTTTTAACAGATTTGACCCCTGTGACCTTTAATATAAGTCAAGGTCATTTCGTTTCGCAAACTTTGTCGGTCTTCATCCAAGAAACATTTCAGCCAAATATCATGCTTCTAGGACTTTTGGTTTTTCAGAAGAAGTCGTTTAAATGTTTTAACAGATTTGACCCCAGTGACCTTTAATATAGGTCAAGGTCATTTCTTTTCACAAACTTTGGCGGGCTTCGTCCAAGGAACATTTCAGCCAAATATCATGCTTCTAGGGCTTTTGGTTTTTCAGAAGAAGTCGTTTAAAGGTTTTAAACAGATTTGACCCCTGTGACCTTTAATATAGGTCAAGGTCATTTCTTTTCGCAAACTTTGTAGGGCTTCATCCTAGGAACCTTTCAGCCAAATATCATGCTTCTAGGGCTTTTGGTATTTCAGAAGTCCTTTAAATGTTTTAACAGATTTGACTCCTGTGACCTTTAATATAGGTCAAGGTCATTTCTTTTTGCAAACTTAGTCGGGCTTCATCCTAGGAACCTTTCAGCAAAATATCATGCTTTCAGGGCTTTTGGTATTTCAGAAGAAGTCGTTTGAAGAATTTAACAGATTTGACCCCTCTGACCTTGAAAATAAGTCAAGGTCATTTCTTTTCACAAACTTTGTCAGGCTTCATCCAAGGAACTTTTCAGCCAAATATCATTCTTCTAGGGCTTTTGGTATTTCAGAAGAAGTCGTTTGAAGGTTTTAACAGATTTGACCCCTGTGACCTTAAAAATAAGTCAAGGTCATTTCTTTTCGCAAACTTTGTCCGGCTTCATCCAAGAACCATTTCAGCTAAATATTATGCTTCTAGGGCTTTTGGTATTTCAGAAGAAGTTGTTTGAAGGTTTTAACAGATTTGACCCCTGTGACCTTGAATATAAGTCAAGGTCATTTGTTTTCACAAGCTATGTCGGGCTTCATCCAAGGAACCTTTCAGCCAAATACCATGTTTCTAGGGCTTTTGGTATTTCAGAAGAAGTTGTTTAAAGGTTAAAATAAATTTAACCTGACTGTGACCTTGAATATTGGTCAAGGTCGTTTCTTTTCGCAAACTTTATTTGGCTTCATCCAAGGAAGCTATTGGTCAAATATGAAGTCTCTATGCCTGACAGTATTTTAGAAGAAGTTGTTTGAAGGTTTCGACATTTTTGACCCCTGTGACCTTGAAATTAGGTCAAAGTGATTTTTTTTCGCAAACTTTGTTCAGCTCCTTCCAAGAAATCTACCAGCCAAATTTCATGTCACTGGGCCTTTCCGTATTTTAGAAGAAGTCGTTTAAAGGAAAAAGTTGACGGACAACGGACGGACGGACGGACGGGCGACGGACGGACGGACGACGGACGCTGCACCATCACATAAGCTCACTTTGCCCTTCGGGCCAGGTGAGCTAAAAACTATCCTATTATCACAAAGGTTACAACTTACTCTGTGGTGATTTTTGGTCTTGGTGATGATTCTCGCACTGACATCAAGGAGCTGCCAATGTCCCTCGTTGTTCTTGTGTGGTTATCAACACATTGTCCCGATGGAGCCACACTTTGAGTTAGAGAAACAATCCCAGGCCTGGCCACTTGTTCACCAGTGAATGTTGTTATTGACATTCTCATGCCATCCCCCCAAGGCATCTGTGGAGGTACAGCATGCTGCCAGGCAGCCCCTAGCCCTGGGGCCTGACAATTTGTTAATGCCCGGGATTGAAACGACTGAGTGGGAATACCTGGGATAGGACTAGATTGAGTTGGAACATTGAAAGTAAAACCTCCAGGGTAAACCCCCACCCCTAGTGTCTGTGTGGGGAGAGCCTGGGGATGAGGCACTGCCCCAACAGAAGGGCCCGGAGGGTGAGGTAACACTCCAGTCGCTTGGATCTGTGGGCGAGACATTTCTTGACTTGAGTTTCCAGTGAGAATGTTTGAAGGGTTACCAAGACAGTCGTCAATTTGTTGTTGAGCCTGGGTGTTGAGTAATGACTGATTGTAAGAATACAGACTGATTCCTGACTCCAAAGGAATCTGTAGCCCTTGGGTAGGGGTAGGATTCAGCCTGGTCTGCTGGTTATAGCACTGGAATGGCGAGTAGGTCTCTGATACAGGGTGCTGTGCCCCAGCGGCTTGATTCACATTTCCGAGGTAGTTATTGTTGGAGAATATGCCAAAATCTGGATTGGATACCATGGTTACTCCAGGTGGATCCATATACACCATGCCTGAAAACAAATATGTAAAATTTACAACAGATTGCTAACCCTTCTAAATCTGAATACAATTAATTCAAAATTAATTTCAGTATTAACAGTTATCATTTGGGGAGGGGTATATCATTGTTACAAGTTGCCAACTCAATTTTTGGCTGAGGTCATAGACTCTCACATGCACCACAGTAAAAAAATACTGGTGGTCAGTCGATGCAGTGGATAGTGACGGCAGCCGGGTTTGATTCTCCGATCAGGTGTGACCAGGAATGGAGGTCACCTACCGACCTTGTAGGTTTTCTCAGAGTACTTCAGTTTCCTTACTCATTACGACACCTAGCATCCTAACATCTGTCCCAACAAGGGTGATTAAGAAAACTTGTTTCGTAATTGTTGTAAAATCAATAAAGTTTGCAGTTTATAGATCTAGAGAACTACAGTAGTAAGTTGAGCAGAATATACAGAATGACAATGGTGGGTTTAAAATCTAAACATGAAAAGACACCATAAATGGTTGACAAATTGCTCAAACCAGACAGAGCATTTAGTAGGGTCAGTAACAAGAGGTCCAGAGGGCCTGTATCGCTCACTTGAATACATTGGTATCTAGGTAATTGTGGTAAAATATTATCCAGAAAGATCCGGGGATCCCACAGACAGTGATAGACTACAAGACCAATCCTTGAAGCATATTTGTATAAACTTAATGTTTGGTAAATGGGTGAGTATCTCAACTGTCTGAAGTTTAACTAAGAAATTAGGTCCCTTGGGGTGTGGCCAGACCCTGACATCATTGCTAATACAATTGTAGTATGATTGATTAATGCCCAGCAACTGTATATATATATATATATATATATAGTTTTTGGGTGGGGATCTCAACCATTTCGAAGTTGTGACACAGGGTTTAAGTCTGCAAGGGCATGGCAGACCTTGGGTCAAATCTAACATCATGATTTTGATCGTCTCTTCATGCCCAGGAATTGTATATATAGTTTTGGAAGGGGGTCTCAACCGTTTAACAGTTACGTCTCAGGTGTTGATTCTGCAAGGGCGGGGCACACCCCTCGAACAATCATAATATCATGATTGTGTTTGTCTCTTTATGCTCAGCATTAATGGTATATATTGTTAATCAAAGTTGAAAGCTATTTTTGGCCAAACCACACAGCCCTAAGGAAATGAATATTTCCAACCAATATTATGATTGAAATCCTGGTGAATAGTTCCAAAGAAAAAGTTGTAATTAACACCAGTATGATAAAATTCATCTCTTTTTGGCCTACCCCTCAGCCAAACCATGAGCACATTTTTGAATCCATATTACCTAGGGATGCTACCAGTGATACATATTTATATACATGTATATATATATATACCCTTTATGGCCCCACCCCTCAGCCCCAGAGGGGTCAGTCCCACCATTAGCACAATTTTGAATCCGTCAAGTGTTACATCAGTAAGCTGTATTTTGAGTGTCAAATTGGCTAATCAATTCTAATTAACAAAATGAAACCTATATATTAGCTATATAACAAATGGACCATGGAAACATGTCAACAAGTGGATGTCAGAGAAATCTGTCTGCATGATCACCCTCGGTATTCAGACCACCCTGCTATTAATACCACTTTGGTGTGGTCCCTAAGGTTGTCTTAAAAGGGAGGTTTCACTGTAGTTTAAAAAATTGTTGACGGACAACGGAATGCCATGGTATGGCATAAGCTTACCTCAGTGAGCTAAACATTTATTCATTTGTAACAGGAGAGGAACAAGAGTCCCAATGCATCTGCATCACTCACCTGGTATCAATCTCTTTCTTGTTACCCTAAAGTCGCCTAAAATCTATTACTATAACTATTACTACATTCAGAAGAACTTGTTAAGATTTGAACATATTTTACCACTATGACCTTGAAATTAAGACAAGGTCATTATCATTTATAAATTATGTTCTGCTTCTTCCAAGGAAACTACCAGCCAAAAATAGTACTCATTTGATCCAACATTTACTCAATAGTCATTGACGAGCAGAAAAGTGCATGGGTACAAATGGCTAAGAAACTGCTGAAGAAGTACCCAAAATATCAGAAAAGGGCATTTGATAGTTTCATAATGGGTGATGAAACATAAGTGCATTTGCTAAACGAACACTGACAGCAAAGAAGGTGTTATATGCAATATTATTTAGAAATAGTGGACCGATCATGCAAATTGCTGTTCCAAAAGGTAGGGGCGTGTCTTGAAGCTTCTATAAGGATGTAGTTCTGGAAAATACAAATGAGAAAAATTCACCCTAAAACAGGTCTCTAGCATGTCCAATTGTTACATGACAATGCCCCAGCCCGCAAATCAGCAACTGTAGTCCAGTTTTTTAAGACAGTAAAGGTCAATGTATTACCACACCCTCCATACAGCCCATTCTGAATTCTGACTCTCGCACCCGCCTGTCGTCAAAATATTTAGCGGGTCAGAGAGCCAGAACCCTTCGGACTAGTATACTATATATAGGCCTCAGACCACAATAAAACTTCCGGGTTGTTGTACACGAACGTAGTGCATAAGGACATTTCTGGTGGGTTACTAAATGATTTTTCCTGACTGATCTATGACTGATATCAGGGACGTATATGTCAGAGGGATAGGTCACTGTCTCTATCCGCTTGTAAATATCTAGCGAGATGAATTCACAGTTACCTCCCCTGATTTTTAGCGCCCTCTAGCGTTTACTGCATGGCTTCGACGCCGCTTCGATGATCAAAGAAATTGCCGTGAAAAAAGACCACTTGAAGTAAGTATTGCACCATCATTACGGTTCACTGTTGATACAAGTTGTTTAAACAACATCTTAATAATAATTGTGTCAGTATGGATGGCGTTGACACCAGTGATTTTGGTCATATTTTCGTTTCTCTCGCAGTCATGGAGATGGAGATCCAAAATATGGCCACCCAGTCATGAATGTAAATAACACGCATCTGGGAAATACCTACTCTTGTTGTGTGCACATTATTGTCTCAATAACTAATCGGCCAATCGATTTAACTTATGAACCAATTTAAAGCTGAATGTTTTTCACATGTATTAACATGTTTTTGTGACAAATTTGTATGATATAAACTAGTTAAATAGTTCATAGATAATTGTCAATTTTACAACAAGGCCACCCAGTCCTGAATGTAAAACTGGGAAATACCTGCTCCGGTGGTGCACCAATTGTCTCAATAACTACTCGGCCAATCAATTTAATTTTTGAACCAATTTAAAGCTGAGTGTTTTTCCGTGTTTTACCTTGTTTTTGTATAAAATTTGTAATGATATAAATCAGTTAAATATTTTATAGATAGTTGTCAATTTTACAACATGGCCGCCCAGTCGTGAATGGAAATATCACAGGCCTTTGAAATACCTGCTTCGTTTGAAACCGATTTTCTCAATAACAATTTGACCAATCGATTTAATTTTTGAACCATTTTAAAAGTTGAGTGTTTTTCACATATATTACTACATGTTTGTGACAAATTTGTATGATATAAACTAGTTAAATAGTTCATAGATGATTGTCAATTTTACAACATGGCCGCCCAGTCATGAATGTAAATAACACAGGTCTTTGAAATACCTGCTCCAGTTGATAACATATCATCTCAATAATTATAACTATTTGACCAATCGATTTAATTTTTGAACCATTTTAAAGTTGAGTGTTTTTCACATGTTTTTGTGACAAATGTGTATGGTAGAAACTAGTAAAATACTTCACAGATGATTGTCAATTTTACACCATGGCCGCCCAGCCTCTGTAATGACATGGGCTACATATGTAGAGTATATAGGCCTATACAGTCCCTGTAACTTACATGTATTTGGGGCAGTACAGCTCCTGTAAAACATGTACTGGTAAATTGTGCATCTGTGTAATGTATGTACAGTCCCTGCTATATGCATGCAAAAGGACACTTGCTAAATACTGGGGCACATGCTGTCTTGTAGTCTCATTATAGAATAGAAGTATGACATAAAAAAAGAATGCACATGTCATGTATAGTGGAGCACCTGTTAAATATTTGTACTATTGGGTATCATTGTCATCAACAATTATGATTTTAAGATTATATGTATCAATATGAGTTATCTATTGTAATGAGAGTCTAAACATTGATATGATGAAATGATTAGTAGACATAAAACTTAATCTTGATCTATTGATGTATTTTCAGGTATGTGACCCAGGCAGATTCAGGAACCTTCCAATCATTTAAATCTCTAGCATCTGTATGTTGTCGCTGCTTGTGACATGTTTCAGTGAAGTGCAAGAATTATGACTATCCCATTTCGAATGTATTTGAGAAAATTAAAATTATAGATATATAGATTCTGTTTGTGTTATTTTTTTATAAAATTAACCTGATCATATCATGCAGCATTTGGTACAAATTCCTGAACATGAATGTACAGTGTACCATCAACAAGGAAACGGATATTAATTAAAATAACTTTACACAGGTTAATGTAATAATTTGGACAGTATATAAAACGGTATCGCATCAGATACGAAGTTCCAAAGGGCCATAACTCTTGCAAATATTGTCTAATTACACTGTCATTCAGGACAACACAACTTCATATCATGATGATTAAGCCTACCAAGTTTTAAAGATATCGACTGAAAACTGTAGGATAAGATCTCCAGATAAAACATTAGTTTACGACAGAAATGTATATTCTACATAATGCCTATATTTTGCAGTTGTAAATGTGCAATGCTGTTACACAAAAAGTGTTAAAAAAATTAACTCAACAAAACCAGTAATATTTGTTAAATATTATAGTTTTTGGAAGTATCATACCCAATTTAAGAGGAATTGAAGAAAACACAAAAAAGTTCTGACACTTTCTACATAATGCCCGAAATTGCATTAAATATTAAGTTTCAAAGGGCCATAACTCTTGTAAATATAGTTGAATCAAACTGTTATTAAGGAAAACACAACTTTATGTCATGATGATTAGGCCTAGCAAGTTTGAAAGATATCGGTTGAAAACTGTAGAAGATCTCCGGACAAAACAACAGTTTACAACAGAAATGCATTTTCTACATAATGCCTATATTTTGCTGTTGCAAATATGCAATGCTGTTACGCGAAAAGTTTAAATAACTCAACAAAACCTGAAATATATGTTAAATATTATAGCTTTTGGAAGTATCATACAAAATTTTAGAGGAATTGTAGAAAACACAAAAAAGTTCTGACACTTTCTACATAATGCCCAAAATTGCATCAAACATGAAGTTTCAAAGGGCCATAACTCTTGTAAATATTGTCGAACCAAACTGTCTTTCAGGAAAAAACAACTTCATGTCATGATGATTAAGCCTAGTAAGTTTGAAAGATATTGGTTGAAAACTGTAGAAGATATCCGGACAAAACAACAGTTTACGACAGAAATGCATTATCTACATAGTGCCTTAAATTTATCTAAATATCCAATGCTGTAAAACACAAAAATGTTCTGACGTTTTCTACATAATGCCCGAAATTGCATCCAAAAGGGCAATTACTCTAGTGAATATTGTCGAATTAAACTGTAGGTTTCTCTATACAGTGTTAACCTACTGTAGGTTTCTGACACTTTTTACGCAATATCTGAAAATTGCATCAGATACAAAGCCTTAACTCTAGTTAATATTGTCGATTTAAACTGTTATTCAGGAAAACACAACTTCATGTCATGGTGGTGAAAAGTTTATGACGGCCGGACGTACGGACGAACGGACAACGCCATACCATAATACGTCCCGTCATTTTTGACGGGCGTATAAAAACCATATAGCACACATAGATTGACAGCATGTCTGTTGAACAACATTAACCACCCTGTTTTAATCTTTGCTCAGAAAAAAATAAACCCAAAAAGATTTTTTTTTCAAAAATTCATTTTTTATAACTTAGATATTTACAATTAACGGGAGGCTATCTTGGATTTTGAGTGAATTGTTTATGATCGATAATTCAAGAGAAGTACTAGTTACTAGGTGGATCTTTCTCAAAATCTAAATCTACTACAAAGACATGAATTCCGAATCATTTGCCGTGGTAGACAAGTCGAGAATCGGATGTTTAAAAAGGATTCAAAACCATGGCTTGGTAGCTACATTTACCAGACCGTAATATACCTAGACCCAGTGGCAACAATAATCATTCAACCTCATAAATGAAGACCTTCTAATTCACAACCTAATCATATATACCCAGTATGAAATGATAAACGCAATCAACACACGAGTGTTGACATGACAGCGGAAGTATAATCCGTTGAGATACTGCGCAAGCGCACACTGGGGAAAAACCACTGTCGCTAACTTCACGGTTCGGTGCACAAGTACAAAAGCTCTCGCTAGACCATCGCCCAAACGGGTCAGTGACCTATCCTTCTCACATATACGTCCCTGCTGATTCTTTACATAGAATTGTTTACCAATATCCATTCTAGTGAATTTTATTTGACACAGTTTTCAAGTTTGTTTTGGCAGCAGGACACATAGAGCGATGGGGCTTGCACATTAATATTTTGTGATGTTTGGTATTTTTCCCTATATAAGAAGGGTACTGGTGGCCGACCAATTCTCGCCAAGTACCAGTTCTCGCCAATTGCACTGTAATTTGTATATTTCTTAGTTAATTATCATTTTTTTTCTGAATGTTTTTAGATGAAGGTTTGTCTTTCTTAAACAAATTCGTGTATAGCAAAATAGTGCGATTTTGCCGACGAAGCGAGTGCAGTGGCGAGAACTGGCCGCCAGCCAGTAGTGACATTCAAATTAGATTATCTAAAGGCAATTAAGTCATGAGGTACTTTCCAGCTCACTGTAGGTTCAGTTTGAATAGATCTACATTGTCAAATAGAAACCAGGCCCCGTGCAAAGTTTTAAAATATTTTAATTTTTGATTTCCCTTAGTAGCAACATATAGCAGAATTAAATGTGGTCTGAGGCCTGCATGCCTTAATCAACAAAATAGAAAATGGACCTTACTGGTGTGAGAAAAACAAATGGTCGATACGTGTCTCTCCGTACATGTAGAGCCTTTCAAGACCATGGACAATTATAGAGCAAGCCATTGTTCCTTACCTCAAAACACAACGTGAAGTTTACATAATATCTAAAATGTTGCTGGTTTCATTAAGGCATTTCACTAAAGCAGCACGTGGATCAGTGTGCCCACTTTCGAGAACTCTTTTTCCAAAACAAAGTCTGCGCGACCCGTTTACGGCTTTCTACGTCCTTTGTGGTTGTCGTAAAATAGTTACCCGAGGTCGACCCAAAGCGGTCTCCCTTAAAAGCGTCCACAAGCGTCTAAAAGCGTCTACAAAAGGTTCGAAGCGTCCACAGAACATTTTTTTTGATACTGAATTATGTTAGCGACACGACACCAGAAGTTATGTTGTTGATAAGATCATAATACACCTCTACACCAAATTTTAACTTGATATTCGAAAATTTGACTGAGTTGTGACGATTTTAGTTTTTACGATCGGCGGCGTGGCATAACGTTACGTGTTTGAATAAACTCAACAGGTGATTTTTAAAAGCGTCTTCATACTATAATCTCTAAAATTATTTGAGCGACATCAGATGATATTTCATTCACATGACTATGATACATTTATTCAGTAATTTTATGTCGGTATTTGAAACAATGACTGAGCAGAGACGTATACCCTTGAACATCCGGTTTTCGACGGGGTAATCAATTATCGCAGATAGCACACGAAACAATTGTTAATAAAATATCCCAATATCATTTATGCAAAAGTCTATCTTTTACCTTATTTGTACAATTGTTTCTGTGTCAATTCGTTATTGCCTCATTATAATATCGACACTTTCCTACTGCTACTTGCATGGCGACCGCCATGACACTATATTGAGTTTTCGACGGTAGTGCTCCCTAGCGTTTCAAAAGCATCGGAGACCACACCAATCGAAATTTTTAACAGGAAAACATTTCCAAGAACCAACATTTAAGTTTTAAATAATCATCCTTCAGAAAATTCACTTTTTGATTTAAATAATAAGTTTTAATATTTTCTCAACGGAAGTGACATCAGAACTTGCATAAGTCAACATTTTTTGTATGATTCTCTGTTTAAAACACCGCATTGCCTACCATTACATTCTTTTTATGGAAATTGTATACTTTAGCACTTCACAGGGTCTGATGTAAAAAAAAAACACATTATTTTCCATTTTTTTATGAGAAAATAAAATCTGAAATATGCTCTTTCATAGCGTTTTATTTAGAACACAACAAAAAATTCGCGTTACTTGAATTGCAAAATTAATTTTGCCTGGTTGTAATCAACTTCGCAAGCCAAGGGTGTACAATACGCTACTCTCCTTTTCAAAGGAGAGTAGCGTATTGTACACCCTTGGCTTGCGAAGTTGGGTTGTAATTTGTCGCTAAAAATGACATAATCAGACTCGGGACATCTGGCACAATATTCACTAAGCGTTGCAAATTTGACTGAGGCTCAGAACGCTGCAGGTAAGGTTTTAAAGATGTATATAAAATGGGCTTAACTAAATACTTGAATTTACGTGAGTATATATTCAATCTGTGATAAAATTACCCGTTTGAAACGCAAATGCTATTTTTTTAATCAAAACGTTTCTTGTTGTGTGGGCATTTGGCAGAAGTCACCTGGTGAGAAATCACGCGAGAGTTTACGAGATATTTACAAAATGGCAAAGGCGGGTCATTATTCTACGTTGCAAAAGTTACCCGGGGTCGTTATTTAACAGTAGAAATCGTACACGGCCATCTGTAGAAAAATGATCCCATTCGATTTTTCCGTAATTCGTCCCGTGAAAAAGTGACCCGCCGTAGCTTTCAACGGTGGGTAGTTTTCTACTGGGTCATTTTTTTCAAGTAACACCGAAACTTTTGTATGAGTTATTCCCCTTGATCGGATCTTGGGGGGCTCGCCATTGTTGTCGTCTGCTAGAACTTGTCTCTTGGGGAAAGATGGTCTTGAAGAAATGACATCAATAGTACATATTGATAGGAACTGCTGCAGGATTAAATATGAAATGAATTAAAAGATGAGAATGGTTCAACTTTTCCGATCAGCTTATCCCAATCAGCTGTGTACTGGACCCGATCGGTTGTGATTTCGACGGATTAGCCTACAGTACAGTAGACTTAACGGTTAGCTCCTTTGCAGTAGGCAAGTAGATCAAGAAAAAAATAATGAAAGTATCTTAGTCCTCTTTCGAAATGTAAGAAAAAGAAAATTCAATGGTTTGCCGTTTAATATCAAATAAATTTCACTTGTATGGCAGATTTTTTTTTTTATATTTTCACTCGTGCTACGCACTCGTGAAAATATAAAAAAAAATCTGCCATACTCGTGAAATATATTCGATATTAAATGGCAAACCATTGAATATCCTCTATTTATTTATGTGCCAAGTCGTAAATATTAAGCTTCATAAAAGGACATTAAATTCATGAATATATATTCAGCCATTTCGCACAATCAACTTGAAATACTGTGTAGTAGTCTTGCTTCACATTTTGACCATTCGGCAACTTTTCGCTTATATTATTATATTTATAGTTAGGCCTTATCGCGATGTAACGGTAATAGGTACCAGGTAGAGTGTTTACAATGGAAACGGCACTCACTGCGCATGCGTTGGAAGGTGGAAACCCCAAGCTGAAGCGTCTGGCTAGACCAGAGACGTCTGTATCTGTATCTTTTCGTCACTAGCAACCAATTTCTGGCGTCGAGTGTGGAGCCTCGAGTGTGACGTATTAAAGCTGTATACGTCTCTGGCTAGACGGACAGAAATTCCATTAGTTATTTTAAAATTATTCATTTTATGAATACATATCAGCAAAGTCCGATTGTCGTAGTCCATAAGAATACCCATTCGATAGGTGTAAGCTAAGTTATGTTATATTTTGAAAAAAAAAATGAAAAAAGCTTACTTTCGCGGGATGCCTCTTTAACAAAATATACCCAAACCAGAGACGTATATAACGTCTCTGCCCAAACGTGTTATTTCCCTATATAAACTATAGTAAACTTTACCTCCTCCCCGAGGGGAAACGGGTAGACTACTGAAATTTACAAATTAAACAAAGCCCCTGATATGATCTTTCTATCCGTGTAGAGAAAATATAGGCTAAAGGAAATTTTTGAAATTTAGGATAATTTTCCCTATGGGGCCCCGCCCTGGCCCCTGGGGTAGGGGCAGGAATTCCAATTTTACAAATCTGACTCTTCTTCAACTAAAGATCATTTTGGCCAAGTTTGAAAAGATTCCATCCATTGGAAAAGGAGTAAAAAAGTAGAAGCACCTTAAAGAAGCGGCCAGACGCTTACAATGGTGTCTATAACCATGAACCAATGTACATAATTCGATTAGCTTAGTCCTAGTCTAAATGATATAGTTTCATTGATCGAGTACGCCTACGTATCGCTTTGGTTGAACTAATCGATAGACTCAGCTACCGGGCAGTGCATGGTTCTACTGGGCTGTAATTAGTATAACCCAATAAACACAGACTCAACTTCCGCCATCTTGTTTATGGAAAGAGAGGTAATATTTACTTTTTCACGATTTATCATAATAACAGATATTCCATAGTTTGTGTGTGAATAAAACCAAACTTTGACGAAATAATCTAATCATCACTCTGTTGATACAGCTTCAGTTAACCAGAAAACTTTGACCAATCGATAAATAAACATTGGTTGACAATGCATTCCCATCGGACACATGTGATCGCTGAAATTTAAATTACGCAAAGGAATTATTTGTTTTTAATTTTTGAAATAGTTTAAAACAATTGCCCTGCATTTGACTTATTTAATGTGTAAACACTTTTTTTTGTTTCTCGCCTCAATGTCGATACGTTTGGGCCCCGTACTCTTCCTCATATTTAAGGATAATACGGGTAAATTTACTCATACGGTAAATTATACATTCGCCGGTTATTGAATTTACCCGTTTTCCATTGTAGTTATCCCCCGACAACCTAAACAAAATAGAAAGTTAATCCTTATATTTACAGTATCATTTTGTGAAATGTTCGTAACTATTTTGTTCATTATAGTCAAATCTTCGGACACAGGTTTCATTTCAAAACTAATAAACGTGGGAATGTTTCCATAAATGTAACAGCATGAAATTTGCAAGCTCCGCCTACGTTAATTGTTGTCGACGTCATAGAAATTTGTCACGTGTTTGACTACAGTTATGCAGTGATAATGACAGTCTGTTGAGTAATGGTTATCGAGTGAATGTCAGTGTAGACTGTAAATATATACAGTCACGTGCCAAAAGTCTTTCTTTTTTTTTTATTTTGCTACTGCAGTATATATTCTTTGTATTTCCAACTTTTTTCAATGAATTTTCCTGACTTTGTTTACGAGTCATTACTAATGAAATTTTGTGTACTTATAGAGAATTGTTTCATGTAATAATATTTTCACTGTTTTCCATTGTGTATGACCAGAGAAATCATAATTTATTTACATCTAGTTTTTTGGACGCCATTTTGACGTCAATTTGGTAACGTTATATAGAGAAATGGCGTCACACGGAACTTAGCAGTGTAGATATACAGCTCCATAGCTAGATACACAACGGAAAATAAAATAAATATTATGAGAGGAAACCTTGGATATTTCTGTACCAAATGACAAAAAAAATGTCAAAATCCATCCTTAAACAATGTCAGGAAAATTCATTGAAAAAAATTGGAAATGCAAAGAATATATAGCAAAATAAAAAAAAAATGAAAGACTTTTGGCACATTACTGTATATTATAAGGATTGTACCTCATTTTGACTGCGTATACGGCAGTATGACCGCAGTTGGCAACGAACATATTCTATGGTGCCCATTAGGCCTAGCGCTCCATAGTGAATATGTTCGTTGCCATCTGCGGGCATACTACTGTATACAAAGTCAAAATGAGGAACAATCCCTATATTTACACCATTATTAATACAATGTTCAAGTGCTATACGAAGAAAAAAACATTCGAAGCGGGTTGCTAAGATGGTAACTACGATGGCCGTGGTTGCTAAGATGATATAGTCCCATTGGATTTCATCAATATATTGATAAATTCATAAAATACACAGTGAACAACACTATTTTTCTTCATAACATCATATGTAAATTTGGTATTAAATATTATTTCTAGCATGTCAAATTTATTTCTTTATTTATAACAGTGGTTATGTACACTTATTGACACAATGATCTGGTTGTGCGCCGCCATGTTTGCGTTACCGTCAAAGAGTTTCGAATGCACATCATTTGGAATCAAAAGTTTGCTAGAAACTATTTATTGTTTAATCAAAAGAAATTGGTTCCATGTTTCAAAATCTTGATTTATATCCGACTTTATATTTTTACCAATTTGACGAAAATTAACAGAAAATTTGATTGACAAATTTGTTTTCTAACATTTTATACACATTTCTTGTTTTCTGTTGAACAGGTTGGGCACGATGCATTGTTTGGGTTTGTTTGGTATTGTTATCTCCCTTGTTGCATTACAGTGTACGTAACCATCATGGCAAATGAGCTGGAAAAGGGGGTTAACAAGAAACTTGCCGCTACTGTAGCTACTTTCAAAGCTATTTATTGGACCTATTTAAAATTTTGTAGATAAACCAAAAGCAAGAGTGGTTTATGAGATACTGATAAAATGTCTGTATATTGTAATGAAAGTAGGAAAGGGCTCAAGTATTCCTGGAATACGGCATATACAACACATACACAACACCAGGGCAAAATTGCTACGACATTAATATATTGAAATCAATGCATTAACGTTAAAGGTACTAAATGGATAAAAATCAATGTTAAAAAATCTTATCAAATGCAACATTTCCTGAAAATATATCATAAAACTTGCACTTTCACTTAAAGGATTTGTGCAACAAATAATGAAATTTTTATATTTGGTATACAGATAGTTACCTATAGCTATTGATACATGTACATACAATATGTACAATATACTTTTTAAAACGAAAGTCCATGCATACTTTTAAATTGTATTGGCTAAAATGGTGTTTTGTGGTGCATTTGAATGCTGATTTCGTTCTTCATCCCGAAGAATTTATTAGTCAAGAGATTGACACCCTGTCGACACATTACAAATCACGAACATGCCATTCACGGGGGATTATTGATCTTACACAAGCGTGACACTAATTAATTGATTGGTCAGTGAATTCACCTGGATAAGACAGGTAGATGGTAACATTTTACCTTTACACTGCTATTTATACAGACAGGACGGCGAAACCCATACCAGAGTAAAGCGATACACCCGTAAACCAGGCAACCAACTTTATATTTTAACCAATTTGACGAAAATTACCAGAATTAATGTTTATCTCCAAATTATTTTCGCATTTTACGCTACGTGTAAAATACATATATATGTAATTGGGGCCTAATTTGTACTTCTACTATGTTACCAGTGTATTGAAAATTCCACATAAAAGATTCCGAAAATAGGATGTAATGTAAATCAAACATTATTTTATTAAATGTTCAAATGTATCACATAATTTTTTAATATGGAGGGGGGGGGGGGGGTTTGATCAGAATGTCCAGGGTGTCTATATACGAGTTACAACTTACAATAAAGATTTTTTTTTTCCAATATGATCATTAATGTGAGCTTTAGATATTTCACAAATACTTCAACTTCATGTTTGCTAGTTACCTAATACAAATAACCCCTGAGGTCATCACAGGTGTGAAATGACTTATCTGTGATATCAAAGGGATGGGCGGCGGCCGGTATAGGTAAAAAGACGATCGGTACATGCAATTATAATCTTATGCATCTGGTCAGTTAACACATTAGGGAAGGTATACAATAGATTGACACCCTGTCAAATTCTTCCAGATCATACTTAAATGTTAACACTATATATACTGTATCTTGCAGAGCCGTTGCGATGTACCTTATTACGCCCACTATACATATATTTTGTATTCACTTGAAAAAAATATGAATTAGAAAAAGCCGTTGGCCATGGTAGTGCAATCGTTGATAGGTAAAATTGTCACTGACATTAAACGTATAAATAAGCGATATTTCCTTCTTCAAATTCCCGAATGATCCCATGCAGAAATCGACACAGGAAAACTATCGAAAGTCCGGTTTTTCTACGACAAATCTACGATGGGAATGTTCCGTACCACAACTAAAATAATCACATCTTAAAATTGTTTGCATTTCTGAGCTGACGTAAAATAAATGAAAATAAATACTTTCATATTAACATTTATCTACTGTTATCCTCACCTTGTATATGTATCTGGCATGCTGAATGTTGCCAAAATTACGGTATTTTAGGTCGGTAACCAGCGAACCTAATATAAGAATGTAAGCAAGTAAGGTTAGATTGAGGAGTCCTTGTACTAAGATGACGTCACATGATCACGTGACCAACACACTCATTATCTCTAGTTTCGCTTGAGAGGTCCAAGGCGTATGACCCGAATTTCGTATCAATGCGAGAAAACCAAGCCCTGCGCGATAGTCAGGGCATGTTATTATTGTTTTACAATACTACTTTAACAAAAGATAAAATTTTCATTTTCCATTGCACAAATCCTTTAATTACACAAATTAAAAGTTTCAGCAAATGCTGCTAATATTTACTTAGAGTATCATCAAATAATTATTTGACCCATTGTAATTCATATACTTATTATACTTATGCCCTTGTCTCATACTACGTGATCCAAGCATGTGTGATCTGAACATGGCAGACTGTACGTACCGGTACACATAAAAATGAGGGTCATAGTCCTCAGTCATGTTTGTTATGATGGTAGTGGGGTGTAGAAATGGTCACGTGGCAGATTGCAAGCTACGGGTGAAACTGGTATGGCATTGTTACAATAATCACAGGGCTTCAGATTGACGGTGCGCCCGCGCCAATCCAGCATAAATTGTGAATACGGTGCAATACTTTGTTTCCACATGGGTCCGCGGGCGCAAGGCAAATGTATGCTAAAACGAAAGTAATTTGCGGTCCGCATGTTTATTTCCATTCGGTAAATAAGATTACACAACCCAAAGCATGTGTTGCAAGAAAATGTCATAACTTGTCAAATTTATTGTCAAAAGAGAAGAATTGGCAAATAAATACTTTGAAGTTGAGAAAGACAGTGTGAATACTAATGTCAGTTATGTAGAAACAGATACTGGAATGCCCGTTTGCTTTTATTAATTCATATCATTTTGTTTTGGCTCGTGACCAATCGACCCAGTTAGGACAATAACAATATATGGGTTAGCGCGTTTGGTGTTAATTGTGAAGAATGGTAAATTACATTAGGTTTTGAATGAGAACAGTCTGGACAAATCAAAAACAATATAAAAATGATGTTACATTATCAGAATTGTGTTGGAGTGTCCGTGTCACAATTATTTCGATTGAAAGTTGTAGCCATTTTGCCGATACCGCCCGTGTTTGGGGGCCTCGAAATGCAATACCTGTCGGCCAGTATAGATAATAATATGATTTTAAGCCAGTTGATTTATTGGAAAACCTCATTAATTTAAGTATAGTTTATTTCACTAGTCTGTCGGCAATTATCAATTAGAAAATTCTATATTTTTTCCTTCAATTTAACAGAGAGAAACCAAATTTCACTTAAGTTAGATGGCCTTGCAATCATCAGTCCCACTCACACAGCTGACTGAAAGATCCAGTAGTGTTCAGAATTATATAGTCACAGCTAATTATAAACAGGCAAGCATTCCATCAGAGACCTATTAGAAATTTAAATTTATGTGTATGTTAACGTTTGAGTGGGTCAAAGCTGGTGAAGTTTGACTTTGCAAGGTCTGTGCATGCATTTGTGGGAGTTCAAAAAAGGACTAATTACCTAGTTTAGAGTGAAGGAAATTTTTTTTTTTATAAAACTGAAGTAAGGATAAAGAACATATCGATCTTCATCTATCATGCATACAGTACCGTATTTTACCGGGAATAAGCCCCCTCTCACGAATAAGCCCCCTCCCCACTTTGGCAAAGGTTCTTGGAACAGGCCTAGGGTGGGAGCCTGTGAAAAAGCCCCCATCCTAAATTTTGTCTTTCTCTCAATAAAAAGCATGTTCATTTCTATTTAATTTTGTGTCTGAACATAAAATATATCTAACTATGTGCAAAAAAACATCTGTAAGGCTAAACTTGAAAAAATTATTATTAAGCTGGTGTTAAGAACACCATACTTTCATGTGTGAACTGGTTGTGCATTTTGCAATTTTGTTATTTTAACAAAACAAACAACTAAAATTACATTACTGGTATAGTATGGACTGTGTTCCTAGATCAAAACAGTAGAATAACCAAAGATGGCAGACTTTTGTGAACAGGGGTGTATTCGTGAATAAGACCCCTCCCTACTTTTGATCAATTATTTTTCTCAGGGGGTGGGGGCTTATTCCCGGTCAAATATGGTATTAAAAATGCTGGTCCATGGCTTTTGAAAATGGCCCCCGCTTTCTTGGTTAGATGGGCCCAACGACCCATGTCAATACAAAATCAGCTGAAGCTCTGTAATCAGACAAGTAACACAAAATTATTATCACAAACTATTAATGCAAAATCCAAGACCGCTACCTGTCGGCCATTTTGTTTTTCAGATTGCTTTAAAATTTGACAATGCATAACTAGGGACCAGGGGGAACTTGCATATGGAATATAAGATTCCATCAAGTACTTCTCAGAAATAAAGATCACAAACTAAATGCTTAATCTAAGATGGCCCCTGTTGGCCATATTGTTTTTGGATCGGCTCAAAAACTGTATAATGCACAACCTGCATAAGAAGTTACAGAAGGATCCATCCAGTACTTTTGCCTTTTTGATATTGTATCCAAACCCTCCAGTCTGAGTCATCTGAATGTTTGCACTGTACGTCTACTATCTGATCATAGTCACTCTGATGTTTGTTCAATACTCACTCCTTCTGAATCACCAAAGTGTTTGTCCTCTAACCTCTAATCCAAACCTCTAAAGATCTTTGTCTCTCTGTACTTTCCTAATCTGAACAACTGTCTTGTTTCCTATGTACCTTCATCACCAAATCCCCCCACCTAATACCCAACTGTTTGACCCTTACCTCCACGCCAAACTCTCTCCAGACCACATAGTCCCCCAGTTATACCCCAATGTTTGACCCTTACCTCCACGCCGAACTCTCTCCGGTCCACATAGTCCCCCAGTTATACCCAACTGTTTGACCCTTACCTCCACGCCGAACTCTCCCCGGTCCACATAGTCCCCCAGTTATACCCTACTGTTTGACCCTTACCTCCACGCCAAACTCTCCCCGGTCCACATAGTCCCCCATGCCAGTTATACCCCAATGTTTGACCCTTACCTCCACGCCGAACTCTCCCCGGTCCACATAGTCCCCCAGTTATACCCCAATGTTTGACCCTTACCTCCACGCCGAATTCTCCCTGGTCCACATAGTCCCCACGTTATACCCCAATGTTTGACCCTTACCTCCACGCCGAATTCTCCCTGGTCCACATAGTCCCCACGTTATACCCAACTGTTTGACCCTTACCTCCACGCTGAACTCTCCCCGGTCGACATAGTCCCCCAGTTATACCCCAATGTTTGACCCTTACCTCTGCGCCAAACTCTCCCCGGTCCACATAGTCCCCCAGTCATACTCAACTGTTTGACCCTTACCTCTGCGCCGAACTCTCCCCGGTCCACATAGTCCCCCAGTCATACCCAACTGTTTGACCCTTACCTCTGCGCCGAACTCTCCCCGGTCCACATAGTCCCCCAGTCATACCCAACTGTTTGACCCTTACCTCTGCGCCGAACTCTCCCCGGTCCACATAGTCCCCCAGTCATACCCAACTGTTTGACCCTTACCTCCACGCTGAACTCTCCCCGGTCCACATAGTCCCCCAGTTATACCCCAATGTTTGACCCTTACCTCCACGCCGAACTCTCCCCGGTCCACATAGTCCCCCAGTCATACCCAACTGTTTGACCTTTACCTCCACGCTGAACTCTCCCCGGTCCACATAGTCCCCCAGTAAACACATACGTACGTATATACTTGAAGCTGGCGATATGAGCACACAAATTGCTTAGTTATCATTCTATTTTATCATTTATTACAAAGATTTTCAATTCGCTGGGTATGAAATATACGGCAATGGACCCTTTAAATTGTAGTCCAGTGCGCATGCCTCTGCAGTAGCTAAACGGGCAAAAATTAAGTTAAAGTCTATATTTCAAAAGACAATAAAATGTGACTGTACATGTGCGAATTCGATTACAGTGTCAAATATTGCAAACTTTATCACTTGAAAACAAAACAGGTGCGTCGTCCATCATGTGTAAACTTTTCACATTTTCAACCTCTTCTCCAGAACCAGTAGGTGGAATCTTTTCAAACTTTGCCAAAAATGATCCTTTGTTGATGAGGATACAGATTTGTAAAATTGGGATTCCTGCCTCTACCCTAGGGGCTAGGTACCAGTGGGGCCCCAAAGGGAAAATTATCCTAAATTCCAAAAATCTGATTCTCCAGACTCAGAGGTACTACAGCCTATCTCTCTACATTGATAGAAAGATCATCATTGGCTTTGTTTAATTTGTAAATTTCAGCACCCCTTGGCTCTCCGTTTCCCCTCAGGGAGGGGGTAAAGTTTACTATAGCTTATATAGGGAAATAATACTTTTAGGTATATTTTATCCTTGGGCCTCTTGTATGTTGATTTTATCATTGAAATTGACCTATCATACCTATAACATTACTCAGGTGACCGCTAAGGCCCTTTGGCCTCTTGTTTAATGTACCACATTATTATAAGTCACCTCTTTTCATTGGAGATTGCAAATTTTAATCGTATATTTCATTTTCACAGATCTTCCATACAAGATGTCTGGGTTTTTGAATGACGAAGCAGATGTTTCAGATGTTAGTTCAGAAGATGGAAAAGCGAGTGGTAGTGGAGGGTCAGTATCTGGATCAGTGAGATCACGGTCCAGGTCAAGATCGGGTTCAAGGTCACGATCAAGGTCATGGTCTGGATCAAGGTCAGGATCAAGATCTAGGTCTGGCTCCAGATCTGTGTCTGGCTCAAGGTCACGGTCTGGCTCCAGGTCAAGATCCGGTTCAAGGTCAAGGTCAGGCTCCAGGTCAAAATCCGGTTCAAGGTCAAGGTCAGGCTCCAGGTCAAGGTCTGGCTCTAGATCAAGGTCAGGATCAGGGTCACCAGTTAGGTCAAGATCAGGGTCACCAGGATCAGGTTCTGGCTCAGAAGTAGGACAGCGAAAGAAAAAGAAGAAAAAGAAAGAAAAGAAATTGAAAAAAAAAAAGAGCAAACATATTGCAATTGAGGATGATGAGGATGATGACGAAGATGAGGAAGAAGAAGACGGTAAGGCTTTTATCTCAGTTAAGTTTCCATTTTAGGAAAAGAAAAATATTTAAAATGTCTTGATAGGCATTTGTTACTTTTTGTGCATCCCAGATTTGTTAGCTATATTGAAATTAGCAACAGATTAGTGAATTTTACATCCCAACTAATGTGTTTAATTACCTGTAGAATAAATTGTTATTGATGTCTTCTCAGTCTTCTGTCAAAGATTTAATATTCTGAAATATCCATTATTAACATTAACAATATTAACTCACAATGAAAGTTAGGTCAAATTTCTTTGATTTTTCTTCTGGTTGGTATGAAATTTTATTCTTGGTTACTTATCAATGCTTCAGGGGATTTTGTATACTTAGCAAATCTTCGTAAAGATATTTTTAGGCTCTGAATTATTCGTATGCTGATTTCTTCAGATGAGGAAAGAATACGAGAGGAAATGAAAGATCTGATTAATGACGATATTGAAGAAGAAGAGGAGAGTGGCGATGAAAGTGAAAGTGGAAAGAGGAAACATGAGGATGACTCAGAAATTGATGACCAGCTGGATGATGACGATCTCGATCTCATTCAAGAAAACCTGGGAATCCGTATCAAAAAGGTATATGTAGCTAGTTTTATTAGGAATGGTCAGAGTTAACTTTGTTAAAACATCGTGTACTGTATGTAACATAATATTTAAGAGTTAAACTTAGAAAAGTGTTGTAGTATCAACTACATGCATCTATTGAATGGAGAATTTTCTAGAACTTAACATAATATAACACAGTGCTGTGAGGTTACTAGCATTTTGAGATAAATTTATTATACTCCCCGCAACAAAGTTATATTAGGTGGGGAATACTGGAATCAGGTTGTCCGTCTGTCCGTCCGTCTGTAGACACAACGATGTACCAACTACTCCTCCTAAACTACTGAGGGGTTTTCAACAAAACTTGGTGGCAATAATCCTTATACATTGTAGATGTGCATAATCTATATCACGTTAAAAAAATAAATTGGGTTGCCATGGTAACCAGGTCACTATACTTAGTTTTTTGGGGAAATTTTGTCACACAGCTATGTACTAATAAACCTGTGACCCGATTCAAGTGAAACTATGCAGGAATGTTAGGAACCATGTATTTTTCTGCAGAATTTTGGTTGCCATGGTAACCTGGTCAAATTAACAAATTTCTTTTAAACACAAATTTGTCAGCACAACTCCATCTAAACTTATGAACTGAATTTCAAATTTAGGTTAACATGGCAACCAGGCCATATACATATACATATAAGTTTTTGCAGTGATTTTTTTGCTCTTTTTTACAGCCGACTTTCGGCTTTTTTCCCCTAGGCAAAAATGTTGTTTTTCCCCCAAAATTGAAGTGATATTTTCCCAATATGACAAGTGTAAATAAGATATGTTTTTGCCTGTGAACCAATTTCAATGAAACTACAAAGGGATGTGTTAGGGATGATGTGTAGATGTATCTGCAAATAATAATTTGTTTGTCATCAACATTGCCTTATAAAAGTTTTTATTGCAAAGGTTTGGGGGAGTGGGGGGTTGGCTGTGCCCACACTAGCCATTCGCATTTTCGTTATTATTAACGAAACTACTTCCTTATTTGCAAAAAATGAATTAAGATCGTTTCGCTACTTTTGCGAAAACGTTTTTCACATCAATAGCAGGTTAAATCTCTTGAAATTTGTTCATGATCATAAGTATTTGGCTGGATTCACTGATTTCACGCAAAATTTAAACATCGGAAGTCACAGAAAAAAAATTGCATTTTGCCCCTTCGATGCAAACGGTCAGGTAATCAAGACTAGCGGATTTCCCACTGGGAATTCCCCAGCATATGTGTGCTGCCATACGAAAATGAACCAACATGTATGCCGTCTGACACAACAACTTAATAGTCAGATTACTCAATGGAAAGTTGTGAACATTAATGATAATCGCCAACTACAAAGGATTTATTACCTCTGTGCGATGTAAATTTTTGTGTTTTTAATTTATTGTACAATTATATTATAAAATGTAGCCAGTCAAGTCACATGTGTTATTTAACAGATTTTTACGTTGTCAGACGAAAGTTTATAGGCATAAGCTGATTTCCGTATTTAAGCTTATTATTTGATATTGATTAAATTTAGTTAAAGTGATTTCTTCACATAACACAGATAAATAAATTGTAAACATTATATTTATTACATTTTTCCCAGTGAAATATGAGAAAATATCAGCTTGATAAAACTTATATCATCACTGCTTATATCATCACTAGTGATGATATAAGTTTCGGTTTGATATCATTGCTCACTATTTGTGTACTATTTTTTCGTTATTCTAGAATTAAATCATATTAAGTAAGGAAGTTAAAAATCTTTATAGTATTTTGGAAAGAAATATATATCTAAAGGATTTTATTAATTATTTTTTTGTATTTTTACTATATTTTGAACCAAAAATAGAACTTCATCCTGTGGCGTATTAATATTCTATAAGCTTTAGGCTCTCCGTCCCGATCAGTTTTTACCGCAAATTTTAAAAATGAAATCAGAAATTTGGGAATTTCGAAAATGAAATAAAAAGAAAATTCAATGGTTTTCCAATAAATATCAAATATATTTCACTCGTATGGCAGATTTTAAATATATTTTCACTTATGCTACACACTCGTGAAAATATTAAAAAAAATCTGCCATACTCATGAAATATATAATATGATAATTAACAGGAAATCATTGAATAGCCTCTATGTAATATAAATGAGAAAAAAACATGTTAAATTTAAAAGCAATTATGAGCTTTCTGCTGATGAATTATCTGAAAGTGGAGTATTACTATTTGATCTGAGTTTTTATGATAGAACTTAGCAGACTTAAGTGTTAATTGAAAGTTTTGATCCTTTTAGCTGTATGCTCTGTATCTTAGCATACATGTACATTGTCAGACTTGTTTCTATCTAGTAATTTACTGAAAATTTCCTCTTTCATATATATAGTTATTACATTTTAAAATAATGCTCAAACTGTTAGTTTTTATTTCCTCAATCAGTGCAATACATACATTTAAAATACTATTCAAGTTAACAGTAACGCTTCGCCCTCAAACTTTTATTACTACAGCCATGTAATCGATTATAATTATCAGCCATTACATACCTTTTGTTTCATATGAACTCTGTCAGTGACTGTGCTTATTATTGGTGCTGTAAAGAGATTCACCCAAACATAATTACAAAACAAACCAGATTAGTTATACAGTTCTGTAGTAACATTTATTTGTTAAAGGTTTACACATTGAAACTCACTACTGAATTTACATATTAGAAGTAAAATATTGTTATTTGACATTTTAAACTCTTATCATTTATCATTGTTTTTATTACCATTGTTTTTTGTTTGTTGTTTAAAAATAAACCTGTCAGTAGAATTTAAATGTTTGTGTTCTCATGAATTTAAAGTAAATGTTCTTCTGATGAATCTCGACTGCATACCTTGCATTCTCTTTCTAAAATTTAAAATATGAACACAATAATACAATACACAGTGGTTATGTTGTATAAGTTTTTTTTATTTCCATTATTAAGCTAGTTTTGTCACATTTGAACCAATAAGCCTATATACAATAAAAATTTGCTAAAGGCAATCCTTACTTGCTAAAAGAAAAAAAAAGCCTTTAACTACTTTTGCTAAACAGAATTTCATCCTAGATTGACCACAAGGGTTATAAGTTAGCCATTGGCTTACAGCACTTATGTCTAGTTTTTATTTTGTCAGACGAAAAAGCTCAAGCGTATTCGGATGATGTCAGATGATGAGGAAAGTGATAAAGAAGAAGAAAAAGATCGTGATGCTATTGCAGAGGAGTTGTTTGAGCATGGCGAAGGAGAGGAAGGCGAGGATATAGAGGAACCACCGGAGCGACCAGAAACCACAGAGTACCAAGACTTAGAGGAATCTGAAGATGAAGATGGTTAGATTATTTTTGCTTTGAACTTTTTCAAGAACATAATTTTTTTTTCATTACTAGGTTTGCTTTTTTTTTTGCGGGTTAAATATTTATAATAAATTTCCATTGATTGTATGCAGAATGCAGCATTCTGATTGGTTGAAAAATTTGACGTCACAATGCGGCAATTGGCGTTGCGTATTGATTTGTAAAAAAGAAACCGTTGTTAGATCAGTCAAATTGTACATAAACAAATTTGAAAAATAAGTTTAAAAAATTTCATTTGAGCATTGATGACAATTTTTTTTAGTTTCATAGAGTTAAGAAAAAAATTTTGCTGCGCAGATTCATACAGTTTGCAAACCAATTTTTATACGGCCGTCAAAAATGACGGGATGTATTATGGTATGTCGTACGTACGTCCATCGTAAACTTTTATTTGTCTGGAGATCTCCTCCTTCAGTTTTCAACCGATTTCTTCAAACTTGCTAGGCTTAACCAACAGAACATGAAGTTGTGTTTTCCTGAATTACAATTTGATTCAAGATTATTTACTAGAGTTATGGCCCTTTGGGATGCAATTTCGGGCATTATTTAGAAAACGTCAGAACTTTTTTGTGTTTTCTTCAATTTTTCTAAAATTAGGAATGGAACTTTTCTGAAAAGCTATAATATTTAATATAATTTGATATATAATACGCGTTTTGTTGAGTTATTTCAACTTTTCGCGTAACAGCATTTCATAGGTAAATATAGGCATTATGTAGAAAATGCATTTCTGTCGTAAACTGTCATTTGTCCGGAGATCTCCCCAACAGTTTTCAACTGATACCTTTTAAACTTTGTAGGCTTAATCATCATGACATGAAATTGTGTTTTCCTAAATGATAGTTCAAATAAACAATATTTACTAGAGTTATGGCCCTTTGGAACTTTGTGTCTGATGCAATTTTAGGCATTATGTAGAATGTGTCAGAACTTTTTAGGTCATCTGACCCGAAGGGTCAAGATGACCTATTGCCATCATGCTTCGTCCGTCGTCGTCCGCCGTCCGTAAACTTTTCCTTTAACAATCTTCTTCTTAGTAACCAAAAGGCTCTAGGTGCTGATATTTGGCCAGTAGGCACCTGGGATTGAGTGCTACAAAGTTTCCTCATTTCAATGACCTTGACCTGTTTTCAAGGTCACAGGGGTCAAATATGTAAAAACCTTTAACAATCTTCTTCTCAGTAACCAAAAGGTCTAGGGTAATGATATTTGGCCAGTAGGCACCTGGGATAGAGTGCTACAAAGTTTCCTCATATCGATGACCTTGACTAACTTTCAAGGTCACAGGGGTCAAATATGTAAAAAAGCGTTTGACAATCTTTTCCTCACCAACCAATAGGCCATGGGTGATCATATTTGGCCAGTAGGTATCTGGGAAAGAGTGCTACAAAGTTTCCTCATATCAATGACCTTGACCTTCATTCAAGGTCACAGGGGCCAAAAAGGTCAAAATCTTTTTAAACATCTTCTTCTCATGAACCAAAAGGCCCAGAGACCTGATATTGGTCCTGTGTTATGCTGAGATAAAGGGCTACCAAGTTTGTTCAAAGAAATGACCTTGACTTTCATTCAAGGTCACAGGGGCCAAAAAGGTCAAAATCTTTGAACGACTTCTTCTGAATAACCAAAAGGCCCAGAGACCTGATATTGGGCCTGTGGCATGCTGGGATAAAGGGCTACCAAGTTTGTTCAAACAAATGACCTTGACCTTCATTCAAGGTCACAGGGGCCAAAAAGGTCAAAATCTTTGAACGACTTCTTCTGAATAACCAAAAGGCCCAGAGACCTGATATTGGGCCTGTGTTATGCTGGGATAAAGGGGTACCAAGTTTGTTCAAACAAATGACCTTGACCTTCATTCAAGGTCACAGGGGCCAAAAAGGTCAAAATCTTTTTTAAACAACTTCTTCTGAATAACCAAAAGGCCCAGAGACCTGATATTGGTCCTGTGTTATGCTGAGATAAAGGGGTACCAAGTTTGTTCAAAGAAATGACCTTGACTTTCATTCAAGGTCACAGGGGACAAAACGGTCATAATTTTTAAACGACTTCTTCTGAATAACCAAAAGGCACAGAGACCTAATATTGGGCCTGTCCCATGCTGGGATAAAGGGCTACCAAGTTTGTTCAAAGAAATGACCTTGACTTTCATTCAAGGTCACAGGGGCCAAAACGGTCATAATCTTTAAACGACTTCTTCTGAATAACCAAAAGGCCCAGAGACCTGATATTGGGCCTGTGGCATGCTGGGATAAAGGGCTACCAAGTTTATTCAAACAAATGATCTTGACTTTCATTCAAGGTCACAGGGACCAAAACGGTCATAATCTTTAAACAACTTCTTCTGAATAACCAAAAGGCCCAGAGATCTAATATTGGGCCTGTGGCATGCTGGGATAAAGGGCTACCAAGTTTGTTAAAAAAAATGACCTTGACTTTCATTCAAGGTCACTGGGGCCAAAACGAAACTGTTGTTATTTTTCGTGTAGTCAAAAATCCAAGATGGCCTCCACAGCGGCCATTTTGAAAACACATTCTAAACTTCTCAAGTTCTACCAGTGGAATTGAGCTGAAACTTGCCAGAAATGATATCCTGAGATGGTCCCAACAAAGTGTTGTTATTTTTCAAGCCCATCAGAAATCCAAGAAGGCCACTATCTTGAACTTGGCAATCTATACAGGCATATTATAACTTGATTTAATGACTACACGTATTTTCATAGTGATTTTACAATTGGTAGTCAGATGACCGTTAAGGCCCGTTGGGCCTCTTGTTTGTGTTTTCTTCAATTCCTCTAGTATTTGATATGGTACTTTGAAAAGCTATGATATCTAACATATATTACAGGTTTTGTTGAGTTATTTCAACTTTTCGCATAACAGGATTGCATAATATCAATTGCAAAATATAAGCATTATGTAGAAATGCATTTCTGTTGTAAATTGTTGTTTGTCCGGAGATCTTCTCCGACAGTTTTCAACCAATATCTTTCAAACTTGTTCGGCTTAATAATTATGACATGAAATTGTTTGATTGACAGTTCAATTATGTTCAGTTATGGTCCTTTGGAACTTCGTATCTGATGCAATTTTCGGATATTATGTAGAAAGTGTCAGAATTTTCTTTGTGTTTCCATACCATTATACTTCTGATAGGGTTCCACATGCATATCATGCCTCCACTTGCGGTGCTCTTGTTTTTCATACTCCAATGAAACTAAACAAAATTGTCATCAATGCTTAAATGAAATTCAAAACTCTTTGAATTTTAAACTCTTGTTAGAAAAGTTCATTTAACAAATGTTCATGTCCTTTCCATAAAAATATCATTAAAAGTGTACTCGGCAATGTTCACTGTAAACCATAGTTGTCAATTTCTGTTATTATACCCCCCCGCAACGAAGTTAGGGGGGGTATACTGGAATCAGCTTGTCTGTCTGTCCGTCTGTCTGTCCGTCTGTCTGTCCGTCTGTCTGTCCGTCTGTCCGTCTGTCCGTCTGTCCGTAGAAAAATGTTGTCCGGACAACTCCTCCTAAACTACTGGATCGATTTCAATAAAACTTGGCAGTATTGTTGGGGACCATGTGTAGATGTGCATGCAGGGTTTCGTTTGTCAAAATTTTGGTTGCCATGGTAACCAGGTCACTATACACAGGTTTCCATAATAAAATGTTGTCCGGACAACTCCTCCTAAACTACTGGATCGATTTCAATAAAACTTGGCAGTATTGTTGGGGACCATGTGTAGATGTGCATGCAGAGTTTCGTTTGTCAAAATTTTGGTTGCCATGGTAACCAGGTCACTATACACAGGTTTCCATAATAAAATGTTGTCCGGACAACTCCTCCTAAACTACTGGATCGATTTCAATAAAACTTGGCAGTATTGTTGGGGACCATGTGTAGATGTGCATGCAGAGTTTCGTTTGTCAAAATTTTGGTTGCCATGGTAACCAGGTCACTATACACAGGTTTCCGTAATAACGTGTTGTCCGGACAACTTCCTATAAACCACTGGATCGAGTTTAATGAAACTTGGCAGTATTGTTGGGGACCATGTGTAGATGTGCATGCAGAGTTTTGTTTGTCAAAATTTTGGTTGCCATGGTAACTAGGTCACTATACACAGGTTTCCATTATAATGTGTTGTCCGGACAACTCCTCCTAAACTACTGGATCAATTTCAGTGAAACTTGGCAGTATTGTTGGGGACCATGTATAGATTTGCATACAGGGTTTCGTTTGTCAAAATTTTGGTTGCCATGGTAATGAGGTGACTATACACAGGTTTCCGTAATAACATGATGTCTGGACCACTTCTTCTAAACTACTGGGTCATTTTCAATGAAACTTCGCAGTAAGTAATGTTGAGGATTACTATACACAGGTTAAAATTTGTCCGTTCGGCTTTTAAAATTCTGCTGACTGTTGACATTATATAATGCATGTTATATACAACTTGTACTACATCATGTTTTTTTCAAAAACATGTCAGACACCTCTAATAAGAGGTAGCGGGGGGGTATTAGTCAGCCATCGGCTTACAGTTCTAGTTTGTGTATTCTGTAGCTTTATCAAGATATAAAAAAAGTGAAAATATCAGTGAAATTAAAACACAGAAAATGTTGTTTTTATCTGTTTTATAAGTGTGCTGTATCTGTTGAAATAGACATGGACAATTTCATCGTCAATGAGGATGGAGAACCGGTAAAAAAGGCCAAGAAAAAGAGACACATCATCCACACGGATGCGTGAGTATTTTAGTTCTGTTGTCTGCTAGTACAAACATCATAGATTACATACTAAAATCATAAAACTAATAGCATCCAGTATCAAGAAACACCAACTTTTCAAGATTTTCATCCAGGGTCATGTGCCACATAGATTGCCATCAATCTGTTTTTTTCACAGTGGATACTTTTGCCACAAAAACATTACTGGTTGCATCTTTTCTTCATATCAATTCCTAAGATTTTTATGCTCACATTAACTTAAAAATTTATTTATTGGGTTTTTTTTTTTTAACTTTCTGTTGAAATATGCATTTGATTGTAACCTCATCTGTTTTGAAACGTGTAGAGCTTTACAAGAAGCACAGGATATTTTTGGTGTGGATTTTGATTTTGATGAATTTGACGAATATGCTGAAGGAGAAGAGGAGGAAGAAGACGAATTTGAGGATGATGAGGTACTAGAAAGGGAGAAGACTGGGAGAAATATAAAATAGAGGCACAGTGGTCTGGTGATGTCAGACTGGTGACCAAAGATTAGTAACTTCACTGCACTGTGCTGTATCATCAAACAAGATACTTCAGTGTACAGTCTACTCCAAATTAAATGAGTGTGTAGTTGCGCAGTGCTGGAAATGAAGAATGATAGCTAGTTATGGCCTAGGTCAATGATAGCTGGTTATGGCCTAGGTCAATGATAGCTGTTTATGGCCTAGGTCAATGATAGCTGTTTATGGCCTAGGTCAATGATAGCTGGTTATGGCCTAGGTCAATGATAGCTGGTTATGGCCTAGGTCAATGATAGCTGGTTATGGCCTAGGTCAATGATAGCTGGTTATGGCCTAGGTCAATGATAGCTGCGAGCACCAAAATGGCAGCACTGGCTGTATGCTCCTCAGGGATTTGAGAAAGATATTGGTTACAGTGGCTCTATAATCACAGTTGATAATTTGTGAAAAACTTTAAGATGACTGAGGTTGTGATAAATAAGTAATAAATATATAACATATGATATAGCTCCCTATCTAGCTAACATAGAACCAGAGAAAATCCACATGGTCGGGCAGGTGACCCTCATACCTTTCCACCTAAGGTCGGGGAATCAAACCCCAATAATTGTTAGCTCACCTGGTCCGAAGGTCACCTAGTTATTTAGCTACATTGGTTTAAGCGACTTCTTCTCCATAACCACTGATTGGAAATCAGCCTTATTTGACAGGAAGCATCCATAGGTGCTCTGGATTCAAGATTGTACTCATGGTGAAACTGACCCCCAAGTGGGTGTAGGGGCAGGGCCCAAAGGGTTATTTAGCTATATCATGGTTTAAGCGACTTCTTCCCTATAACCACTGATTGCAAATCAACCTTATTTGGCATGAAACATCCCTAGGTGCTCAGGATGCAAAATTGTACTCATGGTGGGACTTTTTCTCCATAACCACTGATTGCGAATCAACCTTATTTGGTAGGAAGCATCACTAGGTGCTCAGGATTCAAAATTGTACTAATGGTGGGACTAGCCCCCCAGGGGGCTGAGGGGCGGGGCCAAAAAGAAAATATTTTACCATGATTACCTAGATACCAATGTATTCAGGTGAGCGATACAGGCCCTCTGAGCTTCTTGTTTTATTTCGGTAAGGTAATTACAATACAGTCAAACCTGCCTTAATGACCACCTGTATTAAGCATCTTCCTGTCATATGTGACCGTAAAATTTCCCCCCAACGAAATTCACTATATAAATGACCTGAATTAAGCGACTCCCTGTCTTACGCGACCAACGAACATCATTTCTGTGCTTTAATATACCGAAAACGACCTTTTTAAGTAACTTTTTGGAATGAAGACTTCCGAAAATCTGGTAAGAATAATTCTTCATGCCATGGGACACGTTTCTCACAAATTTTAACTGGTCTCACAAAAATAATCAAACTTTGGTCATTTTAATGAATAAACAATAGCGACATGGATTCACACTGACCTTTGTCACAGACAAGCCACTTTAATTACAGACCAGGCCAATTAGCAGCATGAAGACTGCAGGTGTGAAAGTTGTAAATGGTCAGATGGTCATTCATCACGGCCCGTACACAACAGCTGTGGGGGCCTCGATAGCGGCACATGGCTTCGTGTCATTCTTACTGATGTGTATACTGTAGAGCAATTAAATCATCCAGTGGGGGCTAGTTGCTAATTAATATGTGATTACAGGATGTATAAGCATTAAATAGCCACATCGTAAGCATGGTGAGTCTCGCATGGTTTACTGAATGGAAGTGAAGTAGAGACTATAAAATAGAAACCGGACAATAACATTCGATCCGGATTGATAAGAAACCAACATACAAATAAGCAAATTTTTTCAATTGGACAAAAATAAAATTATCGGAAGTTATTTTTTTCACAAAGATTAATTATTCCCAACGATTTGAGATATGTTTTCTTTATAATCTTGGTTAAAAAGACATGCACTTTAAAATTATATTGTTGATAATTTTTGTCTTTGAAGGAAGTTTTGTGATATAATCTACTTTAAATATGGTAGTTCCTCGATCTAAGTATGCAATATATAGGAATAAAAATCAATATGATTTTCAACTTTTTTTTTATTGAACCTGTATTAAGAGACCACCTGTCATATGTGACCTTTTTGTTGCCTCCCTTCAAAGGTCACATATGACAGGTTTGACTGTATTTTTTTAAATATCATTTCTAAAATAGTGAACAGCTAAATCCTATAGTAGAGCTTTCTAGGTAAATCATACCATATTTGTTGGAAATATTGATAATCTATCTAAAATATGTTTCCTTTTAGTACATGGAAGATGAGGGAGAAGATGGAGTCGCTCGCCCAAGGACGAAAAAAGTTGGGCGGAAGAAGGGGAAGAAGAAGGGCATTTTTGATGTAAGTCTTTACAAGTATCAGTCCAATCTGATTAAAATACAGATCCTTGTTCTCACTCCGTTTTACAAGGATCTGACAACATCTTATAAGAGGTCACGTCCAGATGACCTTTGTCGCCTCTTTACTTAACGCTAAAATAATTTTCCAACGACCTGTCATCTTGCAGCAAGCCATTTCGTCACATTATTCCGCACGAACGTTTTGGTGACGAAATGACTAAACGGAAAAATGTGTTAATGCAAGCTTTGTCGCCTCAAAATTTCACTGTCAAGATTCTGCCAGTAGTAATTTGATTGGCTAATGCGAAAGGTCATCGGGACATGACCCTCTATTGGATTATCTCAGATCTTAACGCAGCAGAGAGAAGTTTACGGAACGGCGCGGAGATCAAGATATGATTTTAATCAGATTGAGTATCAGTCATTCATGATTGTTGTGTTGATATCATAAAAATTAAAAATATTACAACATTTTGATACCCCGAAACAAAGGTTGTTTGAGATGTGCATTTAATTATTATACCCCCCCGCAACGAAGTTAGGGGGGGTATACTGGAATCAGCTTGTCTGTCCGTCTGTCTGTCCGTAGAAAAATGTTGTCCGGACAACTCCTCCTAAACTACTGGATCGATTTCAATAAAACTTGGCAGTATTGTTGGGGACCATGTGTAGATGTGCATGCAGGGTTTCATTTGTCAAAATTTTGGTTGCCATGGTAACCAGGTCACTATACACAGGTTTCCATAATAAAATGTTGTCTGGACAACTCCTCCTAAACTACTGGATCGATTTCAATAAAACTTGGCAGTATTGTTGGGGACCATGTGTAGATGTGCATGCAGGGTTTCATTTGTCAAAATTTTGGTTGCCATGGTAACCAGGTCACTATACACAGGTTTCCATAATAAAATGTTGTCTGGACAACTCCTCCTAAACTACTGGATCGATTTCAATAAAACTTGGCAGTATTGTTGGGGACCATGTGTAGATGTGCATGCAGAGTTTCGTTTGTCAAAATTTTGGTTGCCATGGTAACCAGGTCACTATACACAGGTTTCCGTAATAACGTGTTGTCCGGACAACTTCCTATAAACCACTGGATCGAGTTTAATGAAACTTGGCAGTATTGTTGGGGACCATGTGTAGATGTGCATGCAGAGTTTTGTTTGTCAAAATTTTGGTTTCCATGGTAACCAGGTCACTATACACAGGTTTCCATTATAATGTGTTGTCCGGACAACTCCTCCTAAACTACTGGATCAGTTTCAGTGAAACTTGGCAGTATTGTTGGGGACCATGTATAGATTTGCATACAGGGTTTCGTTTGTCAAAATTTTGGTTGCCATGGTAATGAGGTGACTATACACAGGTTTCCGTAATAACATGATGTCTGGACAACTTCTTCTAAACTACTGGGTCATTTTCAATGAAACTTCGCAGTAAGTAATGTTGAGGATTACTATACACAGGTTAAAATACTTTCTTTATTCATTCAGTGAGTTTCACAAGTTGAAACATACATATGCATCCACATTGTTGATATGAAATCTACACTGTAATGTATGTAAGACCAAAGGTGCCTTCTTTGTTTTTGTTTTTTAGATATGCGGTGATACATAGTAATATAAAATAATACATTATATAATGCATGTTATATACAACTTGTACTACATCATGTTTTTTTCAAAAACATGTCAGACACCTCTAATAAGAGGTAGCGGGGGGGGGGGGGGGGGGGGTATTAGTCAGCCATCAGCTTACAGTTCTAGTTGAAGTTAAAAACATTTTGTTATTATGATTCCTTATTGAAAAACTTTTAAATGAGACTTTGTTATGAAGCACTTTTGATTTCCTACAGGTTTATGAGCCAACAGAATTGGAGCGTGGATTCTTCACTGATAAAGATCAGGAAATAAGAACCAAGGATATGCCAGAACGATTTCAATTACGACAGATCCCTGTACGTCCCTTGGAGGATGGAGAGTTAGAAGAGGAAGCAGAGTGGATATATAAGCAGGCTTTTACTACTCCCTCAATGTCTCAACAGGTAAGATTCCTACACCCTTACACTTAACGTCCCTTTCCTACCATAAACCAACGGGTAAGATTCCTACACCCTTACACTTAACGTCCCTTTCCTACCATAAACCAACGGGTAAGATTCCTACACCCTTACACTTAACGTCCCTTACCTACCATAAACCAACGGGTAAGATTCCTACACCCTAACACCTAAAGTCCCTTACCTACAGTTTACCAACAGGTAAGATTCCTACACCCTTACACCTAAAGTCCCTTACCTACAGTTTACCAACAGGTAAGATTCCTACACCCTTACACCTAAAGTCCCTTACCTACCATTAACCAATGGGTAAGATTCCTACACCCTTACACCTAAAGTCCCTTACCTACAGTTTACCAACAGGTAAGATTCCTACAACCTTACACCTAAAGTCCCTTACCTACCATTAACCAATGGGTAAGATTCCTACGCCCTTACACCTAAAGTCCCTTACCTACAGTTTACCAACAGGTAAGATTCCTACACCCTTACACTTAACGTCCCTTACCTACCATAAACCAACGGGTAAGATTCCTACACCCTTACACCTAACGTCCCTTATCTACCATTAACCAACAGGTAAGATTCCTACATCCTTACACCTAAAGTCCCTTACCTACAGTTTACCAACTGGTAAGATTCCTACACCCTTACACCTAACGTCCCTTACCTACCATTAACCAATGGGTAAGATTCCTACACCCTTACACCTAACGTCCCTTACCTACCATTAACCAACAGGTAAGATTCCTACACCCTCACCAAGCTTATGTGATGGCGCGGCATCCTTTGTCCGTCCGTCCTGTGTCCGTCAACTTTTTCCTTTAAACAACTTCTTCTGAAATACCGAAAAGCCTAGTGACATGAAATGTAACTGGTAGCTTTCTTGGAAGGAGCTGAACAAAGTTTGCGAAACAAAAAAAAACACTTTGACCTACTTTCAAAGTCACAGGGGTCAAAAATGTCGAAACTTTCAAACATCTTCTTCTGAAATACCGTCAGGCATAGAGACCTCATATTTGACTGGTAGCTTCCTTGGATGAAGCTGAATAAAGTTTGCGAAAAGAAACGACCTTGACCCATATTCAAGGTCACAGGGATCAAATCTATTTTTTGTAATGTTGGACACTGGACACTACCTAGAACCTGAGAATATTTACACTTATTGACATCATGTGTCAGTGCATCAAATAAAGTAATAATAAAGAACAACCAGTGAGGATAAGTAACATTGAGTCTACAGATGTGTCAAGTACATGTTTATATTAATTCAAGCTTTTGTTGTATGCTTTAAATAACTAATATGATCCACTGATTAAATGACAATTGAAAGTGGAGCAGTGTCTTGTGTTTATGAATACTTACCTAGAAGTGATTTAATATTCGATATAATACAAAACAAAATTTGTAAACCTTATTAGGAATGCATCCTGAATCATGTTAATAGATGATGAAATATCAAATTGATGGCGCCACGAAATAATGAAAACAATTTTACAGGAATTTTGTACTTAAGGCTTGAAAATATTAGGCTAAAAAAAAAATCAATAAGGCTTGAAAATATTTGACTAAAAAAATCAATAAGGCTTGAAAATACTTGGCTCAAAAAAATCAATTTGGCACAAGAAATTTCACTTTGGCAAAAATTTTGGCGAAAGAATTTCAAAAGCTGGATCCGATGAGCTTATGCCATGGCGCGGCGTCCGTCCGTCGTCCATCAACATTTGCTTCACTACTAGTCAAAAAGTCCTGATTGGATTTTGACCAAATGTGGTCAGAAATATCCTTGGGGGAAGAGGAACAGATTTTGCATAAATGGTGACTGACCCTCAAAGGGCCGGAGAGGTGGGGCCCAATAGGGGAAATAGAGGTAATTCCTTTAAATCGCTACTAGTCAAAGTTATAAATGAATTTTGACCAAATTTGATCAGAAACATCCTTTGGGGAAGGGGAATAGATTTTGCATAAATGGCGACTCTAAACCCTAAGGGCAAGTCACTAGAGGGGTTTTGGCCCAATAGGGGAAATATGTAATTTCTTTAAATTGCTACTTGTCATAAAGTTATAAATGCATTTAGACAAAATTTAGTCAGAAACATCCTTTGGGGAAGGGGAACAGATTTTGCATAAATGGTGTCTGACCCCTAAGGGGCCATAGGTTGGGCCCAATAGGCGAAATAGAGCTAATTCATTTAAATCACTACAAGTGATAAAGTTAAGAATGCATTTGAAAAAAAAATTTGTCAGAAACATCCCTGGAGGAAGGGGAACAGATTTTGCATAAATGGGGACTGACTCTCAAGGGGCCAGAGGGGTGGGGCTTAATAGGGGAAATAGAGGTAATTCCTTTAAATCACTACTAGTCATAATTGGATGATCCATGCATTTGAACTAAATTTAGTCAGAACCATCCTTGAGGGAGTGAAACAGATTTTGCATAAATGATTAATCTGACTCTCAAGGGGCCAGAGAGGCGGGGCCCAATAGGTGAAATATAGGTAATTCCTTTAAATCAATATACTAGTCTTAAAATTTGGATTTTAACCAAATTTTGTCAGAAGCATCCTTCTGATGTATCCAGGTGAGTGATACAGGCCCTTCTGGGATTCTTGTCTGAATATAAACCTGAGTTCCTGGATGTGTGTTTCAGAACCTGTTGGAACAGGAAAGTCACGGAAACTTTGGCCGACGCCCACCCAGCATGATTAACAAAATCAGGGAGGCTATCAACTTCATGAGGGACCAGCACCTCGAGGTATCCCACAATGCAACATTCAATTTTATGGCATTTGAACTATTGATTTGTGGGTGATTGTGTGAAAAAAATAATGTACATCTTAGTTGTTGATGTAACGTTTTAGAGAGCAGAAAAATGTTAAATGAAAAAAAATAAATGTGCTGATACTGTCATCTATTAATTATGTAAACAACTCCTGTTTACTTGGTAAGCATTATTCCAGTAAAACATATGTCCTAACCTGGCATCCAGGTTTTGTACCACCTACATAATTTACATAGAAGTAATAGGCAGGAAACAAAAACCATAGACAGAAATGCTTTACTTTGGAGTCCTTTGGTCAGAAAGATTATTTATTGGAATAGCCTTAACTCAATTTGTAATATAAAAATCTTTTGAAGAATCTGTTTTTAGAAATGGATAACCATTATTGGTTTGTACTTGAGGGATGTTTTAACTTGTTATTGTAATGTTTTGTTTTACGGCCCAACAACAATCTAAGGTCACAGTGAAGGTAATAGTTGAAATCTAATCCTCTTTGTTGAGATTTACAGTCTGTACGTGTTAACTAATACCATGTCTCTTATTTCTTATTGCTTGTAAAGAATTTATCAAAAATATATGTACAATATCTTGTCGTGTTTACATGCCAGTTTATGACAAAGTTTTCTAAGTTTGCTGTCATGATTTACAGGTGCCCTTCATTGCCTTCTATCGAAAAGAGTACGTCGAGTCAGACCTCAACATCAATGACCTATGGAAAATCTGGCAGTTTGATGAAAAGGTAAACATAATCATGTTTTATCATCATCTATTAGGTCACCTCAGACAAAGTCTTTTGTCCGTCGTAGTGCGTCATCCGTAACATTATACATTTTCAACTTCTCAAAAACCCCTGAACCAATTTTAATGAAATGTGGCAGGATCCTTCCCTCGCCAAAGATGCACCAAAATTGTGAATGATATGGTCCTAACCCCTAGGGGTCCGAAGGAGGGGCTCAAAGGAGTCAAAATAGTTCAAACTCAAAATTTTTCTTCTCCAGACCCAGATATGCTGGTATCAAATACTCTTCATAAAGGGAAAGGTCTTATATATGGTGCATAATCAAAGTTGGGAATTTAACACACACACCCACCCACACAAACTTCACTCCCCCAGGGAAGGGGGTGAAGTTTACTATAGTTTATGTAGGAAATGACACTTTTGGGTATATTTTGTTAATTTTCAGTCGGAAATAATTCAAACTAACCAGGAGATAATGGTTTGACTTTTGAAGAGTTTTGACTCTGGGCCAGCCCCGGGGCTGTTGGGAGGGGCTCAAAAGGGTTAAATTGGCTAAAATTTCAACAATCTTCTTCTTAAGACCCAGATGTGCTGGAATCAAATACTCTTCATAAATGGTAAGGTTTTTAGATGCTTTATCAAAATAGTGAATTTCATGCCCCCAGACTTCAGGTTACCCCTTGGGAGGGGTTTAAGTTTGCTATAGTTTATATGGGAACTTTGGGGTAAAATTAGTGACCTTTATCGGAGTAACATCAAATTTGTCAGTCAAGAGTTAAGTTCACAGAAATTGTGAGGTCAAAGGTCAAGGTCACCACGTCAAAGGTCAAGATCAAATTTTATAGCTTTTTACTGATGAATATTTTGTTATGACATTATGAAGTAAAATTGGTTGGAATTAAACAAGGATTTAACTGACCAAAAGTCAAGGTTACTAGCTCAAATTTCAAGGTCTTCTGTAGCTTTTCACTGATAACATTTTATAACATTGCGAATGTAATTGATCAGAATTAAAACAAGGAGTCAACTGACCAAAAGTCAAGGTCACTGATTCAAAGGTCAAGGAAACCGTTTGTAACTTTATTTTTTGAAAAGTCAATTGAACATAGATCAAAGGACCCTTGCTTACCTATCAGTGTTCTATCTCAAACTTTGTTTAAATTAATGATAATTTCTGTGTATTGACACAACAACAACATTTTTTGGTACTAGTACATAAAAATTCAGGTGACCGTTAAGGCCAATGGGCCTCTTGTTGTGGATAGTAACATAAGTTAAAAATATTTTTGAGTTCTAGTCTCTTAATTTAGGGTGATTGAGTCCCTGGTACCATTCTCAAACTATACACACATAAACACTCAGGGAGCTTGTTGATTTCTTCAGTGGACCCAGCTAAGGACTAGGAAAACAAACATGGTCCGTCTATTTGAGAAGATGCAGAATTACCAGTTTGAGGAGAATGCAGACCCAGACAAGGTGTTGGAGTCCAATGTGCGAGCCCTGACAGAGGAAGATATTGACAGGTAGGATACAAGTTCATTTCCTGTAAATTCATGGCTATAGCATTCCCTGCAAATCACCATATCATTTATTGATAACAGTTTCTAGCCCTCCTGAATTGCTCTATACTGCGATGTTACAACTGAATGCATCTCTGATGAATGGCAAGATCAGGTATTGGAACTCATTGGTGTTTTGTCTGTCAAGACATGTGCTCTGTGGAGAACAATGGTGTTAGTTAGGGTTGGGAAATAGATTGTTTTAATTGGATTAGAGTAGATAAATTGGTAAAGTGATGAGAGGCAATAACGAGACAGGAATGTGTGTTTATATTGAACACAACTGAGATTAAAGAATCTTTCACCCCCTTGGGGGTGAGACAGGGGAATCTCAACCAGAGGGGTAAGATTAAGTTGCCAAACACTCGGCAAGCCTCGTGTTTGGCAGCTTAAGAATCTTACCCGAGGGTTGAGATCTACTGTCTCACTACCAAGGAGGTGAATGATTATTTTTAGGTCATCTGACCCGCAGGGTCAGGATGACCTATAGTCATCATGCTTCGTCCGTCGTCGTGCGCCGTGCGTCGTGCGCCGTGCGCCGTCCGTAAACTTTTCCATTTAAACATCTTCTTCTCATAAACCAAAAGGCCCATAGACCCAATATTGGGCTTGTGCCATGCTGGGATGAAGGGCTACCAAGTTTGTTCAAACAAATGACCTTGACCTTCATTCAAGGTCACAGGGGCCAAAAAGGTCAAAATCTTTGAACGACTTCTTCTGAATAACCAAAAGGCCCAGAGACCTGATATTGGGCCTGTGTTATGCTGGGATAAAGGGGTACCAAGTTTGTTCAAAGAAATGACCTTGACCTTCATTCAAGGTCACAGGGGCCAAAAAGGTCAAAATCTTTTTAAACAACTTCTTCTGACCAACCAAAAGGCCCAGAGACCTGATATTGGTCCTGTGTTATGCTGAGATAAAGGGCTACCAAGTTTGTTCAAAGAAATGACCTTGACCTTCATTCAAGGTCACAGGGGACAAAACGGTCATAATTTTTAAACGACTTCTTCTGAATAACCAAAAGGCCCAGAGACCTAATATTGGGCCTGTGGCATGCTGGGATAAAGGGCTACCAAGTTTGTTCAAACAAATGACCTTGACCTTCATTCAAGGTCACAGGGGCCGAAAAGGTCAAAATCTTTGAACGACTTCTTCTGAATAACCAAAAGGCCCAGAGACCTGATATTGGGCCTGTGTTATGCAGGGATAAAGGGGTACCAAGTTTGTTCAAAGAAATGACCTTGACCTTCATTCAAGGTCACAGGGGCCAAAAAGGTCAAAATCTTTTTAAACAACTTCTTCTGAATAACCAAAAGGCCCAGAGACCTGATATTGGTCCTGTGTTATGCTGAGATAAAGGGCTACCAAGTTTGTTCAAAGAAATGACCTTGACCTTCATTCAAGGTCACAGGGGACAAAACGGTCATAATTTTTAAACGACTTCTTCTGAATAACCAAAAGGCACAGAGACCTAATATTTGGCCTGTGGCATGCTGGGATAAAGGGCTACCAAGTTTGTTCAAAGAAATGACCTTGACTTTCATTCAAGGTCACAGGGGCCAAAACGGTCATAATCTTTAAACAACTTCTTCTGAATAACCAAAAGGCCCAGAGACCTGATATTGGGCCTGTGGCATGCTGGGATAAAGGGGTACCAAGTTTGTTCAAACAAATGACCTTGACCTTCATTCAAGGTCACAGGGGCCAAAAAGGTCAAAATCTTTGAACGACTTCTTCTGAATAACCAAAAGGCCCAGAGACCTGATATTGGGCCTGTGTTATGCTGGGATATAGGGGTACCAAGTTTGTTCAAAGAAATGACCTTGACCTTCATTCAAGGTCACAGGGGCCGAAAAGGTCAAAATCTTTTTAAACAACTTCTTCTGACCAACCAAAAGGCCCAGAGACCTGATATTGGTCCTGTGTTATGCTGAGATAAAGGGCTACCAAGTTTGTTCAAAGAAATGACCTTGACCTTCATTCAAGGTCACAGGGGACAAAACGGTCATAATTTTTAAACGACTTCTTCTGAATAACCAAAAGGCCCAGAGACCTAATATTGGGCCTGTGGCATGCTGGGATAAAGGGCTACCAAGTTTGTTCAAAGAAATGACCTTGACTTTCATTCAAGGTCACAGGGGCCGAAAAGGTCAAAATCTTTGAACGACTTCTTCTGAATAACCAAAAGGCCCAGAGACCTGATATTGGGCCTGTGTTATGCAGGGATAAAGGGGTACCAAGTTTGTTCAAAGAAATGACCTTGACCTTCATTCAAGGTCACAGGGGCCAAAAAGGTCAAAATCTTTTTAAACAACTTCTTCTGAATAACCAAAAGGCCCAGAGACCTGATATTGGTCCTGTGTTATGCTGAGATAAAGGGGTACCAAGTTTGTTCAAAGAAATGACCTTGACCTTCATTCAAGGTCACAGGGGACAAAACGGTCATAATTTTTAAACGACTTCTTCTGAATAACCAAAAGGCACAGAGACCTAATATTGGGCCTGTGGCATGCTGGGATAAAGGGCTACCAAGTTTGTTCAAAGAAATGACGTTGACTTTCATTCAAGGTCACAGGGGCCAAAACGGTCATAATCTTTAAACAACTTCTTCTGAATAACCAAAAGGCCCAGAGACCTGATATTGGGCCTGTGGCATGCTGGGATAAAGGGGTACCAAGTTTGTTCAAAGAAATGACCTTGACTTTCATTCAAGGTCACTGGGGCCAAAACGGTCATAATCTTTAAACATTTTCTTCTGAATAACCAAAAGGCCCAGAGATCTAATATTGGGCCTGTGGCATGCTGGGATAAAGGGCTACCAAGTTTGTTCAAAGAAATGACCTTGACTTTCATTCAAGGTCACTGGGGCCAAAACGGTCATAATCTTTAAACATTTTCTTCTGAATAACCAAAAGGCCCAGATACCTAATATTGGGCCTGTGGCATGCTGGGATAAAGGGCTATCAAGTTTGTTCAAAGAAATGACCTTGACTTTCATTCAAGGTCACAGGGGCCAAAACGGTCATAATCTTTAAACGACTTCTTCTGAATAACCAAAAGGCCCAGAGACCTGATATTGGGCCTGTGGCATGCTGGGATAAAGGGCTACCAAGTTTGTTCAAAGAAATGACCTTGACTTTCATTCAAGGTCACTGGGGCCAAAACGGTCATAATATTTAAACATTTTCTTCTGAATAACCAAAAGGCCCAGAGACCTGATATTGGGCCTGTGGCATGCTGGGATAAAGGGCTACCAAGTTTGTTCAAAGAAATGACCTTGACCTTCATTCAAGGTCACAGAGGCCAAAACGGTCATAATCTTTAAACAACTTCTTCTGAATAACTAAAAGGCTCAGAGACCTGATATTAGGCATGTGGCATACTGGGATAAAGGTCTACCAAGTTTGTTCAAATAAATGACCTTGAACTTCATTCAAGGTCACAGGGGCCAAATGCACCGTCCATAAACTTTCCACATTTTCAACTTCTCAACTTCCAAAATGAGCTAGAAATGATCCTGACATAATGATTATGATAATCCCGACAAAGTGTTGTCATTTTTCAAGTCCGTCAGAAATCCAAGATGGCCAACATTTTGAACACACATCTTAAACTTCGCCAGTTCCACCAGTGAGAATGAGCTGAAACTTGCCAGAAATTCTCCTGAGATGGTCCTGACAAAACTGTTGTTATTTTTCGTGTAGTCAAAAATCCAAGATGGCCTCCACAGCGGCCATTTTGAAAACACATTCTAAACTTCTCAAGTTCTACCAGTGGAATTGAGCTGAAACTTGCCAGAAATGATATCCTGAGATGGTCCCAACAAAGTGTTGTTATTTTTCAAGCCCATCAGAACTCCAAGAAGGCCACTATCGTGAACTTGGCAATCTATACAGGCATATTATAACTTGATTTAATGACTACACGTATTTTCATAGTGATTTTACAATTGGTAGTCAGATGACCGTTAAGGCCCGTTGGGCCTCTTGTTCTCTTACCCTGTTACCCTCATGTATAATCTAATATTGACATTACATCAATGCAAGACAATGTTGAAGTGATATGATTAAGGTGTCGACGTGACTATCAGATGGTACTGACCCAGTTTTGTTATTTTTGGATCGGTACGAAATCCAATATGGCCACCATGACGTCATATTTTAAAATGTATAAATGGTTATAACTCAGAACCTTTTAAATTTATAGACTTTTCAAAGCTATATTATTAAAGAATACATCTGGGGAAATATGTTTTCTCTCCAAGTTAATACAAAATGTGTCTAGTAAAATAAGTCATTAGAGGTCATGATCAAAGTTAATCTATTTTTAGAAATTTTTCCTTTTTTTATTAATTTCTGAAAATTATTTCACAGATCAAAGCAGCATGCCATTCCAATGATACTGATACCTTGGGTTTTATAGAAGCACTTCTGGTTAAGGAAATATGCCAACAGTTTCCGTGCGATAACTTGAGTTTCTTTGGGCCAATCAAGCTCAAACTTCATACAGTGCTTCCTTACCGAAAGTGGTCGCTTAGGATTGCTTTTCAGGGTCAAAGGTCAAAGGTCAAGGTCACTGTTGCTATAAATAGAAATTATGTTTCCATGCGATAACTTGAGTTTCCTTGTGCCCATCAAACTCAAACTTCATACAGTGCTTCCTTACCAAAAGTGCTTGCTTGGGATTGCTTTTCAGGATCAAAGGTTTAAGGTCAAGGTCACTGTTGCTATAAATAGAAAATCGGTTTCCATGCGATAACTTGAGTTTCCTTGGGCCAATCAAGCTCAAACTTCATACAGTGGTTCCTTACCGAAAGCGCTCACTTGGGATTGCTTTTCAGGGTCGAAGGTCAAAGGTCAAGGTCACTGTTGCTATGAATAGAAATTATGTTTCCGTGCGATAGAAATTATGTTTCCGTGCGGTAACTTGAGTTTCCTTGTGCCAATCAAGCTCAAACTTCATACAGTGGTTCCTTACCGAAAGTGGTCGCTTAGGATTGCTTTTCAGGGTCAAAGGTCAAGGTCACTGTTGCTATAAATAGAAATTATGTTTCCATGCGTTAACTTGAGTTTCCTTGTGCCCATCAAACTCCAACTTCATACAGTGCTTCCTTACCAAAAGTGCTTGCTTGGGATTGCTTTTCAGGATCAAAGGTTTAAGGTCAAGGTCACTGTTGCTATAAATAGAAAATCAGTTTCCCTGCGATGACTTTAGTTTCCTTGTGCCAATCAAACTCAAACTTCATACAGTGCTTCCTTACCAAAAGTGCTCGCTTGAGATTGCTTTTCAAGGTCGAAGGTCAAGGTCACTGTTACTATAAATAGAAAATCACTTTTCTTTGGCCAATCAAACTCAAACTTCATACAGTGCTTCCTTACCAAACGTGCTCGCTTGGGATTGCTTTTTAGGATCAAAGGTCAAAGGTCAAGGTCACTGTTTCTATTCCACTTGGAACTAATACAATGCATATCCATAGATAGCTCTGAGGAGACTGAACCCCACTCCCCTCCCCTCCCCTCCCCTCCCCATCTCTGGGTCACAGGTTGGGATTCAAATTTATATAAATCATGGGGCTGGATGCAACCCTATCAGGAGCCTGAGAGGTGGGGCCAAAAGAGGTCCATTTGACAATTGATAATGGTGACTTAATTCCTTTCGGGTACTATACAAAGCAATTGATAACATTTTATATTGAGCTGATGCGATACCATGGCGTCTGGCGTCCGCCCACAACTATCAACTTCTTCATAACCACTGATAGGAACTTAATCAAATTTGTTAGGAAGCATGCCTGAGTGGCTGGGATTCAAATTTATACAAATAAAGTGGCTGAACCCCCTGGGCCTGAGGGGCTGAGCCAAAAGGGGTACATTTGGCAATATTCAGATCAGAATTTAATCAAATTTGGTAGAAAGCATGCCTGAGTGGCTGGGATTCAAATTTATACAAATAAAGTGGCTGAACCCCCTGGGCCTGAGGGGCTGAGCCAAAAGGGGTACATTTGGCAATACTTCTCTGAAAGTAAGCAATGTATGACATCTATATTTCAGTGGTAGCCACCCAAGGTGGCTTGGATTCAAATTTATACAAATGATTGAGCTGACCCCCCAGGGCCTGAGGGGTGGGGCCAAAAGGTATCCATTTGGCAATGCTGGGATTCGAATTTATATAAATGATTGGGCCGACCCCCCAGGGGCCTGAGGGGTGGGGCCCAAAGGGGTCCATTTGGCAATATTCATATAAATGATTTCTTCTCTCGATCTAAGCAATGTACAACTTTCATATTTTACTGGTAACATCCTTAGTTGGCTAGGATTGAAATATTGTAAATAATGGGGCTAACCCCCAGGAGCCTGAGAGGCAGAGCCAAAAGGGGTCCATTGACAATATAAACATAACTTTTAAATGGGTAAGATCCCCACCCCAAAACTATATATTCAATCGCTGAGCATAAAGATACCATCACATTTGACCAAAAGTCTGCCATACCTTTGCAGTCTTTACTCCTGAAACAGAAGAAATCCCAATCCCAAAACTATATACAATTGCTGGGGGTAAGGAGACGATCAGAACCATGATTTAAGATTTGATCCTAGCGAGTCGCCACTCTCCTTGCAGACTTACAACTGCAAAACACTACAATTGTTGGGCATAAAGGGGCATAATATTTAATCTGAACCAATTTCAAATTTCCTCTAAATGCTATTTTGAATCAGAAAGGTAAGTTCTTTAAGGGCAAAATTGTGGCAGATCCCACACTGGAAAAGTTAATGTTATTTAACTTACACATGACTTTTTGTTGAATTTGCTGAAAGCCAGGTGAGCGATACAGGCCCTTTGGGCCTCTTGTTCAACTTCTACACATGACTTTTTGTTGCATTTGCTGAAAGCAAGACCCTGGTTTCATCAACGATCCTTAACTTAAGGAAACTCCTTAACTTAAAAATCTACATAGGAAAGCATTACAGAATTTAAGGGAACTTTCCTTAAATTCTGTAATGCTTTCCTATGGAGATTTTTAAGTTAAGGAGTTTCCTTAAAGCTGACAATGCAAGTTAAAAAGCTTTCTTGTTGATATTTTAAAAAAAACCGGCAAAGTAAAAACTTAGGAAATCTTCTGAGATGCCCCCTAACAGGTTACTAAGGAATGGCAAAAATTTTAGCTTTTGCCTTGCTTGGAAACGATAGTCGGCTTCCTTGGGTATAAAAGGCACCCTGCAGGCTGTCAAACTGGTTCTCATTGTTGTGATGAAACCGCGCGGTGACACTTCTGTAGACTTATATAGCTAGCCATCACATACTTTCTGATTTTTTTTGTACGATATTTTCGATCAGTATCTAAAGAACATTGACATTGGCCGTATTTTTTTAATCTCAACAAAAAGGCTTTTTAACTTGCATTGTCAGCTTTAAGTTAAGGAACGTTGATGAAACTGGGGCCAGGTGAGCGATACAAGCCCTGTGGGCCTCTTGTTTACTGAGGATGAACCTGATTTAGCCAAAGGCTAATCTTCCTTAGGGTCTGCTGAGTTATTAAAATTAGTACCGTAATTTCTCACGTATAGTGCACACTTTTTTAGAGAAAATAGAAAGTGTCAAGAAGAGGGTGCACACTATACGCAAGAACAAGCAAAAACCTTGACCTGGTCGCGATCATGTATCGTTATTTTTTCAGAGATTTTCAGAACGACTTGAAATATCCTGGCGGTGGTTAACAGTTGATATTTTGTTAAATAATTCCTGATTTGCATTATCTTTTTACAACCACGAAAAATTGCAATTATAAAAGCCATACAATATGATAGGATCCGATAAATAAACTCGAGGAAAGTAGCCTGAACGTTCAATTGATTGAAATTGTCCTGCAATTGACCAAAACAGTATTTTTCACATAAATCACGTGTTTTGCACATTTTGGTATCTTTGATCGAGCATAGCACAAAAACGAGTTCACTACCATACAATTCTTTTTGCATTTTTTGCTATGCAATGACCTCCCTTTTCCAAAAATATATATAAGAAAAAAAGTTAGTCGTCAGAAAATTTTGCCAATTCACAAGAGAAGATCCTTAAATGGCGACTTACCTGGTTGGTACTATCATTCCGGCATGACATTTTTTTCAATTTTTTTTTTTTTTTTTCAAGATATTTTTTTTTTTCATTTTTGACCCCAAAAAGTACCTGTGCACTATACGCGAGTGCGCACTATATGTGAGAAATTACGGTACATACAAAAATACAAACATGCTAAGGTTGATGAAACTTCTATAGATAAAGTAAACTTTACAAATGCAAAAGTATGACCTTAAGAACAACATAACATATAATAATATATACTCAAATAAACAATATGTTTGATTGTGTGTAGGATCAAACAAGTTCAGACGATTGAGGAGCTGAGAGACGTGTACCAGCACTTCCTGTTGTACTACGGACCGGACATCCCTAAGATGAGGAACGCAGAGAAAACAAAAGCTCGTAATGAGGAGAACAGTGAACACCCAGAAAACGAAGATCCTCCAGAACAACAGGAAATGATAAAGCAGGCGTCACGTAAAAGTGGCTATACCATCTGCCAACAAAACAAACTTGGTATTCTTTAATTCAAAGTTCTTATATACCACTTTATTACAACCCATATCAAAGCGGTTCACAAATTAGTATGTGTGGTAAAAGGGCTTTAGCAACCATCCAATATCGTTCTCATTTCCCTAGGGAGCATACAACCAGTGCTGCCATTTCGGCACTAACAGCTAGCATTCTACAATTTCTAGCACTGCCCTACCATGTACTCATTAGTTTGTTATTGCTACTTCTTGAGAAGTACTGGATGGATCATTCTCAAAAGGTTCCCCTTGGTGCCAAGTTGTGCATGATCCATTTTCAGACAGATCTGAAAAACATTATGGCCAACAGGTGGCCATTTATGAGCTCACCTGGCCTGAAGGGCCAAGTGAGCTTATGTGATGGTGCAGCATCCGTCGTCCGTCCGTCCTGTGTCCGTCAACTTTTTCCTTTAAACGACTTCTTCTAAAATACCGAAAGGCCTAGTAACATGAAATTTGGCTGGTAGCTTACTTGGAAGAAGCTGAACAAAGTTTGCAAAAAAAATCACTTTTACCTTCTTTCAAGGTCACAGGGGTAAAAAATGTCGAAACTTTCAAACAACCTTCTAAAATACCGTCGGCATAGAGACCTAATATGTGATCGGTAGCTTCCTCGGATGAAGCCGAATAAAGTTTGCAAAAAGAAACGACCTTGACCCATATTCAAGGTCACAGTGAGGTTAAATCTGTTAAAACCTTTAAACAACTTCTTCTGAAATGCCAAAAGATCTAGAAACATGATATTTGGCTGAAAGGTTCTTTGAATGGAGCCTGACAAAGTTTGCGAAAAGAAATGACCTTGACTAATATTCAAGGTCGCAAGGGTCAAATCTGTTAAAACATTCAAACGACTTTTTCTGAAATACCAAAAGCGATAGAAGCATGATATTTGGCTTAAAGGTTCCTTGGATGTAGCCCAACAAAGTTGGCGAAAAGAAATGACCTTGACCTATATTCAAGGTCACATGGGTCAAATCTGTTAAAACATTCAAACGACTTCTTCTGAAATACCAAAAGCGATAGAAGCATGATATTTGCCTGACAGGTTCCTTGGATAAAGCCCGTCAAAGTTTGTGAAAAGAAATGATCTTGACCTATATTCAAGGTCACATGGGTCAAATCTGTTAAAACCTTTAAACGACTTCTTCTGAAATACCAAAAGCCATAGAAGCATGATATTTGCCTGACAGGTTCCTTGGATAAAGCCCGTCAAAGTTTGTGAAAAGAAATGATCTTGACCTATATTCAAGGTCACATGGGTCAAATCTGTTAAAACCTTTAAACGACTTCTTCTGAAATACCAAAAGCCATAGAAGCATGATATTTGGCTGAAAGGTTCCTTGTATGAAGCTTGACAAACTTTGGGGAAAAAAATGAGCTTGACGTTTATTCAAGGTCACAGTGGTCAAATCGGTTAAAAGATTTGAGCGACTTCTTCTGATAAACCCAAATGCCTAGAGACATAATATTTGGCAGGTAGCATCCTGGGATGAAGTCAAACAAAATTTGAAAATGAAAATGATGTTGTCTTATAAGGTCACAGGGATAAAATATGTTTGAATCTTAACATGTTCTTCTAAATGTCTTACAGTAAAAGATTTTAGGGGACTTTAGGGTTACACTATAATATAAGTCAGAGATTGATACCAGGTGAGCGATGCAGGCCAGTTTGGCCTCTTGTTAGCTCACCTGGCCCAAAGGGCCAAGGTCAACTTTTCCTTTAAATGACTTCTTCTGAAATACCGAAAGGCCTAGTGACATTAAATTTAGCTGGTAGCTTTCTTGGAAGAAGCTGAACAAAGTTTGCGAAAAAAAAATCACTTTGACCTACTTTCAAGGTCACAGGGATCAAAAATGTTGAAACCTTCAAACAGCTTCTTCTAAAACCAACAGCCCTAGAAGCATGATATTTGGCTGAAAGGTTCCTTGGATGAAGCCCGACAACATTTGCAAAAAGAAATTACTTTGACCTATATTCAAGGTCACAGGGTTCAAATCAATTATAACCTTTAAGCAACTTCTTCTGATTAAACAAAATACCTACAGACATGATATTTGGCTGGTGGTTTCCTTGGATGAAGCATGACATAGTTTGCAAACAAAAAAAAATGACTTTGATCCATATATCAAGAAATGACTTTGATCCATATATCAAGAAATGACCTTGACCTATATTCAATTTCACAAGGGTCAAATCTGTTAAAACCTTCAAACGACTTCTTTTGAAATACCAAAAGCCCTACAAGCATATTTTGCTGAAAGGTTCCTTAAATGAAACCTGACAATGTTGGGAAAAGAAATGACCTTGACCTATATTCCAGGTCACAGGGTTCAATCTGTTTAACATTTAAACAACTTCTTCTGATTAACTAAAAGACCTAGAAAAATGATATTTGGCTGGTAGCTTCCTTGGAAGAACCGAGCAAAATGTGCAAAGGAAACTGACCTTGACCAATATTCAAGGTCTTAGGGGTCAAACCTTAAAACAACTTCTTCTGAAATACCAAAAGCCCTAGAGACATGATATTTGGCTGGTAGCTTAGTTGGATGAAGCCAGACCATGTTTGCATAAAGAAATGACCTTGACCTATATTCAAGGTTACAATGGTCAAATCCATTAAAACATTGAAATGACTTCTTCTGAAATACCAAAAGCACTAGGTTCCTTCAATAAAGCCTGACAATGTTTGCGAAAGAAATGACCTTGACGTATATTCAAAGTCACTGGGATCAAATCTGTTTAAACCTTTAAACAACTTTTTCTGATTAACTAAAAGGCCTAGAGACATGATATTTGGCTGGTAGCCTTCGTGAAGAGCTTTGCAAAATTTGCAAATGGAAATGAGCTTGACCCAAATTCAAGGTTGTAAGGGTCAAATCTGTTAAAACATTCAAACAATTTCTTCAGAAATACCAAAAGCCTTAGAAGCATGATATTTGGCTGAAAGGTTCCTTGGATGAAGCCCAACAAATTTTGTGAAAAGAAATGACCTTTACCTATATTCAAGGTCACAAGGGTCAAATCTGTAAAAACCTTTGTTAGCACTATTTCTTGAGAAGTACTTAATCGATCTTATTCCAATTTCATAATTATGTAGGTTCCCCTTGGTGCCTAGTTTTGCTATATCGATTTTGGGTCTGATCTAAAACATGAAATGGCTGAAAGGTGGCCATCTTGGATTTTGAATTGAAAGTTTGTTATCACTATTTCTTGAGAAGTACTTGATGGATCTTACTCAAATTTAATATGTTGATGCCTGGTTGTGCCCTTTTGATTTTGGGTCTGTTTGGAAAAACGAAATGGCTCAATGGCGGCCATCTTAGATTTGACCATTTAAAGCTTGTTACATTTATCACAATTTCTTGAGAAGTACTTGATAGGTCTTCCTCAAATTTCCATATGTAGGTTCCTCTTGTTTAAGAAATACAAGATGAATTTCAAATTTGGAACTGATTAGAAAAACAAAACTGACAAAAGACCATCCCTCAGCGATTGAATTTTCAAGAGAAATTCATAGAACTAAGATTAAATATACAAATGAAAGTTAAATAAGAAGGGAAAAGATCCCACTTTCTAAGAATGAATGAAAATTCATCAATGGTGGGCACCAAGATCCCTCTGGTTTAAAAATATTTTACCATGATTACCTAGATATCAATTTATCCAGGTGAGTGGTACAGGCCCTTTGGGCCTCTTGTTATCAATTTTGAAGAGAAATTCATAGAACTAAGATGTCGTTTTCTGGAACTGACAGTCACTAAATCAGTGTCATAAATATTAAAAAAAATACGTAATTTCTTGCCTATTGCCAGTGGGCTATACAATTTAAAACATACAAAAATGCCTTTTTGATAAAATGTTTAAAACCATAAAAAGGGTGGGTTATGTGATGTCTGTCCAATCTGAAATTATTTACATTTCAACCATAATTTATGATATTTGTAAAATCAGAAATCTGGATCTGTTTGCCTTACAGATGACATTGCCCAGAAGTTTGGGTTGTCACCGGAGCAGTTTGGTGAGAATCTCCGTGACAACTACCAACGTCATGATGTAGAACAGTACCCACTGGAGCCCCTCGAAGTTGCCAAGGAGTTTATTTGCAGGTTGGTGGATATGTATCTTCAAAGCTTAACATTTTCGCGGCCGATCCCACCTCTGTGCGTGATATTTCCAACCCCCCGCCAGCCCAATACCGCATACAGGCGGTCTAGCCCTGCTCATTGTAAATGGCCGATCCGTAAATGGCTGGCTAATGTCGTTACATTTGCTACAATTTGTTGAAAACAAACTTTCCAAAGGAAATACCACATTTTTGTCCAATTAGAGGATGTTTTGCTGAACACTTTGGTAGGTTGTTTACCATGATTTGATTGGCTGATACACACAGATAAAGGTTTTAACCTTCACCTTTGTTCATTCATAATGTAAACATGGCGTCACAGACGGCGGTGTACTATCCAATATAACAATAGATCCGAAGAAGAATTTAATGGTTTTGATTGGAAAGATGTCAGGAAATTTGTACATCAGCATAAATAACATATATAGAAATTACTGGATGATAATTTAGACATATAAACATCGTTTCAAGCTCCCAAGAATGGGACGAATCTGAGGATAAAGATGTGCCCATCGAGATTCTACAGTACGCTTCAGGTGATTTGGAAGTCAAACCCCCCGCAGGCGACAGCCGTCGCCAGAGCGGAGGGGATTAAAGCCCCTCGGAGTAATCACCTAAGCAAAGTCGCAGGGGGCCGCCCCCAGCAGACGGTCAAGCGTTGGGGATTAAGTCTATCTGCCACTTACTACTGTGAGGTGAACACCGACAGTCCAGGATTACTGAATGTTATACACATCAATGCGGGGACTTCTTCTGACAAAGTTTGAGAAAAAAAATGACTTTGACTTAAATTCAAGGTCACAGAGGTCAAATCTGTTTAAACCTTTAAACAACTTCTTCTGATAAACCCAAAGGCCTAGAGACATATTTGGCTGGTAGCTTCCTTGGATGAAGCCAAACAAAATTTGCAAATGAAAATGACGTTGTCTTACAAGGTCACAGGGGTAAAATATGTTTAAATGTTAACATGTTCTTCTGAATGTAATACAGTAAAAGATTTCAGGCGACTTCTGGGTTACACTATAATATAAGTCAGATATTGATACCAGGTAAGCGATGCAGGCCCATTAGGTCTCTTGTATCTTGTGAAATATTGGGTGGATCTTTCCCAAATCCCATATGCAGGTTCCCCTTGGTCCTAGTTGTGCTGTGTTGATTATGGGACTGATTGGAAAATTAAAATGGCTGACAGATGGCCATCTTGGATTTTTAAAATGAAAATTTGTTATCATTATAGCGTGTGAAGTTTCGGATGGATCCTTCCCAAATTTCATATGCAGGTTCCCCTTGTTAATAAACACAAGATGGATCTCTCTTAAAGTTTTGGATTTTGGAACTTATCAGAAAAAACAAAACTCCTTATTAGATATATATTGCTTGTTTAAATTAAAATGATTCAAAAAGATGTCTGCCAACCCTTTGTCTGTCATCCATATAATGAAGTATACATTAATTTTATTGTCACCATTTTCGACAAATATTCAAACTTTTCTTCTCCACTGTTTCAGTCAATTCCCAACAGATGAGGAAGTCTTGCTTGGTGCTCGCCATATGGTTGCCATGCAAATTTGCCACGATCCTCTGGTACGACAGTGTGTACGACAAACATATTTTGAACGTGCAAAAATCAATGTTGTCCCAACGAAGAAAGGCATCAAGGTAACTTATTTCTTTTTGTTTCTTTTGTTTACAAAGCCTCACAGGACACAGATTTGGAAGAAATATTATCTGTAAAAACTTATGTAATCTACGCACCAGTGTAATTTAAGCACCCTAAAATCACCCCAAAATTGATGGGAAAAGGTCTGTACCAATGTAATTTAGGCACCCAAAAAATCATCATAAAATCGCTATCTTGCCTACCATATGTCTCATTTTCATGTCATTCAATATTCCTCTTTTTAGCCCACCATCGTCAGATGGAGGGCTTATCGAATCACCTTGCTTCTGTCCGTCCATGCGTCTGTCTTGCGTCTGTCAACTTTTTCCTTTCAACGACTTCTTCTAAAATACCGAAAGGTCTAGTGACATGAAATTTGGCTGGTAGCTTTCTTGGATGGAGCTGAACAAAGTTTGCGAAAAAAATCACATTGACCTACTTTCAAGGTCACCGGGATCAAAAAAGTCGAAACCTTCAAACAAATTCTTCTGAAATACCATCAGGCATAGAAATCTCATATTTGACTTGTAGCTTCCTTGGGTGAAGCTCAATAAAGTTTGCGAAAAGAAATGACCTTGACCATTATTCAAAGTCACAGGGGTCAAATCTGTTATAACCTTTAAATGACTTCTTCTAATAAACAAAAAGCCCTAGAAGTATGATATTTGGCTGAAAGATTCCTTGGATAAAGCCTGACAAAGTTTGCAAAAAGAATTGACCTTGACCCATATTCAAAGTCACAGGGGTCAAATCTGTTAAAACATTTAAACGACTTCTTCTTAAATACCAAAAGCCCTAGAAGCATGATATTTGCCTGAAAGTTTCCTTGGATGAAGCTTGACAATGTTTGCGGAAAAAGATGACCTTGACCCATATTCAAGGTCACAGGGGTCAAATCTGTTAAAACCTTTGAGCGACTGCTGATAAACCCAAAGGCCTAGAGACATGATATTTGGCTGGTAGATTAGTTGGATGACGCCAAACAAAATTTGAAAATGACATTGTCTTACAAGGTCACAAATCTTAACATGTTTTTCTGAATGTCTTAACAATAATAGATTATAGGCGACTTTAAGGATTAAACTATAATATAAGTAGAGATTGATACCAGGTGAGCGATGATAACATATTCATAACGGGTAGTTATAAGTATTTCAACAGTTCCAAATCTGATACAGTAGACTCCGCTTAATATCACTTCTCATTTGTCCGGGGAAAACATGATATAAACTGGAACATGATATTAAAAGAAAAAGTATTTTCTGACATTTTTCAGCCCACAAAAACGAAAGTGGACTTGGTTAAATGTCGTAGTGCTGTGACTCAACAGAGAAGATTGTTAAATAAAGATATTTTATCACTAACAATGTTTTTTTCACTCCAGTGACAGTATAATCTTTGGTTTTATTCTGGAATGCACTTATTTTCATATATATTGTTCGTACGTAATATTATCAGTAGGCTAGCTTCACACGAAACCAGGGACGAAACGTACTACGATTGTTTACTGCAGTAGGCCTTACTGTAGTGATGTAACGTTAGGCATACAAGTGGCTGGTATTCTGCATCAAATTCGTGTTTTGAAATCATGACACTCCGTAAATATTTACTGTTATCTTGATATGTATACTGGTTTTTCGCTTGTGAAATCTGTTGTTTGTTAAATTTCTTTAGATATTCGCTGCAAGTGCGACATCGTGTTCACAGAGTTTGTCGGTTGTATAGCGCTACCACGAAATGAACTTTCACCTTTGAAACGTGACGTTTCATTGGATGACCTCTATGCAAATAAAACAACCACGCGATAAGATTTAGTCTCGGCACTTATATTTATTCACCAGCCGGACTAGAATCACGGCATGTCGGCGTCGTACTTTGGCTATTTAAAAATCAAAACAAAGACGATATCTTTGCATTTTACGTGAACATTAGCTTAAATTAATTAATTGGACACTTATTGTTTAAAAGACACTTTTTATTTTAATTTCAATAAATATTTCGTCATGTTTACGGAAGACCATCCACTTGTAACATATATTTAAGCCTTCTTCACGACAACGTGAATTCAATCTAAGACGAGCTGAAATGAAAAATAGAACTCAATGTTAGGAACACATTAAATCACACATGGCGTTAGATAAGATTACAAAAGTATGGGTTCCCTCACCCAAAGGTGTAATCTTTGCTCCGGTATGTCAAGTCAATCTATTGTTCGACTAGTACGGCAGTGATCAGGTAGGTGTGAAAGAGACGCAGCTGACCACGGCGTTGTTTACATAGCGATTTCAGGTGTGAAACTCGGGTCCCCGGGGCATTTATATGAAATTATTTCTAACATTTACCTGTAATATTTGTGTGACAGTAGCCAAAAAAAAGTGATATTAACCGAAATCCACCTGGAAACAAGAGATATTAAAAGAATGGCATTACATAGATTATATAGCAGGAAAAACGGTGCATGAAGAAAACGTGATAATAACCGAAAAGTGATATTAACCGACGTGACATTAAGTGGAGTTTACTGTATACATGTAGTCATGTTTAATGTGTGGTGCGTTATATGAGTGTATGGACTTAAATATTCGCATTCTGTGATAAGTGTTAACGTACATATATAAAAACGCCGAAAGTTGGATAGATTTTAAATAAATATGAAAGTACATTATATATATGGATATGGAAAATCCTCAAGGCATTGATTGTAAAAATAATTTCATGTCATTTTTTTATTGTACTTTTCAATGCATACTAAATACCTTTTATGAATCATTTGAAAAGCTGGGTTTGTAAATATTACCTTTTACATAAATTAAGGTTTGTACCATGGCCGTATTCCGTACCCATGTGTACCGGTCTCAGTCAGGTAAATATAATATAGATAATTCCTGGTGTCGATAAATGGTGCCGATATGCCAACAATTATTCTTCATTTGAATATCAGTACATGTGCAATTGATGTCTGATTTTAATGTGAATGTGTTTTAATAAGTCTCTGTTTATTCAGCCGTATACATTATGCTTCCCCTCCCTTACGTCACATTGCGTCATCATCGCTATTTTTATTGGGGCTTTCCCGAGGAATGCGATTTTGCAAGTGGTCAAAATATATTTAGTAGTGCAGACGCAATGTAAATTCAAGAAGATTAACAGGCATTTAGGCTTTTCGCGGGATGCTTCTTTAAATTTCATGTGAAACAGAAGAGGTAAAATAGACATCAGCTTTTATAGGGAAGCATTGTATGTAGTGAACTGTCTCATCGCTATTGTATGTGTAGCACCCTTCCAACACTGTAGACGGAGGACTGTCTCATCACAATTGTATGTGTAGCACCCTTCCAACACTGTAGACAGAGGACTGTCTCATCACAATTGTATGTGTAGCACCCTTCCAACACTGTAGACGGAGGACTGTCTCATCACAATTGTATGTGTAGCACCCTTCCAACACTGTAGACCGAGGACTGTCTCTCATCACAATTGTATGTGTAGCACCCTTCCAACACAGTAGACGGAGGACTGTCTCATCACAATTGTATGTGTAGCACCCTTCCAACACAGTAGACGAAGGACTGTCTCATCACAATTGTATGTGTAGCACCCTTCCAACACTGTAGACCGAGGACTGTCTCATCGCTATTGTATGTGTAGCACCCTTCCAACACAGTAGACGGAGGACTGTCTCATCACAATTGTATGTGTAGCACCCTTCCAACACTGTAGACCGAGGACTGTCTCTCATCACAATTGTATGTGTGGCACCCTTCCAACACTAGACCATACTGAACTTCATATCAATGCATGGTGGAGTCTATTTAAGTCAAATAGCAATGTAAATGACTTATTCTGTTTTCTGTCCATTAGGAGATTGACGAAGCACATCCTTGTTATGCAATGAAGTACCTCAAGAACAAACCTGTCAAGGACTTAAAGGATGAAATGTTCATCAAGCTCTCTCAGGTAAGAGAACTGTGTGTTCCTCCCTTCGCCCTTCATCAAGCTCTCTCCGGTAAGAAAACTGCGTGTTCCTTCCTTCGCCCTTCATCAAGCTGTCTCTGTTATTATGACATGAAATTATAAAGAGAATTTTTTGGTTCCAAAAAACACCCCCAACAATTAGTTGTCCATAGGGACAAGCTATGCTGGAGTTCTTACTCAATAAAATTTTCATGAATCATTGTAAGCTCACCTGGCCCGATGGTGCAACGTCCGTTGTCCGTCCGTCCGTCGTCCGTCTTCCGTCCGTCCTGCGTCCGTCAACTTTTTCCTTTAAACAACTTCTTCTAAAATACCGAAAGGCCTAGTGACATGAAATTTGGCTTGTAGCTTTCTTGGAAGGAGCTGAACACCTGAACTGAAGACCTAGAAACATGGTATTTGGCTGAAAGGTTCCTTGGATGAAGCCCGACAAAGTTTGCGAAAAGAAATGACCTTGATCTTTATTCAAGGTCACAAGGGTCAAATTTGTCAAAACCTTTAAATGACTTCTTCTGAAATACCAAAAGCAACAGAAACATGGTATTTGGCCGAAAGAATCTTTGGATGAAGCCTGACAAAGTTTGCGAAAAGAAATGACTTTGATTTATATTCAAGGTCACAGGGGTCATATCTGTTAAAACATTCAAACCACTTTTTCTAAAGTACCAAAAGCCCTAGAAGCATAATATTTGGCTAAAAGCTTCCTTGGATGAAGCCCAACAAAGTTTGCGAAAATGAAATGACCTTGACATATATTCAAGGTCACAGGAGTCAAATCTCTTAAAACATTCAAACGACTTCTTCTGAAATACCAAAAGCCATAGAAGCATGATATTTGGCTAAAAGGTTTCTTAAATGAAGCCTGACAAAGTTTGCAAAAAGAAATGACCTTGACCTATATTCAAGGTCACATGGGTCAAATCTGTTAAAACATTCAAATGACTTCTTCTGAAATATCGAAAGCCCTAGAAACATGGTATTTGGCTGAAAGGTTCCTTGGAAGAAGCTCAACAAAGTTTGCGAAAAGAAATGACCTTGACCTAATTTCAAGGTCACAGGGGTCAAATCTGTTAAAACCTTTAAACGACTTCTTCTGAAATACCAAAAGCCCTAGAAGCATGATATTTGGCTGAAAGGTTCCTTGTATGAAGCTTGACAAACTTTGGGAAGGAAAATGAGCTTGACCCATATTAAAAGGTCACAGTGGTCAAATCGGTTAAAAGCTTTGAGCTACTTCTTATAAACCCAAATGCCTAGAGACATGATATTTGGCTGGTAGCATCCTGGGATGAAGCCAAACAAAATTTGAAAATGAAAATGATGTTGTCTCAGTATAAAGTTTGCAAAAAGAAATTACCTTGACGTATATTCAAGGTTACAGGGGTCAAATCTGTTAAAACCTTAAAACGACTTCTTCTGAAATACAAAAAGCCCTAGAAGCATGATATTTAACTGAAAGGTTCCTTGGATGAAGCCCAAGAAAGTTTGCGAAAAAGAAATGACCTCGACCTATATTCAAGGTCACAAGGGTCAAATCTGTTAAAACCTTTAAACGACTTCTTCTGAAATACCAAAAGCGCTAGAAGCATGATATTTCGCCAAAGGTGCCTTAGATGAAGCCCAACAAAGTGTGCAAAAAGAAATGACCTTGACCTATATTCAAGGTTACAGTGGTCAAATCTGTTAAAACCTTAAAACGACTTTTTCTGAAATACAAAAAGCCCTAGAAGCATGATATTTAGCTAAAAGATTCCTTGGATAAAGCCCAAGAAAGTTCGCTAAAAAGAAATGACCTCGACCTATATTCAAGGTCACAGGGGTCAAATCTGTTTAAACATTTAAACGACTTCTTTTGAAATACAAAAAGCCCTAGAAGCATGATATTTGGCTGAAAGGTTCCTTGGATGAAGCACAACAAAGTTTGCGAAAAGAAATGACCTTGACTTATATTCAAGGTCACAGGGGTCAAATCTGTTAAAACATTCAAACGACTTCTTCTAAAGTACCAAAAGCCCTAGATGCATGATATTTGGCTGTAAGGTTCCTTGGATGAAGCTTGACAAACTTTGGGAAGGAAAATAAGCTTGACCCCATAATCAAGGTCACAGTGGTCAAATCGGTTAAAAGCTTTGAGCGACTTCTTTTGATAAACCCAAATGCCTAGAGACATGATATTTGGCTGGTAGTGTCCTGGGATGAAGCCAAACAAAATCGAATTGAAAATGAAAATGATGTTGTCTTATAAGGTCACAGTGGTAAAATCTTAACATGTTCTTCTAAATGTCTTTCAGTAAAAGATTTTAGGGGATTTTAGGGTTACACTATAATATAAGTCAGAGATTGATACTAGGTGAGTGCTGCAGGCCCATTGGGCCTCTTGTTATTTCATCTTGCAGATACGAAATGTTCTATACACAATAACAAAACACATTCTTTTCTGATGAATGGAAAAAAAATAATCATAAGATACATGTATTTTAAGCCAAGCTTTTTCTTGTTAACCATTAAATAAAAAATCATATTTTTTTTCTAACAGCAAAATTGCAACAAAACATGGGAAATGGCTGAGCCCCGTACCCCTCACTTCCCTTTACCCTTCACCTATCGTCACACATTGATTTCAGGCAAAACACACAATAGTATATTGTTCTATGCAGGTACCGTATAATTAACTGTTGACCTTAGTTTCTCTCACCTGGCAGTCACTTAAGATCGTAAAACTGTTTGCATTTAACAGAAAGGGGGGGGGGGGGGATTCACCTGTGCGTAACACCTGTTAATCAAAACAGTTTGAAACAATGGACAATATCAACAAAAACACAGTTTTAACAACCCCAGGAAACAGGTGTGAAACTTGCCCTGGGGTTGTATATCCTGTACAGGAGTGGCGAAACCTGACTGTAATAATTACCATATAATGTCGTAAAATTGTTGACCCTTAACTCATTCACCATGAAGACACACTTGAACTGGTCTGATTGAATGGTTGGAACTGTTCATTATGAAAGTTAAGGGGGGAATGAGGTATTTGTGTACTTCAGTGTACAATTATTATCGTCAACAGAACGGGATAAAATTATCTTAAGTCCGTGTCGATACTTGTACAGTTAGAAACAAATAACGAATCTCAATTTTGTGATAACTGTATCCGTTCTTTTTGGCTTTTTGAGAAAACGTAAAAAAAAAATGTTTGGAACAAAGGGTCTTATATGCATTTCTTTAATAATAAATTAAATCAAATAATAATTACACAAAGAATATGGAAGCTTGCGTATTGAACACAAGTGAAGTTTTCAACAGTTGTGTCCGAATTCCTGTTGCATTTGTAATTAATTTTATAAACGGAAGTAATGAAGTTTATAGTAAAATGTGGTATGGAATGCTGACATTGCAAGATCAACTTAGAGATGCAGATATGCCTGGTGTAGATAATGATTATTGAAACATTTTATTTTGTACTGATGATATATTGATTCGCTTTACAATTAAGTCTCGTAAAAAAATCTCGTGATCAAATTCTCACAGTCATTTTGAACTTTTGTCAGCTTGTATTATAAATTACGTCGACAGATTCGAGGGACAAATCAAGCGACCGGCACTGGCTCTTCTTTGTAACATTTAACGTTATCATAAATATATACAAAATATAAACTGGAGTACATGTATTAGAAAAATGAAACCAATATTTGATTCATTTCGACTTTGATACTGTGTCGTAGTGATTTTGATGGTTGTACGTCCAATATTGAGACCTTGCGGCCATTCGTTGGACGATATTCTGAACGTGCATGTAACTTTTTTGGTATATAATTTATACAATTTTTACCACCCGTAAAGAAATACAGATACATGTATATCAAACAAAGCTTACATTACAGTTAACTTTCAAAGTGAAGTTGGTTTGATACTGTTAGTTTATAAAGGGATGTAAATGTCCCTGGTTTATATGATTCTAGTATAAGTGTATTTCGTATTGTAAAAGCTTTAAACACAAACTGGACCAATTGCCTTAGAATATTACCTAAATTGTATATTTTTCAACAAACTACACTAAATCCAGGAATTACCTGTAATCGTTTACGACAGTTACGATTAGGTAATACTTGCCGTTATTTTTAAACACATTCAAATATAAATTAATTGAATGGCACTTCGACGACACCAATCATCTAGTTCAGTCACAGGATGCTCATTATGTCACGAGGGCTACTGTGTTCAGGTGTGATTGACATTTCAAACCAACCAATCATTCACAATGCACAGACAGAAGAAATTGTCAGCCCCAGTAGATGTCACGGGTTAAAAATAAATGTTGATTTGTAAGTTCTGATAACTTTTGACATGGTGTACATGGAAAAACAGATAATGTTAATGTGAATAATCATAAAGATGCAATAATCTTGCATTATTTGAAGTAGAATCGTGTGGAACTGATCGACACCTGCGTATCTGATACACTGTCTATTTTGAACCATCACGAAACCACGGCATTGACGAATAGTAATGGTATTTTATCGTAAAGATGAATGGAGAATGTCCTTGTGAGATTCATTTGTTAACAGTCATCCAGTTCATTACAAAATGTTTGTTTCCCGGGGATTACAGACAGTTAGGCTACAGTACATATTTGATAGCGTTATTTCTTTTCTGTCCGCTGAATTCGAGTAGCGCTTTCTGTTATGATACGTTTGTCGATTATATTTCCGGCATTGAACATTGTACAAGTTACTGTACACTGTAGGCCTATTTTCTTACCAAAGTTAATCCCCATCACCCATGATCTCGGGATAGTTGCGGGGGACTAAGGCCAGCGGATCTTACCTTGACGGCCGGAATCTCGCCTGCGGTCATCCCACGGCTACAAGCGACAGGTGAGCGGGATTGTCGCTCAGCCTGCGTTTGATTACCAAATCACCTGATGCATACTGTAGCTTCCTTTGAAGATGCTGAACAAAGTTTGCAAATGAACATGACCTTGTCTTACTTTCAAGGTCACAGGGGTAGTTTATGTTTAAATCTTGACATGTTCTTCTGAATGTCTTACAGTAACAAATTTTAGGTGACTTCAGGGTTACAAGTAATGAGTTTGATACCAGGTGAGTGATGCAGGTCTATCAGGCCTCTTGTTAAAGTTTGTATACAGACTTCAAAAAATACTTGAATAGATTAATTAGAATATGTTGAATATTGAAACAATGTTTGATGTAATTTATTTTTGTCATAGAGACAAGTAATGTCACAGGTGTTAAAAACCAAAATACATGTTCAAGTCATAGGGACAATGTTCCCTCACTGTAATGAATCAATCATTGTTCTGACAAGGGGTGAAAGCTTCCCGGTATGCTGTGTACTAAACATGTCTTTGTTCATTCTCTTTGAAGTAAAAAGTAGGAATTGTTTGCCTTGCTGCGATGTTCATGTACTATGACTGCTGATTAAGTAAAACAGGTGTTTTCATTGGACAGGGAGAAGAGGATGGACTGCTAACTATCTCAATGTTTATTGATGATATGGCAGACGGCTCCCAGACCTATTTTGAGGAAGTTCGTCAACTCTTCTACAGGGTAAGCAATGGTAACTTGTCAAAACTATGGGTTGGAGAGTGCATGTCCATCTGTCCATCTCCATACACTCTGTTGAACAATAATTTAACCCCCTGCAACGAAGTTATTATACCCCCACAATGAAGTTTTAATACCCTCACAATTAAATTATTATACCCCCCCCCCCCAGCAATGAAGTTTTTATACCCCCCGCAATGAAGTTATTATGCCCCCCACAATGAAGTTATTATACCCCCCTCAATGAAGTTATTATACCCCCAACAATGAAGTTATTATACCCCCCACAATGAAGTTATTTTACCCCCCCCCCCCCCCAATGAAGTGGTTATACCCTCCTCCATGAAGTTATTATACCCCCACAATGAAGTTTTTATACCCCCACAATGAAGTTTTAATACCCTCACAATTAAATTATTATACCCCCCCCCCCCCCGCATTGAAGTTATTATTATACCCCCGCAATGAAGTTATTATGTCCCCCAAACGAAGTGGGGGGACATATTGTTTTTGCTCGGTTTCTTATTATTATTATTATTCTTGTTTCTTCCACTTTCTTCCGCCGCGGAGGTTTCCGACCGTTTTCTCAAAAACTACTTCAAAATTCAGTCTCCGATTTCAGTAAAAATTGGTACATGGGTGTTTTAACGGATGCTGAATAACATGGTAACATTTTCGTAAAGTTTGGTTGCCACCGAAACGAAAATGGAGGCCTCTGATTGGTCGAAATTTATATATTGTCCGATTTCAATGAAATTTAATATATATGTGTAGTATTACACCAACAACATTGTCGTCACATCCGTTTCATGATTCGTCAACATGGCCGCTATTTCCTGGCTTCTGATTGGTCGAAATTTATATATTGTCCGATTTCAATGAAATTTAATATATATGTGTAGTATTACACCCAACAACATTGTCGTAACCTCCGTTTCGTGATTCGTCAACATGGCCGCTATTTCCTGGCTTCTGATTGGTCGAAATTTATATATCGTCCGATTTCAATGAAATTTTATATATAACTGTAGTAGGACACCACGGACATTGTCGTAACCTCCGTTTCGTGATTCGTCAACATGGCCGCTATTTCCTGGCTTCTGATTGGTCGAAATTTATATATTGTCCGATTGGGGTAGTTTGGGGGACATCTGTAATGGTACAATTAGCACTTGTTATTATACCCCCACAATGAAGTTATCATACCCCCCACAATGAAGTTATTATACCCTCTGCAATGAAGTTATTATACACCCCGCAATGAAGTTATTATACCCCCCACAATGAAGTTATCATACCCTCTGCAATGAAGTTATTATACCCTCTGCAATGAAGTTATTATACACCCCGCAATGAAGTTATTATACCCCCCACAATGAAGTTATTATACCCCCCACAATGAAGTTATTATACCCCCGCAATGAAGTTATTATACCCCCCACAATGAAGTTATTATACACCCCACAATGAAGTTATTATACCCCCCACAATGAAGTTATTATACCCCCCTCAATAAAGTTATTATACACCCCGCAATGAAGTTATTATACCCCCCACAATAAAATTATTATACCCCCCGCAATGAAGTTATTATACCCCCCACAATGAAGTTATTATACCCTCTGCAATGAAGTTATTATACCCTCTGCAATGAAGTTATTATACACCCCGCAATGAAGTTATTATACCCCCCACAATGAAGTTATTATACCCCCCACAATGAAGTTATTATACACCCCGCAATGAAGTTATTATACCCCCCACAATGAAGTTATCATACCCTCTGCAATGAAGTTATTATACCCTCTGCAATGAAGTTATTATACACCCCTCAATGAAGTTATTATACCCCCCACAATGAAGTTATTATACCCCCCACAATGAAGTTATTATACCCCCGCAATGAAGTTATTATACCCCCCACAATGAAGTTATTATACACCCCACAATGAAGTTATTATACCCCCCACAATGAAGTTATTATACCCCCCTCAATGAAGTTATTATACACCCCGCAATGAAGTTATTATACCCCCCACAATAAAATTATTATACCCCCCGCAATGAAGTTATTATACCCCCCACAATGAAGTTATTATACCCTCTGCAATGAAGTTATTATACCCTCTGCAATGAAGTTATTATACACCCCGCAATGAAGTTATTATACCCCCCACAATGAAGTTATTATACCCCCCACAATGAAGTTATTATACCCCGCAGTGAAGTTATTATACCCCCCACAATGAAGTTATTATACACCCCGCAATGAAGTTATTATACCCCCCACAATGAAGTTATTATACCCCCCTCAATGAAGTTATTATACACCCCGCAATGAAGTTATTATACCCCCCACAATAAAATTATTATACCCCCCGCAATGAAGTTATTATACCCCCCACAATGAAGTTATTATACCCCCCGCAATGAAGTTATTATACCCCCCACAATGAAGTTATTATACCCCCACAAAGAAGTTATTATACCCCCCGCAATGAAGTTATTATACACCCCGCAATGAAGTTATTATACACCCCGCAATGAAGTTATTATACACCCCGCAATGAATTATTATACACCCCGCAATGAAGTTATTATACACCCCGCAATGAAGTTATTATACCCCCCACAATAAAATTATTAAACCCTCCCCAATGAAGCTATTATACCCCCTGCAATGAAGTTATTATACCCGCACAACAAAAGTACCAAAATGAGTCTAACTAGAGGGTTATTGGGCACTGATATTCTAGTGGTTACATATTAGGGGTGTGACTTAACTCTTTACCACTCGAACATTGTTGCAACATTGTATCTAGTTTACTTGGTGGGGTGTCAGAGTTGGCTCTGTTCCAACCTCTGCAACAGTGTATAATTTGTGCACCCATTTCCTCAGGCATTTTTTCAATTTTTATTCAAAATTGATGTGTGTTTTTAAAACTTATTTTTCAGATAATATTCAACAAAATATGGTAATATAAGTATACATTTTTTGTTTCAGTGGAACCTGCACAATAATTTGATACATATTTAAATTTAAAAATCAGAAGTATATGCAAGTTTCAATAGATTTATTGCAAAACATTGATGCAACGGATGGATATTTGCAAAAAAATAGTTTTTCATATTTTTTTACTGTTATTACAGATTTGATCCCTTCATTTTCTAAAGATATGTCTTTAGACCAAAAGTCTTTGTAAGATGGTAATTGAAATACTCCCATAAAGATAAGCATTGTCAGGCAGACATTTCGTTTCGTTTTCTGTAATGTAGTGTACCATATCTGATCTTCTCAACCCTTTTTCTCACATTTCCGTCGGGTGTAAACATTAGTATATCGCACGATATCTACCGAACTTTCTGGCTTAAAGACGAGATTAAACTAATCTAAAGGTGTAGTAGTATCAATATTAAAACCATCACGCAATACTGGTCGAGTTTCTTGCGGAAAAGCATGAACAATAACATCGTTAAGTTCACACGGTTGATCGCCGTAGCAGTGAGTAGGGTTGAACGCTTCCGGGTTGTCTTCGTCGCTCTCATCGCCAACCTGAGTCACTGTCACTACTAAAAACTAAATCACTTTCAATGCCTGAATCCTTCTTGTTTGAAAAACCATTAAATCTATCTGAATCTGAATCGTCAGAGTTGAAAATTTCCTCATTGGAATTCGTTCCCGGTTCGGCCGCCATTACGTTCCTAGCCACGCTTTCACAAGTTGACATTTTGCGATTTCTTGACTGAATTACGTCACAAGGTCAAGGTGATGATCTATAAAAAGTATCTAATTATATTGACCAATCACAGAGCTACACGCAGGTATGCGTCATTCAGCCCAGTCATGTACAGTGGCCGAGATATTTCGTTTATAAATAGGTACACGGGGAAACACGCTTCCGCGGAAAACATGGCCATGCGTTCTCGGTCGCTTGTGAGTAAATACGATGCATGCGTCCAGACACGCTTCTGTGGAAATAACGGACAGGCGTCCAGACACGCTTATGAGTGGTAAAGAGTTAAAGCCTTACTCTAGTCTTAACCTATACTCCTTGTCGGCTAACAATTAGCCTACTCGCCTTACACCGGACCCCAATTTAACAACTGATATAGAAATAGGTTATAAAGGAGGACTTGCATATGGTAACCTTGTCATATAAATATTTGGGATTAACACTACACGAAAACTTGGACTGGGCCGAACACATAAACACAATTACAGCAAAAGCAAGCAGGACACTAGGCTTTCTTCGACGTAACTTGAAGTCATGCTCCAAACCAGTTAAATTCATTACATACACCACATTAGTGAGACCACAGTTAGAATATGCATCACCTGCCTGGGATCCACATAAACAAGCACATAAAGATCAACTCGAACAAGTACAGCGCAAAGCAGCCCGCTATATCTTAAACAATTACATGGACAGATCTCCAGGCACCGTCAACAACATGTTAAACACATTGAAACTTGACTCTTTAGAAAACAGACGAATGGTAGCACGATTAACTTTACTTTACAAAATAAAAAATACCCATGTATCTATTCCCACACAAAATATTCTAACACAATCTGACAGAAGAACACGGGGGGCCACATAAATTCAAACAAATACAAACAAAGACAGATCTCCTGAAATACTCCTTCTTTCCACGTACCATCATCAACTGGAACAGTTTACCCACGCACATAGCCGCTAGCGACACTCTCTTCCTTTAAAACCAGCTTAGCCAAACACGTCCACCAGCCTCCATAATTCTTCTGTAATTGACTGTCTTTTTAATTGTATATGTTGACCTTTTATACTTAAAAAAAAATGAAAAAAAAAAACATTGATAATAATTATGTTTTTGCACATGCGCTCAGGAGGGATGTTTTACACTCTTGTCTAAGAGTTTATTCCTTAACGGAAGAAGAAGAAGATAAACAGTTTTTGTCAGAAACCTTTGACTAGAAATTTCCTCCTAACCAGTAAACCAAATTCAATGAAGTTTCACATGAATGTTAGGGGCTATGTGTATATATATATGCATGCAGATTACTTTATGCAGACTTAAAGTTGTCATGGTAACCAGGTCACTATAAAAAGGTTTTTGTTGGAAAATTTTTGCTGCAAAAGTGTTCCTAAAACTGTGAACCAATTTCAGTGAAACTACACAGGAATGATGTGTAGATGTATCTGCAGATTAAAATGGGTTCGTCATTAACATTGCATTTTTATCACTTGGTATCAGTTTGGTTAATTTTTAGCTCACCAAGGTAAAATTAGTATGCCTATATCCGTCCATCCATCCTTCAACAATTGACTTCTTTTTCTTTACCGCTCATCTGAATTTAACAAAGGACTATATGCACTAAGGGGTGTTTTTGGCCCCACGCATTTTCTCCTTATTAGGGCCCCGCATCGAGAGATGCGGGTACCCTATAGTAATCAGGTTGTCCGTCTGTCCGTCTGTCTGTCCGTCCGTATGTCCGTTTTTTGTCTTCTGCACAAAAATGTTTGCAGGAGATGAAGGATTTGTATCAAATTGGAACTGATGATTCCTCATGCATCCTAGATCACATGTGTAGTATATATTTCATGCAAATCGGATTCAAAATGGCTGTTAGGTGGCCATATTGGATTTTAACATTAACATGAAAATACTGAATCTTTGCTGTTTCTTCTGCACAAAAATGTTTGCAGGAGATGAAGGATTTGTATCAAATTGGAACTGATGATTCCTCATTCATCCTAGATCACATGTGTAGTATTTCATGCAAATCGGATTCAAAATGGCTGTTAGGCCGCCATATTGGATTTTAACATTAACATGAAAATACTGAATCTTTGTTGTTTTTAACTGTTCACTAATCGATTATGCAAAGTAGTGAACAAATAAACCAAGAGTTAACTGACAATGATCAAACTCATAGTTCAAGGTCACAAGTTCAAAGGTCAACGGTCAAGGTTATTCTGGATAGGCTACAAAATGCCAGGTAATCGACCCTTTTGGATTTTAGCCTTGAGAGTGCCCGATTTACTCAAATTACAACTGTACCGACACATTGCAGCGGCTCCCACATTGATCATGTTTGGACTAGAGACATTCCTGAGGGAAGCCAAACACAATGGTACAACTCACGAAACCGTGCGTTGCCATGGTAAGGAAATGGAGGCTTCTGATTGGTCGGAATTTAGATATTGTTCGATTTCAGCGAAAGGTGGTAAATATGGGTATTAAGGAAAGCCTAACACAATGGTACCACTTTCGAAACTGTCCTTTGCCATGGTTACCAAATGGAGGCTTCTGATTGGTCACAACTTACATATTGTTTTATTTCGGCGAAAATTGATACATATGGGTTTTGAGGGAAACCAAACACAATGGTACAACTCACGAAACCGTGCGTTGCCATGGTAACGAAATGGAGGCTTCTGATTGGTCAGAATTTAGATATTGTTCGATTTCAGCGAAAATTGGTAAATATGGGTATTGAGGGAAGCCTAACACAAAGGTACCACTTTCGAAACTGTCCGTTGCCATGGTTACGAAATGGAGGCTTCTCATTGATCAAAATTAAGATATTGTTTGATTTCAGTGAAAATTGGTACATAGGGGTATTGAGGGAAGCCAAACACAATGGTTTAACTTTCGAAACTGTCTGTTGCCATGATAACGAAATGCAGGTTTCTGATTGGTCGAAATTTAAATATTGTTCGATTTCCGCAAAAAGTGGTACATAGGGGTATTAAGGGAAGCCGAACACAATGGTACCATTTAAGAAAACATCATGGTAAAAAATAGAGGCTTCTGCACATACACATATACACATATACAGTACTATTACACTCTTCCATTAGCATAATTTACCACTGTTGGGGTAGTTTGGGGGACACACGGCCGCCGTTACAATTAGTACTTGTTTATAATTGTTTTCTAACACTTATAAATTTAACATCACTGTACTATAACTCTAAAATACCAATATTCATTGGAGTATCATCCATATTGCGGGGCCCTTTCTGATGTATCAGTGTTCTAGTTCTTCTAACAGTTAAAAGTGCAGAACGCAAACAAACAATTTCAGTAAAATTTAAAATGTTTATTGATGGTATTCCATAGCAACGGGCCATAGCAACGGGTCATAGTACAATAATCAGCTTAGGGTTCAAGAGACAACATTTGATGATTCCATTATGTAACAACATTCTGAACTATCCATTATAAGTTTCTTTAATAAATATTACATTAATTATAACAGTTTCACAGTTTATATTTATTTATTGAAAGAAAAAATTGTTGATTTTGACCATAGCAACAAGACTTTTTGCATAGCAACTAGCATTATTCACACCTATTTACATACAATTCATTACAATATAACCATATTTGATACATACAATAAGGAGTAAACAATTACCGTGTGATATTTCCATTTGACTTTTGTGGTATTTACAAACCGAGTACTACACTAGGGCTATTTTAGCCATAGCAACAAGCATTTTTGCATAGCAACTTACAATATTAACACATGGTTTGAATGCAAATCACTAGAAGATACACATATTTGATTTATACAATAAGAAGTCAACTTTTAATAAGTGATTTTGATTTGATTGTTGTGTTTTTTAGGAAATGAATAGTGTATTGTTATGATTTTGGCCATAGCAACTCACATTTTCCATAGCAACGCACATACTTTACATTTATATACATACAAATCACTGAAATAAACACATATTTGATACATACTTTCATTTTTATTTACATTAAATAAGAAGTAAATTAGTATTGCATGATTTCCTTTTGATTATTGTGGTTTTTACAATACAAAATAGTTCAGTGTGATGTTTTGGCCATAGCAACAGGCATTTTTGCATAGCAACTTAGGGCTGTTCCAGAATTATTCATATGGGGAGGGTGGGAGGCATTTTGTTCAGAGACTTAACATACATAAAATATCAAAGGTAATTGAATATAACTTAGTAAGGCATGGTAGACAGATCAAGTTTTGACCCAACACCCATAAATGGCATAATATGTAGGTGCCTGCACTGTCCCTATCCTAAATGATTAGTTAAGAAATAACTCTTTCATTGTTCATACGAGTTGTACATACAAATAACTAAAATGTACATAAAAATAGAAACAAACTTTTGCATTGCTTGATCTCATATTAATATATACACTCATAGATATAGCACACTGTCCATTTTCCAAGGTCTTCTAAGGATCTCTAAGGTTTAAAGCTTGAGTATTGAGTCATTTTTCCGCTGTTGAATTTAAGCTCTGTTAGAAATCATTGGTAAAACTTCTAAATCCTTGGTTAAGCTCAGAAATCTTCAGTGAAGCTTGGACACCCCTTGATAAAGGTCAGAAATCCATAGTAATTTAATGCTTGGATATCCTTGGCTAAGCTCAGAAATTATCCACGAAGAAAAGCTTGGAAATCCTCAGTGAAGCTCAGAAATTCTCCATAAATCTTGGAAATCCACAGTTAAGCTCAGAAATTCTTGTAGAAGCTCAGAAATCCACAGTTAAGATTAGTATCTGTGCAAATACAAAAGAAAAAAGTTCAAAAACATTATAAATTACAATGTACCTGTATTTAACTCTGCACCTGATAAAATGCTGACAAAACTTAATATATGTACAAAAAAAGTATGGTATGTACATCATAATAGTATGATATAGTATTTAATTAGTTAATAGATCCAAGGATGTAGAATAAAACATGATAAGTGACACTAGTTTGATCCATGGAGTAGAATAACACAGGTGTGTTCCATTAACCTATAAAAGTACATTGTTTTGTTCCAATTTTGTTACATGAACAGTCAAACATGAGTAGCAAACATGAACTGACTGTATTAACAGGTCCAAAATTAATAAAGCATTTAAAAAAACGTTCTGGTAGCACCTTTGTACTTGGATATACAAGGAAATTGTTTCTCATTGCATTACATCAGCAGGTTGATATTCAGACTTAAAAAATGCAATAAAAACTTGATGTAATTGACTTACATTTACTACATGTACCGGTATCTGTTGCTTACTGTATGTATGTATGCTTGTGTACTTACAATGAAAGATATTTTCACAAGCTGAGAAGCAAGAATTTGATATGCTTTGTTTTAGTGTACAGTATATATATAAAAGTATTTCAAGATTTTAAGCCTTCCCCAGGTATACCCAGGTACGCCTGTTTAAAAAAGTGAATTGTGTTCACCCAGTTTTCATAATAAATACAAAAAGCAGTTGTATTGACATGAGGATAAAATAATTGATATTCTTCCAGCTTCCTAGCTTTCTTTAACATGTTGTAATGTTATACTGCATCTTATACTTCATATGCATGTGCAATAGTCAGACAATAATTTGGTCTTATTTAAAAAAATATCAAAAAAATAAATTAAACTTATGTTCTCTTAAAAAGGTTTTTAAATCAACTGCAATTCTTAAAATAATGATTGGCTGGTCAAAATGAAAAAATCTCCCACAAAATATGTCTTTTTTAAAGATACATGGGGTAATTAATTTTAGCTTAGTAATTCATTATCTTAATTAAAAAGAAGTTCAAATAGTAAAGAATTATTTAATTAAGGCTAATACTGATGCAATATATACACTTGAATTATTATGATTGTGGTGTAAAGCAGTACTGGGTAGATCCATCTGATTTTCATACAAAACAAATTCCATTTTGTATGTTGAATGTTCCTAATTTATATTTTTGTTTAAGTTAAAAAAAAGTCATGCATACGCATCATGTTTCCATGTTCATGGAAGAGTACTGTTTTGTATTCTCAAAATATAATTAATAAGCAATGTCTTAATTCAAACAACTTAAATTCTTGCTATTAATCTGATTTTCTCCATCTTGATAAAATCCGGTCAACTCTCTTGACATGTCTTGTCTTTAGCAAGCCCCCTATTTCGTCAATACGGTACGACGATGTTTTGTCGGCAAATTATCACATAATTAGCAGTAGGCCCTAAAGTATTTTTGTGATGGCATTATGAGTTGGTATAAGGGGGTGTTTTGTAGTATTCCATACAGTATAAAGCCATATTTATTTTATTGTAGCTGCAATAGCATTGGGCATTTCAACTTGCCAGGTATACGTAGGAATAACTGTCGTCTGTCCGCACAGTGTGGTACAGACTACCAAACTTCCCAGATTTCGATATCAACAAACTGCATTCTAATATTTTGTGATTGAACATCGTCTGTAATCCAACACCTACCAATTATTAAACAGCCAGATCCAACAGACGGAAAAGTCCTCCTCTGTGCAGTTAAACAGGCCGATAAGCTTGTTTGTTTCGATTCGCGTTTTGTTTACGTTTCCGCGGGTGATGTACAGTAGTTTAAACGACGAATTCCGGAAGTTACGGAAAATTCGAAACATAGCATTTTGTTTTTATCAAAAAACTTTTATTTTATTCAAAATACGAATTATAAATTTAGAGATAGTTTTAAATGAGTAGAAGTTATAATAATAATTTTACAACAACTTTTGGTGTCGTTATCTTTTTTTACAAGAACGACAAAGTCCGGATAAAATTGCCGCGTCGTCAGTTATAGTCTTCTCTCATTCGAGTTTCGGGCGGAGTTCGACTTTTCGAGGTGGTTTTTTCGATTTTTAGGTATGAGTGCAGTCGTGCTCCAAAACGAAACTTTAGGAGATGATTTGTTTTGCAAAAAAGAAATCAAATCTAAAATATCTTTTTTGGAGCAAAACTGCGCTCATACTTAATTTTGGTGTTGCACACCAAAAATTCTGTAGTTTTCGCGAAAATCTCGTTACATGCGCCTTTTAAAACCCCCCAAAAATATATTCAAAGCAATATAAATCAAATCAAAGCTTATTTCCAGCAAATTGATGTATCTTTATTGCTATTTTAAATAATATTTATTTATATTTTGTAAATTCATAACGGTAAGAATATTGGGGCATATATCAGGGCATGCCGCATTTGGTCCTTTGGTGGGATGCATCCCTATGAGGCTGGGATTCAAATTTATACAAATGTTGGGGCTGACCCCTTAGGGGCCTGATGAGGGCCGGAGGGGTTGATTTGGTAATATTCAATTTCATATTAACAACTTCTTCTCTAAATCTTAGTAATGTACAATATTCATATTTAAGTGGTAGCATCACTAGGTGGCTCGGATTGAAATTTATACAAATGAAGGGGCTGATTCCCCAGGTGCCGGAGGAACGAGGCCGAAAGGGGTCCATTTAGCTATATTCATATTGACTTCTCTAGATCTAAGGAATTTAAACTTTCATATTTAAATGGTAGCATCACTAGATTGGCGAGGATTCAAATTCATACAAATGATGGAGCTGACCCCCCCAGGGGCCTGAGGGGTGTGGCGGAAAGGGTCCATTTGGCAATATTCATTTTAACGAATTTTTCTCTGGATCTAAGCAATGTACATCATTCATATTTCAGTGGTACCATCCCTTTTGGCTGGGATTCAAATTATACAAATGACCCCAGGGCCCTCAGGGGCAGGGCCAAAAAATGTCAATCCAGCTATATTTAAATAAACCAATTTCAAATAATTTTCCTTTAAAGGCCCAGTATACGTAACTTCAGGAAATTTTCCGTGATTCTGAAAATAAATCAAGTTGATAACCATGAAAAAATAAGCCTAAAACGAAGTAAACCTGAGCCATAACTAATAAGAAACCATTGACAGAAAAATCCAAAGAATTGAAAATAATTCAAGATTGGCCCACTTCAACAACAAGCCAAAGTTGTAATTTACAAATACCTATTTTCAACTGCTATTGAACCAGTAACCGCGTAAGAATTCATCTTGAATATTGCTGATATCAGTTAATTTTAACTAAATCAATAAATATGAAAAGCTATTAGGCTTGATTTTCACTTCAAGTTTTGCCGAAAGTTACGTATATTGGGCCTTTAAATTTTCTTTAGAATCAGAAAATCATTAATTACATAACTGCACGGTAAAATACTGTTGTGGCAGATCCCACACTGGAAAAATGTGTGTAATTTAACGTACAGTCATGAGTTATTGTCACATTTGCTGAAATCCAGGTGAGCGATACAGGCCGTATCAATTTGATAAAAAATTGTAATTTTATAACCATAAAATGGCATAATAGGTTGCATTTCTAACATTTTATCAAATACAAGCTGAGTATTATATCATCATAGAGATCTACATTGGCACACACTTATATCTGAAAATAGTTATTGATCTGCATTTGCCACATGCAATCCGTTTATAATTCTGTTGAACCCTGCAAAAATATTTGGGCACACTTTGTCTTGGAGTTTCTATATCTTGACTGATGAAGCCAAACCTTCATACCTTACACAATAAGAACATAAAGTCAGTCATGCTTTTATTACAAACCAAGCCATAAGTGTTTGTGGACGTGACACAATGAAAACATCATGAACTTGATCTACCCGAGTGATAGAAAATCATTTAAACGTAAAGCTAAGTTACCTGTATGAACAAGTTGCACGAGCTGTGAAAACTGGAAATACCCTTATGTCTATAAATAGAACACTAAATGATAAGTTCCTCAATCTCCAAAAACAGAACAATATGGTGTTATCGTCGAGGGAAATATATAGCGATTTGGGACGTTTGTATTTTAAAGGATGTGGTGGATGGCGGTAAGCGAGGGTGGCAAACTTAACAAGGGAATTATATAGGAGGGAAATCCGTTCTAGAGGTTAAGGTGGCAGTATGCGAGGGTGGCAGAAGATTCGGGTGGCGATAGGTTGAGGGTATACTGTACATGCTAACTTCATCCGCTAATAAGTGTGTGCCTATATTAGCTAGTCAATACATTTCTATAGAGAACTGACGAAGGCTATTTAATTGTCCTGTAATAAGCCCTGAGAAATTTATATAGGCTGCTGCAGTATGATACAGGATTGATACATCTGTGTTGATTGAGTGCAGTGAAACCTTGTTCATAGGGGTAGTCTTGTTAGTTTGAACATCAATGGGAAGTAATCGTGTTATTTTGAACATCAATGGGAAGTAATTGTGTTATTTTTAACATCAATGGGAAGTAATTGTGTTATTTTGAACATCAATGGGGAGTAATCATGTTACTTTAAACATCAATGGGAAGTAATTGTGTTATATTTAACATCAATTGGAAGTAATCGTGTTATTTTGAACATCAATGGGAAGTAATTGTGTAATATTGAACATCAGTGGGAAGTAATTGTGTTACATTGAACTTCAACGGGAAGTAATTATATTATATTTAACATCAATTGGAAGTAATCGTGTTATATTGAACATCAATGGGAAGTAATTGTGTAATATTGAACATCAATGGGAAGTAATTGTGTTACATTGAACTTCAACGGGAAGTAATTATATTATATTTTACATCTATGGGAAGTAATTGTGTTATATTTAACATCAATGGGAAGTAATTGTGTTATTTTGAACATCAATGGGAAGTAATTGTGTTATTTAACATCAATGGGAAGTAATTGTGTTATTTTGAGCATCAATGGGAAGTAATCATGTTACGTTAAACATCAATGGGAAGTAATTGTGTTACATTGAACTTCAATGGGAAGTTATTATATTATATTTAACATCAATGGAAAGTAATCGTGTTATATTGAACATCAATGGGAAGTAATTGTGTTATATTTAACGACAATGGGAAGTAACTGTGTTATATTGAACATCTATGGGAAGAAATTGTGTTATATTTAACATCAATGGGAAGTAATCGTGTTATATTTAACGACAATGGGAAGTAATTGTGTTATATTGAACATCAATGGGAAGTAATTGTGTTATATTTAACATCAATTGGAAGCAATTGTTTATATTTAACATCAATGGGAAGTAATTGTGTTATTTTGAACATCAATGGGAAGTAATCATGTTACGTTAAACATCAATGGGAAGTAATCGTGTTATTTTTAACATCAATGGGAAGTAATTGTGTTATATTGAACATCAATGGGAAGTAATTGTTTATATTTAACATCAATGGGAAGTAGTTGTGTTATTTTGAACATCAATGGGAAGTAATTGTGTTATATTTAACATCAATGGGAAGTAATCGTGTTATATTTAACATCAGTGGGAAGTAATCGTGTTATATTTAACATCAATGGGAAGTAATCGTGTTATATTTAACATCAATGGGTAGTTATCCTGTTATATATACCATCAATGGGAATTAAAATCTTTTGATTGATTTTTCAGGACGAATTCAGTCACCTGGTACAACAGTGGAACCTTCAGAGGAGCCAAGCTCTGGAGCGAGCCCTAACTAAGCTTCTGTACCCTCAGATGGAGAAAGAGCTCAGAGCTAAGCTCATTGCTGAAGCAAAAGAAGGAATACTCAAAGTAGGTTTGACAACTGCCCAGTACTAAACCTGACTGTGCCAGTTTCTGAGACTTACAGCAACAGTTATGATGTTCCTGTTTACATTGTTGGGTGAAAATTACCTCAACTTCCAATAAGATATCAACATTTTCTTTCTAATTTACTGAAGAAAAATATCAAAATATGAAGTATAAATGCTTATATATACATATATATATATATGTAAAAGTCAAAAACGATACGAACACATTCTCTTAAATAAACAGTTTGTCCGTATCACATCCACAATTATATAAATATAGTATAAATAAAATAAGTTTTTTTGACCCCACAATAAATTATACTGTCCTGTCTTGTCCCAATTCAATGTAAACACTTCACAACTAATTTCACAGTGTAGTATGGGCATTCATGTCTGACAAACTTTTTCACAGACTTTGTGTTACAGAAGAACACAATTTCATTTCTATGTTTTAAAGGAATGACTTATTACCAGAAGGACTTCTGTAAAAATTGTGTCTTTAAAAAATTGATTTGGTTGCTTGGAAATGCCGTAAATTTTTTCCCAGCTTGAAAAGTAGCAATTTCCATTATACATAATTATAAAAACAACACTGGGATTACTGACTCCAAAATTAGCTTTTGCAATTATATAAACGTTTTTTAGCACACCATCATCAGATTGTGTGCTGTTCAAACCACCCATCGTCCCTATGTCATCAGTCCGTTGTTCATCCTCAAACAAGTCTTGTTACTGCTATTTCTTGAGAAGTGTTGTTTTCTTTGGGACTGGTCAGGAAAACAAAATGGCTGACAGACAACCATTGTTAATCTGACAGTTCAAGAATATCATTGATATTCTCAAATTTTATAAAACTAAGGGCAAGTAAGTGAAAAGATCCATCTACCAAAGATTAGCTACAAATGTGGATGTTAAGATCCCTCTGAGCTCTTTTGTTTGGATAGAAATCAATGAAACTATTACCATTGATAAGTGTAGCCATGATGGTGTTGTTCTGTGTTACAGGCTTGCTGTCGTAAGTTATATAACTGGCTAAAAGTAGCACCCTACCAGGCAGACCAACAACTTGAGGATGACTATGATGACGATGAGAAGGAAGTCCTCCGTGTTTTAGGTCTTTCCTTCATCACCACAAGGTTTGTTTCTAATACTGATGATCCAATAAAGGAGGACCTCAAAATACGATACATTTTGCCTTAAGTTAAAAAAAAAGGAAGGGGGAGAAGAAAATGATGATTAAGTGAATTTCTTTTTGCTGGTATGAAGTTGAGCAATTGTCACTCCAAAGAAAATTGATCTGATTGTCCCATTATCCATTCACCATTTATCCAGATGTCAGTACATTATCCCATTATCAATTCACCGTATATCCAGATGTTAATACATTGTTCCATTATCCAGTCACCATTCATCCAGATGTCAGTACTTTGTTCCATTATCCAGTCACCATTTATCCAGATGTCTGTACTTTATCCCATTATCCAGTTACCATTTATCCAGATGTCAGTACATTATCCCATTATCCATTCACCGTTTATCCAGATGTCAGTACATAATCCCATTATCCAATCACCATTTATCCAGATGTTAATACATTATCCCATTATCCAGTCACCATTTATCCAGATGTCAGTACATTATTCCATTATCCAGTCACCATTTATCCAGATGTCATTACATTATCCCATTATCCAGTCACCATTTATCCAGATGTCAGTACATTATCCCATTATCCAGTCACCATTTATCCAGATGTCAGTACATTATCCCATTATCCAGTCACCATTAATCCAGATCAGCATGCCCACCTCTTTTTAGCTAAGGCTATTTATAGCCACAAGCTATTGTCACCACATTATTTAATTAATCAGGATTATTGCTCAGATGCCTTTTCTTTATCCACGACCTCTACCGGGTAACTGGGCAACTATTTTCAATAATTTACTGGCCCTACTGTCATTATTGTGCATACCGTATTTTACCGGGAATAAGCCCTCACCCCCTGAGAAAAACAATTGATCAAAAGTAGGGAGGGGTCTTATTCACGAATACCCCCCTGTTCACAAAATTCCGCATCTTGGATATACTACTGCTTTGATCAAGGAACTCAGGACACACTATACCAGTGATGTTATTCTAGTTGTTTGTTTTATCAAAATAACAATTTACATTCAGAATGATTAATAACAGTCACTACAAGTTGGTGGTGCTGTTGTTTTTCTTAACATATTTTCTATCAGCAATTGGTCTAGATAATTCAATTTATCAAGCATCATCTTGTATGAATTTTCATTAAAGTAAATCAGTATTTATTTAGAAACAACAATAACATTCAAATGTGTAAAAGAAATTAATAGCATGACAATCATACTAGTTGGCGTTTGGCTACCGCTATTACAAGATTTGAAATAAACTACAGTACAAGCAAGTGAAATAGCTTTAAGAAATTTGAGAAAACCAGGTGAAATTAACACAAAAACCATCGTCTGAATCATACAAAAACAACAAACCAAATTATCTGCATTGAATCAGGAAGCATTCAGAGCAAGAGACATGTATTTATGGATAATAGTCTTCCAAAAAACGCTAAGGCCATCTGCAGGCAGCCATATTGTTTTCTCTGAGAATCGGTTAATACAAATTTTAGAATGTCAATTTTAGCGAACTGTTATTGACAGAAAGATTATATTTGAAACAAACTACTTGGGATTGAATTAACTTCTCTATCTTAACTCTAAAATAATATTTTTGATTTTCTTTTTTAAATATGTTTCACCGTCAGACTGATTTGAAAAACATCTACGAAGAAGGCGAGTAATCTCCCTTCCTCCAGAAACGTAGACATGCGCACACCTACTTTCGTTTTTATGCAAAAACATGGATATTGATTTCATCGACGCAATTATTGTTAAACACCATGCTAAGGCAAGCTGTTTAAGCAGCATTGATAGTGGACAATATGAAATATTTCTAAGACTGTCAAGGGTACAAAATTTCAGCCCTGGGTACCCGACCTTCGCAACCCGACCCTTACCCGGTTACTCGTATGTATACAGTTCATTCCTGTCTTTCAGAATTCAAGTGTAAATCAATTCACAAAGTGTGAAAGAAAGTATATGCACCTTGCAAAAAAAACATCCTCACATAGCAGGCAGTGACGGTATATATATATATATATGTGTATGTACTTCCATGTTATTTCAACCATTTTTGTGTCGCCTGAAAAGGCGACATATAGGGATCACTATGTCAGCGGCATTAGCGGCATTAGCGGCGGCGGCGGCGTCTGCACCAACAGTTTCCGTGCGATAACTTGAGTTTCCTTGGGCCAATCAAACTCAAACTTAATACAGTGCTATCTTACCAAAAGTGCTCGCTTGGGATTGCTTTTCAGGGTCAAAGGTCAAGGTCACTGTTGCTATAAATAGAAAATTGGTTTCCATGCGATAACTTGAGTTTCCTTGGGCCAATCAAACTCCAACTTTATACAGTGCTTCCTAAACAAAAGTGCTCACTTGGGATTGCTTTTAAGGGTCGAAGGTCAAAGGTCAAGGTCACTGTTGCTATAAATAGAAATTATGTTTCCATGCGTTAACTTGAGTTTCCTTGTGCCCATCAAACTCCAACTTCATACAGTGCTTCCTTACCAAAAGTGCTTGCTTGGGATTGCTTTTCAGGATCAAAGGTTTAAGGTCAAGGTCACTGTTGCTATAAATAGAAATTATGTTTCCCTGCGATGACTTGAGTTTCCTTGTGCCAATCAAACTCAAACTTCATACAGTGGTTCCTTACCAAAAGTGCTCGCTTGGGATTGCTTTTCAGGGTCAAAGGTCAAGGTCACTGTTGCTATAAATAGAAAATTGGTTTCCATGCGATAACTTGAGTTTCCTTGGGCCAATCAAACTCAAACTTTATACAGTGCTTCCTAAACAAAAGTGCTCACTTGGGATTGCTTTTAAGGGTCGAAGGTCAAAGGTCAAGGTCACTGTTGCTATAAATAGAAATTATGTTTCCTTGCGATAACTTGAGTTTCCTTGTGCCAATCAAACTCAAACTTCATACAGTGCTTCCTTACCAAAAGTGCTCACTTGGGATTGCTTTCCAGGGTCAAAGGTCAAGGTCACTGTTGCTATAAATAGAAATTATGTTTCCGTGTGATAACTTCAGTTTCCTTGTGCCAATCAAACTCAAACTTCATACAGTGCTTCCTTACCAAAAGTGCTAGCTTGGGATTGTTTTTCAGAGTGAAAGGTCAAGGTCAATGTTGCTATAAATAGAAAATCGGTTTCCATGCGATAACTTGAGTTTCCTTACATCAGCTTACCTTTCTAGTTCCTTTTGTGTATGAATGATAGGATATTGTCCAAATTTGTTGTTAAAAATCCTTTGGTAAAGGGGGTTCAATTTTGTAGCGGTGTAACTAAACTGCTATCCATTCCCTCAGATGGAGCCCAATATTGGTAATTAAGTAAATACCTTAAAATCCTTTCTTCTAAAGAAATAACAAGATATTGTCATTTTTTTCCATGACTGCTTTTAAACAACTGAATGCAAGTGGGCAATACAGGCCCTCTGGGCTTCTTGTTCAATTTGTACTAAGGAAATCTTTAATCGTCCAACTCACGCAAATGAATCAGGTTTGCAAACATCTCTGAGCACTCTGACCCCACAGAGCATGCCTGTGTTCAGGTTATCAAATTTCCCTTCAGAGGGCCCCTGTATGTGTGAGCTTTCAAATACTATCTGCTTTGGTTAGTTTGAAGTATACCAACACAATTTCTCGTGGGATCTAATAATAATCATATATATCATAATTGTATTTCGTTAATCTACCCAACATACCTTGAAAGAAGTACATGTGAAATCAAACTCCTCTTGTCCTCATATCCAATTGTTTACAACACACAAGAATGTGGCCCAGTTATTTGGTGCTATATTTTGGTGTCGCTATATTTGGTGCAGGCTTTCCCAATAATTAAACTGACCCCTTCGGATCATATCGGCTATTTCTTGTCCCTTTTCGTTTTTTCCTAAGTCGCCGTGTGATCACTTGTGTCTGTCTGCACCTGTGGTGTTGTGTCATTAACATCCTTGGGTGGTTTAGATGCCCCACTTACCCAGTTTGACAGAAGTCGCCGAGTCATTATTTACAATTTACTTATTAACAATTGGTTTGTGTCAGAAAAAGCCGATGGTTCATGTGTTTACAGATCAACTAGAATTCTTTTTTTTTGTGCCCAGTGAAGCTGGCGTAAAACCACTCAAGCAAGCAGGCTGCAGGTGTTAGTACTTTGTCCAAGTATCCAGTCACTGTTTATCCAGATGTCAGTATAATTTGGCTATGTTGATGTTTTTCTAATGTAAAACAGTGTTCTAGTCCTAATATAGCCTTGTTTTTCTAGCACCAAAGATGACTTAATTAACTCAAAGTGGTCTGCTTGTGTTACAACAGAGACACCCCAGGTTTTGGGGCTTTGATTGACGGAGAAGGCCAAGTTACCGACTTTATTCGAATGCCATACCTGACGAAAAGACGCAATGCGTGGAGGCAACAAGATAAGGAGGGGAAGGTAAGGAGCCTGGGATAGTATGTGTAGTCAATAGGATGTACTTTATACTCTAAGGTGTCTGGGATAGTGTGTGTAGTCAATGGGATGTACTTTATACTCTAATGTGTCTGGGATAGTGTGTGTAGTCAATAGGATGTACTTTATACTCTATGGTTTCTGGGATAGTGTGTGTAGTCAATGGGATGTACTTTATACTCTAATGTGTCTGGGATAGTGTGTCTAGTCAATGGGATGTACTTTATACTCTAAGGTGTCTGGGATAGTGTGTGTAATCAATGGGATGTACTTTATACTCTAAGGTGTCTGGGATAGTGTGTGTAGTCAGTGGGATGTACTGTATACTCTAAGGTATCTGGGATAGTGTGTGTAGTCAATGGGATGTACTTTATATTGTAAGGAATCTGGGATAGTTTGTGTAGTCAATGGGATGTACTTTATACTCTAAGGTGTCTGGGATAGTGTGTGTAGTCAATGGGATGTACTTTATACTCTAAGGTGTCTGGGATAGTGTGTGTAGTCAATGGGATGTACTTTATACTCTAAGGTGTCTGGGATAGTGTGTGGAGTCAATGGGATGTACTTTATATTGTAAGGAATCTGGGATAGTATGTGGAGTCAATGGGATGTACTTTATACCCTGAGGTGTCTGGGATAGTGTGTGGAGTCAATGGGATGTACTTTATATTGTAAGGAATCTGGGATAGTGTGTGGAGTCAATGGGATGTACTTTATACCCTAAGGTGTCTGGGATAGTTTGTGTAGTCAATGGGATGTACTTTATATTGTAAGAAATCTGGGATAGTTTGTGTAGTCAATAGGATGTACTTTATACCCTGAGGTGTCTGGGATAGTATGTGGAGTCAATGGGATGTACTTTATACTCTAAGGTGTCTGGGATAGTGTGTGTAGTCAATAGGATGTACTTTATACCCTAAGGTGTCTGGGATAGTGTGTGGAGTCAATGGGATGTACTGTATACTCTAAGGTGTCTGGGATAGTGTGTGGAGTCAATGGGATGTACTTTATATTGTAAGGAATCTGGGATAGTGTGTGTAGTCAATGGGATGTACTTTATACTCTAAGGAATCTGGGATCAGTGATTTTTTAGTGGGATTCAAATTGCCCTGCGTCCGTGGTCCGTCGTCCGTCCGTCCGTCAGTCCGTTAGTCCGTCCGTAAACAATTCTTGTTATCGCTATTTCTCATAAAGTACCGAAGGAATCTTTCTCAAATTTCATGTGTTGGTTCACCTTGGTCCCTAGTTGTGCATATTCCATTTTGGGACCGATCTGAATTCAAGATGGCCGACAGGCAGCCATCTTGGATTTTGACATTTGAACTTTGTTATCCCTATTTCTGAGAATGTACTGAATGGATCTTTCTCAAATTTCATGTGTTGGTTCACCTTGGTCCCTAGTTGTGCATATTCCATTTTGGGACCGATCTGAATTCAAGATGGCCGACAGGCAGCCATCTTGGATTTTGACATTTGAACTTTGTTATCCCTATTTCTGAGAATGTACTGAATGGATCTTTCTCAAATTTCATGTGTAGGTTCCCCTTGGTGCCTAGTTATGCATATTGCATTTTTGGACCAATCTGAAAACAACATGGCCGACAGGCAGCCATCTTGGATTTTGACAGTTGAACTTTGTTATCCCTATTTCTGAGAATGTACTGAATGGATCTTTCTCAAATTTCATGTGTAGGTTCCCCTTGGTGTGTAGTTATGCATATTGCATTTTGGGACCAATCCAAAAACAACATGGCCGACAGGCAGCCATCTTGGATTTTGACAATTGAAGTTTGTTATCGCTATTTCTAAGAAAGTACTGAAGGTATCTTTCTCAAATTTCATGTGTTGGTTCACCTTGGTCCGTAGTTGTGTATATTCCATTTTGGGACCGATCTGAATTCAAGATGGCCGACAGGCAGCCATCTTGGATTTTGACATTTGAACTTTGTTATCCCTATTTCTGAGAATGTACTGAATGGATCTTTCTCAAATTTCATGTGTAGGTTCCCCTTGGTGCCTAGTTATGCATATTGCATTTTTGGACCAATCCGAAAACAACATGGCCGACAGGCAGCCATCTTGGATTTTGACAGTTGAACTTTGTTATCGCTATTTCTGAGAATGTACTGAATGGATCTTTCTCAAATTTCATGTGTAGGTTCCCCTTGGTGTGTAGTTATGCATATTGCATTTTGGGACCAATCCAAAAACAACATGGCCGACAGGCAGCCATCTTGGATTTTGACAATTGAAGTTTGGTATCGCTATTTCTAAGAAATTGCTGAAGGTATCTTTCTCAAATTTCATGTGTTGGTTCACCTTGGTCCCTAGTTGTGTATATTCCATTTTGGGACAGATCAGAAAACAATATGGCCGACAGGCAGCCATCTTGGATTTTGACAATTGAAGTTTGTTATCGCTATTTCTAAGAAAGTACTGAAGGTATCTTTCTCAAATTTCATTTGTTGGTTCACGTTGGTCCCTAGCTATGCTAAGAATAAGGAAACGACAATGTAATTCACAAAAAAAACCCAAAAAAATGCATCTGTGTCCCACCAGAGTCTCTGCTCACACTTAATCAACACCTAAGAGACAATCGAAAGAAGAGAAAAGAACCATCTTTCAAAAAACAAACTTAGATCATTTGATGGTGGGCGCCAAGATCCCTCTGGGATCTCTTGTTTACATTTTCATTTAAAGTGCCCATGCCCTTTTTCATTGGGAATTTTGTTGCGCGAAAAGTTCTAATTGGGAATTTTATGACGATGAACATACCATAATATGCTAAGTTACTAGAGTATACCATCAGACAGTTATTTTATTTGGGTGCTAATATAATAAATAAACAAACGAATTCAAGATAAAGATTTTTATTGAACAGTATACTGTCTGTCACAGTAATTACTGGCTTCTAGCTATATATAGGTGCACTTTCATTGACTGTGACTCGTCATGACGATATTTGGCAAGTTCGGGTTCCTCAGGCACTGGCTTTATGTAATTGTTGGACGTTTCAAATTTATCTTCAATGTTTTGCAAGTCGTCAAAGTAACACAGGAACCACTCACGCCGATCGCAACAGACTCATGATCACTCTCTAACAAAACATCAGTCTCACTCTCACTTGTAACTGTAATGTTAGGACTAGGTTCACATACCGTGCTGGACAGTTTCTGCCGATTAAAGAGCTGGTAAATTGGCAATAGGCCTTGTAAGTCACGTTTTTTTTTATTTTCTTCGTGTAATACTTGGAGTTGTGAGACATTTTTTCTCGGTGACCTTGACTTGTTGCGGTGGTCTTGGTCTTAGAGAAGCTTGGTATTTACGTAGTAGTATTATTTGAAGCGTTTTGGTGACCGAGATGTATGAAAGCGTGTATTCGTGTGGAAGCGACAGATTATAAACAAACACGCTATGAATAAATCTGAAATATTTTATTGCTTCTGATGACCTTAAAACACGGACATTTAAGGTATTTTTTTCAATCTTTCATTGAACTATTTTACAAGCCAATTGAGAAAAAAAGGGTCAGATTGGGAAAAAATCCACAAGTGGAAAGTACCGAAAGTCGGCACTTTAACAGGGGTAAAAAAATCACTGGGGATAGTGTGTGTAGTCAATGGGATGTACTTTATACCCTAAGGTGTCTGGGATAGTTTGTGTAGTCAATAGGATGTACTTTATACCCTAAGGTGTCTGGGATAGTTTGTGTAGTCAATAGGATGTACTTTATACCCTAAGGTGTGTGGGATAGTGTGTGTAGTCAATAGGATGTACTATATACTCTAAGGTGTGTGGGATAGTATGTGTAGTCAATAGGATGTACTATATACTCTAAGGAGCCTGGGATAGTGTGTGTAGTCAATGGGATGTACTATATACTCTTAGGTGTCTGGGATAGTATGTGTAGTCAATAGGATGTACTATATACTCTAAGGAGCCTGGGATAGTGTGTGTAGTCAATGGGATGTACTATATACTCTTAGGTGTCTGGGATAGTGTGTGTAGTCAATAGGATGTACTTTATACTCTAAGGTGTCTGGGATAGTGTGTGTAATCAATGGGATGTACTTTATACTCTAAGGTGTCTGGGATAGTGTGTGTAGTCAATAGGATGTACTTTGTACCCTAAGGTGTCTGGGATAGTGTGTGGAGTCAATAGGATGTACTATATACTCTAAGGAGCCTGGGATAGTGTGTGTAGTCAATGGGATGTACTGTATACCCTAAGGTGTCTGGGATAGTGTGTGTAGTCAATGGGATGTACTTTATACTCTAAGGAGCCTGGGATAGTGTGTGTAGTCAATAGGATGTACTTTATACTCTAAGGAGCCTGGGATAGTGTGTGTAGTCAATAGGATGTACTTTATACCCTAATGTGTCTGGGATAGTGTGTGTAGTCAATGGGATGTACTATATACTCTAAGGTGTCTGGGATAGTGTGTGTAGTCAATGGGATGTACTATATACTCTAAGGTGTCTGGGATAGTGTGTGTAGTCAATGGGATGTACTATATACTCTAAGGTGTCTGGGATAGTGTGTGTAATCAATGGGATGTACTTTATACTCTAAGGTGTCTGGGATAGTGTGTGTAATCAATGGGATGTACTTTATACTCTAAGGTGTCTGGGATAGTGTGTGGAGTCAATAGGATGTACTTTATACCCTAAGGTGTCTGGGATAGTGTGTGTAGTCAATGGGATGTACTTTATACTCTAAGGTGTCTGGGATAGTGTGTGTAGTCAATGGGATGTACTGTATACTCTAAGGTGTCTGGGATAGTTTGTGTAGTCAATGGGATGTACTTTATATTGTAAGGAATCTGGGATAGTTTGTGTAGTCAATAGGATGTACTTTATACTCTAAGGAGTCTGGGATAGTGTGTGTAGTCAATAGGATGTACTTTGTACCCTAAGGTGTCTGGGATAGTGTGTGTAGTCAATGGGATGTACTATATACTCTAAGGAGCCTGGGATAGTGTGTGTAGTCAATGGGATGTACTGTATACTCTTAGGTGTCTGGGATAGTATGTGTAGTCAATAGGATGTACTATATACTCTAAGGAGCCTGGGATAGTGTGTGTAGTCAATGGGATGTACTGTATACCCTAAGGTGTCTGGGATAGTGTGTCTAGTCAATAGGATGTACTTTATACCCTAAGGTGTCTGGGATAGTGTGTGTAGTCAATGGGATGTACTGTATACTCTAAGGTGTCTGGGATAGTGTGTGTAGTCAATAGGATGTACTGTATACTCTAAGGTGTCTGGGATAGTGTGTGTAGTCAATGGGATGTACTGTATACTCTAAGGTGTCTGGGATAGTGTGTGTAGTCAATGGGATGTACTGTATACTCTAAGGTGTCTGGGATAGTGTGTGTAGTCAATGGGATGTACTTTGTATTGAAAGAATAGAGACTTCTTAAAAAAATATTTTAGTTTCATGACAGGAACTATCAAAAGAACTACCAATGTATGGAAAATTGGGCTTCATTGGTAATTAAAATTTTGCAAAGTTAAGGCTTTAAACGTTAACAATGATGACAAGAATTGGATTTTTTTATTGACAGGAACAAGATCTGGAAAAACTCAAAGATTTTATTGCTACTAAGAAACCGCATGTGGTGGCTGTGTCAGCAGAATCCAGGTAAAGCAATCAAACAGAACTAGATCACAGACACACAGCAAACAGAACTAGATCACATACACACAGCAAACAGAACTAGATCACAGACACACAGCAAACAGAACTAGATCACAGACACACAGCAAACAGAACTAGATCACATACACACAGCAAACAGAACTAGATCACAGACACTCAGCAAACAGAACTAGATCACAGACACACAGCAAACAGAACTAGATCACAGACACAGCAAACAGAACTAGATCACAGACACACAGCAAACGGAACTAGATCACATACACACAGCAAACAGAACTAGATCACAGACACACAGCAAACAGAACTAGATCACAGACACACAGCAAACAGAACTAGATCACATACACACAGCAAACAGAACTAGATCACAGACACTCAGCAAACAGAACTAGATCACAGACACACAGCAAACAGAACTAGATCACAGACACAGCAAACAGAACTAGATCACAGACACACAGCAAACGGAACTAGATCACAGACACACAGCAAACAGAACTAGATCACAGACACAGCAAACAGAACTAGATCACAGACAAACAGCAAACAACAAGATCACAGACACACAGCAAACAGAACTAGATCACAGACACACAGCAAACAGAATTAGATCACAGACACACAGCAAACAGAACTAGATCACAGACACACAGCAAACAGAACTAGATCACAGACACACAGCAAACAGAACTAGATCACAGACACACAGCAAACAGAGATCACAGACACACAGCAAACAGAACTAGATCACAGACACACAGCAAACAGAACTAGATCACAGACACACAGCAAACAACTAGATCACAGACACACAGCAAACAGAACTAGATCACAGACCCACAGCAAACAGAACTAGATCACAGACACACAGCAAACAGAACTAGATCACAGACACACAGCAAACAGAACTAGATCACAGACACACAGCAAATAGAACTAGATCACAGACACACAGCAAATAGAATTAGATCACAGACACACAGCAAACAGAACTAGATCACAGACACACAGCAAACAGAACTACATTACATACACACAGCAAACAGAACTAGATCACAGACACACAGCAAACAACTAGATCACAGACACACAGCAAACAACTAGATCACAGACACACAGCAAACAGAACTAGATCACAGACACACAGCAAACAGAACTAGATCACAGACACACAGCAAATAGAACTAGATCACAGACACACAGCAAATAGAATTAGATCACAGACACACAGCAAACAGAACTAGATCACAGACACACAGCAAATAGAATTAGATCACAGACACACAGCAAACAGAACTAGATCACAGACACACAGCAAACAGAACTAGATCACAGACACACAGCAAATAGAACTAGATCACAGACACACAGCAAATAGAATTAGATCACAGACACACAGCAAACAGAACTAGATCACAGACACACAGCAAACAGAACTAGATCACAGACACAGCAAATAGAACTAGATCACAGACACACAGCAAATAGAACTAGATCACAGACACACAGCAAACAGAACTAGATCACAGACACACAGCAAATAGAACTAGATCACAGACACACAGCAAATAGAATTAGATCACAGACACACAGCAAACAGAACTAGATCACAGACACACAGCAAACAGAACTACATTACATACACACAGCAAACAGAACTAGATCACAGACACACAGCAAATAGAATTAGATCACAGACACACAGCAAACAGAACTAGATCACAGACACACAGCAAACAGAACTAGATCACAGACACACAGCAAACAGAACTAGATCACAGACACACAGCAAACAGAGATCACAGACACACAGCAAATAGAATTAGATCACAGACACACAGCAAACAGAACTAGATCACAGACACACAGCAAACAGAACTAGATCACAGACACACAGCAAATAGAACTAGATCACAGACACACAGCAAATAGAATTAGATCACAGACACACAGCAAACAGAACTAAATCACAGACACACAGCAAACAGAACTAGATCACAGACACACAGCAAATAGAACTAGATCACAGACACACAGCAAACAGAACTAGATCACAGACACACAGCAAATAGAATTAGATCACAGACACACAGCAAACAGAACTAGATCACAGACACACAGCAAATAGAATTAGATCACAGACACACAGCAAACAGAACTAGATCACAGACACACAGCAAACAGAACTACATCACATACACACAGCAAACAACTAGATCACAGACACACAGCAAACAGAACTAGATCACAGACACACAGCAAATAGAACTAGATCATAGACACACAGCAAATAGAATTAGATCACAGACACACAGCAAACAGAACTAGATCACAGACACACAGCAAACAGAACTACATCACATACACACAGCAAACAACTAGATCACAGACACACAGCAAACAGAACTAGATCACAGACACAGCAAATAGAACTAGATCACAGACACACAGAAAATAGAACTAGATCACATACACACAGCAAACAGAACTAGATCACAGACACACAGCAAATAGAATTAGATCACAGACACACAGCAAACAGAACTAGATCACAGACACACAGCAAACAGAACTACATCACATACACACAGCAAATAGAATTAGATCACAGACACACAGCAAATAGAATTAGATCACAGACACACAGCAAATAGAATTAGATCACAGACACACAGCAAACAGAACTAGATCACAGACACACAGCAAACAGAACTACATCACATACACACAGCAAACAACTAGATCACAGACACACAGCAAACAGAACTAGATCACAGACACAGCAAATAGAACTAGATCACAGACACACAGAAAATAGAACTAGATCACATACACACAGCAAACAGAACTAGATCACAGACACACAGCAAACAGAGATCACAGACACACAGCAAATAGAACTAGATCACAGACCCACAGCAAACAGAACTAGATCACAGACACACAGCAAATAGAACTAGATCACAGACACACAGCAAACAACAAGATCACAGACACACAGCAAATAGAACTAGATCACAGACACACAGCAAACAACAAGATCACAGACACACAGCAAATAGAACTAGATCACAGACACACAGCAAACAGGACTAGATCACAGACACAGCAAACAGAACTAGATCACGGACACACAGCAAACAGAACTAGATCACAGACACACAGCAAACAACAAGATCACAGACACACAGCAAATAGAACTAGATCACAGACACACAGCAAACAGGACTAGATCACAGACACAGCAAACAGAACTAGATCACAGACACACAGCAAACAGAACTAGATCACAGACACACAGCAAACAACTAGATCACAGACACACAGCAAACAGAACTAGATCACAGACACAGCAAACAGAACTAGATCACAGACACACAGCAAACAACTAGATCACAGACACACAGCAAACAGAACTAGATCACAGACACAGCAAACAGAACTAGATCACAGACACACAGCAAACGGAACTAGATCACAGACACACAGCAAACAGAACTAGATCACAGACACAGCAAACAGAACTAGATCACAGACACACAGCAAACGGAACTAGATCACAGACACACAGCAAACAGAACTAGATCACAGACACACAGCAAATAGAACTAGATCACAGACACACAGCAAATAGAATTAGATCACAGACACACAGCAAATAGAATTAGATCACAGACACGCAGCAAACAGAACTAGATCACAGACACACAGCAAACAGAACTAGATCACAGACACACAGCAAATAGAACTAGATCACAGACACACAGCAAATAGAATTAGATCACAGACACACAGCAAACAGAGCTAGATCACAGACACACAGCAAACAGAACTAGATCACAGACACACAGCAAATAGAACTAGATCACAGACACACAGCAAATAGAATTAGATCACAGACACACAGCAAACAGAACTAGATCACAGACACACAGCAAACAGAACTACATTACATAAACACAGCAAACAGAACTAGATCACAGACACACAGCAAACAACTAGATCACAGACACACAGCAAACAACTAGATCACAGACACACAGCAAACAGAACTAGATCACAGACACACAGCAAATAGAACTAGATCACAGACACACAGCAAATAGAACTAGATCACAGACACACAGCAAACAGAACTAGATCACAGACACACAGCAAATAGAACTAGATCACAGACACACAGCAAATAGAATTAGATCACAGACACACAGCAAACAGAACTAGATCACAGACACACAGCAAATAGAATTAGATCACAGACACACAGCAAACAGAACTAGATCACAGACACACAGCAAACAGAACTAGATCACACACAGCAAATAGAACTAGATCACAGACACACAGCAAATAGAACTAGATCACAGACACACAGCAAATAGAATTAGATCACAGACACACAGCAAACAGAACTAGATCACAGACACACAGCAAATAGAACTAGATCACAGACACACAGCAAATAGAATTAGATCACAGACACACAGCAAACAGAACTAGATCACAGACACACAGCAAACAGAACTAGATCACAGACACACAGCAAACAGAACTAGATCACAGACACACAGCAAACAGAACTAGATCACAGACACACAGCAAATAGAACTAGATCACAGACACACAGCAAATAGAATTAGATCACAGACACACAGCAAACAGAACTAGATCACAGACACACAGCAAATAGAACTAGATCACAGACACACAGCAAATAGAATTAGATCACAGACACACAGCAAACAGAACTAGATCACAGACACACAGCAAACAGAACTAGATCACAGACACACAGCAAATAGAACTAGATCACAGACACACAGCAAATAGAATTAGATCACAGACACACAGCAAACAGAACTAGATCACAGACACACAGCAAACAGAACTACATCACATACACACAGCAAACAACTAGATCACAGACACACAGCAAACAGAACTAGATCACAGACACACAGCAAATAGAACTAGATCACAGACACACAGCAAATAGAATTAGATCACAGACACACAGCAAACAGAACTAGATCACAGACACACAGTAAATAGAATTAGATCACAGACACACAGCAAACAGAACTAGATCACAGACACACAGCAAATAGAACTAGATCACAGACACACAGCAAATAGAATTAGATCACAGACACACAGCAAACAGAACTAGATCACAGACACACAGCAAACAGAACTACATCACATACACACAGCAAACAACTAGATCACAGACACACAGCAAACAGAACTAGATCACATACACACAGCAAATAGAACTAGATCACAGACACACAGCAAATAGAACTAGATCACATACACACAGCAAATAGAACTAGATCACAGACACACAGCAAACAGAACTAGATCACAGACACACAGCAAACAGAGATCACAGACACACAGCAAACAGAACTAGATCACAGACACACAGCAAACAGAACTAGATCACAGACACACAGCAAACAGAGATCACAGACACACAGCAAACAGAACTAGATCACAGACACACAGCAAACAGAACTAGATCACAGACACACAGCAAACAGAACTAGATCACAGACACACAGCAAACAGATCTAGATCACAGACACACAGCAAACAGAACTAGATCACATACACACAGCAAACAGAACTAGATCACAGACACACAGCAAACAGAACTAGATCACAGACACACAGCAAACAGAACTAGATCACAGACACAAATAAGACTACCGGCAATTCAGTCAAACCTCGCTATCTCGACAGCACTACGGGAAAACAGTTATCCGAATATTCGAGTTAAACAAGTTCCATTATTTGGTGTGAAGTTTGAGTTGTCAGATTTTTTCCAACAGTCAGCGTTATTATAGCAGTAAACAGTATACATTTTCTGAAGGCAAATGTTATTCTAAGAAGGAAAATCAAGTCTCAGTTGTGTCGATTAACCGGAAAATACGGTAAAACAGCATTTTTCACTAAATTTGGTGCTCGTCTGCTCAATATCGCCGTCGCCATTCCACTAATTATAGGAATCTCAACATGGTAAGACATGAAACATTTTCTATAATTTTTTTAACCTTAACAGTTTCGATTATCAAACAATAACATATTTATTAGCTCACCTGGTCCAAAGGACCAAGGTGAGCTTATGCGATACCGTGGCGTCCGTCGTCCGTCCGTCGTCCGTCCGTCAACAATTGACTTCTTCTTTACTGATCGGAATTTGACCAAATTTGGTCAGAAGCATCCCTATGGGGTGGGGACTCAAAATTGTACAAATGGTTGGGCTGACCCCCCAGGGGCCTGGGGGGCGGGGCCAAAAGGGGTCAATTTGGCTATTTGATATAAACGACTTCTTCTCTGAAACCGAGCAATGTATATTGCTCATATTTGGCTGGTAGTATTACTATGGGTTGGGGATTCAAAATTGTACAAATGGTGGGGCTGACCCCCCAGGGGCCTGGGGGGCGGGGCCAAAAGGGTAAGTTGGCTATATTGATATAAACGACTTCTTCTCTGAAACCCAGTAATATATATCGCTCATATTTGGCTGGTAGCATCACTATTGAGTGGGGATTCAAAATTGTACAAATGGTGGGGCTGACCCCCAAGGGGCCTGGGGGGCGGGGTCAAAAGGGGTCAATTTGACTATATTGATATAAACGATTTCTTCTCTGAAACCCAGTAATGTATATCGCTTATATTTGCCTGGTAGCATTACCATGGGGTGTGGATTCAAAATTGTATAAATGGCGGGGCTGATCCCCCAGGGGCCTGAGGGGCGGGGCCGAAAGGAGTCAATTTGGCTATAATGATAAAAATGACTTCTTCTCTGAAACCAAGCAATGGATATTATTCATATTTGCCTGGTATCATCACTATGGGATTAGGATTCAAAATTATATGATTATGATCACGGAGGGGCCTGAGGGGTGGGGCCAAAAGGGGCACATTAGACAATATTGGTATAAATGATCTCTTTCCTGAAACTAAGCAATGTATGACATCTATATTCTAGTGGTAGAATCCAAAGGTTGCTTGAATTCAAATTTATACAAATGTTTTGGTAACCTCGATCACAATCATGGATTTAGATATGACCCCAGGGTCTGCCACGCCCTTGCAACTTGACTCCTGACTCATAACTTTTAAATGGTTGAGATCCCCACCCCAAAACTACATATACAATTACTAGGAATTAAGAGATAATCACAATCATGGTTTTTAGCTCACCTGGACCGAAGGTCCGGTGAGCTTATGCCATGGCGCAGCGTCCGTCGTCCATCGTCCGGCGTCCGTCGTCCGGCGTCCGTCGTCCGTCCGTCGTCTGTCAACATTTTCTTCAAATCGCTACTAGTCAAAAAGTCCTGATTGGATTTTAACCAAATTTGGTCAGAAACATCCTTGGGCAAAGGGGAACAGATTTTGCATAAATGGTGACTCTGACCCCAAAAGGGCCAGAGGGGCGGGGCCCAATAGGGGAAATAGAGGTAATTCTTTAAATCTCTTCTTGTCAAAAAGTCCTGATTGGATTTTGACCAAATTTAGTCAGAAACATCCTTTGGGGAAGAGGAACAGATTTTGCATAAATGGTGACTCGGACCCCTAAGGGGCCAGAGGGGCGGGGCCCAATAGGGAAAATAGAGGTAATTCCTTTAAATCTCTTCTTGTCAAAAAGTTTTGATTGGATTTTGGCCAAATTTAGTCAGATACATTGTTGGGGGAAGGGGAACATATTTTGCATAAATGGTGACTCGGACCCTAAGGGGCCAGAGGGGCATGACCCAATAGGGGAAATAGAGGTAATTCCTTTAAATCTGTTCTTGTCATAAAGTTATGAATAGATTTTGTCCAAATTTGGTCAGAAACATTGTTGGGGGAAGGGGAACAGATTTTGCATAAATGGTGACTCTGACACCCAAAGGGCCAGAGGGGCGGGGCCCAATAGGGAAAATAGAGGTAATTTCTTTAAATCTCTTCTTGTCAAAAAGTCCTGATTGGATTTTGACCAAATTTAGTCCGAAACGTCCTTTGGGGAAGGGGGACAGATTTTGCATAAATGGTGACTCGGACCCCAAAGGGGCCAGAGGGGCGGGGCCCAATAGGGAAAATAGAGGTAATTCCTTTAAATCTCTTCTTGTCAAACAGTCCTGATTGGATTTTGGCCAAATTTAGTCAGAAACATTTTTGAGGGAAGGGGAACAGATTTTGCATAAATAGTGACTCGGACCCCAAAGGGGCCAGAGGGGCGGGGCCCGAAAGGGGAAATAGAGGTAATTCCTTTAAATTTCTTCTTGTCATAAAGTTATAAATGGATTTTGTCCAAATTTGGTCAGAAACATCGTTGGGGGAAGGGGAACAGATTTTGCATAAATGGTGACTCGGACCCCAAAGGGGCCAGAGGGGCGGGGCCCAATAGGAAAAATAGAGGTAACTCCTTTAAATCTCTTCTTGTCAAAAAGTTTTGATTGGATTTTGGCCAAAGGACTATATATGGTTTGGGCCTTTTTTGGCCCCCAAATTATCAAATTTTGAAGCAGATTATTGAACTCTCAAATTAATGTATTTCAAATATGGAGTACATCCCTGATAAAACTGAAACAATAATTATTTGTTGTTTCAACTCCGGTTGTCATGGAAACCATCTCAAATATGCATAAATTAGGGAAATTTGACCATTTCGTCAATTTTGGCCACTTTTTGGATAGTTTTTCTATTAGAAACTATTGCGCGCATTCTTGAACAAACTTAATATCAAATGAGAATATGTGGGCACTTAAACTACATCTTTAGGAGAAATATAAAGTTTGTTCAAGAATGCGCTCTATGGTTGCTGTGTGAAAATCTATGTAAAAATTGACAAAAATAGACCAAATATTTACATTTGCATAATTTATGCATATTTCGGATGGTTACCATGGCAACCATAGCACAAATTACAAATAAATATTATTACAATTGCATGAGGGATGTAATCTATATTTGAAATAATATTATTTGAGTGTTCAACAATGAAATTTAAAATTTGATGGATTTGGGGGCCTAAAACAGGCAAAACCATACATAGTCCTTTAGTCAGAAACATTGTTGAGGGAAGGGGAACATATTTTGCATAAATGGTGACTTGAACCCCTAAGGGCCCAGAGGGGCGTGGCCCAATAGGGGAAATAGAGGTAATTCCTTTAAATCTCTTCTTGTCAAAAAGTTTTGATTGGATTTTGGCCAAATTTAGTCAGAAACATTGTTGAGGGAAGGGGAACATATTTTGCATAAATGGTGACTCCAACCCCTAAGGCGCCAGAGGGGCATGGCCCAATAAGGGAAATAGAGGTAATTTCTTTAAATCTCTTCTTGTCATAAAGTTATGAATAGATTTTGTCCAAATTTAGTCAGAAACATCATTGGGGGAAGGGGAACAGATTTTGCATAAATGGTGACTCGGACCCCAAAGGGGCCAGAGGGGCGTGGCCCAATAAGGGAAATAGAGGTAATTCCTTTAAATCTCTTCTTGTCAAAAAGTCCTGATTGGATTTTGGCCAAATTTAGTCAGAAACATTTTTGAGGGAAGGGGAACAGATTTTGCATAAATAGTGACTCGGACCCCAAAGGGGCCAGAGGGGCGGGGCCCGAAAGGGGAAATAGAGGTAATTCCTTTAAATTTCTTCTTGTCATAAAGTTATAAATGGATTTTGTCCAAATTTGGTCAGAAACATCGTTGGGGGAAGGGGAACAGATTTTGCATAAATGGTGACTCGGACCCCAAAGGGGCCAGAGGGGCGGGGCCCAATAGGAAAAATAGAGGTAACTCCTTTAAATTTCTTCTTGTCAAAAAGTTTTGATTGGATTTTGGCCAAATTTAGTCAGAAACATTGTTGAGGGAAGGGGAACATATTTTGCATAAATGGTGACTTGAACCCCTAAGGGCCCAGAGGGGCGTGGCCCAATAAGGGAAAATAGAGGTAATTCCTTTAAATCTCTTCTTGTCAAAAAGTTTTGATTGGATTTTGGCCAAATTTAGTCAGAAACATTGTTGAGGGAAGGGGAACATATTTTGCATAAATGGTGACTCCAACCCCTAAGGCGCCAGAGGGGCATGGCCCAATAAGGGAAATAGAGGTAATTTCTTTAAATCTCTTCTTGTCATAAAGTTATGAATAGATTTTGTCCAAATTTAGTCAGAAACATCATTGGGGGAAGGGGAACAGATTTTGCATAAATGGTGACTCGGACCCCAAAGGGGCCAGAGGGGCGTGGCCCAATAAGGGAAATAGAGGTAATTCCTTTAAATCTCTTCTTGTCATAAAGTTATGAATAGATTTTGTCCAAATTTGGTCAGAAACATTGTTGGGGGAAGGGGAACAGAATTTGCATAAATGGTGACTCTGACACCCAAGGGGCCAGAGGGGCGGGGCCCATTAGGGAAAATAGAGGTAATTCCTTTAAATCTCTTCTTGTCAAAAAGTCCTGATTGGATTTTGACCAAATATGGTCAGAAACATCCTTTGGTGAAGAGGAACAGATTTTGCATAAATGGTGACTCGGACCACAAAGGGGCCAGAGGGGTGGGGCCCAATAGGGGAAATAGAGGTAATTTCTTTAAATTTCTTCTTGTCATAAAGTTATGAATGGATTTTGTCCAAATTTGGTCAGAAACATCATTGAGTGAAGGGGAACAGATTTTGCATAAATTGTGACACTGACACCCAATGGGCCAGAAGGGCATGGCCCAATAGGGAAAATAGAGGTAATTCCTTTAAATCTCTTCTTGTCCAAAAGTTATGATTGGATTTTGACAAAATTTTGTCAGAAACATTGTTGGGGGAAGAGGAACATATTTTGCATAAATGGTGACTCGGACCCCTAAGGGGCCAGAGGGGCATGACCCAATAGGGGAAATAGAGGTAATTCCTTTAAATCTGTTCTTGTCATAAAGTTATGAATAGATTTTGTCCAAATTTGGTCAGAAACATCGTTGGTGGAAGGGGGACAAATTTTGCATAAATGGTGACTCTGACCCCTAAGGGGCCAGAGGGGCGGGGCCCAATAGGGGAAATAGAGGTAATTCCTTTTAATCTCTTCTTGTCATAAAGTTATGAATAGATTTTGTCCAAATTTGGTAAGAAACATTGTTGGGGGAAGAGGAACATATTTTGTATAAATGGGGACTCTGACCCCAAAGGGGCTAGAGGGGCATGGCCCAATAGGGAAAATAGAGGTAATTCCTTTAAATCTCTTCTTGTCCAAAAGTTATGAATGGATTTGCCTAAATTTAGTCAGAAACATCCTTGGGGGAAGGGGAACAGATTTTGCATAAATGGTGACTCTGACCCCTTAAGGGCTATTTTGGCACTTAAGGGTTACAAGTCAGAGATTAATTCCAGGTGAGCGATGCAGGCCCATTGGGCCTCTTGTTGATTTGGCCCTGGGGTCTGCCACACCCTTTTAATTTGACCCCTGAGTCATAACTTTTAAACGGTTGAGATCCCCACCCCAAAACTATATATACAATTACTGGGCATTAAGAGATGATCACAATCATGGTTTTTGATTTGGCCCTGGGGTCTGCCACACCCTTTTAATTTGACCCCTGTGTCATAACTTTTAAACGGTTGAGATCCCCACCCCAAAACTATATATACAATTGCTGGGCATTATCAGATGATCACAATCATGGTTTATGTTTTGACCCCAGGGTTTGCCACGCCCTTGTAAATTGACTTCGGAGTCATAACTTTTAAACAGTTGAGATCCCCACCCCAAAACTATATATACAATTGCTCGGCATTAAGAGACAATCACAATCATGATTTCATATTTGATCCAAGGGTCTGCCACACCCTTGCAACTTACTACTGAGTCGTAACTTTTGAATGGTCGAGATCCCCACCCCGAAACTATACATACAATTACTGGGCATTAAGAGATGATCACAATCATGGTTTTTGATTTGGCCCTGGGGTCTGCCACACACTTTTAATTTGACCCCTGAGTCATAACTTTTACACGGTTGAGATCCCCACCCCAAAACTATACATACAATTACTGGGGATAAAGAGATGATCATAATCATGGTTTTTAGGTCATCTGACCCAAAGGGTCAAGATGACCTATAGTTACCGTGCTTCGTCCGTCGTCGTCCGCCGTCCGCCGTCCGTAAACTTTTCACATTTCAAACTTCTTCTCAAGTTCGAACCAATGGGAATAAGCTGAAACTTAGCTGAAATGATCCTGAGATGGTCCTGACCAAGTGTTGTTATTTTTCGGGTCGGTCCGAAATCCAAGATGGCCGCCAGAGCCGCCATCTTGAAAAACACATTTTCAACTTCTTCTCAAGTTCTACCAATGGGAATAAGCTGAAACTTAGCTGAAATGATCCTGAGATGGTCCTGACCAAGTGTTGTTATTTTTCGGGTCGGTCCGAAATCCAAGATGGCCGCCATAGCCGACATCTTGAAAAACACATATTAAACTTCTTCTACAGTTCCACTGGTACCTGTGAGCTGAAAATTGGTAGGGATGTTCAGGAAGGGCAGCCCATAAAATGTTGTTATTTTTCGGGTCCGAAAAACTCTCGACATTTGTGCCATGGCGGCCATTTTGTGACATGATTGCGCAATCACTGTTTTCCTGAACAACACCTATTTTAAACTTCTTCTTAAGTTCTACCACTGGGATTAAGCTGAAACTTGGCTGAAATGATCCTGAGATAGTCCTGACCAAGTGTTGTTATTTTTCAGGTCGGTCCGAAATCCAAGATGGCCGCCAGAGCCGCCATCTTGAAAAACACATTTTCAACTTCTTCTCAAGATCTACCAGTGGGATTAAGCTGAAACTTAGCTGAAATGATCCTTAGATGGTCCTGACCAAGTGTTGTTATTTTTCGGGTCGGTCCGAAATCCAAGATGGCCGCAATAGCCGACATCTTGAAAAACACATATTAAACTTCTTCTACAGTTCCACTGGTACCTGTGAGCTGAAAATTGGTAGGGATGTTCAGGAAGGGCAGCCCATAAAATGTTGTTATTTTTCGGGTCCGAAAAACTCTCGACATTTGTGCCATGGCGGCCATTTTGTGACATGATTGCGCAATCACTGTTTTCCTGAACAACACCTATTTTAAACTTCTTCTTAAGTTCTACCACTGGGATTAAGCTGAAACTTGGCTGAAATGATCCTGTGATAGTCCTGACCAAGCGTTGTTATTTTTCGGGTCGGTCCGAAATCCAAGATGGCCACCAGAGCCGCCATCTTGAAAAACACATTTTCAACTTCTTCTCAAGTTCTACCAGTGGGATTAAGATGAAACTTGGCTGAAATGATCCTGAGATGGTCCTGACCAAGTGTTGTTATTTTTTGGGTTGGTCCAAAATCCAAGATGGCCGCCAGAGCCGCCATCTTGAAAATCACATTTCCAAATTTCTCTCAAGTTTCACCTGTGGGATTAAGCTGAAACTTGGCTGAAATTATCCTGAGATGGTCCTGACCATGAGTTGTTACTTTTCGGTCGGTTCGAAATCCAAGATGGCCGCCATGGTGTTGTTATTTTTCAGGTTGGTCGGAAATCCAAGATGGCCTTCAGAGCCGCCATCTTGAAAAACACATTTCAAACTTCTTCTCAAGTTCCATCAGACATCCAAGATGGCTGCCACAGCCCCCATTTTGAATACACATTTAAAACTTTTCATAGAAAAATGATCCCCAGATAGTCCCAACCAAATGTTGTTATTTCTCCAGTCCGTCAGAGATCCAAGATGGCTGCAACAGCCCCCATTTTGCATCCACATCTAACACTTTCCATGATCTGAAACTTGCCTAAAATGATTCTGACCAAATGTTATTTTTCGCACTGTTCCGAAGAAATCCATGATCATCACCATCTTGAAAACCACATTTGTGTGGCATATTGTTACATGATTGTATTACTAATTCCTAGAGGAGAGGAATTTATATAAGCTATTAGCTTGTTTTCCAATCCTCACTATTTGTACAATTTCTATATATGTAATATACATGTACACTGATGGAAATAAAATATTGTTTAAACTAATTCCATAATGGTATCACAATTGGTAGTCAGATGACCGTTAAGGCCCTTGGGCCTCTTGTTGATTTGGCCCTGGGGTTTGCGACACACTTTTAATTAGCTCACCTGGTCCAAAGGACCAGGGTGAGCTTATGCCATACCGTGGCGTCCGTCCGTCGTCCGTCCGTCAACAATTGACTTCTTCTTAATAACCACTTGTTGGAATTCAACCAAATTTGGTCAGAAGCATTCCTATTGGGTGGGGACTCAAAATTGTACAAATGGTTGGGCTGGCCCCCCAGGGGCCTGGGGGGCGGGGTCAAAAGGGGTCAATTTGGCTATATTGATAAAAAACATCTTCTTTTCTGAAACCGTATATCACTCATATTTAGGGCCCCGTATCGGAGATACGGGTGCCCTATAGTAATCACTCTGTCTGTCTGTCCGTCCGTCTGTCTGTCCGTCTGTCCACAAATTTTGTTTTTACATAATAACTTTGGTATTCATTGCCAGATTTGCATGAAACTTGGTCAACATGTTCAATAAACAAATATAAAACACAAGGTTGAATGCTAAGGTCACTGGGTCAAAGGTCAAGGTCATATGAGGGTAGAATTCAAGTCATACTGTATCGGCGATATCCGATACGGGTGAATACCAGATTTGCATGAAACTTGGTCAACATGTTCAATAAACAAATATAAAACACAAGGTTGAATGCTAAGGTCAATGGGTCACAGGTCAAAGTCATATTAGGGTAGAATTCAAGTCATACTGTATCGGCGATATCCGATACGGGTGATGTGAAATAGTTGACAGTTTCTTTGCTGAATGATGAAATGAGACAATGTGTCCTAGCCAGTGTCAATTTTGATGATTTGAGAAATGACATTTTTTTGCGGGAGGGAGTAGGTTGGCGTGTGGGCATGTGGGGGATATCTACAGCCGCAATACGGGGCCCTTCCTGACCTGTCAGTGTTCTAGTTTGAACCAGGTGAGCGATACAGGCCCTCTGGGCCTCTTGTTTAATATCAAGATTTATTACTTAGCGCATCAGTACCATAATTATAATTTAAGTATCGTTTTCTATGTTAAAAAAAACATATCTTTTGTTTTCTTGCGAATCAGCACGGAACCGGGAGCAGGATAGTGGTTATATTATTCGAAAAAAAATCATGTGATTGCTCTTATAAAAATAGAACCGGAAGCGCAAATGTCAGGTAGCCATGGTAAACAAATATTGGATCACAGGGACACGTTACAATAGTAATGTATGTATAAAATATATAGGGGTTGATATAAATATATCGACCCCCATATATTTTATACATACATTAATATTGTAACGTGTCCCTGTGAGTTGACAGTGCTTTCGGAAAACAAAAACATACAGCTGATATGTATACGTTCTTCATTCACGTACACTGTAAGATTATGTTCGGTAAAACTTGTAATAATGATAATAATAATTCAAGGTTCTTATATGCCGCTTTATCACAACCTTAAAGGTTGTCTCAAAGTAGTTCACAAATGATTATCTGTGGTTATAGGGCCTTAACAACCAGCCAATATCATTCTCAACTCCCTGGGGATCATACAACCGGTGCTGCCATTTCAGAGCTCACATCTAGCATTCTACAATTTCTAGCACTGCCCAACCATGTACTCATTTACAGCTGAGTAGACTGGAACAAGCGGAGTAAAGTATCTTGCTCAAGGATACAACACTGGGGCAGGGCCTCGCAACCCTTTGATCCCAAGCCCAATGTCCTACCACTAGACCACCGTGCCCCAATATTGATTCATCAATGTTACAAGAAACACACATACAGTTAGAAATAATGTTTTGCATAAAACTAACATGCACGTCTCCAACCCCATGTTTTTCAATGCGGAAATGACAGTGTGCAATTTTCCCATACTGAAATCACTGCACTGTAGCGTATACACAGGGTTATGTTTCATGAAGTGATGCAAATTGGGTATCAACTAGTTAATCAAGAACATTTCAACATTTACAAAAACATGGCGCACTAACCAATAATTATTGTATTGTACCCATAATCTCTTGATTAATTATGTCTCCCCTTCGTATGAAGGGAGACATTGTATTAGTACCGTTCTGGTTCTTCTAATAATTCTTGTCCGGGCCATAACTTCTAAACCGTTGAAGATATCTTGATGAAACTTTCAGTATACATGCATCACCTAAAGCAGATGCTTCGTGCACTGTAATTATGTCACTGTGACCTTGACCTCAAAGTCAAAGGTCAAATAAGTGTGATTTTTTTCAATAATTCTTGTCCGGGCAATTACTTTTAAACCATTTTAAAAAAGTTATATTGATAAAACTTTTAGTATACCTGCATCACCAATAGATGATTTGAAGTGCACTGTCAATAGGCCAGTGTGACCTTCACTGAAAGGTCAGAGATAAAAAACTTTTTCAAACATCCAATGTGTATGCCAAGGTGATGCACTCTCACCCTCACTGTCTTATTATATACATGTACCAATAATTGACCAAGCCTCAAGGTAATAGAAGCCCCTCTTCAATGCGGATGCCCTATAGTAATAAGCTTGTCCGTCTGTCCATTTTTTACAGATTGATATTTTGTTATGACACTAAGAAGGAAAGTTGGTCAGAATAGGAAAAGATGTCCACTGACCAAACTTCAAGGTAACAGAGTCAAAGGTCAAAGTCATAAGTTAAGGTCAAATTTTATATTCATTAAGTGCTTAACATTTTGTTATGACATAATGAAGGAAAGTTGGTCAGAATAAAAAAGATTATAAGGGGAGACATATGTTTTTGTTCACTAAAACAAGTCTCTAGTTATAAGTTCCATACAAACTCCTGTAAACACATGAAACGGCGAACCAGTCCGATGTTGTGATTAACTGTGGAATTGATCTACGCATGACTGCGCACTGGTCAGATGGCGTCTGTTAGCCTTAGTGAAAGAATGTCATTTAAGTCATGTAACAGGCTTGTATTGAGTACACATTATTGTTCACGCACACATCGTAATTGCTGACAAAGATTCGTAATTTCTACATTTATATTCACTGTCATAACTTTTATAGAACTATTTAAGACCAAACTAAACTGCTCAATGAGGACAATATTTACCATACATTGCATCCTAATAATCAAAGAATTCGAGGTAAGCGGTATTTTCATGTAGGATTTACGCTGTTGGGTTCAATATTTTACTTCAAGGTATCCAAGTTTCTTTAGTTTTCAGAGTTCAAATTATCAGACTTTTAATTGCTAAGATAAAAAGAGTTTGGGCCGGGACCGAAGTAATACTTAGAGTTATGCAGGGTCTTTGAGATAAACGAGTACCAGATAATGAAGGTTTGACTGTATATGAGACAGATGAATGAATTAAGTGTTTCTGAAAATGCCAGTTTATACTGTAAAGGTACATAATTATTTTAACGCAAATATTATTTAAGTGATTTTCACTTTGAAAGCATTTTGCTAAATTTTGAATGTGCACATTACAGATTCTGCCTATTGCTTTCTACAGCAAATATTTTGAGTGCGCCGATTCATCATTACAGTGATGTGTTAAAACGACAAGGCCCAGTAAGGGACAAATTTGGCCCAACTTCAGATTATGTTAATATTTGTACCATATGTACTTGGGTATGTGGTATGTATAAAAATTCCCATTTAAAATGAATTTGACTTAGCGTTGCCTAGCAACAGCCCCTGGATTACACCTATCAAGATCTGTATATTTCAGCATAATTTTGAGCTTTGGGTTATTTATCTATTAAAGAACATCAATATGAGACGTGAAATATGGAGAAGGGCAATTCAACAAACCACAATAACAAGATAACTGGATTTGCCTAATCTGTTTTAACTCACTTTACCCTGTGACAACAAATAATCCGCCATAGCAACCACGTCACCACCATAGTAACAGTACATTTACACTGCTATATAATAAATTAAGCAAATCGCAAACTTCAAGTTCAAGCAAATGATACTGCTCTGACAACAGTTTAAGGAGGCTCGACCCTTTCGTAATTAACTGCTAGATTTCCTTAAAACTTTCATATGTTGATTATGCTACCAGGTAGAGATGATTTTTTGAAAATCTAAGCATTCCTATGACTTGTTTCTTTTTTGGTAAAAAACAACAAAAAAATAATTTTTCTCAATATTTAATGTTTTTTCTATTTTTTTTTTTCTTGTGCATGTTGTTGAAAATCACAAACATACAATAAAATAAAAAAAAAAAATCAGTAGCTACCTCAAAAATATTTTATTTGTGGAAAAATGGACAAAACAAGTGTGTTATTTTTATATCTAGCGGACAAATTTCAGTATTCACAGTCAAATTATTTACATTCCATATAGTTACATAAAGCTCAAGCAAAAAATTGAATCAAAACATTACAGACAAGCTTTTTATGCTACTTATTGAAAACTAGATGTAAAACTGTGTCTAGGGTAGGTTGTCTCCCTTGATGCTATTAGGAATATTTTATAGTGGGTAGTATTTTTACATAACATACATACTGTGAATGCGTACAAGCCTAAAACATTTTAGAATATAACAACTACCGGCGTTCTGTGTTATATTTCAACAACATAATAGTGCATATAAAATGACACCAGGCATAGCCCTTGTGCAAATGTTCTGCCCAACATGGATAATTCTACCACTCGCTGACTCTTTCTCCAGTTCGAGAAAACATGGCCAGTTGTACCGGTGTAGCATGGTATTTTGAATCATGGTGAAATGACCCCGGGGTCAAAATACCATTATGGTGAAATGACCCCCCCCCCCCCCCCCCCCCCCCCCATGGTAAAGTGACCCCCCCTTACAAATGTCACTATAATATGCTTTTTCATATACAATTTCACATATTTTTATTAGAACTATGTTGTATCAATAAAAACAGTGCAAATTTGGATGGGAAAGTTAACAGAAGAGCAAAATATAGGTGAATGTTTGAGGAGGGGGGGGTGGGGGTCACTTTACCATGGCCAGTAAAGCCTTTTTTAAAGATTTTTTTGGTAAGGGGGGGCTGAGGGGCAAGCCAAAAAGGAAATATTTTATCATGATTACCTAGATACCAATGTATCCAGGTGAACTATACAGGCCCTCTGGGCCTCTTGTTATATTATCTATAGAACGGTTCACACACAATCAACAAAATACTCGCACTACAACATAGCATCATTTTCATGATATTGATCAATTATCAACTTTTGTTGAGGTTATTTGAAAAAAGCATAAAAAAAAAGATTAAAAACATTATTTATAGGCAGGAGGGATCAATCCCGGTACCTTGTGCACTGCAGGCTAATACCTTAGCCACCATGTGACAGTTACAAAATAGGGGAAAAACATTTATTTCAAACAATTACCCATTAAACAATGCCGACCGACACCAATTCTGATGTAAAAACATAGAATATTGGAAGATAATTAGATCAAAGACATTTTATTTTGATGATTTCTTTGAATAATACTGTTTGTAGAAGTCTGATGTAAAAACATAGAATATTGGAAGATAATTAGATCAAAGACATTTTATTTTGATGATTTCTTTGAATAATACTGTTTGTAGAAGCTAAGGTATAACAGTTGCTATTTACAAGTCAGCATTTCTGCGACAGCTTTTGTATTACACTCTGTATGTGACGATTGTATGAGACTGTGAAATAGTTTTTAGCCGAAGGGCCAAGTGAGCTTATGTGATGGTGCAGCCTCCGTCGCCATCCGTCCGTTCGTCCTGCGTCCGTCAACTTTTTCCTTTAACCCTTTGCCACATGCAAGCTTATGAAAAACAGCTCTGTGCATCATTGAAGAAAACATACAATGTTCGTTGTGAACATTGTTGCAGCATCAGCCATTTCAGAGCACCATCTCAATGGCACATTTTGTTGAATTTTACAGTGATGAAGTGTTCAACTTTAAAGTTGATTTTTGAAGCTGATCTGTTTATTTTTGACAAATTTTGTTGTAATGAAGTATATTCAGAATTAATCAAAGTTTACTTTGGTGCATTTTCCAATAAAATTTGACAAATATTGAAGTGTCAAAAATCACATTTAAAGCCTGTTTGGTAAAAATTAGAAAACAAAAACAATAATTGTCTCTCATAATATTTTTGTTGTTGTTTTTTGTTTGTTGTTCAGCAGTGAATTAAACTTGAAAAAGTTCCAGGCGGTCAACTGTTCCTTCATACACATTACATACCAAAAATATCAATTTCATATTGGTTTCTAATCGATGTAAAATCATATTTTGCCCGCATGATGTCCGTCAGTAAATAATTACATTCAGGGGTCTCAATATCAATGTCCATGATTAAGATATTTAACAGTAAACATAACAATGTGCCCCATCAGTATTTTATGTAAAAAATACATTTATGGACATATTTCTTATGAAAGGTTTAAAAGTGTAATAATCATTATCTTATTCATGTGTAATTAGTTTTTTATCAATCCAATATTGTTTATTTTGTCAGTCAGAAGCTTGGAAAATGTTGATTCTAGATCTGGAAACAGTAGCCTAAAAGCCAATTCACACGATGTTTTTTCAACGATAAAAATCACAATGATTCAATATTGTATTAATATCTTAATGTATCGCGAATGTGATGTATATTCAGCGTATATTAAATCGGATAAATATTTTTATTTCCGACTCCGTCTTGCGTTATTTCTACTTTCGGTTTCTGTCCGCCGGCTCATATAAACAGGTTTACATCTTGCGGTAATAAATCGTCTGTTTTCACTAAAAGACAATTCAAAATGGAAAACTTAGTTTGGAATTAATTTTATAGAAGTTTCGCATGAAGTTAAGCTACCGACTCTCTCATAAAAAACATCGTTATTAACACTGAAACTCACTGCTTCAGTCTAAAGCTCTGCCAGGCTGTACAGTAATGGCGGCGGTACGGCAACTTCAAACCCAGTCGTGAATAATCATCCTTTCTTTGTGATTTTCCCGATAAAAGATCTTGATTATCAGTGTCCGTAATTGCATGACTTCAGCTCTAAATCAGTTGAATAAACTGTCTTTCATTAATTACAAAAACGGTCTGAAAACACACGTTAAACTGAAGCATGCCGTGTCTGTTTATCGCTAACATGTCCGCCGTCAGCGGCATGCGTGACCCCAACTTTCTGCGGTAATTCCTCAAATCTTTTTATTGTAAACATATGCCGATTTTTCATTGGTTACAAGCCTGGGTTATTTTTATTTATGACGTCAAAGTCTCAATATAGGTGGCGCTTTTCGATCATGTGATATACACAAATAGAAATCACTAGTCAACATGGCGTCGAGAGGCGCTTGCATTGAGATCGTGTAGGGGCGTCGAGAAGCGCTTACATTGAGATGGTGCGGGGGCGTCGAGAGGCGCTTACATGTGGCAAGGGGTAAAGGCGTCCAGAGGCGCTTACATGGGGCAAAGGGTTAAATGACTTCTTCTGATATACCGAAAGGCCTGTGACATGAAATTTGGCTGGAAGCTTTCTTGGAAGTAGCTGAACATAATTTGCGAAAAATAATCACTTTGACCTACTTTCAAGGTCACAGGGGTCAAAAATGTCTAAACCTTCAAACAACTTCTTCTAAAATACCTTGACCCATAGTCAAGGTCACAGGGGTCAAATCTTTTATAACCTTTAAACGACTTCTTCTGATGAACCAAAAGGCCTAGATACATTATATTTGGCTGGTAGCTTCCTTGGATGAAGCATGACAAAGTTTGCGAAAAGAAATGACCTTGAACCAAATTCAAGATCACAGGGGTCAAATCTATTATAATCTTTAAACGTCTTCTTCTAAAATACCAAAACCCTAGAAACATGATATTTGGCTTAAAGGTTCCTTGGATGAAGCCCGACAATGTTTGTGAAAAGAAATTACCTTGACTAATATTCAAGGTCACAGGGGTCAAATCTGTTAAAACCTTTAAACGACTTTTTCTGATGAACCAAAAGGCCTCGAGACATTATATTTGGCTGGTAGCTTCCTTGGATAAAGCCCGACAAAGTTTGCAAAAAGAAATGACCTTGACCCATATTCAAGGTCACAGGGGTCAAATCTTTTAAAACATTTAAACGACTTCTTCTGAAATACCAAAAGCCCTAGAAGTATGATATTTGGCTTAAAGGTTCCTTGGATGAAGCATGACGAAGTTTGAGAAAAGAAATGACCTTGACTTATATTCAAGGTCACAGGGGTCAAATCTGTTAGAACATTTAAATGACTTTTCCTGATAAACGCAAAGGTCTTGAGACATGATATTTGGCTGGTAGATTCCTTGGAAGAATCCGAGCAAAATTTGCAAATGAAAATGTCCTTGACCCAAATTAAAGGTCACAAGGGTCAAATCTATTAAAGCCTTTAAACGACTTCTTCTGAAAAAGCAAAAGCCCAAGTGGTATGATATTTGGCTGAAAGGTTCCTTGAATGAAGCTCGACAAAGTTTGCGTAAAAAAATGAACTTTACTCATATTAAAGGTCACAGGGGTCAAATCTGTTTAAAACTTTGAGCGACTTCTTCTGATAAACCCAAAAGCCTAGAGACATGATATTTGGCTGGTTGCTTCCTTGGATGAAGCAAAAAAAAAATTGCAAATGAAAATGACATTGTCTTTCAAAGTCACAGGGGTAAAATATGTTTAAATCTTAGCATGTTCTTCTGAATGTCTTACAGGTAATGATTTTAGGCGACTTTAGGGTTACACTATAATATAAGTCAGAGATTGATACCAGGTGAGCGATGCAGGCCCATTGGGCCTCTTGTTATTTGATAGGCCTACTATTGTCTCGAATAGAGTTAAGTAATTATATGAAGTTATATATATTATATAGCCTATTTTTCTCTATCGCTTTTGCAATTAATGCACTTTAATGTATACTTAGCAGACCGCTTGTTGGACTGTTCTTACATGTAACACTGTACCATCATATGTTCGACAAAAAGTCAAAGTATAGATATATGAATTGATATATTGATGTTCAGCAACCATCTATACAGGCAGTAAGTCTTCTGATACATAGCTTGTCTGTTTGGGTGTTTATAGAGTGGCTGAGAAGTTGAACTTCGTGTCTTCAATATTTATCGTGATCGGTTAACATGTGTTTGTTTACAGTTCTCTCTGAGGAGACAAAAAAACAGGCTATTTATGATGTTTCGTATGTGTTCATTGTTCAGTACAGAGACAGTACAAATATTTTTTGACTCTTAAACAATTAAAACTGAAATATACGGTCGTATTGTCAAATGCGGATGAAAGGTCTGGACTCCGTTTTTTATCACTACTCCGTTTTTTATCACTACATAAGCACAGCCGGATGAAGCGGAATGAATTTATCAAACATTTCCATTATTTTCAAACTGGCCGCAAGCATGGAGCAAAACAAGAGTATGCATATTGCATCAGATTAGCATTTCACTGTTCTTAACAAAGTATAAAGCTGTTCCAAATTTGCGACCAATATCAAAACATCGTTTTTCTACCTGAACTTTATTAATATTCACTGAAAACGGCATTTTAGCTAATTTCCACTGGTAATAATTCGTCAAAAGTATGTTAATTTGGTGTCATCATTACATTTCCAAAAACTTTGGATATTCTACTTTCTAAAATGTTGAAAATTGATGTTAAATTAAATTTTGTATTTTTTTTGAAAAAAATTGGGCAATACCACACCATACCGGATTTGGTCCATTGGTCATGTGCTAAAATTTGAGTTTGCCAAAATAAGTATGTTTACAGTATATCCTGGTGAAAGTACAACCCAAATGATCTATGTACACAGATTCAGAATGTGGAGAACGGAAGATCTAACACCCGTACAAAATCAGCAGAGATCTATGTTAGCTAGCGGACAGATTCTACAAGGAATATCAGAGTCTGTCATAGATGTAGAGCTACCAGTTAGTGATGGTTACCCTGATAATGTTTTGTTGATTTGAGCGTGTGATGGTTACCATGACAATGTCTTGTTGAGTTGAGCGTGTTTTAGTTTAAAATATGTTAGTTATTTCTGACACTTGGTATTCTTGATCTATGCTGTTCAACCCAGCACAACATTGTCATGGTCATCTGTACCTATTGGTTACAGATTATAAAATGTTTCCTGAAAATATGAAGGTTAAGAAATTTGAACATGCAAAGTTTTCTGAGCTTAGTATACCAGTACATCCATGAATATCCTGATGTAGCCAGATGTTTATGTTATACTTTTAAAAAAAGGTATTTATTTGATAACAACTATGAAACAAATTGTTGTGTGATACAGGGACGCCCTGATGGTGATTGAGGATGTAAAGTCTGTAATAGATGACCTGTGTCAGGAACAACAGATGGCACCCATATCTGTGGAGCTGGTAGACAATGAACTCGCCATGGTCTACGAAAACAGTGCTAAGGCTCAGGTAAAGTCAATAACAAACTCACCATGGTCTGCGAAAACAGTGCTAAGGCTCAGGTTAAGTCAGTAACAAACTCGCCATGGTCTACAAAAACAGTGCTAAGGCTCAGGTAAAGTCAGTAACAAACTCACCATGGTCTGCGAAAACAGTGCTAAGGCTCAGGTAAAGTCATTAACAAACTCACCATGGTCTACGAAAACAGTGCTAAGGCTCAGGTAAAGTCAATAACAAACTCACCATGGTCTACGAAAACAGTGCTAAGGCTCAGGTAAAGTCAATAACAAACTCACCATGGTCTACGAAAACAGTGCTAAGGCTCAGGTAAAGTCAGTAACAAACTCACCATGGTCTACGAAAAGAGTGCTAAGGCTCAGGTAAAGTCAGTAACAAACTCACCATAGTCTGCGAAAACAGTGCTAAGGCTCAGGTAAAGTCAGTAACAAACTCACCATGGTCTACGAAAACAGTGCTAAGGCTCAGGTAAAGTCAGTAACAAACTCACCATGGTCTACGAAAACAGTACTAAGGCTCAGTTAAAGTCAGTAACAAACTCACCATGGTGTACGAAAAAAGTGCTAAGGCTCAGGTAAAGTTAGTAACAAACTCACCATGGTCTACAAAAACAGTGCTAAGGCTCAGGTAAAGTCAGTAACAAATTCACCATGGTCTACGAAAACAGTGCTAAGGCTCAGGTAAAGTCAGTAACAAACTCACCATGGTCTACGAAAACAGTGCTAAGGCTTGGGTGAAGTCAGTGTTGAGACCCCCCAAAAAATTGTTAGCTGTTTTACTAATTTCAATTTCACAATAATTAACATATTAAGAATTCTTACTTGTGGTGTAAATTTAATTCCAAAGGTTTGATATTGAACTCTAAATGGCTGTGCAACAATGTTTTGGACATGGTTGGTTGTGCATGCGCTACCTGCTGTGTAAGGTATCTCTCTAATTAACTAATTTAACACTTTCTATGTTGTATTTTGTCTACACACCTCACCATTATCATTTTTACATCTCGATCAACTCTACATCATCTACACATGCTCCAGTCTTTCCAAGCTACTCAAATCTTGTCTTTCTGTCTCTACCCAATAGTATATCCCACCATCTTCCCTAGGTATTCTATCAACATCCGGTGTACCACCGCGACTCCCACACACTTGCATTCGTGACACTCACCACAGCCCTTTTCACATTCTGGTTAGTTAAGAAAGCAACGCAACTTCACACAACCAAATTCCACACACACAATGACTCACCCACATCACTGCCAGTCTTACACTTAACTGCTAGCAATCTGCTAAACACTTACCACTAGACTAAAACACAAAACAATCAGACCCAGCTGCAACTACTTATTCATCCTCCAACTCTCCATATCTGCAGACACTGAAACAAACCCCGGTCCAAGGGCTCCCAAAGACCCCTGTGGGTCGTGTGGGAAGGCAGTCTCGTGGAAAACCAGCTGGAATATGCTGTGATACATGCAATACCTGGTTCCACGTAGACTGTCAGGGAATGAACAAGTCATTCCTAAAGTACTACACACCCGCGGAAGTGTCTTGGGAGTGTCTGAATTGTGGTATGCCTAACTTCTCATCAACACTCTTCAACAACAATATAACAAACACATCCAACTGGCTCATACCTCAGCACCATATCAGATGACCCTACCAGCCCAGGACTACACACAGCACCATATCAGATGACCCTACCAGCCCAGGACTACACACAGCATCATATCAGATGACCTTACCAACCCAGGACTACACACAGCACCATACCAGACGACCCTACCAGCCCAGGACTACACACAGCACCATACCAGACGACCGTACCAGCCCAGGACTACACACAGCACCATATCAGATGACCCTACCAGCCCAGGACTACACACAGCACCATATCAGATGACCCTACCAGACCAGGACTAAACACAGCACCATACCAGATGACCGTACCAGCCCAGGACTACACACAGCACCATATCAGACGACCCTACCAGCCCAGGACTACACACAGCACCATATCAGATGACCCTACCAGCCCAGGACTACACACAGCACCATATCAAACATAACAAATTTATATAAATATGCTTCAAGGATTGGTCTTTGGGTCTGTCCCTGTCCACGGGATCTTTTTGGAAAATATTTTACCATGACTACTTTGATCATAACCAATGTATCCAGGTGGGCGATACAGGCCTCTTGTTATCTTAAACTTCCACTAAAAAAATCTAATAAAAACACACATCCATCCCATCACTGCCAATAACAATTTCTTTCACCTTTTTGATAGCAACCAACTTAGTTTGTAACAAAATATTTGATATTTATGAGATGAATCCTTGTCAAGGAACATTATTTTACCTTGTTTTGAGTAAGAAAAAAGGGAAATGGTTTTCACAAACGAAACTCTATTTTGCTATCTTTTTGTAATCAAAACCATTCAAGTAATTGATTTGACATTTCCTGTACAGAGCGAGTTCCGGGACTATCCGGTGGTACTGCGCCATGCTGTTTCCATAGCTCGTAGACTACAGGACCCACTCATTGAATTTGCCCAGCTGTACAATGTGGATGAGGATATTCTATGTCTCAAATACCACCCCATGCAGGTAAGTGGTTCCGTGTCGTAACTAACTCAAATACCACCCCATGTAGGTTAGTGGTATGTGTAGTAACTAACTCAAATACCACCCCATGTAGGTTAGTGGTATGTGTAATAACTAACTCTAATACCACCCCATGCAGGTTAGTGATACATGAAGTACCTAACTCGAATACCACCCAATGTAGGTTAGTGATATGTGTAATAACTAACTCATATACCACCCCATGTAGGTTAGTGATACGTGTAATAACTAACTCATATACCACCCCATGTAGGTTAGTGATATGTGTAATAACTAACTCATATACCACCCCATGTAGGTTAGTGATATGTGTAATAACTAACTCATATACCACCCCATGTAGGTTAGTGATACGTGTAGTAACTAACTCAAATACCACCCCATGTAGGTTAGTGGTACGTGTAGTAACTAACTCAAATACCACCCCATGTAGGTTAGTGATACGTGTAATAACTAACACATATACCACCCCATGTAGGTTAGTGGTATGTGTAATAACTAACTCATATACCACCCCATGTAGGTTAGTGATATGTGTAATAACTAACTCATATACCACCCCATGTAGGTTAGTGATATGTGTAATAACTAACTCATATACCACCCCATGTAGGTTAGTGATACGTGTAGTAACTAACTCAAATACCACCCCATGTAGGTTAGTGGTACGTGTAGTAACTAACTCAAATACCACCCCATGTAGGTTAGTGATACGTGTAATAACTAACTCATATACCACCCCATGTAGGTTAGTGGTATGTGTAATAACTAACTCAAATAACACCCCATGTAGGTTATTGATACGTGTAGTAACTAACTCAAATACCACCCCATGTAGGTTAGTGATACGTGTAGTAACTAACTCAAATACCACCCCATGTAGGTTAGTGATACGTGTAGTAACTAACTCAAATAACACCCCATGTAGGTTAGTGATACGTGTAGTAACTAACTCAAATACCACCCCATGTAGGTTAGTGGTACGAGTAATAACTAACTCAAATACCACCCCATGTAGGTTAGTGGTACGAGTAATAACTAACTCAAATACCACCCCATGTAGGTTAGTGGTATGTGTAGTAACTAACTCATATACCACCCCATGTAGGTTAGTGGTATGTGTAGTAACTAACTCATATACCACCCCGTGTAGGTTAGTGGTATGTGTAGTAACTAACTCAAATACCACCCCATGTAGGTTAGTGGTTAGTGGTACATTCAAAACTGTACTAATGGTGGGACTGACTCCCTAGGGGGCTGAGGGGCGAGCCAAAAAGAAAATATTTTATGATTACTAATTAGATACCAATGTATCCAGGTGAGCGATACAGGCCCTCTGGGCCTCTTGTTTATCTGTCAGTTTCTAGCTCAAACTTGGTTTAAGTTAATGATAATTTCATTATAAAGACACAACAACAAAAATTATTGGTACAAGTACATAAAAATTCAGGTGACCATTAAGGCCCATGGGCCTCTTGTCTTGTTATTAAGGGCTCGGTCAAGTTTGATCGCCACTTTGGACTTTATTTGACAGAGTTATGGCCCCTTTCCTTGCTATCACGACAGCAAATATCATGCAATTTCTGTGTATAAGGCTTTAGCCTTTTGTACAATTTCCAAGCTTTACTTCTGAAAATTACAAAAAAAATGTACCTACAATATGATTACCCCCTTACAAAGTGAGAAGAGCGGAGATATTAATTCTATGAACTAGCTTGTTATCGCTATTTCTTGAGAGGAACTGAATGGATCTTACTCAAACTCCATATTTAGGTTCCCATTGGTCACTAGTTATGCCCTTTTCATTTTGGGAATGATCAGAAAAACAAAATGGCTGAATGATAGCAATCTTGGATTTTGAAATTAAATTTTGTTATCGCTGTTTCTTGAGAAGTACTTGATGGATCTTTCTCAAATTTTATGTGTAGGGTCCCCCTGGTATCTAGTTGTGCCCATTTAATTTGGGACTGATCAGAAAAACAAATGGCTGAAAGGTGGCCATCTTGGATTTTGCAATTTAAAGTTTGTTACCGCTATGTCTTGAGAAGCACTTGCTATGTCTTGAGAAGCACTTTATGGATCTTTTTCAAATTCCATTTGTAAGTTCCTCTTTGTGCCTTGTTGTGCTCTTTTGATTTTGGGACTGATCAGAAAAACAAAATGGCTGAAAGGCAGCCATCCTGCATTTCGACATTGAAAGTTTTTTATCACTATTTCTTGAGAATTACTTAATGGATCTTCCTCGAATTTCATATGTCTCTTGGTTCTTATAGTTGGTATTTTGTATTTGGGACTGATCAGAGAAAAAAATGTTCATAGACTACCATAAAATTAAATACTTGAAAGAAAAAACAAGGGAAAAGATCCAGCTTTTTAAGAACAAATAAATATTGTCTATGGTGGGTGCCAAGATTCCACTTGGAAATCTTGTATTTACCTAGAAGCAATTGATGATATGATATAAAGCAAAACAATATTATTGTAAAACTTATTAGGAATGCAATCCCTGATCATGTTAATAGATGATGAAATTTCAAATTGATGGCGCCAGAAAATAATGAAAATACCGGTAATTAAACAGGAATTTCGTATTTAAGGTTTGAAAATATTAGGTTCAAAAGAATTTAAATTGTCTTAAGAAATTTCACTTTGGCAAAAATTTTAGCGAAAGGATTTCAAAAGATGGTGTTAACCCTGTTTATAAGATGGTGGGCTCGAAGATCTCTCTAGGATCTCTTGTCAAACCAAAATGCATTTAAATGAAGTTGCTGGTGAGAATTTTGAAGCTGAAATATTTTTCTTTATTCTCAGCCATGATATTAATCTAAAGATCAGTTAAAAAAAGAAAATTGGAAAGTGGAAAAAAACACCCTCTTTAGAACACTTGATTTAAGATATTTTAATTAATTGAGATTTAGCTTTTGACTTGTATGGTGGGGTTGATTGTAGAATGGATGTAATGGTTTTATGTTTTAGGATCAGATTCCTAAAGACGATTTGTTAAATGCTCTGTCACTGGAGTTTGTGAACAGAGTGAATGAGGTTGGGGTGGATATCAACCGAGCTATCGCTAACAGTCACACAGCTCCCCTCGTACAGTTTGTGTGTGGACTAGGACCAAGGAAGGCATCACAACTCCTCAAGGTATAATTTCAGTTATCCTGAGGTTAAACAGTTCACTGAATTCATTTGCTTCTTTCAAATACTTTTATTAGATTTGTTTCGAATTCAAGGTTTTGATTGCTGCATTCACAGTGCTTAGTATCATAATCAATCTTTACTACATAAGTTACAGTGGACATAAAATGAACCATTTTGTTTGGTCCTTGTAGATCTTGAAGCAAGCCAACATTCGCCTAGAAAACAGAACACAGTTAGTGGAGGTGTGTCACATGGGACCAAATGTCTTCATCAACTGTGCTGGCTTCATCAAAATTGACACCAGCAGTCTGGGTGATAGGTAAATATTGACAGTTCTATGGGTGGGGCTTCATCAAAATTGACACCAGTAGTCTGGGTGATAGGTAAATATTGACAGTTCTATGGGTGGGGCTTCATAAAGATTGTCACTTGTAGTCTGAGTGACAGGTAAAGATTGACAGTTCTTTGGGTGGGGCTTCATACAGATTGTCACCAGTAGTCTGAGTGACAGGTAAAGATTGACAGTTCTATGGGTGGGGCTTCATACATATTGTTACCAGTAGTCTGAGTGACAGGTAAAGATTGACAGTTCTATGGGTGGGGCTTCATACAGATTGTCACCAGTAGTCTGAGTGATAGGTAAAGATTGACAGTTCTATGGGTGGGGCTTCATACAGATTGTCACCAGTAGTCTGAGTGATAGGTAAAGATTGATAGTTCTATGGGTGTGGCTTCATACATATTGTCACCAGTAGTCTGAGTGACAGGTAAAGATTGACAGTTCTATGGGTGGGGCTTCATACAGATTGTCACCAGTAGTCTGAGTGATAGATAAAGATTGACAGTTCTATGGGTGGGGCTTCATATAGATTGTCACCAGTAGTCTGAGTGACAGGTAAAGATTGACAGTTCTATGGGTGGGGCTACATACATATTGTCACCAGTAGTCTGAGTGACAGGTAAAGGTTGACAGTTCTATGGGTGGGGCTTCATACAGATTGTCACCAGTAGTCTGAGTGATAGGTTAAGATTGACAGTTCTATGGGTGAGGCTTCATACAGATTGTCACCAGTAGTCTGAGTGACAGGTAAAGACTGACAGTTCTATGGGTGAGGCTTCATACAGATTGTCACCAGTAGTCTGAGTGATAGGTAAAGATTGACAGTTCTATGGGTGGGGCTTCATACATATTGTCACCAGTAGTCTGAGTGATAGATAAATATTGTCAGTTCTATGGGTGGGGCTTCATACATATTGTCACCAGTAGTCTGAGTGACAGGTAAATATTGTCAGTTCTATGGGTGGGGCTTCATACATATTGTCACCAGTAGTCTGAGTGACAGGTAAATATTGTCAGTTCTATGGGTGGGGCTTCATACATATTGTCACCAGTAGTCTGAGTGACAGGTAAATATTGTCAGTTCTATGGGTGGGGCTTCATAAAAGTTGGAAGGGGCAATAAATCGAAGGATTCAATTTTGTATAAACGGTTGGCCTGAGGGGTGGGGCCCAAAAGGGGAAATATAGTTAATTCTTTAAAATCCTTCTTCTTCTTTAGGAATGACAGGATATTGCACAAATTTGGTCAGAAGTATCCTTGATAGAAGGGGATTCAGTTTTGTATAAACAGTTGGTCTGACCCCCAACAACAGATGTGTTTGCAAAATTTCTTTTCTCAAAATTATGGTTGCTATGGTAACCAGTCACTATTAACAGATTTTCTATAGAAAAAATTGTCTGGACCTTCTAAACCACTTTGCCAATTTCAATGACCCTCACAAAGATATGAAGGAGCATGACTTGTGTAGATGTGCATGCAACTTGTCTTTCCTCAATATTATGGTTGCTATGATCACCAGGTTTTCCGATTAAACATTTCTCCAGACATTAAAGTCCTCCTTAACTGTTGATACAATGGAGCTTCACACAAATATAAAGGAAGATATGTAGACTTTGACGTTTACATATGCATGCAAATTCATTGCATTTGTAAAAATTCTAAACAAAGTGTCAGTAAGGCGCAGGGGTATTAGTCAGCCATCGGCTTACAGGTTTAGTTGTAATTTTTTTTTACAGACTGACTGTATATAAAGTTTTTTAGGGGGCAGGGGTTTGGAGGATTATTACTTGTGAAAAAATTCTAATCATTTAATTTTATGAAAGAAATATATACTGTCATAAAAAATATTGTGATAAATAAAGAAAAAGATATAAAAAAAATGTGAATAAACAGTACCATGTTAATGATACAATGCTAGAAATAACCCACATCAATATGAATTAGAGTATATCTATGTCTGTGGTCATATAATTGCTTAAAATTTCTTTTAAAGTATGCCTGGAAAAATCCTTGAATTTTGTCTGAAAATGTCTGTATTAATCATGAGAGATAAAGTCGTTAATATATATATTGCCAAATGGACCCCTTTCAGCCTTGTCCCCCCTAGATCTTCATTTGTGTAAATTTGAAACTCAGCCAGCTAGGGATGCAACCACTGAAATCTAAATGTCATACATTGCTTAGATCCAGAGAAGAAGTTGTTTACATATATATAGCCAAATCAACACCTTTTGGCCCCACCCCCAAGCCCATGGGGGTCAGCCCCACCATTTGTACAATTTTGAATCCCCAGCCCATACTTATGCTACCAGGTAAGAATGAGTGATAGCCATTGTTTGGTTTCAGAGAAGAAGTCATTTATATCAAAAATAGCCCAAACTGACCACTTTTGAACCCACCCCCCATCCCCCGGAGGGTCATCCCCACCATTTGTACAATTTTGAGTCCCCACCCTGGTGCTTATGACCAAATTTGATCACATTCAATTGAGTGGTTATGAAGAAGAAGTCGATTGTTGACAGACAGATTTTACAGTATGGCATAAGCTCACCTTGGTCCTTCAGACTAAGCTAATAATTGGTTACAAAGTGATCGAGCACATATAATGTTCTATAAGTCACAAGTAAGCAGTCCCAGGAAAAACCCCCAAGTTTGAGACCTTGACTTTTGGAGGAAAAAGCTGAATGAAATATGCGACACAACTAATAGTGTCAGGGTCTGCCACGCCCTTGCAGACCTAACTCCTGAGTCATAACTTTTTAAACGGTTGAGATCCCCACGCCAAAACTGTATACATAATTGGTAGGCCTAAAGAGACAATCACAATCATGATTTTAGATTTGACCCAAGGGTCTACAAAGCAGGCTTAACTCTTGATTCATAACTTCTAAACGGTTGGGATCCCCGCTCCAAAATTATATTTACAATTGCTGAACATAAAGAGACGATCACAAGTATGATTTTAGATTTGACCCCAGGGTCTTCAACGCCCTTGCAGACGTGACTCTTGAGTCATAACTTTTAAACGGTTGAGGTCCCCACCCAAAACAATATATACAATTGCTGTGCATAAAGGAACGATCGCAAATATGATTTTAGATTTGACCCCAAGGTCTGCCTCGCCCTTGTATGCTTATAATTACTATTGACTCTTGATTCATAACATTTAAATGGTTGAGATCCCCACCTCATAACCATATATACAATTGCTTGGCATTAAGAGACGATCACAATCTTGATTTTAGATTTGATCTTGGGGTCTGCCATGCCCTTGCAGACTTGACTCCTGTGTCATAATTTTTAACAGTAGAGATCTCTACCCCAAAACTATATATACCATTGCTGGACATAAAGAGACGAACACAATCATAATATTAGCATTGATGTAGGGGTCTGGCACACCCCAAAAGTTCTTAGTTGAACTCGAAAACAGATGAGATACCAACCAATTAATCAAACTTTTTTTTTAATTTATACTGATGTGGTTCGTCGATTGGTCTTTGGGTCTGTCCCTGTCCATGGGATCTTTTTGGAAAATATTTTGCTATGATTACCTAGATACCAATGGTTCCAGGTGAGCGATACAAGCCCTCTGGGCCTTTTTTTGTAGATATATGATTGCGTGTGTGTCTCAATTATGTCTCCCCTACATACTGGTTCTTATTCTTCTTCTTCTAATAATGTCATGATATTTATAGCACGGATGCATACATTGAAGTGTTGGATGGCTCACGAGTCCATCCAGAGAATTACGAGTGGGCAAGAAAAATGGCCGTAGACGCACTGGAGTATGATGATACAGCCGAGGATGCTAATCCTGCTGGAGCACTCGAGGAAATCCTGGAGTCTCCAGAGCGTCTGAAGGACCTTGATCTCGACGCATTTGCAGAGGAGCTTGAAAAACAGGTTTGTTTTATTTTTGATTATGGGATGTTTCAAACATAACTAAAACCAAGAAATGGATATCAAATATATATCACTGGTAACATCCCTAAGTAGTATAGATTCAAAAAATGTACTCATGGTGTAGCTGAGCCCCAGGGGGCTGAGGGGCGGGGCCAGAAGGAGATAAAAAAGATCATTTTGGTGTTATTAGCAACTTTTTCTTCAGAACTATGCACTTGATATCAATCATAATTGGTTGGAAACATTCATGAGAGGTAGGGACTCACAATTTGCAGATTGAGGGGATGACCACCACTCCCCTTCGGGGCTGAGGGGATGGGTCCAAAAATATTTTTAGCACACCATCATCATCGTCTGCCCGTCCTTAAACAACTCTTGTTATCGCTATTTCTTGAGAAGTACATGATGGATCTTTCTCATATTTCTTATGCAGGTTCCCCTTGGTCCCTTGTTGTGATGTTGTAAATTTAGGACTGATCGGAAAAACAAAATGACTGAAAGGTCGCCATTTTGGATTTTGACAATGAAAATTTGTTACCGATATATTTTGTGAAGTATTAGATGGATTATTCCCAAATTTCATATGCAGGTTCCCCTTGTTAATAAATATAAGATGAATCTCTCTTAAAGTTTTGGATTTCAGAACTTATCAGAAAATAAATACTCCTGATAAGACACCTTCTTTCAACTATTATTAATTTTCACAAGACATCTTAAAGTTCATCGCACTAAGATAAAATATATAAATGAAAAAGATCAATCTTTCTGAGAATGAAAGATAAATCATCAATGGTGAGCGCCCTCTGGGATCTCTTGTGTATAAATGATGATTCTGACCCTAATGGAGCCAAAGGGGTGGGGCCAAATAGGGGAATTTAAAAAAGGCCTTTTAAATCCCAATCAGTCAGAAACTACAGAAAAGATTTGAACCAAATTTGGTCAGAAACATCCTTTGGAGGAAGGGAATCAATTTCTAAATCATGACTTTTAAATAGTTGACATCCCCACCCAAAAACTATATTTACAATTGTCCGCCATCTGTCTGTCCGCCAACTTCTTAGTGACTGAAAGGTCACTAAGAAAGGTCAGGATGACTTATAGCCATCATGCTCCGTCCGTCGTCGTCCGCCGTCAGCCGTCCGCCGTCCGTAAACTTTTCACATTTTAAACTTCTTCTCAAATTCCACCAGTGGGATTGCACTGAAACTTCACAGAAATGATCCTGAGATGGTCCCGACCAAGTGTTCTAATTTTTCGGGCCGGTCAGAAATCCAAGATGACCGCCATTTTGAAAACACATTTTAAACTTCTTCTCAAGTTCCATCAGTGGGTTTGCACTGAAACTTGACAGAAATGATCCTGACATCGTCTTGACCAAGTGTTCCTATTTTTCGGGCCGGTCAGAAATCCAAGATGGCCACCATGACCCCCATTTTGAATACACATTTTAAACTTCTTCTCAAGTTCCACCGGTGGGATTGCACTGAAACTTGACAGAAATGATCCTGACATCGTCTTGACCAAGTGTTCTTATTTTTCGCGCCGGTCAGAAATCCAAGATGGCCGCCATGACCGCCATTTTGAAAACACATTTTAAACTTCTTCTCAAGTTCCACCAGTGGGTTTGCACTGAGACTTGACAGAAGTGATCCTGAGATGGTCCCGACCAAGTGTTCTAATTTTTCGGGCCGGTCAGAAATCCAAGATGACCGCCATTTTGAAAACACATTTTAAACTTCTTCTCAAGTTCCATCAGTGGGTTTGCACTGAAACTTGACAGAAATGATCCTGACATCGTCTTGACCAAGTGTTCCTATTTTTCGGGCCGGTCAGAAATCCAAGATGGCCACCATGACCGCCATTTTGAATACACATTTTAAACTTCTTCTCAAGTTCCACCGGTGGGATTGCACTGAAACTTGACAGAAATGATCCTGACATCGTCTTGACCAAGTGTTCTTATTTTTCGGGCCGGTCAGAAATCCAAGATGGCCGCCATGACCGCCATTTTGAAAACACATTTTAAACTTCTTCTCAAGTTCCACTGGTGGGATTGCACTGAAACTTCACAGAAATGATCCTGAGATGGTCCCGACCAAGTGTTCTAATTTTTCGGGCCGGTCAGAAATCCAAGATGGCCGCCATGACCGCCATTTTGAAAACACATTTTAAACTTTAGTTCTCAAGTTCCACCAGTGGTATCCCACTCAAACTTGACAGAAATGATCCTGACATCGTCTTGACCAAGTGTTCTAATTATTGGGGATGGTCAGAAATCCAAGATGGCCGCCATGACCGCCATTTTGAAAACACATTTTAAACTTTAGTTCTCAAGTTCCACTGCCATCTTGAAAAACACAGTTTAACTTTTCCCAAGTTCCATCAGTGCATTTAAGCTGAAATTTGGCTGAAATGATGCTGGAGCTGACAAAGAGTTGTTAATTTTTACTCTCATTTTAAGGAAGTTGATTAGGAAAACAAAATACCTGACAGGTCACCCTATTGGATTTTAACATTTGAAGTTGGTTATAGCTATTTCTCTAAAATGTACTGAAGAAATCCTTCTCAGATTCAACATGAAGCATAAAGTGGATTCAAATAACAAAAGCAGAGACCAGATAAATCTTTTCATTCGACAAATATAAATCATAAAATGCTGACCTAACATCCCTCAGGTTCTCTTGTCCACTACTTAAATAAGGGTACATGTAAACATTGGCTGAAGTGTTAATTAAATGCAACAACAATTTCACATAACCCTTTGTAGACATACTGTAACATAATTGCATATATTCCTTTTCCAGTGATAAATTTATAGTCAGATGACCGTTAAGGCCCCTGGGCCTCTTGTTCCTTTAAACGACATCTTCTAAAATACTGAAAGGCCTAGTGACATGAAATTTGGCTGGTAGCTTTCTTGGAAGGAGCTTAACAAAGTTTGCAAAAAAAATTCACTTTGACCCAATTTCAAGGTCGCAGGTGTCAAAAATGTCGAAAATTCAAACAACTTCTTCTAAAATACCGTCAGGCATAGAGACCTCATATTTGACCGGTAGCTTCCTTGGATGAAGCCAAATAAAGTTTGCGAAAAGAAACGACCTTGACCCATATTCAAGGTCACAGTGAGGTTAAATCTATTTCAATCTTTAAACGACTTCCTTTAATAAACAAAAATCCCTAGAAGTATGATATTTGGCTGAAAGGTTCCATTGATGAAGCCCGACAAAGTTTGCGAAAAGAAATTATCTTGACCTATATTCAAGGTTACAGGGGTCAAATCTGTTAAAACCATCAAATGACTTCTTCTGAAATACCAAAAGCCCTAGAAGCATGATATTTGGGTGAAAAGTTCCTTTGATGAAGCCAGACAAAGTTTGCGAAAAGAAATTACCTCGACCTATATTTAAGGTCACAGGAGTCAAATCTTTTAAAAGCTTTAGGCAACTTCTTCTGATAAAGCGAAATGCCTAGAGACATGATATTTGGCTGGTAGGGTCCTGGAATGAAACCAAACAAAAGTAGAAAATGAAAATGATGACTTACAAGGTCACAGGGGTAAAATATGTTTAAATCTGAACATGTTCTTCTAAATGTCTTACAGCAAAAGATTTTAGGGGACTGTAGGGTTGAACTAGAATATAAAGTCAGGGATTGATACCAGTTTAGCGATGCAGGCCCATTAGGCCTCTTGTTTCAACAGGTAAAAACTAAGGAAAATTTATACATGGGAAGTCTGTGTCATGAGACACTTTAACATCATGATCTGCCAGTTTATCATTGCATGGGAATCCATTAGGTTAATCATACAAATTAATGTTTTAATTGATTCAATGAATATCCATAGCTTGTTCCTTAAAACTCGTTTCCCAGCTTGCTGCGCAGGTGACACATCCACTTCTGTGGAATTCTTGTTAAGTTATTTTTAGGTCTATAAAATCATGTGCTGCCTTGATCATAAAGGCATGTTTGTGTATTACAATTTATCTATGAAATGCCCAAGAGCATCAAATTATGCATACATACAAATCATTTGATTGGAGAATTGGTTTTTCTACCCTTCAGGGTTATGGAGACAAACACATCACACTTTATGACATCAGAGCTGAGCTAAATCACCGTTACAAGGATTTGAGGACACCGTACAGATCACCACTAAACGAGGAGCGCTTTAACATGATTACCAAGGAAACTCCAGAGACATTCTATGTCGGTAGGTGTGGTTATCTGCTAATTTCTTACCTATTTATGACATGATCTGAAATATGTTTTTAATTTATAAGAGATGTGAATTTTAAGACTTCTGTCTTAGTAGGAGCCTTAAGGTTGATAAACTGTCTTAATACTCTTGTCAAGAAAGGAGTCGTAGAATTTTGGAGGAAGAGTAAATTTCATCTGCTGGGTGTTCAACCTCAGTCAACATCTGCTGGATGTTCAACCTCAGTCAACATCTGCTGGGTGTTCAACCTCAGTCAACATCTGCTGGGTGTTCAACCTCAGTCAACATCAATTTTCATGAGTATTTTCACATTCATTTTGGTTGTAGGTAAACAAAGTGGTCCTTTCAAGTTCAAATAAAATTTTAATTATCCTTCTTCTGGTGGTATTTCAGTATATCTTATCTGTCCCTAGGTAAACTGATTTTGACAACAGTGACGGGCATTGCTCACCGACGGCCACGAGGAGATCAGCTGGACCAGGCAAACCCTGTCCGGGACCAGGAAACAGGGCTTTGGAAATGTCCTTTCTGTAACAAAGACGATTTTCCAGAACTGAGCGAGGTGAGTACTAAACCTCACCACCATTCATATATATGTATTTACTTTTATTTTCATGCCTCCCGCCCTAAAATGGGAAGTGTTGGTCCAATAGAAGCACTATAAGCATGGCAGCAGGGGCTGGGACCAAAAAAACACGTTACTTTTCAGTTCAGTCTAAAATCAGGATTATTATCCTATGATTGCTGATTAATGATATCTGGCTGGAATTTCGATTCTCTCATGAGAAACTTAAGAGAGGAAAGATGCATATATCTTGAGTATATAGATTTCTTGTATAAGTAGTCTTTCTGGTGTCTAACTGCGGTATAGATCAGTTCTAATTGCCAATGTAATAAACCACATTTGATAGGTATCTTATGCTGTTCAAAAGTCTTCCAAAATATTTTTATGCAAGTGGGGAAGATTATATATAAGATGCTTTCATGACCAGAGGTATAAGATAGGGAAATTCCATCAGAGAGGTTTCCAAAGGACCAAATGCGGTATGCCCCCATATATGCCCCAATATTCTTACCGTTATGAATTTACAAAATATAAATAAATATAATTTCAAATAGCAATAAAGATACATCAATTTTCTGCAAATAAGCTTTGATTTGTTTTATATTGCTTTGAATATATTTTTGGGGGGTTTTAAAAGGCGTATGTAACGAGATTTTCGCGAAAACTACAGAATTTTGGGTGTTCAACACAAAAATTAAGTATGAGCGCAGTTTTGCTCCAAAAAGATATTTTAGATTTGATTTCTATTTTGCAAAACAAATCATCTCCTAAAGTTTCGTTTTGGAGCACGACTGCGCTCATACCTAAAAATCGAAAAAACAATCTCGAAAAGTCGAACTCCGCCCGAAACTCGAATGAGAGAAGACTATAATTGATGACGCGGCCATTTTATCCGGACTTTGTCGTTCTTGTAAAAAAAAGATAACGACACCAAAAGTTGTTGTAAAATTATTATTTTAACTTCTACTCATTTAAAACTATATCTAAATTTATAATTTGTATTTTGAATGAAATAAAAGTATTTTGATAAAAACAAAATGTTAAGTTTCGAATTTTCCGTAACTTCCGGAATTCGTCGTTTAAACTACTGTACATCACCCGCGGAAACGTAAACAAAACGCGAATCGAAACAAACCAGCTTATCGGCCTGTTTAACTGCACAGAGGAGGACTTTTCCGTCTGTTGGATCTGGCTGTTTTATAATTGGTAGGTGTTGGATTACAGACGATGTTCAAACACAAAATATTAGAATGCAGTTTGTTGATATCGAAATCTGGTGAGTTTGGCAGTCTGTACCAGACGATGCGGACATGTACAGACGACAGTTATTTCTACCTGGCAAGTGGAAATTCACAATGCTATTGCAGCCACAATGAAATAAATATGGCTTTATACTGTATGGAATACTACAAAACCCGTCTTATACCAACTCATAATGCCATCACAAAAATATTTTAGGGCCTACTGCTAATGTGATAATTTGCCGACAAAACATCGTCGTACCGTATTGACGAAATAGGGGGCTTGCTAAAAACAAGACATGTGAAGAGAGTTGACAGGATTTTATCAAGACGGAGAAAATCAGATTAATAGCAAGAATTTAAGTTGTTTGAATTCAGACATTGCTTCTTAATTATATTTTGAGAATACAAAACAGTACTCTTCCATGAACATCGAAACATGATGCGTATGCATGACTTTTTTAAACTTAAAAAAAAAATATAAATTAACACTCAACATACAAAATGGAATTTGTTTTGTATGAAAATCAGATGGATCTACCCATTACTGCTTTACACCACAATCATAATAATTCAAGTGTATATTAGTGTATATATTTAAGTATTAGCCTTACTTAAATAATTCTTTACTATTTGAACTTTTTTTTTAATTAAAATAATGAATTACTAAGCTAAAATTAATTACTCCATGCATGTATCTTTAAAAAAGACATATTTTGTGGGAGATTTTTTCATTTTTCATCCAGCCAATCATTATTTTAAGAATTGCAGTTGATTTAAAAACCCTTTTCAGAGAACCTTAGGTTAATTTATTTTTTTATTTTTTTTTTAAATTAGAACAAAATATTGTCTGACTATTGCACATGCATATGAAGTATAAGATGCAGTTTAACATTACAACATGTTAAAGAAAGCTAGGAAGGTGCTACCAGAATGTATTTTCAAATGCTTTATTAATTTTGGACCTGTTAATACAGTCAGTTCATGTTTGCTACTCGTGTTTGACTGTTCGTGTAGCAAAATTGGAACAAAACAATGTACTTTTACAAGTTAATGGAACACACCTGTGTTATTCTACTCTATGGATCAAACTAGTGTCACTTATCATGTTTTATTCTACATCCTTGGATCTATTAACTAATTAAATACTATATCATACCATTATGATGTACATACCATACTTTTTTTTGTACATATATAAAGTTTTGTCAGCGTTTTATCATGATCAGGTGCAGAATTAAATACAGGTACATTGTAATTTATGTTTTTGAACTTTTTTATTTTTTATTTGCACAGATACTAATCTTTATTGTGGATTTCTGAGCTTCTACAAGAATTTCTGAGCTTAACTGCTGATTTCCAAGATTCATAGAGAGTTTCTGAGCTTCACTGAGGATTTCCAAGCTTTTCTTCGTGGACAATTTCTGAGCTTAGCCAAGGATATCCAAGCATTAATTACTATGGATTTCTGACCTTTATCAAGGGTGTCCAATGCAAGCTTCACCAAGGATTTCGAAGCTTTTGTATGGATAATATTCATCTTTCGCTGATGATTTCCGAGCATTGTCGAAGTTGTTCGACCTTTAATCAAGGATTTCCAAGCTTCACTGAAGATTTCTGAGCTTAACCAAGGATTTAGAAGTTTTACCAATGATTTTTAACAGAGCTTAAATTCAACAGCGGAAAAATTACTCGATACTCAAGCTTTAAACCTTAGAGATCCTTAGAAAACCTTGGAAAATGGACAGTGTGCTATATCTATGAGTGTATATATTAATATGAGATCAAGCAATGCAAAAGTTTGTTTCTATTTTTATGTACATTTTATTTATTTGTATGTACAACTCGTATGAACATTGAAAGAGTTATTCCTTAACTAATCATTTAGGATAGGGACAGTGCAGGCACCTACATATTGTGCCATTTATGGGTGTTGGGTCAAAACTTGATCTGTCTACCATGCCTTACTAAGATATATTCAATTACCTTTGATATTTTATGTATGGTAAGTCTCTGAAAAAAATGCCTCCCACCCTCCCCATATGGTTAATTCTGGAACAGCCCTAAGTTGCTATGCAAAAATGCCTATTGCTATGGCCAAAACATCACAATGAACTATTTGGTATTGTAAAACCCACAATAATCAAAAGGAAATCATGCAATACTTATTTACTTCTTATTTAATTTAAATGAAAATGAAAGTATGTATCAAATATGTGTATATTTCAGTGATTTGTATGTATATAAATGTAAAGTATGTGCGTTGCTATGGAAAATGTGAGTTGCTATGGCCAAAATCATCATAATACACTATTCATTTCCTAAAAAACACAACAATCAAATCAAAATCACTTATTAAAAGTTGACTTCTTACTGTATAAATCAAATATGTGTATCTTCTAGTGATTTGCATTCAAACCATGTGTTAATATTGTAAGTTGCTATGCAAAAATGCTTGTTGCTATGGCTAAAATAGCCCTAGTGTAGTACTCGGTTTGTAAATACCACAAAATCAAATGGAAATATCACATAGTAATTATGTCCTCCAACCGAAGTGGGGGGACATATTGTTTTTGCTCGGTTTCTTATTATTATTATTATTATTATTATTATTCTTGTTTCTTCCACTTTCTTCCGCCGCGGAGGTTTCCGACCGTTTTCTCAAAAACTACTGGACGGATCTTCACGAAACTTCACACACATAGGGGCGGGGTGTGTGAAAACGGGTTGTTTTTTCGCGACCGGAAGTCCAAGATGGCCGCCAGAGCTAATTTCCGGTTTTCAAAATTCAGTCTCCGATTTCAGTAAAAATTGGTACATGGGTGTTTTAAGGGATGCTGAATAACATGGTAACATTTTCGTAAAGTTTGGTTGCCACCGAAACGAAAATGGAGGCCTCTGATTGGTCGAAATTTATATATTGTCCGATTTCAATGAAATTTACTATATATGTGTAGTATTACACCAACAACATTGTCGTCACATCCGTTTCATGATTCGTCAACATGGCCGCTATTTCCTGGCTTCTGATTGGTCGAAATTTATATATTGTCCGATTTCAATGAAATTTAATATATATGTGTAGTATTACACCAACAACATTGTCGTAACCTCCGTTTCATGATTCGTCAACATGGCCGCTATTTCCTGGCTTCTGATTGGTCGAAATTTATATATTGTCCGATTTCAATGAAATTTTATATATAACTGTAGCAGGACACCACGGACATTGTCGTAACCTCCGTTTCGTGATTCGTCAACATGGCCGCTATTTCCTGGCTTCTGATTGGTCGAAATTTATATATTGTCCGATTTCAATGAAATTTTATATATAACTGTAGTAGGACACCACGGACATTGTCGTAACCTCCGTTTCCTAATTCGTCAACATGACCGCTGATATATGGGGTGTCAGCTATATTTCCATTGTGAGTTCATTGGGCTCATCAGTTCCGACCAAAGGGGTAGTTTGGGGGACATCTGTAATGGTACCCCATTACAATTAGCACTTGTTGCTTACTCCTTATTGTATGTATCAAATATGGTTATATTGTAATGAATTGTATGTAAATAGGTGTGAATAATGTAAGTTGCTATGCAAAAGTCTTGTTGCTATGGTCAAAATCAACAATTTTTTTTTTTTTTCTTTCAATAAATAAATATAAACTGTGAAACTGTTATAATTAATGTAATATGTATTAAAGAAACACATAATGGATAGTTGCGAATGTTGTTACATAATGTAATTATCAAATGTTGTCTCTTGAACCCTAAGCTGATTATGGTACTATGACCTGTTGCTGTGGCCCGTTGCTATGGAATACCATCAATAAACGTTTTAAATTTTACTGAAATTGTTTGTTTGTGTTCTGCACTTTTAATTGTTAGAAGAATAAGGAGAAAATGCGTGGGGTCAAAAACACCCCTTAGTGCATATAGTCCTTTGGTAAAACCTGAGGGTTTGCCAAGGGTTTTGCCAAATTTGAAAATACCAAAGGTGGATGTTCTCTATCCTACCCCTCGATCTGGTCATTAAGGAGAAGTTTTAGCTCACCTGGTCCAAAGCACCATCCGTCAAATAATTGATTATTGACTTCTTCTTCTTACCCGTTGATGAGGCTTATGTTTATAAGCCTTGAGGCTTAAGCCAAGTTTAAATGGACAAATAATTTCAACCGTTAATGTATTTCCAAGCACAAGCTTGATATTACATAATATAAGCTTGAAGATGCAGTTATTACAATATCATATGTGGAGTATATATTATAAGTACATCGTTTATTACTAGTGAAATCTGCTTACAAGGGCGGAACATTAGTATTACTATTTGTTTACATTCTACAACAACAGACTTTCAAGATAACCCTTACTTTACTTTTCGAGATGGCTATACGATTAGACATTGTATTGATCACATGTTATAGACACGCAATCTGATTGGCTAGAAGCTTTAATTTAGCACCACTTCATTCAGCAGCAGTAATTGAAAGATAAGCATCATTCAGTGATTGTGTTAATTTGAGCAATTACAAGGATTCAATCAAACTACAAAGACTACTACAAGGTGTGTGGAACAAACTCCTGAGTAGTTACAAGATATCCCATGTTTTCTACAAGGATAAGGATGTGGGAGAAGGACTGGTAAGTTGCATCACAAGCAGGATTCACTTTTGGGCGTGATTTCGCGAGATTCTCGCTGTATTTTCATATAAATCGGGTTAAAGTCCGTTCTAAAGCGAGAAAAAATCGTGCATGCCAAAATTCAGGTATAGTGGATACCTACATCGATCAATAATACCGATCGTAGTTCCAGAAGTATTCCTTTCTGCAAATCCTAATGATAGATGACAAAGCCACCACGCAAACACAAAGGTGCAAGTGAGGTGTCTGTTTTGTGACAGGTTGGGGGGAAATGTAAGTAGTTAATGCCTCCAGAAACAGTATTGAAAGTTGATCAAACAGCCTGGGATGTCTTAGTTTATTAAATTAACATTAACCCAATCATCGAAAACAAGTAGATGGTTGAGAGAGGAAATGACTCCACCAATTCCACCGGTGCTGGGGCCAATTAGGCCAACGGTACTGACTGTATCCGTGACGATGTCAATGCTATTGATGTTTAGTAGCAAGTTTAATGTTAGGAAGTGTTGATTTTGGAGGAATTTTAACTTTAATTAGGCCTGTATATGACTGGGTTAAAATCACAAACAATGACGATTTTCTCCAGGAAATAAAATAAACAAAAGATCAGGAAACCCAATTACTGTACCTTGTGTTATTTATTTATTGACTCAATAAATCTAATTGTTATAGCATTCCTATCAATTCATACTTAATTACGTGTCATAATACCAAAAATCTTTGGAAAATTAGGAACAAGAAAAAAAATCCCATCCATATGTGAAAAATCTCACTGAAATTAGGTAAGGGAGATTTTTTCTCTCATTGTGCCCTGACTAGGACTAATCTGCTTCATGTGTGAAGAGTAAACAATGGCCAGTCGCGATCGTAGCCGTGGTCAATCCAGATCTGCTACTAGAAATGTTCTGTACGATCTCTCTAATCCTGCAAATTGGACTATATCTCTATTTACGTACTGAACTTGTTACGATCAGGATACAGGCACTTACTATAGGCATCACCAAAGCTGGACTTAGAAATCTATATGTAGAGAACGTGGGATGTACAATTACAGAAAGGCGAGCTTTTACTAGTCCAAATAACGAACCTTATAACAAGGATGGAGGTACAGTTGCTTCGAGCGGTATTAATGAAAGTAACTCAGATGTTCAGAATTCTCCGGAACTATTTCTTCCGGCGAAGGCTCTCCATGCCGCGCCATTTGTCTACCACAGTGACCCAAACGGGGCCCAATAGGGGAAATGGAGGAAAAGCATTTTAAATCGCTACTAGTCATAAAGTATAAAATAGATTTTAACCAAATTTGGCCAGAAACATCATTTGGTGGAGAGAAACATATTTTGTATGAATGGTGACTGGTGGTATAGGATAAGTAGTTAGCGCTTGATAAGGCAGCTCCTGGGAACTCCTCAGAATTTTATATGATAGAACTGTATGACTATAGTGTTAATTGTATTGATTGTTTAAGAATTGTATATCTATGTACTGTAAAGCATTTTAGAGTGGCTTATGTTAGCTAGATAGTGCACTATATCATATGTTGTATATAGAGGATATTCAATGGTTTGCCGTTCAATATCAAATATATTTCACGATTATGAGATTTTCTTATATTTTCACAAGTGTGTAGCACAAGTGAAAATATAAAAAAAAATCTGCCATACAAGTGAAATATATTTGATATTAAACGGCAAACCATTGAATTTTCTTTTTATTACATTTCGAAAGAGGACTAAGATACTTACATTATTTTTCTTGGTCTACTTGCCTAATGCTAATATTATGTCTACTGTAATCCGTCGAAATCACAACCGATCGGGTCCAGTACACAGCTGATTGGGATAAGCTGATCGGTTAAGTTGAACCATTCTAATCCTCAATTCATTTCATATTAAATCCTGTAGCAGTTCCCATCAGTATTTACTATTGATGCCATTATTTCTTCAAGACCATCTTTCCCCAAGAGACAAGTTCTAGCAGACGACAACAATGTCGAAACCTCCAAGATTTGATCAAGGGGAACAACTCATACAAAAGTTCCGGTGTTAGGTGAAAAAAATGACCCAGTGGGAAACTACCCACCATTGAAAGCTACGGCAGGTCACTTTTTCACGTAATGAATTATAGAAATATCGAATGGTATCATTTTTCTACAGATAGCCGTGTAAGATTTCTACTGTTAAATAATGACTCCAGGTAACTTTTGCAACGTAGAATAATGATCCGGGAAGTATTTTATTGGCGGTCACTTTTTCAAGTTACACTGAAAAAGTCTTATATTTTCACTGCAAAATCTTATATTTTCACGGCAAAATCTTATATTTCCACTGCTCATAAATGCAGTGAAAATATAAGTTTTATCAGTTTGATAATTTTTAGCTCACCTGGCCCGAAGGGCCAAGTGAGCTTATGTGATGGTGCAGCGTCCGTCGTCCGTCCTGCGTCCGTCAACTTTTTCCTTTAAACGACTTCTTCTAAAATACTGAAAGGCCCAGTGACATGAAATTTGGCTGGTAGATTTCTTGGAAGGAGCTGAACAAAGTTTGCGAAAAAAAAATCACTTTGACCTAATTTCAAGGTCACAGGGGTCAAAAATATCGAAACCTTCAAACAACTTCTTCTAAAATACCGTCAGGCATAGAGACTTCATATTTGACCAGTAGCTTCCTTGGATGAAGCCAAATAAAGTTTGCAAAAAGAAGCGACCTTGACCAATATTCAAGGTCACAGTGAGGTTAAATCTATTTTAACCTTTAAACGACTTCTTCTAAAATACAAAAAGCCCTGGAAGCATGATATTTGGCTGAAAGGTTCCTTGGATGAAGCCCGACAATGATTGCGAAAAGAAATGACCTTGACCTATATTCAAGGTCACAGGGGTCAAATCTGTTAAAACCTTCAAACGACTTCTTCTGAAATACCAAAAGCCCTAGAAGCATGATATTTGGCTGAAATGTTCCTTGGAGGAATCCCGACAAAGTTTGCGAAAAGAAATGACCTTGACCTATATTCAAGGTCACAGGGGTCAAATCTGTTAAAACCTTTGAATTACTTCTTCTGAAATACCAAAAGCCCTGGAAGCATGATATTTGGCTAAAATGTTCCTTGGATGAAGCCTAACAAAGTTTGCGAAAAGAAATGACCTTGACCTATATTCAAGGTCACAGGGGTCAAATCTGTTAAAACCTTTAAACGACTTCTTCTGAAATACCAAAAGCCCTAGAAGCATGATATTTGACTGAAAGGTTCCTTAGATGAAGCCAGACAAAGTTTGCGAAAAGAAATGACCTTGACCTATATTCAAGGTCACAGGGGGCAAATCTGTTAAAACCTTCAAACGACTTCTTCTGAAATACCAAAAGCCCTAGAAGCATGATATTTGGCTGAAATGTTCCTTGGAGGAAGCCCGACAAAGTTTGCAAAAAGAAATTACCTTGACCTATATTCAAGGTCACAGGGGTCAAATATGTTAAAACCTTCGAACGACTTCTTCTGAAATACCAAAACTCCTGGAAGCATGATATTTGGCTAAAATGTTCCTTGGATGAAGCCCAACAAAATTTGCGAAAAGAAATGACCTTGACCTATATTCAAGGTCACAGGGGTCAAATCTGTTAAAACCTTTAAACGACTTCTTCTGATATACCAAAAGCCCTAGAAGCATGATATTTGACTGAAAGGTTCCTGGGATGAAGCCTGACAAAGTTTGCGAAAAGAAATGACCTTGACCTATATTCAAGGTCACAGGAGTCAAATATGTTAAAACCTTTAAACGACTTCTTCTGAAATACCAAAAGCCCTAGAAGCTTGATATTTGGCTGAAATGTTCCTTGGATGAAGCCCGACAAAGTTTACGAAAAGAAATGACCTTGACCCTTGACCTATATTCAAGGTCACATGTGTCAAATCTGTTAAAACATTCAAACGACTTCTTCTGAAATACCAAAAGCCCTAGAAGCATGATATTTGGCTGAAAGGTTCCTTGGATGAAGCGTGACAAAGTTTGCGAAAAGAAATGACCTTGACCTATATTCAAGGTCACAGGGGTCAAATCGGTTAAAACCTTTAAACGACTTCTTCTGAAATACCAAAAGCCCTAGAAGCATGATATTTGGCTGAAAGGTTCCTTGTATGAAGCTTGACAAACTTTGGGAAGGAAAATGAGCTTGACCCATATTAAAGGTCACAGTGGTCAAATCAGTGGTTAAAAGCTTTGAGTGACTTCTTCTGATAAAGCAAAATGCCTAGAGACATGATATTTGGCTGGTAGCGTCCTGGGATGAAGCCATACAAAATTTGAAAATGAAAATGATGTTGTCTTATAAAGTCACAGGGGTAAAATATGATTAAATCATAAGATGTTCTTCTAAATGTCTTACATTAAAAGATGTTATGGGACTTTAGGGTTACACTATAATATAAGTCAGAGATTGATACCAGGTGAGCGATGCAGGCCCATTGGGCCTCTTGTTTATATTTCACTGGCAAAAAATGTAATAAATTTATTTATTTATTTACAGGAAAAGCCTTTTAAATCCCTATTAGTTATGAAAAACAGTATAGATTTGAACCAAATTTGGTCAGAAGCATTATTTGGAGGAGGGGAACAGATTTTGTATAAATGGTGACTCTGACCCCTCTGAGACAAGAGGGACGAGGCCCAAAATGGGAAATACAGGCAAAGCCTTTTAAATCGCTGCTTGTTAACTTGGTTTTGGTTAGACAGGGATGAGACACCCTTGCGGAATCAGTTTCTGAATCATAAACTTTAAACGGTTGAGATCCCCACCCCATAGACAATAGGTCTATGATCATTTCAAATTGCATAGACCCAGCAACAATTCCATAGACTGAATTTTTTCGACGTCAGTGTCAATGTTCTTCTTAAAACAGAGTGATCTTCCCTCTTTCAACTGATGTTTGAACAGAAATTGATTTGCATCAACAGATTCAGCAAAACAAATTAGGAAAATTAAATGAACAACATGGAAGAGAAATGCAATTGATATGATTTATTCAAACAGTTTTGATACTTTTCAATATTCATGATCAATTAAATTGCTTAGACATCAGGTCTACTGTAATAGCATTTTGCATAGACAGACAGGTTTTCCTGTGGCCTCGGTCTATCGGTCTATCATTACTTTCGCACACTGTAACCATATACTATAAAATTGTTTAGCATAAAGAAACAAATACAATTATGATATTGATGTCAGGGTCCGGTCACAGCCCTAGGGACCCAGTTTCTCCGCCCATTAACCAAACTTTTATTTATACAGATATGCCTCAAGGATTGGTCTTTAGGTCTGTCCCTGTCTATATACAGGGATCTTTTTGAAGAATAATTTAACATGATTACCTAGATACCCTCTGGGCCTCTTGTTCACTTTTCGGCATCAGTGTTTTCGTAATTTTCGACATCACACCATTGTTGAGCCATTGTGACATCAGCTCGGGTGATATGCAATGCAAGATAGATTTTTCTCTCATATCTCGCCATGTTGGATAGAGTTTGCCCATGTAAGAAAGCTATGTAAGAAAAATCTATCTTACATAGCATTTCACGCGACGTGACGTCACAATGGCTCAACAATGACGTGACGTCACGAATACGGTAAACTCTGCTGCCGGAAAGAGAAAACGACGGCGTGATAAAATTAAAACCTTTCACAAAATTTTAACCATAAACACCAGGAAGAGGAGATTAATTTTTCTGCGCAAACTTTGTTTGCTTATATAGGGTATGCTTAAACTCGCTGTCTAATTCGTTTTTGTCAAAAAAGCTCAAGGAAAAAGTTGAAATTTCAACATGGTAGCTTATTTAAACATATTTTCATTGTTTTTGAGCTAATTCGGGTAGTTGATATGAGAGAAAAAGACTCTTTCATTATGTGTGTATGTAGGATAGGGATATTCCACCCTTGGGATCACAAAATTTGGTAAAACTCTCGGCAAGCCTCGGGTTTCACCACATTTTGTGACCCCACGGGTGGAATATCCCTATCCTACATACACGCATATGAAAGAGTCTTATGTTCTTACATAGCTTTTTTACATGGGTAAAACTCTATCAAACAGGACGAAATATGAGAGAAAAGAGTGATGTTTCATTTCTTTATTTGCAAGGTATGGAGTCATTTTGATGCGGGTAGCTGTCCGGGGTCAGCTGTTGGTGTGAGAACTAGACTGGACAATGGGGTGACTGGTTTCATCCACACCAAGAACATCAGTGACAAAATGGTGAAGAATCCGGAGGATCGAGTCAAAGTTGGAATGACTATTCATAGCCGCATCACAAAAATTGATATTGACCGCTTCCAGGTGGACCTTACATGTAAATCTTCGGACCTTATGGATAAAGATGGACACTGGAAGTAGGTTTTGCTCACTCAAATGTGTTGGTTAGTTGTAATAAATAAAAAGATTCTATGTATCTATAAATGGGACACTAAATGCTCCACAGTAATCAAACTGAAAATGAAGGCAATTGTATTTGGGCTTTGTACATTGGTATTTTGAAGTATATGGCGAATGATGATATGTGAGGATGGCAGAGTTCTCAAGGGATTATATAGGAAGGAAATCTGTTCTGAGGGTTTAGTTGGCGTTATTTGGCAGTAATATCAGGGGGTGAAAAGTTGAGAGTAGACTGTAGTTATAAAACTCAACTAAATTTATTGAATAAAAAAATCAGAGAATACTGAAGTACCAACAAAAACATAATTCAAACTCAAAATCGATGAAATTAGAAGCAAAATAGGAACAAATGAAAGATTTAAATGGAGACCCTTGTAAAAGTACAAGAGAATAAGATCAGGTGTTCTGAAAGAGTAAGCGTTTTCTGCTTCATCAAAGACTTGCCATATTATTGAAGTGATGATGCAATATTGATGAAATGAAGCTATCAAATTCATATCAAAGATCACAGATAATGGTGCTGTAAAACCCATGAAATTGATGAAATCAGCCTTTGTATAAGTAAAATAGAAAATAATATATAAAATACTTTCAATTTAGAATAAAACCATTCTGAAAATAAAATATCAGCTATGAAATTATATTTTATAAACTATGTATAGAATAATGTCATAGGAATGGAAAAATTAGGTAATTTTCTTGGATTTTTTTCAGGCCACCCAAAGATCTGTACTATGACCAGGATCTAGAAAAGGAAAGTGCTGACAAAGAAGAAGAGAAACGCAAACAACAGGCTCGACAGAGTAGGTATATCTTGTCATGTATATTGAATAAAGTGGGTCTGTCAAAGATTTATATTTTGAATTAGGTCCAGCACAGATTTATTATCCGTGCATTCTTGGCATATAATATGACATTTGGTGGTTATCATGCTTTGTCTGTTGTCGTATGCTGTATGCCATGGGCGGTCTCCCGTGTGTAAATTTCCTTCAAATAATTTTTTTAAATAACCAAATCACCCACGGTGCTTATACATATTATGCTGGGATGAAGGGCTACTACAGTGTAAGTTTGTTCAAATTAATGGCCTTGACCTACTTTCATGGTCACAGGAGTCAAATATGTTTAAATCTTAATGCAACTACTGCAAAATAACTGAAAGGCCCAGGTACCGTAATTTCTCGCATATAGTGTGCACTCGTGTATAGTGCGCAGGTACTTTTTTGGGTTCAAAAATGAGAAAAAAAAATTATGAAAAATCCTGGTAAGTCACCATTTAGATTAATTAAACAAACACCTTTGAATAGGAAATTTTGAAAACATAACACAATGCCTCATAATTAGACTTGGCATTGATTGACACCTCGAGTTATGGTGAAGATCAGTTGACACCAGCGAAGGCACAGGCCCAATACAGATAATTGAAATAAACGATGTTTTCACGGCAATATCATTTATACATTATTCAATTAAATCTTACATAAGGCTTATTCTCTCATATCTCGTCATGTTGGATAGAGGTTGCCCATGTAAGAAAGCTATGTAAGAAAAATCTATCATACATAGCATTTCACGCGACGTGACGTCACAATGGCTCAACAATGACGTGACGTCACGAATACGGTAAACTCTGCTGCCGGAAAGAGAAAAAGACGGCGTGATAAAATTAAAACCTTTCACAAAAATTTTAACCTTAAACACTAGGAAGAGGAGGTTATTTTTTCTGCGCAAACTTTGTTTGCAAATATAGGGTATGCTTAAACTCGCTGTCTAATTCGTTTTCGTCAAAAAAGCTCAAGGAAAAAGTTGAAATTTCAAAATGGTAGCCTGTTTAAACATAATTTCATGGCTTTTGAGCTAATTCGGGTAGTTGATATGAGAGAAAAAGACTCTTTCATTATGTGTGTATGTAGGATAGGGATATTCCACCCTCGGGGTCACAAAATGGGGTAAAACACTTGGCAAGCCTCGGGTTTCACCACATTTTGTGACCCCTCGGGTGGAATATCCCTATCCTACATACACGCATATGAAAGAGTCTTATAATCTTCCATGTTTTCTATAAAATAAACAATTTTTGAGTCTCTGTGTGTCTAGACATTGATAGAGTCGGCAGTGTACTGGGTTGATAGGTGTACTGAAAAGCAGTCACTCAATCAGGTCCGACGAGGACCGCAACCAGCCAAATTTGTTAGACATAAAAATAAAAAACCTTTGTGATTTCAGCATTTTTTCTTTGAAAAATAAATATGGATATGTATTGGACTGTTTTGAGTCCCTAAATGTTTATTTTCCAAACTTTAACTGAGCTGTTATTTTTACCAGTGCAACTCACATGTTTGCGATCTGTTGGTTACTGCCGGGTATTGATATTACGTGACCTTCACTCTTTGCAATACACAAACCGGCGAACTTCTCATGTCGTTCTTGACACATTTCTACCATCAGGATTGAATTGTCAAGTATGATTTTACACAAGAAAGGCATTTTTAACATCAGAGTGCTAACAGCGATCTAATTCTTTAGTATTTTTCACCATATGCCTTGTGATAATGTAGCGTCAATACAATCTCGACCTGAAAGTTCAGGCTACTTTCCTCAAGTTTATTTATCAGATCCTATCATATTGTATGGCTTCTGCAATTGCAGCTTTTCATGGTTGTAAAAAGATAATGCAAATCAGGAATTATTTACAAAATATCAACTGTTAACTACCGCGAGGATATTTCAAGTCATTCTGAAAATCTCCAAAAAACTAACAATACATGATCGCGACCAAGTCAAGGTTTTTGCTTGTTCTTGCGTATAGTGCACACCCACTTCTTGACAATTTCGATTTTCCCTGAAAAAAGTGCGCACTATAAGCGAGAAATTACGGTAACTGATATTTGGCCTGTAGCATGCTGGGATAAAGGGCTACATGTACTTAGTTTATTCAGATGAATGATCTTGACCAAATTTCAAAGTCACAGAGGTCAAATGTGTTAAAAACTTTTCAAACAACTTCTCAGTAACTAAAAGACCCAGGGTGTTGATATTTGGCCTGTATCATGCTGAACTGTAGAGCTACAAAGTTTGTTAAAATTAATGACATTGACCCATGTTCAAGGTTACAGGAGTCAAATAATATATGTTTAAAATCTTGAAGAATCTTCTCACTAACTGAAAGACCTTGGGTACTTATATTGCGACTGTAACATGCTGAAATGAAAGACTACCAAGTTTTTTCAAATAACTGACCTTCACCTACTTTCAAGGTTACAGGGGTCAAATATGTTAACATTTTAGCAAAAACCAACAAAAATACAAAAATCATATATATTGTCAGATGACCGTTAAGGCCTATGGGTTTCTTGTTTTATGAATCCACCATTTTCTGATATCTTAAATTTAAATAAAAATAATTTCTTGGAAAGAAAAATAATTACTGAAAAGTCTTTGAGGGGAAATGTTGTTATTTTTACTTACAGCATATACGAAGCGAGTTATTGCTCACCCCTCATTCCATAACATCGGTTATAAGGAGTGTGAGAAGCTCCTCAGTGATATGGATCAAGGGGAGGCAATCATCAGACCGAGCAGCAAGGTAGTTAAATCCTGCAGTTTGTCTATCTAAGATGACTTTTGTGTTTTCAGTTAAAATGATACAGTTAACACAAAAATATTACATCAGCACAGAATGTATGTAGATTGAAAAAGTGCAAACCTGATAAGCAGAGCACAAAATGTCAGTAAATAAATAATGAATCAAGTTTTAATTGTTTCTTCCCTGCCTGTTCTATGTGTTCTAAACTTTGTTATGTTAAAATATCTGACCATGTTTTAAGTACATGCACATGCCAGGGTCACCCTGGGTTCAGATCTAGCCAGGGGTCACCCTTAGTCAGGTCTAGTCAAGGATCACCCTGAGTTCAGGTCTAGCCAGTGTTACCCTTTGTCAGGTCTAGTCAGGGGTCACCTTTTGTCAGATCTAGTCAGGGGTCACCCTGAGTTCAGGTCTAGCCAGGGGTCAACCAGGGGTCACCCTTAGTCAGATCTAGTCAGGGGTCACCCTGAGTTCAGATCTAGTCAGGGGTCACCCTTGGTTCAGGTGTAGCCAAGATTAACCTTTTGCTCTAATGCTTGGCATTATCTTTATCTTCACCAAGAAACCAATTGAACTGGACATATGGTCTTAGTCAAACCCAAACTTTTGGATATATGTTAATATTACACTTAACAGTTTAACTGAATATTAAATACTAGTATATCAGCAGCATGAAGTCATCATGATGAACACTTAACTTCCTTGAACACTCTGAGATCACACTACATACATCTCTGCATTTTTTTGTCCGCCTAGGGTTCTGATCATTTGACAGTAACGTGGAAGGTTGGTGAGGGAGCCATGCAGCACATAGATGTGAAGGAGAGGGGCAAGGAAAATGCATTCAGTCTGGGAACCACTCTTGTCATTGGTAACGAGGTAAGGAGACAGTGTGTCCAATTATAGAATTTTGATTGCTGCAAATATTAACTGAATTACCCCTTCTGGAAATGTTACTATGTGCGGACACACCCACTATGTACAGGGACACTCCCACTATGTACAGGGACACACCCACTATGTACAGGGACACTCCCACTATGTACAGGGACACACCCACTATGTACAGGGACACTCCCACTATGTACAGGGACACACCCACTATGTACAGGGACACTCACACTTTGTATAGGGACACCCCAACTTTGTACAGGACACCCCCACTATGTACAGGGCACTCCCACTTTGTATAGGGACACCCCCACTATGTACAGGGACACTCCCACTTTGTACAGGGACACCCCCACGATGTACAGGGACACACCCACTATGTAAAGGGTACACCCACTATGTACAGGGCACACCCACTATGTACAGGGACACCCCCACTTTGTATAGGGACACCCCCACTATGTACAGGGACACTCCCACTATGTACAGGGACACTCCCACTTTGTATAGGGACACAGCCACTATGTACAGGGCACACCCACTATGTACAGGGCACACCCACTATGTACAGGGACACCCCCACTTTGTATAGGGACACCCCCACTATGTACAGGGACACTCCCACTATGTACAGGGACACTCCCACTTTGTATAGGGACACGACCACTATGTACAGGGACACACCCACTATGTACAGGGCACACCCACTATGTAAAGGGACACTCCCACTTTGTATAGGGACACAGCCACTATGTACAGGGACACTCCCACTTTGTATAGGGACACATGCAAAATGTACAGGGCACACCCTCTATATACAGGGACACCCCCACTTTGTATAGGGACACACCCACTATGTACAGGGACACACCCACTATGTACAGGCACACATCAGTTATCGAGACAGACACATGAGATGAATAAAAACAATTCAACTTTAATAATAACTGTTTGTATTGGATTTTTTCACACATTTTACAGGAGTTTGAAGATCTTGATGAAATTCTTGCCCGTCATATCCAACCCATGGCAGCCCTTGCCAGGGACATCATGAACTTTAAATACTACAAGGAGTTTGAGAGTGGGAAACGTGACACCATAGATAAGATTCTGTTAGAGGAGAAGAAGAAGGGTCCTTCAAGGTAATCTATTAATGGTACCCATCTGTCATCTCCTGGCCTGTAACAGAATATCCTAAAAACTTTTGTTATCTGCCCACTTTTTTAGGGAAATTAAAATCCAAAAGGTGTTTTGGGAGGGGGGGGGGTGCATAAATTACACTGATATAGATGTGTCCCTTGGACTTAAGGATGTACACCTCTGAGAAGTCAAAATTTTCTTGTATCAAATTTTTTTTCTGATATACATTTTTGGATAAGGGAGTTCAAGGCATGCCAGAAAATGCAAAAATAATGATATGTCAGTGTGCTCGTTTGTGTGCTATGATCGGTCAAAGATACCAATATGACATAATAAGGGATTTTAAGTCAATTTTGTAGTTTCGACGATTGCGGGACATTTTCATACGATATCTTCCGCATTTTTATTTCGAAATGTATGAATGTTTGCAGAAATGATTTCTGATATACATTTTTGGATAAGGGAGTTCAAGGCATGCCAGAAAATGCAAAAATAATGATATGTCAGTGTGCTCGTTTGTGTGCTATGATCGGTCAAAGATACCAATATGACATAATAAGGGATTTTAAGTCAATTTTGTAGTTTCGACGATTGCGGGACATTTTCATACGATATCTTCCGCATTTTTATTTCGAAATGTATGAATGTTTGCAGAAATGACAAAAATATTATTTTGTTTTAGGTTATGGAACAAAATTTCTCTTAATATTTTTACTCAGGAAAGCAATTTGAGTTACCCCTACCTCTTATTTTTAGGTCATCTGACCCGAAGGGTCAAGATGACCTATTGCCATCATGCTTCGTCCGTCGTCGTCCGCCGTCCGCCGTCCGCCGTCCGCCGTCCGCCGTCCGTAAACTTTTCCTTTAACAATCTTCTTCTTAGTAACCAAAAGGCTCTAGGTGCTGATATTTGGCCAGTAGGCACCTGGGATTGAGTGCTACAAAGTTTCCTCATTTCAATTACCTTGACCTGTTTTCAAGGTCACAGGGGTCAAATATGTAAAAACCTTTAACAATCTTCTTCTCAGTAACCAAAAGGTCTAGGGTAATGATATTTGGCCAGTAGGCACCTAGGATAGAGTGCTACAAAGTTTCCTCATATCGATGACCTTGACTAACTTTCAAGGTCACAGGGGTCAAATATGTAAAAAAGCGTTTGACAATCTTTTCCTCACTAACCAATAGGCCATGGGTAATCATATTTGGCCAGTAGGTATCTGGGAAAGAGTGCTACAAAGTTTCCTCATATCAATGACCTTGACTAACTTTCAAGGTCACAGGGGTCAGATATGTAAAAAAACGTTTGACAATCTTCTCCTCACTAACCAAAAGGCCAAGGGTGATCATATTTGGCCAGTAGGTACCTGGAATGGAGTGCTACAAAGTTACCTCATATCAATGACCTTGACCTACTTTCAAGGTCACAGGGGCCAAAAAGGTCAAAATCTTTGAACGACTTCTTCTGAATAACCAAAAGGCCCAGAGATCTAATATTGGGCCTGTGGCATGCTGGGATAAAGGGGTACCAACTTTGTTCAAACAAATGACCTTGACCTTCATTCAAGGTCACAGGGGCCAAAAAGGTCAAAATCTTTTTAAACAACTTCTTCTGAATAACCAAAAGGCCCAGAGACCTGATATTGGTCCTGTGTTATGCTGAGATAAAGGGCTACCAAGTTTGTTCAAAGAAATGACCTTGACCTTCATTCAAGGTCACAGGGGACAAAACGGTCATAATTTTTAAACGACTTCTTCTGAATAACCAAAAGGCACAGAGACCTATTATTGGGCCTGTGGCATGCTGGGATAAAGGGCTACCAAGTTTGTTCAAAGAAATGACCTTGACTTTCATTCAAGGTCACAGGGGCCAAAACGGTCATAATCTTTAAACAACTTCTTCTGAATAACCAAAAGGCCCAGAGACCTGATATTGGGCCTGTGGCATGCTGGGATAAAGGGCTACCAAGTTTGTTCAAAGAAATGACCTTGACTTTCATTCAAGGTCAACTGGGGCCAAAACGGTCATAATCTTTAAACATTTTCTTCTGAATAACCAAAAGGCCCAGAGATCTAATATTGGGCCTGTGGCATGCTGGGATAAAGGGCTACCAAGTTTGTTCAAAGAAATGACCTTGACTTTCATTCAAGGTCACTGGGGCCAAAACGGTCATAATCTTTAAACATTTTTTCTGAATAACCAAAAGGCCCAGATACCTAATATTGGGCCTGTGGCATGCTGGGATAAAGGGCTACCAAGTTTGTTCAAAGAAATGACCCTGACTTTCATTCAAGGTCACTGGGGCCAAAACGGTCATAATCTTTAAACAATTTCTTCTGAATAACCAAAAGGCCCAGAGACCTGATATTGGGCCTGTGGCATGCTGGGATAAAGGGCTACCAAGTTTGTTCAAAGAAATGACCTTGACTTTCATTCAAGGTCACAGGGACCAAAACGGTCATAATCTTTAAACAACTTCTTCTGAATAACCAAAAGGCCCAGAGATCTAATATTGGGCCTGTGGCATGCTGGGATAAAGGGCTACCAAGTTTGTTCAAAGAAATGACCTTGACTTTCATTCAAGGTCACTGGGGCCAAAACGAAACTGTTGTTATTTTTCGTGTAGTCAAAAATCCAAGATGGCCTCCACAGCGGCCATTTTGAAAACACATTCTAAACTTCTCAAATTCTACCAGTGGAATTGAGCTGAAACTTGCCAGAAATGATATCCTGAGATGGTCCCAACAAAGTGTTGTTATTTTTCAAGCCCATCAGAAATCCAAGAAGGCCACTATCTTGAACTTGGCAATCTATACAGGCATATTATAACTTGATTTAATGACTACACGTATTTTCATAGTGATTTTACAGTTGGTAGTCAGATGACCGTTAAGGCCCGTTGGGCCTCTTGTTTAATGAGAAAATCCTCATTTGTTCACCATTTTTTGAAGATTTAACGCTTAATAAAAAAAAATATTGATATCAAACTTTTTTTAATATTTGGCGGTTGAAAAGAAAATGGGTTTCTCTTTCTAAAACTGTCATAAAAATGGGGGGTTAGTGTGCTTAATTTTTTGTCCCTTTATTATTTGTGATATTTTTCACAGTTTTAGATTCGAAATTAAAATCTGCTCCAGTTACACTAAATATATGAAAAAAAAATACAAAAATTGTATAATTATCCATTTTATAGCGTACTATTTCTATAAAATTGAACATTATAAAGTTGTACAGCAAAAATTAGCTTGCTATAATTAAAAATGGCTAAACACTCATGTTTTTAAGATATCGATCTAGCATCAAAATGGTGAAATTTGGCCCATTCAGAAAGTGCATCAGATAGACAGAAATATGCATATTCAAAATGGCCACCAAATTGGTAATTTTTAGCTCACCTGGCCCGAAGGGCCAAGTGAGCTTATGTGATGGTGCAGCGTCCGTCGTCCGTCCGTCCGTCCTGCGTCCGTCAACTTTTTCCTTTAAACGACTTCTTCTAAAATACTGAAAGGCCCAGTGACATGAAATTTGGCTGGTAGATTTTTTGGGAGGAGCTGAACAAAGTTTGCGAAAAAAAATCACTTTGACCTAATTTCAAGGTCACAGGGGTCAAAAATGTCGAAACCTTCAAACAACTTCTTCTAAAATACCGTCAGGCATAGAGACTTCATATTTGACCAGTAGCTTCCTTGGATGAAGGCAAATAAAGTTTGCGAAAAGAAACGACCTTGACCAATATTCAAGGTCACAGTGAGGTTAAATCTATTTTAACCTTTAAACGACTTCTTCTAAAATACAAAAAGCCCTGGAAGCATGATATTTGGCTGAAAGGTTCCTTAGATGAAGCCAGACAAAGTTTGCAAAAAGAAATGACCTTGACCTATAGTCAAGGTCACAGGAGTCAAATCTGTTAAAACCTTCAAACGACTTCTTAGGTTCCTTGGATGAAGCCAGACAAAGTTTGCAAAAAGAAATGACCTTGACCTATAGTCAAGGTCACAGAGGTCAAATCTGTTAAAACCTTCAAACGACTTCTTCTGAAATATCAACAGCCCCAGAAGCATGAGATTTGGCTGAAAAGTTTCTTGGAGGAAGCCCGACAAAGTTTGTGAAAAGAAATGTCCTTGACCTATATTCAAGGTCACAGGGGTCAAATCTGTTAAAACCTTCGAACGACTTCTTCTGAAGTACCAAAAGCCCTAGAAGCATGATATCTGGCTGAAATGTTCTTTGGATGAAGCCCAACAAAGTTTGCGAAAAGAAATGACCTTGACTTATATTCAAGGTCACAGGAGTCAAATCTGTTAAAACCTTCAAATGACTTCTTCTAAAATACCAAAAGCCCTAGAAGCATGATATATGGCTGAAAGGTTCCTTGGATGAAGCCCGACAAATTTTGCGAAAAGAAATGACCTTGACGTATATTCAAGGTCACAGGGGTCAAATCTGTTAAAACCTTCAAACGACTTCTTCTAAAATACCAAAAGCCCTAGAAGCAAGATATTTGGCTGAAAGGTTCCTTGGATGAAGCCTGACAAAGTTTGCGAAAAGAGATGACCTTGATCTTTATTTAAGGTCATAGGGGTCAAATTTGTAAGAACCTTCAAATGACTTCTTCTGCAATACTCAAAGCCCTAGAAGCATGATATTTGGCTGAAATGTTCCTTGGATGAAGCCCGACAAAGTTTGCGAAAAGAAATGACCTTTTTGACCTATATTCAATGTCACAGGGGTCAAATCTTTTAAAACCTTTAAACGACTTCTTCTGAAATACCAAAAGCCCTAGAAGCATGATATTTGGCTGAAAGGTACCTTGTATGAAGCTTGACAAACTTTGGGAAGGAAAATGAGCTTGACCCATATTAAAGGTCACATCAGTGGTTAAAAGCTTTGAGCGACTTCTTCTGATAAAGCGAAATGCCTAGAGACATGATATTTGGCTGGTAGCGTCCTGGGATGAAGCCAAACAAAATTTGAAAATGTAAATGATGTTGTATTATAAGGTCACAGGGGTAAAATATGATTAAATCTTAAGATGTTCTTCTAAATGTCTTACATTAAAAGACTTTAGGGGACTTTAGGGTTACACTATAATATAAGTCAGAGATTGATACCAGGTGAGCGATGCAGGCCCAATGGGCCTCTTGTTTAAAATTCATGTAAAAAAAGTTCTACAAGCAACAGACACTTATATTTTTGACACAATTTTCAGATGCATATATGCTATTAATACTGATCATACTTTCTTCAATATAACATGAAATCTTTAAATGAGACATAAACGAGACTTGAACGTGACTGAAACCTCACAAGAGTACATCCTTAAGGTTCCCCCCTGGGGATATGGGTGAAGTTTACTATAGTTTATATAGGAAAACAACAATTTTTGATATTTTGTTCATTTTCAGTTGGAGATAATTATACCCTCTGCAACAAAGTTAGGAGGGGGGTGGGGGTATACTGGAATCAGGTTGTCCTTCTGTCTGTAGACACAACGATGAACTGGCTACTCCTCCAAAACTACTAAAGGAATTTCAGCGAAACTTGGTGGCAATAATCCTACTATATTTTAGATGTGCGTAATCTATATTTTGGTTGCTAGACTTCAATTATTTGGAACACAACGATGTAGCTGCTACTCCTCCAAACTACTGGAGGAATTTCAATGAAACTTGGTGGCAATAATCCTTTTACATTGAAGATGCGTAATCTATATCGGGTTGCAAAATTTTCGTTGCCATGGTAACCAAGTTACTGAACTACGTTTTTAGCTCACCTGGCCCGAAGGGCCAAGTGAGCTTATGTGATGGTGCAGCGCCGTCGTCCGTCCGTCCGTCATCCGTCAACTTTTTCCTTTAAACGACTTCTTCTAAAATACTGAAAGGCCCAGTGACATGAAATTTGGCCGATAGATTTCTTGGAAGGAGCTGAACAAAGTTTGCGAAAAAAAATTACTTTGACCTAATTTCAAGGTCACAGGGGTTAAAAATATCGAAACCTTCAAACAACTTCTTCTAAAATACCGTCAGGCATAGAGACTTCATATTTGACCGATAGCTTCCTTGGATGAAGCCAAATAAAGTTTGGGAAAAAAAAAAATGACTTTGACCAATATTCAAGGTCACAGTGAGATTAAATCTATTTTAACCTTTAAATGACTTCTTCTGAAATACCAAAAGCCCTAGAAGCATGGTATTTGGCTGACAGGTTCCTTGGATGAAGCCCGACAAAGTTTGCGAACAGAAATGACCTTGACCTATATTCAAGGTCACAGGGGTCAAATCTGTTAAAAGCTTTGAGCGACTTCTTCTGAAATGCAAAAAGCCCTAGAAGCATGGTATTTGGCTGACAGGTTCCTTGGATGAAGCCCGACAAAGTTTGCGAAAAGAAATGACCTTGACCTATATTCAAGGTCACAAGGGTCAAATCTATTAAAATCTTCAAACAACTTTTTCTGAAGTACCAAAAGCCCTAGAAGCATGATATTTGGCTGAAATGTTCCTTGGATGAAGCCAGACAAAGTTTGCGAAAAGAAATGACCTTTTTGACCTATATTCAAGGTCACAGGGGTCAAATCTTTTAAAACCTTTAAACGACTTCTTCTGAAATACCAAAAGCCCTAGAAGCATGATATTTGGCTGAAAGGTACCTTGTATGAAGCTTGACAAACTTTGGGAAGGAAAATGAGCTTGACCCATATTAAAGGTCACAGTGGTCACATCAGTGGTTAAAAGCTTTGAGCGACTTCTGATAAAGCGAAATGCCTAGAGACATGATATTTGGCTGGTAGCGTCCTGGGATGAAGCCAAACAAAATTTGAAAATGTAAATGATGTTGTATTATAAGGTCACAGGGGTAAAATATGATTAAATCTTAAGATGTTCTTCTAAATGTCTTACAGTAAAAGATTTTTAGGGTTACACTATAATGTAAGTCAGAGATTGATATCAGGTGAGTGATGCAGGCCCATTGGGCCTCTTGTTTTGAAGAAGCCAAACAAATTTTGCAAATGAAAATGACCTTGGTCACATAGGTAAAATATGTTGTTCTGAATATCTTACAGTAATATATTTTAAACGACTTTAGGGTTATAAGTCAGAGATTGTTTTAATTTACTGGAGAAAATTGTCACCTAAAAAGAGAAAAGAAAAAGAATATTAAATGACATGAGAATGAGACAAATGGTTGTCAAGCTGGCGATTTTATGATGATTTTTTGGGTGCCTAAATTACATTGGTACAGACCTTTTCCCATCAATTTTGGGATGATTTTTAGGATGAAATTACACTGGTGCGTAGATAACACAACTTTTTAGCTCACCTAGCCTGAAGGGCCAAGTGAGCTTATGTGATGGTGGTGCGGCGTCCGGCGTCTGTCCGTTTAACCTGCGTCCGTCAACTTTTCCCTTTAAACAACTTCTTCTAACATACTGAAAGGCCTAATGACATGAAATTTGGCTGGTAGCTTTTCCTGGAAGGAGCTAAACAAAGTTTGCGGGAAAAAAATCAATTTGACCCACTTTCAAGGTCACAGGGGTCAAAAATGATCCCCGGGTGTTTATATGCCTGTCAAAAGTGACGGAACATATCATGGTATGGCATCCGTCCGTCGTAAACTTTTATTTGTCTGGAGATCTCCTCCTACAGTTTTCTACCGATTTCTTTCAAATTCGCTAGGTTTGACTACCATGGCATGAAGTTGTGTTTTCCTGAATGACAGTTTGATTCGACAGTATTCACTAGAGTTATGGCTCTTTGGGACGTAATTTCGGCGATTATGTAGAAAACGTCAGGACTTTTTTGTGTTTTCTTCAATTCCTCTAAAATTTGGTATGGTACTTCGAAAAGCTTTAATATTTAACATATGATATGGGTTTTGTTGAGGTATTTCAACTTTTCACGTAACAGCATTTCATAGTTAAATATAGGCATTATGTAGACAATGCATTTCTGTCGTAAACTGTTATTCGTTCGGAGATCTTTCAAATTTGCTAGGCTTAATCATCATGACATGAAGTTGTGTTTTCTTGATTGACAGTTTGATTCGACTATATTAACTAGGTTTATGGCCCTTTGGAACTTCGTATCTGATGCAATTTCAGGCATTATGTAGAAAATGTCAGAAATTTTTTTGTGTTTTCATACCATTATACTTCCAATAGGGTACGACGGGCGTATTATGCCTCCGCTCGCGGTGCTCTTATTATAGTTACTTGGTTATCCCAGTTTGAATAGAAAGGAAAAAAATACTAAAGAGCTTAAAGAAAATTATCAAAGAATTTCATGGATAAATTGAGACTGTTTTATGTTTTCGAAATGAAAACTTTTTCCATTGAGAAATTAATTTAACATACATTTTAATCAAGCATCATCAAAGTCTGCTACAGTGATTCTTGTCACAACTTCAAATTGTCTGTCATGGGATATTCCTGGCCTGTACAATATTTCATTTATTCTAACTATATGGGAAATTGTCTGGAAAAAAGCTTAATAATTTATTTAAATTGAAGCCATGGCCTTTTTTCGATGTAGATGAACACAGGACTTGGAGAAATCATCTGCTTTAATAGTTTTATTGAGATTATTAATGTTAGTTTATTATTGTTTTCAGGATTCCGTATTACCTTAGCCTGTCTAAACAGTACCCTGGAAAGTATACAATATCCTACATGCCACGTACAAAAGCTCGCCATGAATTTATTACTCTGATACCAGACGGTCTGCGATACCGACAACAAACCTTCCATTCTCTGAACTCACTGATTCGCTGGTTCAAGGAACATTTCAGAGACCCCATTCCTGGTAGGTCCCCGACACTGAGCACAGAGCTATAGCTTATTGTCCGATCTTTTTAAATCATTGGATCAATAAAATGTTTAAACTTCACTTAAGAACACATTTTGCTAGGCTATAAATTCTTGCATGACTTAATGTACATATTGAATATGGGGATAAATAATTTGGTTTTGTGTGTGATTTTTAGTACAAATTCATCCATGGTCATTATTGGCATAATTTCATTTTAATTTTAGACAAGAATATTTTGGTTATGCCGGTTTAAATTTTTTTTTTTTCGTAAATTCAGTCATTAATCAAGACTGATTTGTATTGATAAAGCATCACCAAACTCTGTTACAGTTATTCTAATCACAACTCCAAATTAATTGGTTTAAAATGATAAAGATTAATCATAGGATCACTAAACTGATTTGTAGTTGGTTGTGACAGCTTACTTGAAAAAAATAGGGCCTCACAAGGGTAATTGATTGAATGTATTGTAATGTATCTGATGAATAATTAACTTTATCCCCCCAGGTACCCCTGCTAGCACCCGAACCCCTATGGTGTCTTCAAACTATGCCACACCAAGTATCAACCTGCAAGGTAAGTGCTTCCCACACTGATAATAGAACTTTAGCAGAGATTTTTCAGTGGAACAGTTTTAGACAGTTTTGGAAGAAAAGATATTACTTGCTTTGCCCCACTGCATGATTGAAGGAGGTGCCTATGAAGACATGTCACCCTTGTGTTTTGCTACTGCCTATAGTGCACAGTTACACATAATTCATGATGCTACATAATTGGGATTTGTGTATTGGTTTTCATGCAATAAATGCTCTAAGACTGATCTTTTTTCAACCAAATACATTTCTGATATCCATATTACCTTAATTATAAGTTCTACACCAGATCCGTCCAATTGATCAAAGCAACAACATTGTCCAGAAACACAGTGCTATTGATTGATATTGACTTTCAGGTGTTGACGCTGCTACCATCCAAAGAGCAGCTGCAGGATTGCCTAGCAATATCTACAACACTCTCGCCCAGGTGGCGGGTGCTGCCACACCCCGTATCCCACGAACCACGCCCGGGGCAACTCCACAATTCGGCTCGGCCCTGCATGGAACAGGATTCAATATAGTCAGTTCTCGTTACCTTAACTCCTAGAGTCTGTGGCATTTGAATTGATAAAAAATAAGATTAAGAAAAATAGTTGTGATTTAAGATGACAAAGGCAAAGCCTTAAAAGAGTGTAGCTTTAGTTAATCTATGATATTTACTGAAAATCATTCATGTACTGGTCCAGAAAAAGATAAAATTTCCATAATTTGAAGTCAGAAAGTCAGGACAAAAAACAGCTTCTGAAGCAACGATACAGATAGACATAATGTAGTTGTGTGACGTAACGTAGTTGTGTGACGTAACGTAGTTGTGTAACGTAATGTAGTTGTGTGACGTAACGTAGTTGTGTGACGTAACGTAGTTGTGTGACGTAATGTAGTTGTGTGACGTAATGCAGTTGTGTGACGTAACGTAGTTGTGTGATGTAACGTAGTTGTGTGACGTAACGTAGTTGTGTGACGTAACATAGTTGTGTGACGTAATGTAGTTGTGTGATGTATTTCCCGTTTCCCAACTGGAAGGCTACTGCCAGACAAAAACATTCTAAGACAAAGGGTAGCAAGGGGAAACAACTCTGTTTATGTACGCATGTATTACCTATCAAGAGCTTTGCTCGGGCGCCTTAGACACCTGAGAGCTGCGCTCTTATTAATCAACACTTAAACATGCCCTGGAACATAAGAGTTTGGATAATGTGTAATACATACATTAGGCCATACCAATTTAATTTATTGTTCATCGGATTTACCGCTCCTGTTTTGGAAAAAATAAAATACAAGTAAAAATCAAATATTACCGCTCCAATTTTAGCTTCATTGAAAAATGACGAATCTGGATATATTTTACAATGATTCAAAATTTAGAAAGCGCCATCCCGAATCATTTGAATGTTTAAAACAATAGTTAAAATACCATTTCAAGCGGGTTTTTTGCAACAACGCAAGGGAAATGCGCGCCGAGGCTTTTACACTTTTTAAGAAAACTGGGGATGTGTTAAAATGGCATTCTTATCTTGTTGGTCACTACATAATCTGGTTGCCATATTGTATTGCAAAATACCGCAAGAGATGGTTTATCGTTCCAAGATCTCTTGATCAAATAAACAAAATACGGAACTTAAGTGGTCTCACTAAAAAGCGACTTCAAGTGTCAACAGGAAATATCTTTAAAAATCATGAATTAAGTGAGCGACATCAAAAGATATGTTGTTAATACAAATGTACGACTATAATAACACCTCTATATTAAATTTCAAATCAATATTTTTCTCAAGCAATGACCCAATTCGACAGACTTCATTGGCATTTCATCAGTCTTATTTCATTAGAACAGGCCTACTGTTGATAGTTAAAAAACGTGTTTGTTATTGATATTTTGAAATATTCATGTAGGTACGATGTAATACCATTCGAACTCTCTTCGAGACTAGTCACCAGTAGTCAAAACGTTTAAATCCTGAATGGATTAACACTGGGTTCATGATGCTTTTTCAACCACGAGATAAACCTTAATGAACTTATTCATATACTGGACGTCAGCTTTTCAATAATCTACTAATCTTTATGATTTGGATATTTAGTACACAAATAATGTTTGTGTCCATTACTTTAACTATTATTATTATTGGAACTCAAAAGTTATGTCAGAAAAACACCTAGTGCCATACAACTAGCCTTCATGGTTTGTTTTATAGTGGTAGATCTTACATATATTTTGTCATCATTAATTTAGATCACTTCGATAAAATATGCATTCTGCATGAACAGAAGCATCTTAATACCTACAAGTTAAAAATGTTGTTGCTAAAAGGTGTTTCCTGGGGCTTTGGTCCAATCACTAAACTTGAATGAATGACCTTGGGTCTTCTATTAGCAGTAAATAAAGGAAGCTTTTTTCTCAAATGCTATTTTTAGAAGTGCCAAGTGAGCTTATGTGATGGTGCAGCGTCCGTCCGTCCTGCGTCCGTCAACTTCTTCCTTTAAACGACTTCTTCTAAATTACTGAAAGGCCTAGTGACATAAAATTTGGCTGGTAGCTTTCTTGGAAGGAGCTGAACAAAGTTTGCGTAAAAAAATCACTTTGACCTAATTTCAAGGTCACAGGGGTCAAAAATGTCGAAATTTTCAAACAACTTCTTCTAAAATACAGTCAGGCATAGAGACCTCATATTTGACCGATAGCTTCCTTGGATGAAGCCGAATAAAGTTTGCAAATACAAAAAGCCCTAGAAACATGGTATTTGGCGGAAATGTTCCTTGGATGAAGCCAGAAAAGAAATGACCTTGACCTAAATTCAAGGTCACAGGGGTCAAATCTGTTAAAACCTTGCATGATATTTGGCTGAAAGGTTCCTTGGATGAAGCCCGACAAAATTTATGAAAAGAAATGAACTTGACTTAAATTCAAGGTCACAAGGGTCAAATCTGTTAAAACCTTTAAATGACTTCTTCTGAAATACCAAAAGCCCTAGAAGCATGGTATTTGGCTGAAAGGTTCTTTGGATGAAAAGCCCGACAATGGTTGCGAAAAAAATGACCTTGACCTATATTCAGGGTCACAGGGGTCAAATCTGTTAAAACATTCAAAGACTTCTTCTGAAGTACCAAAAGCCCTAGAAGCATGATATTTGGCTGAAAGGTTCCTTGTATGAAGCTTGACAAACTTTGGGAAGGAAAATGAGCTTGACCCATATTAAAGGTCACAGTGGTTAAATCGGTTAAAAGCTTTGAGCAACTTCTTCTGATAAACCCAAACGCCTAGAGACAGGTTATTTGTCTGGTAGCGCCCTGGGATGAAGCCAAACAAAATTTGAAAATGAAATGTTGTCTTATAAGGTCACAGGGGTAAAATATGTTTAAATCTTAACATGTTCTTCTAAATGTCTTGCAGTAATAGATTTTAGGGGACTTTAGGGTTACACTATAATATAAGTCAGAGATTGATACCAGGTGAGCGATGCAGGCCCATTGGGCCTCTTGTATTGCACAGCTTCATACAAGTAGTTTGTACCATGTAAATGATTAAAAAACGCTTCAACAGTTTAAATACGTGTACTATTTGGTAATGCATTAATATATCAACAGTCAAACACGTATTCTGACATTTATTCTTTTGAAAACTACCGCTCGCTCGAAATTTTAAGGAATTCAAATTTTTTGTACAGACAAAACAATTTCGCCCACTCACTCCAATTTTGAAATCTCATTTTGCCGAACTATAAATCAAATTGGTATGGCCATAGTAAGCATCTTAACTGGCTATATGTTATGTTAGGAGAGTGTAAAAAGCTGGTCAAAGATGTTAATGTTAATGATATGATCAAGCTTGCAACAGGTTGATTATCACCAAAGATTCAGTAGATGAAAACATGTTTCTAAAGAAATATTGATACAAGTTTGCTGGAAATAATCAGTGCAGAATCTGTTTTTCACAAAAGTCATAAAAGACAATTAAAAAGTATTTGCCTGCTAGACCAGGAAAGAACATGTTTTATTACAAATTATATTCCCGTTCTGAGTTTGATATTTTGACAAGATGCCATTCTTTGATTTCAGCCCCTTGGAACTACACCCCTTATGACCCCCATGATGACCCCACAACACCATATTACTACGCCACAAGTGCTCAACACACCCTCGTACCAGCCGACCCCACGTGCTGCGGCCACACCTGTTTGGCCAGGTGCCACCCCTCGGGCAACCCCTCGCAGTATGGGAACACCATCGCATCCTTCCCAGCAGTCACAGAGACCCGCACCTAGCACCATGCAGGAATGGGCTAAACCAGGCACTGATTGGGCCAAGGCTGCAGCAATGTGGGCCAAAGGACGACAGAAGCCCAGCACACCTCGCTCAGGACAGAGTCCAGCAGTACGAGCCAGTCCAATGGAGCAGGGAGACTCCACACCTCTCATTGACGAGCGATGAGGCAGCAAAATACATTATTATGACTTATGTGAAGCAGCTTATACAGTGGTGCAAATTAAGACTTTTGTTTGTACTAAGCTGGAAAGTTGTGAAAGGCAGAAAGTTGGTTTACTTTGTGCAGGAGCTTGCTAGTCAAGACAGACAAAATGGGTAAAAATGGACAAAGCTGGAAAAGAGGTTAAAAAATTTGTGTCAGTCTTACTGCAAATTTTTCAAGTGGATGTTTTCCGTTATGCTAGATTTTGTTCAGATTGGAAAAATGTTCTCACGAAATGTTGAAAAGTTTTGGCTGGATTCCAGTTGAGATAATTGACTCGCAATAAAATGGGCTATGCCTGAAGCCTTTGGGCCGATCTTGCTTGAGATTGGACTTCAGTTGTAAACTTCAATCTTTTTCAAATACTAAGAAAGGTCTAAGTACTAAGTTCATGTTCAGCTTAAATAGAAAATAGCAAACAACAAAATTGAAAAAGGATTTCTTCAGTATCACTTCACACACTTATATGACTGCATTAGAATTTGGTGCATGGGTTTTGTCAGAGGAAGGATTTCAGTTGCGCTTCAAATATTGAAAACATTTTTTAGACCAATGTTGATTTAGCTGTAGGAATACATGAAGCTTTCACGGAACTTAGGTTGGTAATCTAAACATTTAAACACTGCAAAAGATACTCATGGACTTAAATCAAAAGGAAAAGTTTGTTAAATCATTTTGATGTATTAAAACATGCATTAAACCCCAAATAGTTTGATTCTTTTTAAAATAGAAAATCTGGTCTACAACAAGTGTTACACCTTACCCCTAGTTCTGTATAAAAATCATTCAGCAGGGCCAAAAGGGGTCCATTTAGCAATATTGACATAACTTTAAAACGGTTAAGGTCCCCACACAAAAACTATATACAATTGCTGAGCATAAAGAGACGATCACAAATATGATTTTAGATTTGATTCCCGGGTCTGCCACACCATTGTAGACTGAACTCCTGAGTCATTACTTTCAAATGATTAAGATCTCCATCCCAAAACTATAAATACAGTTGTTGGTATTAAGAGACAATCACAATCATGATTTTAGATTTGACCCCAGGGTCTGCCATGCCCTTTCAGACTTAACTAATTGAGTCATAACTATTAAACTGTTGAGATCCCCACCCCAAAACTTGATATATTATTTCTGAGCATAAACAGACCATTATAACTATGATTTTAGATTTGACCCCAGGGACTGCCACGCCCTTGCAGACTTACTCCCGAGTCATTACCTTTAAATGATCGAGATCTCCATCCCAAAACTATATATACAATTGCTTTGCATTAAGAGAAAATCACAATCATGATTTAAGATTTGGCCCCGGGTCTGCCATGCCCTTGCAGTCTTGACTCCAGATTCATAACCCTTTAACGGTTGAGATCACCATCCCAAAACTATATGTAAAGAGACGATCACAAGCATGGTTTAAGATTTGATCCTAGCGATTCGTCACAACCCTTGCAGACTTACCACCACAAAACACTAACAATTGCTAGGCATAAAGAGAGCATGATATTTAATATGAACCAATTTCAAATAAATTTTCTCTAAATGCTCTTTTGAATCAGAAAGCTAAGAGTTTATTAAAGGAAATATTGTGGCAGATCCCACACTGGAAAAGTTTGTGTTATTTAACTTACAAATGACTTTTTGTTGCATATCCTGAAAGCCAGGTGAGTGATACAGGCCCTCTTTGCCTCTTGTATATGTCCTGCTTTCAATAATGAATAAAATTATGAGGAAGTTAGGAGTATAAAAAGAATATAACTATTGGTTCTATGCTTTGGAGAGAAAGGTGTTACTGTACAGAACTGTTTTGATCATTGGCCGATTGTGCAGATTAAGGTGTCACAGTTGAAATATGCTGTTTTACCCACCATGTCAAAACCAAATGAATCGTCGCACTAAAAAATGTTATGATACAAATATATATATCAATCACACATTTACATACCTGCCTGGGTAATGTTTTGTTAAGTACAGCATTTTGTTTTCACATGGACTCATTTGTTAAGTTTTTTATCAGCATCATCATAGAAATATCAAACTGCAGACTGCAGTTATTTCTGACAGTTGAAATCATTTCATTAACTTAAATTTTAAAATATTGAACACGTCAAAAACTGCTTAAATAACCATGCTGTAATTAAGTTCTAGATAATTATTCTCCTGTTTTTTATGTTTTTCATTCTTGAACAGTTTACAAAAGTAACGACATTATATCTAGGTCCTGTTGAAACAGTGCAGAGTTCAGATTGTAATAGATATAGATATTCGACGAAGATGTCAATTTGGTACTGGGGAATCATCCTCTTGAATCCTCATCGTACATGTAATATGAGATACAGGCCAATGTTTGGTAAACTATTTACCCCGTCTTAAATTTGCCCTTCTCTTTGGTCGTCAAAAAAGGCAAAATAAAATGAGGGTGAATTTTTCCAGTTTTACTGTATACATCTTGATGTAGCGATTGTGGAACTGTACAGTAGAATGAATGTATGGTGAAAATATTATGCATGAATTGTGAATTTTATTATGACTTTGTGCGAGTGGAATTTAATTTCTGAAAGAGCAGTTGCAAAAATTATTTGAAGTTTTTTTTTTTTAGAATGTTGTAAGAGTGATAATGTTTATTCACAGGGAGTTGTCCTGATCTGTTAGTAGGAATGTTGAACATCCTTTTACTATCTGGGTTTGCATACAGCTGATGTATAGATGTTTCATAGAGTATTTGTAACTTTTTGGTAACATTTCCAAAAAGATTTGAGATAACACAATCCAAATAAATTCAACTGGCACTACTGAAGTTTTGAAGCTGTAGACTTGGAAAATTTTGCTGTTGTAATACTCCTTTAATGCATATTTGCCTCTACTTAATTTGGTCATTGCGCTATGTAACATGCTAATATTCATCCATAGAATTGTTCTCTTTATGGAGGTAGAAAACATAAGAAAGTCCAACTGTGGTAAAATTTTCCTGGTGTACCAGGTCAATTTTTCCAGTCCAGTGCCTTTTTTGGTCAAATTTTGGTCAAGTAAGGTTTTCAAATATGGAAAGAGAAAAATGCATTTATCTCATAAGTACCGTAACTTGGTGAGAAGATTTTGCTTACAGAGATAGAAGCGATATATTCATTGAAAAGTCTCCAGGACATTTAGGTGACTCACTTTCATCCAAACTTTGGCGTAAGTTGATCATTTACAGTGTGCTTCTTGTTTCTTAAGCAGAACACATTACTAAAGTGGGTTGTAATGTCACATTTGCTACATCTCTCACCAAAAGTGTTGTCATCCAGTTTGGCTGACCATTATGGTAGGTACTTGTACTGGTCTCCATCAGACATCTGGATTACCTTCCACTAGGAGGTACAACAACCATAAATGGGACTGGTCCAACATCTAGATGTTTGGAAATTCCAATGAATGCTTACCAGAATCAGGTACACTTAAAGACAGCCTGATTTAATGAGGATTTTTTGGGTTGTTTTTTTTTCAAATTACACCAATTTCAAGATTTCTTTAGTTTTCAAAAAGGTAGCATTACCAAAGATGTTTTTTTTTTGTAAAAAAAAATTTATGCGATGTAAACAATTTGAAAAGAAAGTAACAAATAAATAAAGTAAAAAATTGTTACTTATGTTTGTTGTGATTTGTGAACTATTGTAGGATCTTTTTCATGTTTACTCTCTTAGGAGACATATGCATTGTGTTGGTTCATTTAAGGATTGAATGTCTATATTGTTGTTTTCATCAGCTGATAAAGTCAAGTGAACCTCGCGCAAATGAAGTGAACTGCTTTGTAGTTGATGTACCATTTGCACGAGGTGAGGTTCACTTCATCAGTCGATGCAAACAACAAAAGTGACATTCAATCCTTATATTTACCTTAACTATTTTAAATTTCCCACCATTAGCATGTACTTTAAGCTGCTGGTGACATATGGTGCTTCACTTTTGTTACATTGTTGCACACTTATCGGCATGTACATACGCGAAACAGTCGATAGCTACCTTCATTCATCAGTACTAGACAACAGAAAAAAAAAGAGTCCAGAGACAAGATTTTTATTAGCTCACCTGGTCCAAAGGACCAAGGTGAGCTTATAATTATACCATACCGTGGCGTTCAGCCGTCAACAACCGACTTCGTCTTCATAACCACGGATTGGAATTTAATCAAATTTGGTAGGAAGCATGCCTGGATGGCTGGGATTCATATTTATACAAACGAAAGGGCTGACCCCCCCCCCCCCCCCCCCCAGGGGCCTGAGGGGCGGGGCCAAAACGGGTCTTTTGGCAATATTCATATAAACGACTTCTCTGAAACTAAGCAACATAGAAAATTCATATTTCAGTGGTAGCATGCTTAGGTGGCTGGGATCCAAATTGATACAAATGAAGGGACTGATCCCCTGGGGCCTGAGAGATGGGGCATAAAAAGTTCATTTGGCAGGCCTAAAAGGGGTTCATTGACATAACTTTTAAACGGTTAAGATCCCCACCCCAAAACTCTATATACAATTGCTGAGCATAAAGAGCCGATTTCACAAATATAATTTTAGATTTGTCCCCAGGGTCTGCTGCACCTTTTCAGGCTTAAAGGCCCGATATACGTAACTTCAGCGAAATTTTCGCGATTCTGAAAAATTCTGAAAAAAAAATCAAGTTGATAACCATGCAAAAATAAGCCTAAAACGAAGTTAACCTGAGCGGTAACTTACAAGAAACTCTTGACAAAAAAATCCAAAGAATTGAAAATCATTCAGGTGGGGCCCACTTCAACAACAAACCGAAGGTAGAAGACGGTTCGAAATGGACGCGTGTTTACAAAAAGCGTGTTTCAACTGCTGCTGTACCGATTACCTCGAAAGAATTCATCTTGAATATTGCGCATGCTGATATCAGTTAATCTTAACTAAATCTATAAATAGAATAAGTTATTAGGCTTGATTTTCGCTTCAAGTTTTGCCGAAAGTTACGTATATTGGGCCTTAAAAGAGTAACTGTAGTGCAAATAGAAACTGAAATAGTCAGATTCATTGTGCCGGCATTACAACATTGTCGAAAACCGCATCGAAATCGACCGACTGGTTACAAAGTTACGACAGGTTGAAGTTTGGTTTTTCACCTGTTTTGCCACAAGCTAATAAAGCGTTGTGACGTCACTTCCGGTCTTATGGCAAAATCGGGGATTTTCTGATTTGCGTTCTGGTGTGAAATTTAGTAAAATGGTATAAACTTCATAGTTTAAAAAAAAACAAACAAATTCACAAGAATTATCTCACTTAATATTTACCAATCCTTCCATACACAAAAGATGTTTCAGCACTACAGTTACTCTTTAATTATTGAGTCATAGCTTTTAAACGATTAAGATCCCCACCCCAAAACTATATTTACAATTGCTTGCTTAGCATAAAGAGATGATCGCAATCATGATGTTAGGTTTGACCCAAGGTCTACGATGCCTTTGCAGTCTTGACTCCTGATACATAAAACTTAAACAGAAGAGATCCCAATCCCGAAACTATATACAATTGCTCGGCGTAAAGAGACGAACAAAAATATGATTCAAGATTTGATTCTAGCAAATTGCCACACCCCTTGCAGACTTACCACCACAAAATACTGCCATTGCAGGGCATAAAGAGGGAATGATATTTCATATGAACCATTTCAAATAAATTTCCTCTAAATGATCTTTTGAATCAGAAAGCTAAGAGTTCATTAAGGGCAATAATGTGGCAGTTCCATAAATGGAAAAGTTTGTGTTATTCAACTTACAAATGACTTTTTGTTGCATTTGCTTAAAGCCAGGTGAACGATACAGGTAAACATGGCCTCTTGTTGATTTTTATATGTGCTTTAATCATACCTTTCAAACTTTTATTTTCATTACAAATTGATTGAAATACCTTTCCAGTATAAAATTATTTACTTGGGTGTTTTTTAGAGTAGTTTGCATCGCGCAGCAGTTAACATAACGACGTCGTGATTTGGTCACAGTTGGAGAGTCAAATTAAGTTGTTGGATATCGGTTAGGCCTAAGCATATTGAAAGTGTCTCATTAAAAGTGGAATTAGGCAGAGCTTATTGATGAAATTAGGATTGAAGGTAATTGTTTTAACTTTTATAGTGCTATGAAAGGTCAGCCGTTACATCCATTTTGAATGAAGCCAGCTAGGGCTTCATGCTAAATATGGATGCTAAACTTCATTTATATTTTTTCCAAGTAATAGTTTATTACCTGCATTTGTATTTGTGTCGTCATTTAAACGACATTCGCGGAACAGCCCAGCTTGAATAAAATTGGCGCCAATGATAATAATTAGTCATTTGAGCGTTTGACGAAAGGGGCATTATCCATGTTATTCGAAGCGGCGCGACAAGACTCATTGAACAAGCCTGATCAATGACGTCATAATTAAACCACATGCTACGTCTCGAGACCATTGCTTTTATATTATTATGAAAGGCGTTTTGTTGGTAATGTTCATATAGTGAGTTGCAGCGCAAATGTAAATATAGTATCATGAATGATATTGGTGACATGTAATCAAATGGATTAGTGATTTGGCGATTTTTAATTTGGGACATTTTCCGAAAACTGCAAGGTAGGCACATGGTACAGTTATGTATTGACAAGATCACAGGTGCCCGAGAATTTGTTAGTGTTACATCGACTTCTGGACCTAAACAAAGGTTTTTAGATTGTTTTTACACTTTTTGAGGTTAAGATCTTTTTCCGATAAAAATGCCACCCCAATCTAAACTTCTCAGAAGCATAAAATTATTCTAGACACCATAGTTTAGGTAAAAAAAATACGCTGTAAGTGTAACAAATTTTCGAGGCCCCTATGAGCAAGCTAGGTTAGGTCCTACACTAGATCTAGTCTAGCTAGCTTATCAGTTTTGTGAACAGGTTACATTTGTCGAATAATAGAATCTTACATATGTAACGTCTTAAAAGAGAACGGATTTCTGTGACCGATCTCAAACGTTTTATTTTGGTATCGGTATTAAAGTTTTCGGAAATGTCAGTATTTCGTCAGATCAAGTATTATTAAAGCTATCTGTGATATGATACTGGCATTGTCGGAAGGTCAATTACAAACGACTGGGTCTGTAAAGGTTGTGGGGAAAGCGGTCATAAACAGTCCGAATGTCCAGAGGCTGTAACCCCCTCCGGTGTGTTGGAGAATACGACCCACATCAGGAACTTTTCTCAGAGGTCTCTACGGATGACGAGTCAAATGACACTCACAGCACTGCAGTTGTGAAACCAATAGGTCAAGCAGCGTCTTCTGTAGCTGGTCAGCGTTGTTGCAACGCATTTTGTAATACCGCCGCAATTTGTAATATTACAATTCGTTGTTTGATCAACGCGAATTTTAATATTACAAATTGCGGCGATATTACAAATTGCGTTGCAACACAGCGTAAAGCGACACATTCAACACTGCCACGACAAAAAAAACACGGACAGGAAAGGGGAGAACAGCACACCAAGAGGGAACACTGATCTTCAGGGGTAGACTCATCCTCGATATCCAGGGGTTACGATCACCTATGTAATCTACACCCCTGGAATATATCATGGCAAAATTGAAAGCTCCCGGGTCTGCCACCTAGCGGTCGGTGTGCGTTGTGTCCCTTTGAATCACGTAATCACCGACCAATCAAAATTGCGTGTAACAAAACGGCTTCTGCAATGAATGTAAACAAGGAAGAACATCTCATTCGGTTGATCTATGAAAAATTCAAGCTTGATCAAATTAGACAGCATCAGGAAACGGCGATCGACGCACTGAGTCCTTGCCGTAAATGGTGTCGTTGAAGATTGTTCTTCTCTGTTTTACTGGTAAAGATCCATGACACAGTCGACACTGTGCCATGTTTGTTTACATTTTTTTCTGTTCCATTAGTAGAGCGCGTGATCAAATGTAAAGTGCGCTCTGATTGGACGCAGCCAGACCTAGCTGCATCCAATGAAAATTCTCGTCGCGGGATTTACGAAATGTGGTCTATATATGCCAAGGGTGAAGATGAGTATGCGGATCGTAACCCTTGGCTAGCGAAGATGGGGTAGACTTAACATTTGTAATGCAGCTGGTCCTGTATGCCAGTTGCACAAGGAATTGTAATGAAAAAGGATAACACATACCGATCAGGCATCGCTGTGTTTTGTTTGTTTACAACATATGTTCATCCGGGTTACCAGTATGTAACGTGTGGAGTGCATGCTTGATGTAATGTACCATTGTGAGTAAAACGCTAGAATGACCCTGTTGGTCAAAATCAGAGTATATAAAAGCCGGCTCTGACGGACGAAAGTCAAAAATTATAGCGCCCCTACATGTATGTAGGTTGGTAGGCCAGACGACTCCTTTATCCACCCTCTCAACCCATTCCCATTGCCTTTCAAAATTATAGCGCCCCTATGTAGGTTGGTAGGCCAGACGACTCCTATATCCACCCACTCTACCCATTCCCCTTGCCTTTCCTCCTATATACTTTATCCCTTCTACTCTCTTTCCTATCTTTTCTCGTCCACCGAAGGTCGTAAGGCCACGTGAGGACGTAAAACTCTCAAAATAAATAAAGACGAAAGTCAGTCTGATCTCAACACTCGAAGTGAACGGAGCTCAGTGAATAAAAGGTAGTTATTTAGAAAGATAGATGTGACAGCGGTCTTCTCCTTGATCTATAGTCCGAAGGGTTCTGACTCTCTGGCCCGCTAAATATTTTGACGACAGGCGGGTGCGAGAGTCAGAATTCCTCGTTAGTTTAAAAGTGGAAATTTTATCGACCCGTCCACGGATCACTGTTTAAGCTGTGTTTTATAATATGAAACATTTTCGATCACATGTAAAATAGGTAGCCATGGAAAAAACAGATATTTTTCTACTAACCTACGCATTTAATCAAGTCACAGGAGGTCGTTAACTAACTGTTGCCACCCATTTCTAAAAAATAACCAGTTTCCTCACATCTGTTTGAAAATGGCCGCGCGTCGCGAGATCCTGCGAGAATTTCTTTATGACATATCTTTTACTGATCACGTGACGTTAGGCGGCGGCAATTTTCAAACAGGTGTCAGGAAACTGGTTATTTTTTAGAAATGGATGGCGACAGTTAGTTAGCGACCTCCTATGACTTGAGTAAATGGGTTTTGATAGAGACATCGCTACCGGATTACCGAGACATAAAACACCATCAACGTTTTGTTCTCGGAAATTGATTCCGGATCCGGAACGCGATTTTCCGGATAACCGGTGCATTTTAACGTTGTAGAAATCCGTTCCCAGCTATTTTCGTCCGGATAACGAGATTTCCGGATTAAAGATTTCCGGATAAACGGTGTTCGACTGTATACATATCCAAAATTGACAATAGACTGCTAAACGAGTACTTAACAAATGTATATTGACGCAAGATATGTTTGTAAAACACTAAACTTTAATCTTCATATAGATCTTGACCCTTACCTAAAGAGAAATATTGACCTTGAAATTTCTCTTGACAAAATATGAAGTGTTTTTCTTGTAACATTCAGACAAATTTTATCAGAAAATTACAAATGAAATTTTGGTTCAGGTCAGGTCAGTATAAAAATAAATACAAATCGTACAACAAATAAGGTAAACGTTATACAGAGACAACTATTTTGAGATATTGCACTAAACTGGGGGTATTTATGAAGCCAATACTTACCTTGTTCAGCCAACTGTGTCCTTCATTCTTTTGCATCCAAGCAGAAGATACTCTTGCTTCCAAAGACTTGGTCCAATCATAAAACCTATAGAAAGTCATAATGTTATATAAAGTTGCAAATAATTTATGAATTTCCATTTTCTCTTTTTTGATACAAAACAAAATATGAAAAAAATGTGGTACTGATCGAAAGTAGGCAAAATTATCAAATACCCTTACCATACCACTTGACATTGACTAAACCGGCCACTGTGTAATAAGAATTCCTGTCTTATATGGCCAAGTACTCTAACAACTTATACCTAACCTCTACAAACCGACAATTGTTTACACAACAGACTAATAGTTTTGGTCCCGGTGACTTTGGGTTTAGACAGCTGGTTTAACTGTATATAGTTGAATTAAAATAAAATGTTTTTCACAGTCTCATGGTAATAAAGTAAACTAAGAATGAATGTACTGGTAAAAGTGAGTTTTATAGATACACAAACTGATCTATATACAATTTCAAAATCAGCCATGGTACAGAAACATATGAAACGGCCAGATATAAAGGTTACTGAGTTTGACAAATGACTCCCTAATAATGCTGTCATCACATAGCCTACAATTAATTGTCCGGAATGTAGCAGGATTGTATATAGAGCCACCGGTAGGCGTGTATTGTATGTACACGTTTACACATGGAATATTAAAGAATTGATTTTCTATTTATATATAATTTTGCTTTATTTATGATTTAGCCGTTATTCTACTGTAAAAGAATGTCGTTTCCGTCACACGTGTAAAGGATTCCCCACACGCGTGTACACCGTTACAACCCAGGTTCGGGGATCCAGGGTTCTGTTGGGACCTTAATTCGTTATCTTTTTAATAATATATCAATGACAGAAACTAAAAGGCCTTGTAAATATATAACGGTTATTCATTCGGGTACATTTGGTATATATAACATGCTACATCAATTTGTGTACTCAAGATATGTGTCCAATATATGATAGTGTCCCTTAACAGCTATGCCTGCCTACAACTAGACTTGATTAATGACCTGCCCAGCTTCCCTCGATCGCTAGCCTAGCTAGGTACCTGCAGCTAGCCCCTACACACATTACGCATACCTTATCACTGCCTCGCCCCAGCCACTACAGGTGTATACACTACTGCTAGCCATAGGGAGAGAAGAGGGACCTTAATACTCACCCTATAGAGTAACCTCGGAGAGGAGGGGAAACTGCCGAATGGAGGCTTTTAGGGAAGGAGAACAGCCAAATGGAGGCTTTAGGGAAGGGGAACAGCCAAATGGAGGCTTTAGGGAGGGGAGGTGAAGTCACAGCTACATGGAAGCATTCGACTCGCTGGAACTGTAAGGGACGGAGAACAGCCAAATGGAGGCTTTAGGGAAGGGGAACAGCCAAATGGAGGCTTTAGGGAGGGGAGGTGAAGTCACAGCTACATGGAAGCATTCGACTCGCTGGAACTGTAAGGGACAAGCCCTTTTATACCCCAACCCAGGGAAAACCAACTCCTACACAAAAAGGTACCTGTCATTATCCAATGAAAAGGGGTTTTACTCCCTAACTTTGGTTTACCCTAAATCAGAGTGCCCGTATGAGAGCTAACTTCCTGTAATAATATTCAGGCTACCAATATACTATTATATATCTATGTACATATGTAACTACTATAAGATCTACTCCTTTTACACTCCTCCCCCCCTTAAAACAAATGTTATCCATCGGAAACATTTGCCAATGGACCAATCCATTTGCAAAAGCAATTTCCGTTATATTACACCAAGGCAATAACAATCTATAAAATTTATCAACAATATAATAATGGAGGGACTAGCGTGTAAATGAGTAAAGAGCATCAATTATATGGAGCATTTCAAAGACTAGAGAACAAAGAAATCTCATGACAAGGAATCATTACGAAGAAAAGTTATCGGTCCATACACAGTTTTGTCCTGAGATTCTTTTATTAACACACATAAAAATATAAACATATCAAAATAGAACTAATATAAATGTCAACAATCTCTGCTCCATATAAACTTGCACTGCGGCTTGCCAAGTCATCTATGTTAACGGAATAACATATTTAATACTTGGAATGGGGGACCCTCCGTTCAAAAAACGCATTTTTTCGTTCTGTTTTCAAATACCGTTCATTTCTTTAATTTTTGTGTTCATTTTCCGGGTTACCGTTCTCGTTTCACCGTGCACAGTTTATTTTTCAAATCATGGTTTACTTTTGAGGATCGTGTGTTGATTTTTCATTTACCTTGTTCATTATTGAAAAAGAGCGTTCATATTTCAAATTGGGAGTTTATTTTTCACGATCACCGTTTATTTTTCCCGATCACCGTTTACTGATTACGATCACCGTTTAATATTCCCGCTCACCGTTTACTGATTACGATCACCGTTTACTTTTCAGAATCCTTGTTCATTTTAAAATTGAGTGTTTACGTTTGGGGGAGCAGTGTTTATGTTTCAAGAACCGGTGTTCATTTTTCAAAACCGTTTAGTTTTCGTGGACGACCGTTCAATTTCTCCAGTGCCTTTTGTTCTGACTAGTCCTTTCATGTCTGCCGACCGGCTACGCTCCCGTCCACCTTACCCAATCCGGGCACCGTCAAACTTACCTGTGGTATGTCAGAGCTCTCAACTGTGACGTACAGTACTTCCTGCAGCCCGAATCCATTGGGTGATGGGAATTAACTTTGGTCAGAAAATATGCCTACAGTGTACAGTAACTTGTACGATGTTCAATACCGGAAATATATTCGACAAACGTATCGTAACAGAAAGCGCGTCTCGAATTCGGCGAACGGAACAGAAATAACGCTATCAAATATATCCGAAGCCTAACTGTCTGTAATTCCCGGGAAACAAACATTTTGTAATGAACTGGACGACTGTAAAAAAATGAATCTCACAAGAACATTCTCCATTCATCTTTACGATAGAATACCATTACGTTTCGTCAATGCCGTGGTTTCGTGATGGTTCTACCCCAAAATAGACAGTGTACCTGATACGCAGGTGTCGATCAGTTCCACCACGGACTTAGATAAGTTAGATAAGTCCGTGGTTCCAGTAGATTACACTATTCTACTTCGAACAATGCAAGATTATTGCATCTTTATGATTATTCACATTAACATTATCTGTTTTTTCGCGTACACCATGTCAAAAGTTATCAGAACTTACCGATCAACATTTATTTTTAACCCGTGACATCTACCGGGACTGGCAATTTCATCTGTCTGTGCATATAGTGAATGATTGGTTGGTTTGAAATGTCAATCACACCTGAACACAGTAGCCCTCGTGACATAATGGGCGGATCTTACGCAACACTTCGCATCCTGTGACTGAACAAGATATCAATTTATATTTGTGTATAAAAATAACGACGGCCACATTGCTTAATGACAAAAAATATATGTAGACTTTTAATAATAAGTGGCAGTCTGCAGTTGATTTACATCATTATTTTAGCTATAACGTTGACTTCGATTACATGTACTTATTTCCTGTTATTTCGTACGTATAAATCGGAAACGGAAAGTATCACCTAATCGTAACTGTCGTCAACGATTATAGGTAATTCCTGGATTTGGTGTAGTTTGTTGAAAAATATACAATTTAATATTCTAAGGTCCAGTTTTTGTTTAAAGCTTTTACAATACGAAATACACTTATACTTAAATCATATAAACTATCCGTATTTCTTTACGGGTGGTAAACATTGTATAAATTATATACCAAAAAGTTACAGGCACGTATAGTATATCGTCCAACGAAAGGCCATCAGGCCTCAATAACGGACGTACAAATATCGAAATCACTACGACCCAGTATTAAAGTCGAAATGAATAAAATCTTGGTTTTATTTTTCTAATATATGTACTACAGTTTATATTTTGTATATATATATAGGGACGTATCTCACATATACGTCCCTGATATATACCAGGTACACAAAATATAAACGGTAGTATATGTTTTTGGGTTTTTTTTTAATGTGGCTGACAAGAGCCAGTGCCGATCGCTTGATTTGTTCCATAAATATGTTAACGTAATTTATAATACAAGCTGACGAAATTTCAAAATGACTGTGAGGATTTGATCACGAGATTTTTTGTACTTGACTTAATTGTAAAGCAAATCTATATTTCATCAGTACGTCTTAAAATGTTTCAATAATCATTATCTACACCAGGCATATCTGTATCGCTAAGTTGATCTTGCAATGCCAGCATTCCATACCACATTATACTTTAAACTGCATTTCTTCCGTTTATAAAATTTATAACAAATGCAACAGGAATTCGGATACAACTGTTGAAAACTTCATTTGTGTTCAATACGCAAGCTTCCGTATCCTGTGCGTTATTATCAGAGACGTATACGTCTCTGGTAATTATGTACTTATAATTTGATTTAATTCATTATTAAAGAGATGCATACAAGACCCTTTGTTGGTAACATTTTTTTTTTACGTTTTCTCAAGAAGCCAAAACGGGTACTGTTATCACAAAGTTGAGATTCGTTTCTAACTGTACTATTAACAAATGGCGTGGCTGGTGGTATTTTGATGTGCAAGCCCCACGAAGTTTACAAGTAGGGGAGGGGGTACTTCGGGAAAGAATAACATTTGAACTTCAAGTGGTACCATTGTTTTAGACTTGTTTGAATAGACATTGCCTGGCCTCTAATTATACAAAATATTAATGCGAAAATGGAATACGAAATGTTTTACTTCCAAGATTTATGGAAACAAAATTATTATCCATATATATACGTTTCTTATGTCATTTACTCGTCAGTAAGTAAATTGTAATAGCAAGAGACATTTAAAACCATCTTTGATATACATACGTCTCACCGAGACCCAAGGATTTTGACAGCTAGTTTTGGACCTAAACTAGATTGTTTAGAGTAATTTTACACTTGGGGAGGGGGGGGGGGTCAATTTCCGATAAAAATGCCCTCTAAATGGTCATAAAGGCTATCACTGAGCACTGAGAGGGCATTTGTATCGAAAATTGATCAGCCCCCTCCCCCAAAGTGTAATTCTCAAGTCCCTGTGATACGTCTCTGTAATTGTTAATAAGTACTGTACATGTTATGTGATTATTTCAGCTCAGGGAGTACTAAGAACTCTTGCTTGTTTTCTTAAAATTATGTACAATGAGAACAAGCCTAGTTTCACGAACGTTCCTAAACTTAAGGCATTAACTGTAAATCGCCATAGAAAAGCATTTCAGAAGTTTCGAGAAAATCTTAAAGAGTAACTGTATTACTGAACCATCTTTCGTATATGGAAAGATTGATAAATAATAACTGAGCTAATTTTCACGACGATTTTATTTTTGTAAAAATTACGAAGTTTTGACCATTTTACTAAATTTCACACCTGAACGTAAATCAGAAAAATCCCCGATTTTGTCATACGACCGGAAGTGACGTCACAACGGTGACTTGTTATTTGTAGAGAGTCTTATATACAAGAATATGACACTGATTATATATCAAGGCCTTACGGATTTCATAAATGATCTACTGATAATTGCAAGGTGCCATATGCCCCAGGGGACAGTAATTAGTGGGGAGGGGGCCCGGGTACGGTAGTTCTTGTTCTTGTCAGGTATGCCGCAACGTGGTCATGGTCACTCGACCATAAATCAATTACCACCGGACTCGCTAATATGATTAACAGATTATTATTTTGTGGGAAAAACTGTAAGACTTCAAAACATACACTTGATATGATTATGTATTAATTTTCTCATATTTTATTTCATATTACACCGCTAAAACAGCGTGTGTATTCACTGAAACATATACGTCCCGACATGCATATATCAGCAGGAACTGATCATGACACCTATTGAAATGCACACTGAAAAATATTTATGCCTGTCGGTCGGCTTTGTAAATACAAAACAACGTAGAAACAACCTCAAACAAACAGGTAATGAAAAGGATATTGGTGTTACTATAGACCACGGACGTAGATATACTCTAATTCCATATATAGACTCAGAACTTCGAAAACCATATATTTCATTGGACTTAAAAGAAGAACATTTAATTACATAACATAGAATCATGAGGTAATCCTTTTTTATATGTACAATGTACGTATATTGGAAAATAAAAATATGTATCTTTTATCAATGTTTTCGACCTGTATATAACGTATTTGACGGGTATCACATTTCGGCTTCTTTTATCCATAAGTTCGAGAAATTATACCTGTGTATAAAAGTTAACAGCTTCCCATCCATTGATAATTATGTATGTCTATGCAGTATATATAACAATTAAAAAGTATGCCTGAATATTGTAAAATAAAAGACAAATGGGCGGAATCTTGATGTTACCTGTCTTCAGAAATCAATAATAATAATTCGAAGTTCTAATATACCGCCTTATCATGACCTGAAGATTGCCTCAAAGAACAATTTATTTCAAATTCTGTTTGAGAAAAAATAAGATAAGGTCTTTGAAAACCCCTGTATTTAACTGATTACTTAATTGGTTTTAATCCGCATTTTATTCATTTATAAAATATGAAATTATAACTGATACAGACATATCATGCAAGTTTCGATATAATATGTCAAGTTGAATAGAAGAGTCAAATTTGAAATTTAATAAAGTGACATGTACATATGTACTGTGTGACTTGACGGCGGTTTCTGGAGATTTCAAAAGGTACTCTGGATAGTCTATGTTTCATTCAAAGTCGAGAACTACATATTGTAACTACAGATCTAGAGCACTCATTTTGAAGTTATAAAGAGGGGATAATAACCGCAACATACTCAACTATCACCAGTAGTTTTAACTTTGATAGCCCCCCCCCCCCCCATCTCCAAAGTTATTTACTTGCAACTGACCAGGTAGATTATCCCGCTTATCCGATTACGTAATATAATGGACACTAATCTGAGATGTATAATATAATAAAATTCACTCTTGAATCATTTGACAAATGATCTGTATAAAATTATATATGACACCAGGGACGTATATGTGCCTGATGATAAAGCTAGAGTATTACAATATAATAGGTTAAAAATAATTTGAACAGTCAATATCTAAACACTAAATTTAATGGTACGACACTTAATTTCACTATATATAATACATGTCGGATTAACAATTAATTAACCAGACGAACGTATATATCTTGTGTTCCCGTTGTCACCAATACGTGTGCACAACTTTTAGCGGTTCGCTGTGCGCTTGATTAGCTTGTGGCAAAACAGGTAAAAAACCAAACTTCAACCTGTCGTAACTTTGTAACCAGTGGGCCGATTTCGGCAATGTATTAATGCCGACACAACGAGTCTGATAATTTCAGTTTCTATTTGCACTACAGTTACTCTTTAAGTTCAAGACATTTTTCTTAATTTCTGTAATGCTTTCCTATGGAAATGTTCAATCAGGGACGTATATATAATTTTGGCTGGGCTCATTAATAATTGTTTTTGCTGACAGTTTGTTTGAACTGACCGGAAATGTAGTAAATATTGGACCTTCTTTAATTACTCTTTAAAAGAAGGGCATTTTTATAGCAAATCTAAAACAGATTTTATAAAACCTAATGTGACTTGATTATATGAAAAATTCTGCCTAACAAACTTTCTGCAGTCTGGTCTGTTAATCTGACGAGTCGGCAAAAACGAGTTACAGTATCAGTGTGAATATCAAGAATATTAGACGAATTATGAAATCTCTCTACTTTAATACACATTTTTTGGATAATGATGTGCAAACACGGGCTTATGTGCTTACATGGCAGCTACGCGCCTGGTAACGACACGGACTTGGATAGATAATCTTTTCCCGTGCTGTCGACGATAATAATTGTACACTGAAGTACACAAATGAACATAGCCTATCCCCCCCCCTGATCTTTCTTAACGAACTGTTCCAACCTTTCAATCAGACCAGTTCAAGTGTGTCTTCATGAGTGAATGAGTTAAGGGTCGACAATTTTACGACATCATATGGTAATAATTACAGTCAGGTTTCGCCACACCTGTACCGGATATACACCCCCGGGGTAAGTTTCACACCTGTTTCCTGGGGCTGTTTAAACTGTGTTGTAGTTGATATTGTCCATTGTGTCAAACTGTTTTGATTGACAGGTTGGTACGCACAGGCGAATCCCCCCCCCCCCCCGACACTTTCTGTTAAATGCAAACAGTTTTACGATCTTAAGCGACTAAAGCCAAAAACTACAGTCAACAGTTAATTGTACCGTACCCGTATAAAACAATTTACTATTGTGTGTTTTGTCTGAAAACAACGTGTGATGGTACGGGGCTCTGAAAAGAGTTCAATTCTAGCCATTCCCTGTGTTTTGTTGCAATTTTGCTGTAAAAAAATAAAATAAATGGTACACAAGAAAACATTTGGATTAAAATACGCGTATCTTATGATTATTTTTTTTCCAATCATCATAATTTTTTATATTGTATATAGAGCATTTCGTATCTGCAAGATGAAATAATAACTGGAAACGATTAGCGAGATTTTATCTTTTGACAACAGACACCTGAGAATTTGTTACAGTTAGTGTTGGTCCTTTAGCCGGTGTTGAGAGTTTTTTTTATCGAAAATTGATCTTAACCTCTCAAAACAGGGACGTATATGTCCCTGTCTCAAACATATAAAAAAAATGGGTCCAAAACTAGCTGTAACAAATTTTCAGGTCCCTGTGTTTGACGTCTTTGAGTAGCTGTCAATTGTCAGTCATGTCAAAAGTTATCAGAACTTACCGATCAACATTTATTTTTAACCCGTGACATCTACCGGGACTGGCAATTTCATCTGTCTGTGCATATAGTGAATGATTGGTTGGTTTGAAATGTCAATCACACCTGAACACAGTAGCCCTCGTGACATAATGGGCGGATCTTACGCAACACTTCGCATCATGTGACTGAACAAGATATCAATTTATATTTGTGTATAAAAATAACGACGGCCACATTGCGTAATGACAAAAAATATATGTAGACTTTTAATAATAAGTGGCAGTCTGCAGTTGATTTACATCATTATTTTAGCTATAACGTTGACTTCGATTACATGTACTTATTTCCTGTTATTTCGTACGTATAAATCGGAAACGGAAAGTATCACCTAATCGTAACTGTCGTCAACGATTATAGGTAATTCCTGGATTTGGTGTAGTTTGTTGAAAAATATACAATTTAATATTCTAAGGTCCAGTTTGTGTTTAAAGCTTTTACAATACGAAATACACTTATACTAAAATCATATAAACTATCCGTATTTCTTTACGGGTGGTAAACATTGTATAAATTATATACCAAAAAGTTACAGGCACGTATAGTATATCGTCCAACGAAAGGCCATCAGGCCTCAATAACGGACGTACAAATATCGAAATCATTACGACCCAGTATTAAAGTCGAAATGAATAAAATCTTGGTTTTATTTTTCTAATATATGTACTACAGTTTATATTTTGTATATATATATAGGGACGTATCTCACATATACGTCCCTGATATATACCAGGTACACAAAGTATAAACGGTAGTATATGTTTTTTTTTTTTTTTTTTTAATGTGGCTGACAAGAGCCAGTGCCGGTCGCTTGATTTGTTCCATAAATATGTTAACGTAATTTATAATACAAGCTGACGAAAGTTCAAAATGACTGTGAGGATTTGATCACGAGATTTTTTGTACTTGACTTAATTGTAAAGCAAATCTATATTTCATCAGTACGTCTTAAAATGTTTCAATAATCATTATCTACACCAGGCATATCTGTATCTCTAAGTTGATCTTGCAATGCCAGCATTCCATACCACATTATACTTTAAACTGCATTTCTTCCGTTTATAAAATTTATAACAAATGCAACAGGAATTCGGATACAACTGTTGAAAACTTCATTTGTGTTCAATACGCAAGCTTCCGTATCCTGTGCGTTATTATCAGAGACGTATACGTCTCTGGTAATTATGTACTTATTATTTGATTTAATTCATTATTAAAGAGATGCATACAAGACCCTTTGTTGGTAACATTTTTTTTTTACGTTTTCTCAAGAAGCCAAAACGGGTACTGTTATCACAAAGTTGAGATTCGTTTCTAACTGTACTATTAACAAATGATGTGGCTGGTGGTATTTTGATGTGCAAGCCCCACGAAGTTTACAAGTAGGGGAGGGGGTACTTCGGGAAAGAATAACATTTGAACTTCAAGTGGTACCATTGTTTTAGACTTGTTTGAATAGACATTGCCTGGCCTCTAATTATACAAAATATTAATGCGAAAATGGAATACGAAATGTTTTACTTCCAAGATTTATGGAAACAAAATCATTATCCATATATATACGTTTCTTATGTCATTTACTCGTCAGTAAGTACATTGTAATAGCAAGAGACATTTAAAACCATCTTTGATATACATACGTCTCACCGAGACCCAAGAATTTTGACAGCTAGTTTTGGACCTAAACTAGATTGTTAAGTGTAATTTTACACTTGGGGAGGGGGGGGGGGTCAATTTCCGATAAAAATGCCCTCTAAATGGTCATAAAGGCTATCACTGAGCACTGAGAGGGCATTTGTATCGAAAATTGATCAGCCCCCTCCCCCAAAGTGTAATTCTCAAGTCCCTGTGATACGTCTCTGTAAGTGTTAATAAGTACTGTACATGTTATGTGATTATTTCAGCTCAGGGAGTACTAAGAACTCTTGCTTGTTTTCTTAAAATTATGTACAATGAGAACAAGCCTAGTTTCACGAACGTTCCTAAACTTAAGGCATTAACTGTAAATCGCCATAGAAAAGCATTTCAGAAGTTTCGAGAAAATCTTAAATAGTAACTCTATTACTGAACCATCTTTCGTATATGGAAAGATTGATAAATAATAAGTGAGCTAATTTTCACGACGATTTTATTTTTGTAAAAATTACGAAGTTTTGACCATTTTACTAAATTTCACACCTGAACGTAAATCAGAAAAATCCCCGATTTTGTCATACGACCGGAAGTGACGTCACAACGGTAGCCGCACTGACCGAATTGAGTAGTCATCATATTAAAATTGTATGAATCGTATCACGACTTGTTATTTGTAGAGAGTCTTATATACAAGAATATGACACTGATTATATATCAAGGCCTTACGGATTTCATAAATGATCTACTGATAATTGCAAGGTGCCATATGCCCCAGGGGACAGTAATTAGTGGGAAGGGGGCCCGGGTTCGGTAGTTCTTGTTCTTGTCAGGTATGCCGCAACGTGGTCATGGTCACTCGACCATAAATCAATTACCACCGGACTCGCTAATATGATTAACAGATTATTATTTTGTGGGAAAAACTGTAAGACTTCAAAACATACACTTGATATGATTATGTATTAATTTTCTCATATTTTATTTCATATTACACCGCTAAAACAGCGTGTGTATTCACTAAAACATATACGTCCCGACATGCATATATCAGCAGGAACTGATCATGACACCTATTGAAATGCACACTGAAAAATATTTATGCCTGTCGGTCGGCTTTGTAAATACAATACAATGTAGAAACAACCTCAAACAAACAGGTAATGAAAAGGATATTGGTGTTACTATAGACCACGGACGTAGATATACTCTAATTCCATATATAGACTCAGAACTTCGAAAACCATATATTTCATTGGACTTAAAAGAAGAACATTTAATTACATAACATAGAATCATGAGGTAATCCTTTTTTATATGTACAATGTACGTATATTGGAAAATAAAAATATGTATCTTTTATCAATGTTTTCGACCTGTATATAACGTATTTGACGGGTATCACATTTCGGCTTCTTTTATCCATAAGTTCGAGAAATTATACCTGTGTATAAAAGTTAACAGCTTCCCATCCATTGATAATTATGTATGTCTATGCAGTATATATAACAATTAAAAAGTATGCCTGAATATTGTAAAATAAAAGGCAAATGGGCGGAATCTTGATGTTACCTGTCTTCAGAAATCAATAATAATAATTCGAAGTTCTAATATACCGCCTAATCATGACCTGAAGATTGCCTCAAAGAACAATTTATTTCAAATTCTGTTTGAGAAAAAATAAGATAAGGTCTTTGAAAACCCCTGTATTTAACTGATTACTTAATTGGTTTTAATCCGCATTTTATTCATTTATAAAATATGAAATTATAACTGATACAGACATATCATGCAAGTTTCGATATAATATGTCAAATTGAATAGAAGAGTCAAATTTGAAATTTAATAAAGTGACATGTACATATGTACTGTGTGACTTGACGGCGGTTTCTGGAGATTTCAAAAGGTACTCTGGATAGTCTATGTTTCATTCAAAGTCGAGAACTACATATTGTAACTACAGATCTAGAGCACTCATTTTGAAGTTATAAAGAGGGGATAATAACCGCAACATACTCAACTATCACCAGTAGTTTTAACTTTGATAGCCCCCCCCCCCCCCCCCCCCCATCTCCAAAGTTATTTACTTGCAACTCAACTGACCAGGTAGATTATCCCGCTTATCCGATTACGTAATATAATGGACACTAATCTGAGATGTACAATATAATAAAATTCACTCTTGACAAATGATCTGTATAAAATTATATATGACACCAGGGACGTATATGTGCCTGATGATAAAGCTAGAGTATTACAATATAATAGGTTAAAAATAATTTGAACAGTCAATATCTAAACACTAAATTTAATGGTACGACACTTAATTTCACTATATATAATACATGTCGGATTAACAATTAATTAACCAGACGAACGTATATATCTTGTGTTCCCGTTGTCACCAATACGTGTGCACAACTTTTAGCGGTTCGCTGTGCGCTTGATTAGCTTGTGGCAAAACAGGTAAAAAACCAAACTTCAACCTGTCGTAACTGTGTAACCAGTGGGCCGATTTCGGCAATGTATTAATACCGACACAACGAGTCTGATAATTTCAGTTTCTATTTGCACTACAGTTACTCTTTAAGTTCAAGACATTTTTCTTAATTTCTGTAATGCTTTCCTATGGAAATGTTCAACCAGGGACGTATATATAATTTTGGCTGGGCTCATTAATAATTGTTTTTGCTGACATTTTGTTTGAACTGACCGGAAATGTAGTAAATATTGGACCTTCTTTAATTACTCTTTGAAAGAAGGGCATTTTTATAGCAAATCTAAAACAGATTTTATAAAACATAATGTGACTTGATTATATGAAAAATTCTGCCTAACAAACTTTCTGCAGTCTGGTCTGTTAATCTGACGAGTCGGCAAAAACGAGTTACAGTATCAGTGTGAATATCAAGAATATTAGACGAATTATGAAATCTCTCTACTTTAATACACATTTTTTGGATAATAATGTGCAAACACGGGCTTATGTGCTTACATGGCAGCTACGCGCCTGGTAACGACACGGACTTGGATAGATAATCTTTTCCCGTGCTGTCGACGATAATAATTGTACAGTGAAGTACACAAATGAACATAGCCTATCCCCCCCCCCCCCTGATCTTTCATAACGAACTGTTCCAACCTTTCAATCAGACCAGTTCAAGTGTGTCTTCATGAGTGAATGAGTTAAGGGTCGACAATTTTACGACATCATATGGTAATAATTACAGTCAGGTTTCGCCACACCTGTACCGGATATACACCCCCGGGGTAAGTTTCACACCTGTTTCCTGGGGCTGTTTAAACTGTGTTGTAGTTGATATTGTCCATTGTGTCAAACTGTTTTGATTGACAGGTTGGTACGCACAGGCGAATCCCCCCCCCCCCCCCCCCCCCGACACTTTCTGTTAAATGCAAACAGTTTTACGATCTTAAGCGACTAAAGCCAAAAACTACAGTTAACAGTTAATTGTACCGTACCCGTATAAAACAATTTACTATTGTGTGTTTTGTCTGAAAACAACGTGTGATGGTACGGGGCTCTGAAAAGAGTTCAATTCTAGCCATTCCCTGTGTTTTGTTGCAATTTTGCTGTAAAAAAAAAATAAATGGTACACAAGAAAACATTTGGATTAAAATACGCGTATCTTATGATTATTTTTTTTCCAATCATCATAATTTTTTATATTGTATATAGAGCATTTCGTATCTGCAAGATGAAATAATAACTGGAAACAATTAGCGAGATTTTATCTTTTGACAACAGACACCTGAGAATTTGTTACAGTTAGTGTTGGTCCTTTAGCCGGTGTTGAGAGTTTTTTTTATCGAAAATTGATCTTAACCTCTCAAAACAGGGACGTATATGTCCCTGTCTCAAACATATAAAAAAAATGGGTCCAAAACTAGCTGTAACAAATTTTCAGGTCCCTGTGTTTGACGTCTTTGAGTAGCTGTCAATTGTCAGTCATGTCAAAAGTTATCAGAACTTACCGATCAACATTTATTTTTAATCCGTGACATCTACCGGGACTGGCAATTTCATCTGTCTGTGCATATAGTGAATGATTGGTTGGTTTGAAATGTCAATCACACCTGAACACAGTAGCCCTCGTGACATAATGGGCGGATCTTACGCAACACTTCGCATCATGTGACTGAACAAGATATCAATTTATATTTGTGTATAAAAATAACGACGGCCACATTGCGTAATGACAAAAAATATATGTAGACTTTTAATAATAAGTGGCAGTCTGCAGTTGATTTACATCATTATTTTAGCTATAACGTTGACTTCGATTGCATGTACTTATTTCCTGTTATTTCGTACGTATAAATCGGAAACGGAAAGTATCACCTAATCGTAACTGTCGTCAACGATTATAGGTAATTCCTGGATTTGGTGTAGTTTGTTGAAAAATATACAATTTAATATTCTAAGGTCCAGTTTGTGTTTAAAGCTTTTACAATACGAAATACACTTATACTAAAATCATATAAACTATCCGTATTTCTTTACGGGTGGTAAACATTGTATAAATTATATACCAAAAAGTTACAGGCACGTATAGTATATCGTCTAACGAAAGGCCATCAGGCCTCAATAACGGACGTAAAAATATCGAAATCACTACGACCCAGTATTAAAGTCGAAATGAATAAAATCTTGGTTTTATTTTTCTAATATATGTACTACAGTTTATATTTTGTATATATATATAGGGACGTATCTCACATATACGTCCCTGATATATACCAGGTACACAAAGTATAAACGGTAGTATATGTTTTTTTTTTTTTTTTTTAATGTGGCTGACAAGAGCCAGTGCCGGTCGCTTGATTTGTTCCATAAATATGTTAACGTAATTTATAATACAAGCCGACGAAAGTTCAAAATGACTGTGAGGATTTGATCACGAGATTTTTTGTACTTGACTTAATTGTAAAGCAAATCTATATTTCATCAGTACGTCTTAAAATGTTTCAAAAATCATTATCTACACCAGGCATATCTGTATCTCTAAGTTGATCTTGCAATGCCAGCATTCCATACCACATTATACTATAAACTGCATTTCTTCCGTTTATAAATTATAACAAATGCAACAGGAATTCGGATACAACTGTTGAAAACTTCATTTGTGTTCAATACGCAAGCTTCCGTATCCTGTGCGATATTATCAGAGACGTATACGTCTCTGGTAATTATGTACTTATTATTTGATTTAATTCATTATTAAAGAGATGCATACAAGACCCTTTGTTGGTAACATTTTTTTTTTACGTTTTCTCAAGAAGCCAAAACGGGTACTGTTATCACAAAGTTGAGATTCGTTTCTAACTGTACTATTAACAAATGGCGTGGCTGGTGGTATTTTGATGTGCAAGCCCCACGAAGTTTACAAGTAGGGGAGGGGGTACTTCGGGAAAGAATAACATTTGAACTTCAAGTGGTACCATTGTTTTAGACTTGTTTGAATAGACATTGCCTGGCCTCTAATTATACAAAATATTAATGTGAAAATGGAATACGAAATGTTTTACTTCCAAGATTTATGGAAACAAAATCATTATCCATATATATACGTTTCTTATGTCATTTACTCGTCAGTAAGTACATTGTAATAGCAAGAGACATTTAAAACCATCTTTGATATACATACTTCTCACCGAGACCCAAGAATTTTGACAGCTAGTTTTGGACCTAAACTAGATTGTTAAGAGTAATTTTACACTTGGGGAGGGGGGGGGGTCAATTTCCGATAAAAATGCCCTCTAAATGGTCATAAAGGCTATCACTGAGCACTGAGAGGGCATTTGTATCGAAAATTGATCAGCCCCCTCCCCCAAAGTGTAATTCTCAAGTCCCTGTGATACGTCTCTGTAAGTGTTAATAAGTACTGTACATGTTATGTGATTATTTCAGCTCAGGGAGTACTAAGAACTCTTGCTTGTTTTCTTAAAATTATGTACAATGAGAACAAGCCTAGTTTCACGAACGTTCCTAAACTTAAGGCATTGTCTTAACTGTAAATCGCCATAGAAAAGCATTTCAGAAGTTTCGAGAAAATCTTAAAGAGTAACTGTATTACTGAACCATCTTTCGTATATGGAAAGATTGATAAATAATAAGTGAGCTAATTTTCACGACGATTTTATTTTTGTAAAAATTACGAAGTTTTGACCATTTTACTAAATTTCACACCTGAACGTAAATCAGAAAAATCCCCGATTTTGTCATACGACCGGAAGTGACGTCACAACGGTAGCCGCACTGACCGAATTGAGTAGTCATTATATTAAAATTGTATGAATCGTATCACGACTTGTTATTTGTAGAGAGTCTTATATACAAGAATATGACACTGATTATATATCAAGGCCTTACGGATTTCATAAATGAACTACTGATAATTGCAAGGTGCCATATGCCCCAGGGGACAGTAATTAGTGGGGAGGGGGCCCGGGTTCGGTAGTTCTTGTTCTTGTCAGGTATGCCGCAACGTGGTCATGGTCACTCGACCGTAAATCAATTACCACCGGACTCGCTAATATGATTAACAGATTATTATTTTGTGGGAAAACTGTAAGACTTCAAAACATACACTTGATATGATTATGTATTAATTTTCTCATATTTTATTTCATATTACACCGCTAAAACAGCGTGTGTATTCACTAAAACATATACGTCCCGACATGCATATATCAGCAGGAACTGATCATGACACCTATTGAAATGCACACTGAAAAATATTTATGCCTGTCGGTCGGCTTTGTAAATACAAAACAACGTAGAAACAACCTCAAACAAACAGGTAATGAAAAGGATATTGGTGTTACTATAGACCACGGACGTAGATATACTCTAATTCCATATATAGACTCAGAACTTCGAAAACCATATATTTCATTGGACTTAAAAGAAGAACATTTAATTACATAACATAGAATCATGAGGTAATCCTTTTTTATATGTACAATGTACGTATATTGGAAAATAAAAATATGTATCTTTTATCAATGTTTTCGACCAGTATATAACGTATTTGACGGGTATCACATTTCGGCTTCTTTTATCCATAAGTTCGAGAAATTATACCTGTGTATAAAAGTTAACAGCTTCCCATCCATTGATAATTATGTATGTCTATGCAGTATATATAACAATTAAAAAGTATGCCTGAATATTGTAAAATAAAAGGCAAATGGGCGGAAACTTGATGTTACCTGTCTTCAGAAATCAATAATAATAATTCGAAGTTCTAATATACCGCCTTATCATGACCTGAAGATTGCCTCAAAGAACAATTTATTTCAAATTCTGTTTGAGAAAAAATAAGATAAGGTCTTTGAAAACCCCTGTATTTAACTGATTACTTAATTGGTTTTAATCCGCATTTTATTCATTTATAAAATATGAAATTATAACTGATACAGACATATCATGCAAGTTTCGATATAATATGTCAAGTTGAATAGAAGAGTCAAATTTGAAATTTAATAAAATGACATGTACATATGTACTGTGTGACTTGACGGCGGTTTCTGGAGATTTCAAAAGGTACTCTGGATAGTCTATGTTTCATTCAAAGTCGAGAACTACATATTGTAACTACAGATCTAGAGCACTCATTTTGAAGTTATAAAGAGGGGATAATAACCGCAACATACTCAACTATCACCAGTAGTTTTAACTTTGATAGCCCCCCCCCCCCCCCCCATCTCCAAAGTTATTTACTTGCAACTGACCAGGTAGATTATCCCGCTTATCCGATTACGTAATATAATGGACACTAATCTGAGATGTACAATATAATAAAATTCACTCTTGAATCATTTGACAAATGATCTGTATAAAATTATATATGACACCAGGGACGTATATGTGCCTGATGATAAAGCTAGAGTATTACAATATAATAGGTTAAAAATAATTTGAACAGTCAATATCTAAACACTAAATTTTATGGTACGACACTTAATTTCACTATTTATAATACATGTCGGATTAACAATTAATTAACCAGACGAACGTATATATCTTGTGTTCCCGTTGTCACTAATACGTGTGCGCAACTTTTAGCGGTTCGCTGTGCGCTTGATTAGCTTGTGGCAAAACAGGTAAAAAACCAAACTTCAACCTGTCGTAACTGTGTAACCAGTGGGCCGATTTCGGCAATGTATTAATACCGACACAACGAGTCTGATAATTTCAGTTTCTATTTGCACTACAGTTACTCTTTAAGTTCAAGACATTTTTTTTTAATTTCTGTAATGCTTTCCTATGGAAATGTTCAACCAGGGACGTATATATAATTTTGGCTGGGCTCATTAATAATTGTTTTTGCTGACATTTTGTTTGAACTGACCGGAAATGTAGTAAATATTGGACCTTCTTTAATTACTCTTTGAAAGAAGGGCATTTTTATAGCAAATCTAAAACAGGTTTTATAAAACATAATGTGACTTGATTATATGAAAAATTCTGCCTAACAAACTTTCTGCAGTCTGGTCTGTTAATCTGACGAGTCGGCAAAAACGAGTTACAGTATCAGTGTGAATATCAAGAATATTAGACGAATTATGAAATCTCTCTACTTTAATACACATATTTTGGATAATGATGTGCAAACACGGGCTTATGTGCTTACATGGCAGCTACGCGCCTGTTAGTAACGACACGGACTTGGATAGATAATCTTTTCCCGTGCTGTCGACGATAATAATTGTACACTGAAGTACACAAAAAAACATAGCCTATCCCCCCCCCCTGATCTTTCATAACGAACTGTTCCAACCTTTCAATCAGACCAGTTCAAGTGTGTCTTTATGAGTGAATGAGTTAAGGGTCGACAATTTTACGACATCATATGGTAATAATTACAGTCAGGTTTCGCCACACCTGTACCGGATATACACCCCCGGGGTAAGTTTCACACCTGTTTCCTGGGGCTGTTAAAACTGTGTTGTAGTTGATATTGTCCATTGTGTCAAACTGTTTTGATTGACAGGTTGGTACGCACAGGTGAATCCCCCCCCCCCTCCCCCCTCGACACTTTCTGTTAAATGCAAACAGTTTTACGATCTTAAGCGACTAAAGCCAAAAACTACGGTCAACAGTTAATTGTACTGTAGCCGTATAAAACAATTTACTATTGTGTGTTTTGTCTGAAAACAACGTGTGATGGTACGGGGCTCTGAAAAGAGTTCAATTCTAGCCATTCCCTGTGTTTTGTTGCAATTTTGCTGTAAAAAAAAAAATGGTACACAAGAAAACATTTGGATTAAAATACGCGTATCTTACGATTATTTTTTTTCCAATCATCATAATTTTTTATATTGTATATAGAGCATTTCGTATCTGCAAGATGAAATAATAACTGGAAACGATTAGCGAGATTTTATCTTTTGACAACAGACACCTGAGAATTTGTTACAGTTAGTGTTGGTCCTTTAGCCGGTGTTGAGAGTTTTTTTTATCGAAAATTGATCTTAACCTCTCAAAACAGGGACGTATATGTCCCTGTCTCAAACATATAAAAAAAATGGGTCCAAAACTAGCTGTAACAAATTTTCAGGTCCCTGTGTTTGACGTCTTTGAGTAGCTGTCAATTGTCAGTCACAGTTCGCTGCATCCACGAATTTAGTAAGTTGTGCAAAAGATCCGCTAACATTTTTATTTAAAACAAGCCAATAATTAACCTCCACTGACAATATGCCTACTGTCAGAAGACCAAAGTGTTCCAGATTGTTCCATATATATATATCTAATTTTCTGTAAATGCAAAATAGCCGAGTTTGTCCAATACATTAACAAATAAAAAGAATAAGAAAGCTAACCATGCTTTCACAACTTGAGACACCTGTTAGCTGGACTGCAGAGCTCCTTGCCGTAGGTCAAATGTCCCCGCCGGGGCCGGTAAAAAACCAAACGCTTTTTACCCTCTTGTAGAATATGGACTAGCCAATTAAGTCAGGTATGGGCCAAGTATTTTGTATTTTAGGGTTGAAAGCACGACTCCAAATCCTTGAGTGCCGTGTTTGTTTTGTGCATTTGTCAAGGTCGAAGGCGAACGGGACAACGGGACACATGACTTTCACTACAATAGCGAATGATTGGAGAACATACGTTTTTTTAGTTAACTGTTTCCTAATATTTCCTTTCAAACAATGTTTTTGAAATACCAAAATATTTTGGCACGGACGTAAGTAAATAAGCTATCTTATTCCGTGCTTTTGGCTTCACCTTTAATTGACCTCGCATTACGTTATGCAAATCATCGGCGGATTTTGCCATTGAAAATTTTCGATTATAGATAAAACAATACTTCAAAACTATAGACTTCTTTTAACAAATGCATGGTAGCCTCGTGTTACGCACATATACAGTACGTTATCTTAGCAATTGTTAGGTTGCGTATTGATTGTTTTATTAATCATTTTCTCCTGATGATTTTACGTGAGCGTAAACAATATCCGTTTGAAAATTACACGTTTTACGTCTGTATTATATTTCATAAAAAGCACATTTGCTCAGGTGATAACTCCGAGGGGCTTTAATCTTCTCCACTCTGGCGTATATATATCATGGCACTGTATAATGAAGTGCATACTAAAGTAATCTGATTCGCAAGTATTTTAATCTCGGTTCTGCACAATAAAACGTAGTAAGCCATATATGTATAAACTCGTACAAAGAATGAAGTGTTTCACTTTGTATTATTTAACAGTATTATATACATTTATATCTTTACATAAGTGATATTTTACAAAGCCTAAAAATAGATATAATAATGTTTTATCCCACTAATTACAACATAATCATGATAAACACGAATAACAAGCAACAGGGGAAATAACTCTGAACCTTCCCTGTTACATTCCTCCCTTCTTTGAAAAAAGGACAAATTACATAAATTTGGCTTTGATGAAATAAAATATCGCTATTCAATGAAATAACGTCTTACAAGTTATACAGAAAAGTTAACGTCCATGTTCGCATATTAAATAAATCATCACTATACACTGGTTCAGCATACGGTCCACCATAAGGAATAGGTTTTCATATATACAGCATACGGTCCACCATAAGGAATACATGCAGGTTATGTATACAGACGTCAAGTGCTACGTCTCGAGTTCATATAGTGGGTTGCAGCGCAAATGTAAATATATATACATGATACGGTCCACCATAAAGAATATGTCACTACCTTATATAATCTCAACAGCTGAAGACCATGAATCAAACCGGAAATTTTTAACCCTGGGTAGACTTTGTGGTTTAAAGGACTAACCCAAATCAATTGCATGTTGGAAGGATATTTAGGATACTGGTTTGTGGAAGGGCGTAATATTCTACCAAAACTTGCTGCATTTTATAACGAGGCAATGCTACCAGAACTGGTAGTTCCCAGAAAGGACACCACCAAAGGAATCCATTTTAATATGTAAGTGAACCAGACAAACCACGAGTAATAACACAACACAGTTATTAAAAAGAACCCAGATCAAGTGTCACAATTGAATGTTGAGTGCAATATATGCAGGGTCTGTGCTGATTGGCTTCAGAACAAAAACAGCCAGTGACCTTTAGCAAGCTCAAACTTTCAATCAAGGTGGTATACCGTATTTGCCTAAATACCATGGTATACCGTGATGTTTTTGTTTCTTTGGTACCTGAGCTCTATAATATTATATATGTACCTCATTCATTTATAATTAAGTGCATATACGATTCTAGTAGTTGCTCCAGTCAATATTTTCGTATATTTGCCCGGAGTCAAGGACTACGGGACGCCGCTATATATGTTGACGTCATAATTGCAGGATGACGTTATAGACAATTAAGTGACGTCATTATTCCAGACAATGAGAAAAAAGGTGTCTAGCTGACCTAATGGTGTGTTTTTATTGCATATTATGTGGTCGTATCGGGTAGATTCGGTATAACATAACAAATACTGCATGTCACTTCGGGCAATATCATTATGAGAGTTTATGGACTGGTCAGTCACCCAAAAATATGTACATGTATATGGACCTCAGCTTCACTTCGGTCATATACATAGTTTTGTGTGACTGACGATTCCATATTGCCCCCATTATCAGTGCCATGCATTATTTGTTAATTACGTATAAAATTAAAAGTGTAAGTGTGTATATATCAGGGTTTGCATTGAAGCCGTCCTTATATCTTTTTCAAGCATAGAAACTGAAAAGGACCCCACTTATTTTCAGGATTCCCATGTAAACTATACAGAAGGACCCCATTTATTTAGGAAAGGCCCGGCCCGATTATAAAATACCCATCACAGACCTTGCATATATTGCACTCAACATTCAATTGTGACACTTGATCTGTTTTTTAATAACTGTGTTATTACCCATGGTTTGTCTGGTTCACTTACATATTAAAATGTATTCCTATGGTGGTGTCCTTTCTGGGAACACGTTGTAAAATGCAACAGGTTTTGGTAGCATTACACCCTTCCACAAACCAGTATCCTATAAATATCCTTTCAACATGCAATTGATTTTGGTTAGTCCTTTGAACCACAAAGTCTATCCCAGTGTTAAAAGTTTCTGGTTTGATTCATGGTCTTCAGCTGTTGAGATTATACTCAAATGTCTGATTCGAATGATTCGAATGACTTTATCCAGTTTCAGTTCATGACCCTTGTTGATGAGTTATTAATGACTTTCTGATAATTAACTTCAAACACAATACAATTAATCTCTGATCTGATCCTGATTACGAAATGCAGGCTTTAGCAGCAATACGTAGCTTCTTTGTGACAAAATCGTCAAACGGAGTACTGCTTTGTACAATGTTTAGTGAATTTGAACTGTGATAATGTCATAGGGTCAATTATAGCATTGGTTTGTTGATATATGTACATGTGCACGTGACCGGTTACATGGCGTGACCTGTGATACCCGAGTTGTGTAGCTAGGCCTAGTGGGATTTCCCTTTAGTTTGTGTTTGTTTACATATATATATTACATAGTCCATGCAAGTCGGTATTTATATATATAGTCCTGTATCTATATTAACCTTTAACCTGTTTGTTGGGCGTGTCCAGGTGTGAATGTTGTACAAGTGGAGAATGGAAAAGTTACTCACAAAAACCTCAGTGAATCCCGAAAAGACTTATTTGGTTACATAAGGGAAGAACTGTGCAATGACATGGAATTATTTCAAACCTGGGTGAAGTGTTTGACAGCGTTCAAGGTGATGGATCCATGTCCTTCCAATGAAGTTGTTGATATTCTGTACACCATTATATTTACATTTGCGCTGAAACCAACTATATAAAGATTACCAGCAAAAATGCCTTTCATAAAAGTTTGAAAGCAATGGTTCTCGAGACGTACCACGTGGTTTAATTATGACGTCATAGATCAAGCTTGTTCAATGAGAGTCTTGTCGCGCCGCTTCGAATAACATGGAGATTGCCCTTGCGTCAAACGCTCAAATGACTAATTATTATCATTGGCGCCAATTTTATTCAAACTGGACTGTTCCGCCAATGTCGTTAAAATGACGATACATATACAAACGCAGGTAATAAACTATTCATTGGAAAATATATAAATGAGGTTAAGCAATTTTTCTATAGTAAAAATGTAAAAATATGGATTGAAAGGCATTTTTTTTAACTTTCATAGTGCTATGAAAGGTCGGCCGTTACATCCATATTTAACATAAAGCCATAGCGGGCTTTATTTAATATTGATGTAACGGCTGACCTTTCATAGCACTATGAAAGTTAAAAAAATGACTTTCAATTCCTATGTAAACACCATTTAAAAAAAAGTACATGTAAATGTCAAGCTTTAAAGAAAAGGGTCACGAAAAGATCAAAGTTAGGTTTAAAGTGTTTCTGCATGAAATCTTTTCACCAGGACAACTCGGATGGAAAGGAAGTTTCATTCTTGAGATTGAAATCTGATTTATTACAAAACAAAAAAGTTCTTGTTGAGAGCTCTTTCACCAAACAGGACATACTTTTGTTACACAAGACATATGCCGGCAATATAACCGTGTCTGTTCATAAAAGGGAGGATGAAATTAATAGTATTCTTGTACGAGAAATCTTGCATTAACACTGTAGTGCTATTATTGGATGGGGGTACTTTTTATTCTGGGTGTTACATTTTGGTAGGTGTATAAAAAGTGTCCGGATAGTTTTTATGCAGGAGGTACCCTTGAACATCCGGTTTTCGATGGGTTAATTAATTATCGCAGATAGCACAAGAAACAACTGTGAACAGAATATCCCAATATTATTTATACAATAGTCTATCTTTTACCTTTTCTGTACAATTGTTTCTCTGTCAATTCCTTATTTCCCCATTTCCCCATTACAATGTCGACATTTTCCTACTGCTACTCGTCATGGCGGCCGCCATGCCACTATATTATGTTATCGACGGTAGTGCTCCCTAGCGTTTCAAAAACATTTAAGACCACATCAGTCAAATTTTATAACAGGGAAACATTTTCAAAAACCAACATTTGAGTTTTAAATATTCATCAATCAGGAAATTCACATTTTTTTGTAAATAATAAGTTTTAATATTTTTTTCAACGGAAATGACACCAGAACTTCCATAAGGCAACATATTTTTTTTATAATTCCCTGTTCAAAACACTGCGTTACCATTACATTCTTTTTATGGAAATCGTATACCATAACACTTCATTTTTATTTATAACACAACAAAAAATTCATGTTACTTGAATTGCAAAATTAGTTTTGCCTGGTTGTGATATGTCTCTAAAAACCACATAACCAGACTCGGGACATCTGGTACAATGTTTAGTAAGCGTTGCAAATTTGACTGACGCTCCGAACGCTGCAGGTTAAATTTTAAAGAGGTATATAAAATGGGCTTAAATAAATACTTGATTTTACGGACGTGTATATTCAATCTGTGATAAAATTACCCGTTTTAAACGCAAAGTCTGCTTTTCTTGGTCAAAACGTTTCTTGTTGTGTGGGCATTAGGTAAACGACACCTGGTGAGATATCACGCGATAGTTTACGAGATATTTACAAGATGGCAACAAAGGCGTCGGAAACTCCATCTCGTCGATAACGTAATGCCCGGCCATACATTTTTTGCTTGACACCGGAGTTTAAGCCATGGCCTGTGCTCATTCTTGTTCTGGAGAGGGACATTCAGAGGACGAACATTTCCACAGGATCGCCGGCATTTTGAATTTCGCCCTTCCACGTCGTTGCTAGCAACGCGGTTGCTTCATAATTTCAACCAATCAGAGCGCGAGTTCGATTGTCTGCCATTACCTCCGACAACTTGTCGGACATTGACACGGAGGTAAATACAAATGGCAGTGCAACACTGGTTACGTTTTGTTCCTGTAGAATCTGTAACAGCGGCAGCGTATATTAAGAGAGACTGGAGAACGGTGTGACATAAATTCTGTTTCTTAAACCCAAACTCAACCCAGAAACACGTCTGAAATAGGCGCATGAAGGTTTGATAACGGCCCCAAAACAAATGAGATCGGCACAACAACGTTTGTTCAAAGGTATGTGAATGTTTATCGCACTATCAGAGAAAAAAATACAACAGTAAACCAGCTTATACGATTGGTCAAGCACGCAATGATCGACAGTAGTTCATAAGTTTGTTATATGTCCCTTTACCCTAGCGAAACTATGCACTGAACTTGTAAACAAAAGAGCCAGCAACACAGGGGCATGCACAGATGGTGATATCGTCATATGTTGTATATGTGTTTCGCTGGTATAATTTTCGGCGCATATATCGAGATCACAGTGTATCATTATCAACTGTTATTTCTAAACTGAATAAAATAAACACGTTGTCAACATAGCATTTGTTTACATAATCAAACATGCAGCTGTAACTTTTGTAAGAAACCCCAACCTTATCTAAACAAAATCTATACATATATAAATAGAACGGTCAACCTAACAACTCATTTAGACTTGAACAAGGGTACGTGACATGTACTTGGAGCAATGTACATGTGATTTCGATTTTTTGGGGCAGAATTAAAATGATCAAAAATATATATCAATATTGTATAGAGTCAACTGATGATGTAAATATAAATAACACAATATAGATCAACTGTGCTTGTTATTTTTTCAATCAGTTTCGAATTCCCATGTGTTATAAAATATATTATGATTGTAAACTAGAATTATGTCAGTATGACATCAAAGCCGCTCACCGCATGATGATAATTGTCAACGTAAGTAAGAAAGATTTCTTAGATAAAAGTGAAGTGGTGGATTCTTTGTTAATTCTATGGTTCAATAAATGATAAGTGGTATGTACCTGCTTTGAGTAATTTCTTTATAGTTCGGGAGTAAGAATATTTCTGATAAGCTAATAAAAGAAGCCATCTCCTTGGCTTGCCAGGTATATATATAAATACAGGCTCCATCAGCTGGAAAGCTCTCTCTATGTTCTGGCAGTCGAAGAGGAAGGATCACTAAGGAAAAAAAGGCAATCAGTGTTGGGTGGATAAGTTTGGGCCTAGCAGCATAAGCTAGGGTTCCACAGTACTCCTATATAGATCAATGCCAAAATAAATTGTATTACTTGGTTAAGTGTACAGTCACAGGGTATCAAAGTACAGGGCGATGTACTATTGATAGAAAGTGACAGGTACCGGGACACTGGTTTTACCAAGACTTCAGGGTTTACCAAGGCATAGGCTTCATAGCGTGTAGAGTGACTTGGTCAAAAGGTAGTCGCGGTAAAGGGTGACGTGGTCAAAGTGTGTGGCGGTCAAGGGTGTACACAGTCACTGTCTTGGTCAAGTTACTGTTGATACATGGTGACGGGTATATTGTGATACAGTGTTTTATTTGGATTTTTACTATATTAGTGTTAGAGGAATACTGTGATAAATATGAAATATCTACCGGGTGTAGTTTTGTTAATAGTTGTTTGAATGATTAGGCAATGATAATTCTAGTCAGTTGGATTACTTTGTATATATTGTCGGCATTTATTTGTTTCAGCATTGACTAGGTCCAAGATAGAACTTGATAGAGCTTTATTTATAAGCTTTGTCATAAAATGTGAATTCTTTATGAAGGACGGCCTGTGTAAATAACATACCGGACGTTTAAAACCACTAATATGCATTGGTTTATGTGGGGAAAGTACAACAGAACACTTCATATAAGACCATAGTTTCTTACTTTCTGTTTACGATACTTCACTACAGAGCATGGTTAATTGTAACGTAACAGATACAGAGCAAGCTTGCGCGCTTTCCAAGATGGCGGTCAACACTAGGGACAATCATTAGGCCAAGACGCTACTGCCGTAACAACTGTACAACGAACTTTAATAAAACTAGTAATATACATTGTTTGTGTGGTGAAAAAACAACAGAACATTTCATTATAAGAAGACCCAGTTAATTGCATAGCTTCTTACTTTCTGTTTAAGATACTTCACCTTCACTACAGAGCATGATTATATTGAGACGTAACAGATCCAGAGCATGCGTGCGCTCAGGTACACCGGAAATGTCCACACCGGAAATTGTCCACACCCGTAACAAAAACAATAAGCCGCACGGCTCTGCCGAGAGCGACTTAAAAAGGGAATATCTTGAGGCTGGGGTTACATTATAAGTTATAATGGTTATTTATGAATTTCATTTCAACATACCCTAAGGTCCAATAATAGATTTGATAACAACATGTAGCTTATATGTAACCCTGGTAAATACTAGCTGCAATATACCGCTTGTCAAATAACACTCGCACCTAAATTGTTAAATCTTGAAAAGATAATTTTCTTTGTTGTCAGACACCGCACTAAGTTAAGCTGTCAGTCCAAGATAACACTCGAGACAGCAGTAGCCATGTAGCAGTACCCCAGCCATATCCTGATATTGTACAAACCGTTGTCTAAGGTATATAATTGTTTTAGTTTAAAGTCGAGATAATGACTTGAAAATGAAAAGATACCAAAACTTAAACCACTTTTGTACACATATTTGTCAAATAATTTTCATACATTGTAGATATTTCTATCACATTGAGTTGTCATTACTATGCATGGTACTGTATTTTTGTTTACAATTTCAAATGAATGTCTTGATTTTTGATTAATTTTTAGCTGAAACAGAAATACAGTAATTCAAGCCTGTCTCATCCTATCCCTGAATAATTTTTTATACAATAACAGTTGCAAACCATTAACAAAGTCTTCTTGATTCAATGTACGACATGAAATATAAACTATGTGCATTAAGAAAGGCTAAATCCATTTTTCTGATACTGAATATTTACAGAAAGTCGGAGCTGATGTTTTTTATACATGGATTTTTTTTTAATTTCAGGAACATCTTTTGAATTGCAGTAAGCAGCAGCTGAAATCAAGAGGCCATAACAACAGTTTCATTTTTGTACAGTTACTGTAGTATAAAAACAAACACAGTTTTTAATTAACAATTACAAAATCCTGTTTAATGATAAACCCAATCCAATGACTGTTCAGGAGATTCAAAACAAGATTCACAGATTCCGGGAATATTTGAATACTATGTGTGTTTCAGGAAATATTTGAAGTTTTACATATGTATGTTCTGGGGAAGTTTTCTAGGAGCTAGGGGTTCCCAACAGATAACCGTCACATCGTTGATGTTTACTGGACTTTATTTCAAAACGATGCCGCTCTTGTGCGCATGTGGTAAAAAACTGCAATACACAAAATACAAATCTTACACACTGTCTTACACATAAAAATCTCACTTAAAACGTACATATTGCTTACGCTTGTACCCATAGAATGTCAAGCTACTACCTATATCATATATAAATGTATTACCTTAAATCAAAATGATATACAGTATACTTTGGAGAAAAACTTGGGTACTTTACTGAAACATGTGACAAAATATTCTGAAATTTTATAACAACATTAATTCCAATTTACCAATAAAAATGAATAGTTATACATTTGTAATAGATACATAACAAAGGCATTGTATACATTTAGTGAGACACTTACACCATTCTCTTCATAACTTGTTTCTTAAATTCTTAAAATTCATGACAGCTGAAACAGCTGATTCTTCTCATTCTGAAGTGTGGCGCGTCTTATTTCGCGCTTACATGGCCCCTTATAACATTAGAAATAAAAAACAATGTCGCTTATGTCATTATAAATGCAAATAAAATCTTACCGACAGACCTATGCAAAGAAAGATAACTCTTACAAATATTTGTGAAAATAATTATAGTAACCTACTGATAAATGTAATCATGAACATGACACTCCTCGTCTGACATTGAAAAAATGTCATGTAAAACACACTGAATCATAACCAAATAAATGCGTTAATATAACAATGAAATCTCTTAAATTTCGCACAAATGTCTAAATAGTAAATATGTCTTTGAAAATTGAATTTGTTACTAAAAACATATTCCAATATGATGTACATACACAAAATAAACATCTAAAAATATAATTCACTGTATTTCACTGTATTTTACAGTCACTGTCACTTTGCATTGGTTCACTCTCCTCTAACCAAGAGAACAATCTCACTGATTGGTCGGGTATAAACAGAAGGTTTTCCATTGCGAATCACGCGCACCTGAACTTTTCGAACAATATTGTCCTTACTTTTTATCGCATCAACCACTATACCAAAAGGCCAAGAATTGCGATGAAGGTCCTTTTCCCTAAGTAAGACTACATCATTCTCCTGAATGTTTGGTGAAGAGTCTAACCACTTTTTCCTCTGCTGAAGACTAGCCAGAAATTCTTTTTTCCATCTTGTCCAAAAGACATCTGCGAGGAATTGAACCCTTTTCCATTGTGCCTTAAACATATCCTTGGTGTCAAATTCACCGATGTCGAATGATGTCACACATGAATCAGACTTTTGAGTTAGTAACATATTCGGAGAAAGTACAAATGGTTGTTCAGAGTCAGAGCTTACTGGCACTAAGGGTCTTGAGTTTACAATTGCTGAAACTTCAGAAAAAAATGTTACTTAAACCTCATGGGTTATCTCCTTGTTACCATGTTCCAACATAATACTGTTCAAAACCTTTCTGACAATCCCAATCATCCTTTCCCATGCTCCACCCATGTGTGATGCATGGGGCGAATTGAACAACCATTTACATCCTCTGTCAAAAAGGAACTTGCTGACCTTTTCATCTTCAACATTCACTGCATCAATCCGTAATGGATCAGTTGCGCCGACAAAATTCGAATCGCGATCGGAGCGAAACAGACTAACATTACCACGAATCGAGATCAACCTCCTCAACGCATTGATAAAGGACGACGTAGACATTTCTTCCACAACCTCCAGATGAATGGCACGAGTAGTTAAGCATGTTAACATTATAACCCATCTTTTAGCGTTAGCAACACCGACTCTTGTTTTACGAGCTGTCACATTCCAGGGCCCAACGGTGTCTACACCTACGGAGGTAAAAGGAGGACCAACAGTTAAACGATCGACAGGTAAATCAGCCATCCTTTGAACCTCAAGGTTTCCACATAGCCTTCTACAGATGACACACTTGTGTATGACTGAACGAATCAGCTTCTTGCCTCCAACAATCCACCAACCTGCATCTCTAACAGCTTCCTCTGTAAAATGTCTGCCCTGGTGCTTGATATCCTCGTGATGCTTAACAACCAATAACTTAGCCACGTGACTCTTTCCTGGGATGATGATAGGATTTTTAAGACAGATGCCTTCCTCAGAATCGCTGAGACGACCTCCTACTCTCAAGAGTCCTTCGTTGTCTAAATACGGATTTAAATTCCGAATAGGACTGTTTTTGTCAAAACGATTTCCATTTCTAATGCAATCCAACTCATTTGCATAATGTTCCTGTTGCACATTTTTGAGAATGAATGTTTGTGAATCCTTGTATGCCTCAAGATCCTGTGTCATAGATCCAGATGTTTTTAAGCGTTTAGCGAAACTGCGCAACACTTTAAAAGCACAAACTAGTCGTTGAAATGTAGAGAACTTCTCAAAGTACTGACCCAACGACTTTTCTTCTTTTTCCAGAGTTACCTGTGTTGTACTGACCTTGACTTCAGCTCTCACTTCTTTATCCTCATTTGGTTCAACCAAAGGATAGAGACTAGTCTTTTTCAAATTGATCCACTTTGTCCTTGGGTCCATGTAACCATGTACTTTCCTGTAAATCTTTAGCATTCACAAAACGTGTTCCTTGATCAGTTGGATTCAAATGGGTTGGTATAAAATACCACTGCTGAGGAATGGAAACTTGTCTGATACGCTCCACTCTATTGGCGACATAAATATGAAATCTCCGCTTGTCATTGCTAATGTAGCCTAGCACAACTCTACTATCACTGAAAAACATGAAATCACTCAAAGGTATGTTTAGTTCATCAGAAATTGTTCTTGCAATGTCAGTTCCAAATAAGGCCGCACATAACTCGAGACGTGGAATTGTGTTACAGTGTAAAGGACACTTTAGATTTACCAATCACAAATCTACACAGTTTCTTTCCGTTCTCATCAATTCCCTCGATGTAAGCTGAGGCTGCAATAGCTGACTCTGATGCATCACAATACACCTTTACCTTCTTTTCTCTGAGTGATGACATTCCACCGGGAACATAACACCTAGGAATGCTGACGTCATTCAGGTCACATAGGGAGTTTTTCCAATCATTCCACTCAGTCAACATTTCTGTAGACAATGGCTCGTCCCAGTCAGGATTGTGTCTTAGTAGATTACGAAGAATTACTTTTCCTCTAATAGCGAATGGCGCTACAAATCCTAGTGGGTCATACAATCCATTTATTGTAGATAGGATTCTTCGTCTTGTAGTAGGTTTGTCTGCTGGTGAGACTGTATACACAAACTTGTCGGTGTTCAGGTCCCAGACAAGACCCAGGCTATTTTGTAATGGCAAGTCTTCACTTAAGTTCATGTTAATAAGTTTCTTATCCAAGTCCTTCGATTCAAGTTCACCTAGTAACTCCTTACTGTTTGAAGCGAATTTGTGAAGGCGAATGTTTCCTTCTGTCCACAGTGTTTCCTTCGTTGTTCTGAGAATGTCCAAAGCTTCAGCTTCACTTGAAAAAGATCCAAGGCCGTCGTCTACATAAAAATGCCTTGTGACGAATTGTCTTACGTCAGGATCCGCATTCTCGACTGCTTTGTGTAAACCATAGTTTGCGACAGAAGGAGATGGCCGATTGCCAAAAACATGAACGCACATTTGATACTGTACCAACTCATTGCCAAAGATATTATCTTTGTACCACAGGAACCTCAGGTATCTCCGGTGTTCGGGTATGACATAAAAACAATAGAACATATGTTCAATGTCAGTAGAAACAGCTATCTTTTCTTGGCGAAATCTGAGTAACACCCCAGTCAAATTGTTCGTAAGGTCTGGACCTGACATCAAAACGTCGTTCAGCGATATGTTCTCAAACCTTGCCGATGAATCAAATACATGGTGTACTCCTCTTATCTTCTCTTTCTTTTTAGGGTGATACACTCCGAAAAGTGGGAGAAACCAACACTCCTCATCTGCTTGTAGTTGTGGTGCCATTTCAGCATGTCCTCTATCTAGTATGTCTTTCATAAAAGTCATAAAATGTTCTCGTTTGGTTACATCCTTACGGAGACTCTAATCAAGAATCTGAGCTCTCTTAGCTGCTTGTCCATAGTTGTTCGGAAGACGTGGTCTCTGGGATTTGAAGGGTAATGGCGCAGACCAATGTTGATCATCGTCCTTTCCGAACTGTTCATTCATGAGCTTCATGAATGACTTGTCCTCAAATGACATTCCTATCTTGTTGTCATCTTTAGTTTTCACGAGAATTGACGACTCGTCAATCAAACAAGTAACGGACTGCTTGCATGGCTCCAGCAGAGTGGGTCGACCGTCGCTCAAAATGCTAATCTTGTTGACATTTATGTTGGATGATGGATGGATCTTGCCAACACACATTTCTCCTATAATGACCCAACCCAACGGAAGACGCTGAGCAAATAGTTGACGTTCACAGGCGCCAACACGCTGGTCTAACACATGGTGTACAGCAGGCAGGTCTCTTCCAATTAGTAAGCTTACACTGCAGTCCTCTTGAATAGCAGGAATGTGACACTCGAGTTCTCTTAAGTGACGGTAAGGTTGAACGACATCATGCCTTGGTATTTCATCTTTTGAACTTGGAATGTTACTACTCTCTATTACTGGTGGTAAGTCAAACATACTAGAACCATCCAGAGATTGAACGATCAATCCACTAACTTGTCGTCCAGATGTCGATACCTGTCCTCCACATGATGATAATTTATAATTGATTACTTCCGACTCCAAATCACTAAATTCGTCGAGGAGCTCCGTACCGGCTAAGGTCCTATTGCTTTGATCGTCAAGCACTGCATAGGTAAGTATGTAACGGCTGGGGTCCTTGTAACTAAATACCTCCACCAACATGGTCTTTGAGCAGGACTTACTTTTTTGTTCCCCCTTACATACCTCGGTACACTTTACAGTCAAAGAGGTAGATGGCTCGCCGCCATACCTGTTTGTAGGAGTTTCACTTCCTGAACATGTTGACTAACTCTCTGAAACATCCATGTGCATTCCTGTAGAATGTCTATTACTTCCGCAATCATTACATTTAATTGTAACAGGACAATTATAGCCTTTATGATCCTTGGACTCTATACATTTGAAACAAAAGTCATTTTCTCTAACAATCTTCCTTCTTTCCTGGATAGACTTTTTCTTAAACTCTATACACTTGTTTAGAGTATGATGCGACTTGTGGATAGGACACCTGTACTGAGACTTTGCTGAAGGTTCCTTTTGGTCGGAAACATTTGTTTTGTTTACAAGCACACTGGAAGGTTTCCTCGGTTTAGGATTTAGGATTTTAGGATTTCCTCGGTTTAGGTCTTTATTGCGGGACGCATTTGAACTTGTATTACTCTCTTCAAACATAAATGCTGGATCATTCATAGATGTAGCAAACTCATGTAGAAACTCTACAAAAAAGTCAAAAGGTGGATACACAACTTTATGAAGCTTCTTGTAGGTTATAGCCCTTTCACGCCACTTGTTCTGTAGAAAGGAAGGTATTTTCTGTACAATAGGGTTCACACCTACCGATGTGTCGAAATAACCCAAAAGAGCATTGTAGTTTTCATCAGCCTTCAAGGATCTGATTTCGTCACAGACATCTGCAAGCTCATAGAATTTTAATCGGTCCTTGATTGTGATCTTGGGAAACTTTGCGAGTTTACATTTTAACGAGGCTTCAATAGTTTCCGGGCTGCCATACCTTTCCTGAAGTCTCCTCCACATAAGTTTCAAACCCTCCGCCGGGTTACTTGAATTTGCGGTACGTAGACTTACTGCATGACCTTTAGACACAGGTCCAAGCCATTTGATGGCTAAGTCAAATTCCTCTCGAGGATTGGCTCCAATTTCATTCATCACTTCATTGAAGTGTGTAAGTTTATAATTAGTTAACTTGGTTTACCAGTGAATTTGGGGAGAGAACCACGGCTTTGGTAAATACCGCTGATTTGGTTCTAATTAGTACGTGCAGGCAGCGCCACCTATGGACATCATCCATTGGATGTTGTTAGGCTTGTACGTGCATAAGGGGTGTTGGGAATATAAAGTCGTGCGCGTTGAAATATGTCGTCTGCGCACGGACTATTTGAAATTCAAACAACTCACAAACTCACGAAATACCGTCCAGTGTCTCTCGCAGGCTAATCTTGCAAACGGACGAGGACGATCATTTCGTGGACTCGCGGCCCGAATGTTTCATTGAAAATGGTCGACAAACATTTGAAAATGTAAAAACTCTAATCCAAGAACGTAGAGTAGGTGACGGGTTTCAATAACCGAGCACAAAGTGAATGGGTAACGTCACACTCTAATGATCACATGATTGTAAACGCGAACCACAGCGCTAGGTGTAGATGTTCTGGGGGATCTGAAAACCATTTTCAACCAATACAGGGACCGTCTCAAAACTCCAGAGGTCATACGAGACGTAAACAGGAAGCTCATGGTCCGGGTGGGAACGAGTGTTTTACGAGTCTGCGCATGCACGATCAACATACAAGGTCAGGTAACCGGTCTAATTATACAGTTGGTAATGACCATCACATGCATAACAGTAATAACATATTTTGGCAAGTCCCAGTATCTAGTGATTGTCAAGTCAATGGGGGCCATCTCAAAACCAATTCAGGAGATACAGAAAGGAAAAAGAGCCTGAGTGGCAAGACTATGAAAAATATTTTGAACAAGTGGAATAGATGGACAGAAAGTGAGAAAGTTACTCAACTTGTTAACAGTCTGAGAGGTGTGGCACACAGGTTAATGGGGGACTTGTCACAGGAACAAATAAACTCATATAGTGTTTTAAAGTCCATATAGTGCACAGATTCAGTCCTCAAGAAAGGGAATCAGCATATAGGTGGGTGTTCAGAACTAGAAGGAAGCAGAAACAGGAAAGCATAACAGATTACGGGTATGCCCTAAAGTTAGTAATAATACAGAACAGTTTCAGATGTTACAGGCTCTAGATCAATTATATTGAAATTTCCAGAAATGCCTAGAAGCAAATGGGGAGCACTTAAAAAAGATGTCTGAAGCATTAGAGAAACAGTCTAAAAGTAGTAAAAGGGGAACAACTCTTCCAGAAATAGTAACAATAAGTTTAGTGACAAAACATGTTATAACTGCCAAAGACAAGGTCATATTGCAATAACAGACAAATGATTTCAGGAATGGAGGAAGTAAAATCAGTCAAGAAAACATAGGGGCCACAGAGAATTTAAACTAGAAAGGGCTGAGTTTGAGGCCAAAAACCAAGCCCAGATTTCCGAGAGGGATAATGCAACACATGAAGGTGAACAAAATAGGCCTTCAATATTACTATCTGCTATATCTAAATCATGTCGGTTTTGTAAAGTAGACATTGAGTGAATTCAGTGTAGCATGCAAGTAGATACAGGCTCAGTAGCTACCATTCTATCAAAGGAAGTATTTGACCAATTACAATCTAGTGAACATCTGTTAGGAAAATGTAAACTAACAGTAGCAGATGGGGGAATATTGCCCATATATGGTTAAACATAGATATTACAATTGGTGGGTGTTATGTATCAATCCGGATTCGCGTTTCTATTATTAGTCACGCCTTGCGTATTAATCTGTTAGCTGCAGTGCAAATAAAAAGGTAGTTCTAAGATGGCGACCACGTGTTGTAGTTGTACATGTCACCGGCCCTAAACATAACAGCTTTCTGGCGACGAGGACTGTGGTTAATCTGCAATGATGAACGAAAACGCACCACAACGACAACACCATAGATCTATTGGTAAGATCGGACAATTTGACGACTCGATTGAATCGTGGGAAACCTATGTTGAACGGGCCGAACTTTACTTCACTGCCAACACTATTGAGGGCGACGTGAAAGTAGCTTCTTTTCTAACGTTGATTGGGGCTAAGACTTACGGGCTTCTGAAGAACTTATGTGCACCGGATAAGCCGGTCGATAAAACTTTCCAGAATATCACAGAAATCTTGCGGAATCACTTGAGCCCTAAGCCTTCAGAAATCGCCGAGCGTTTTCGCTTTCACAAACGGGACCAGCGTCCGGATGAAACCGCTATGTCTTACATCGCGGAGCTACGTAAGTTGTCAATCCACTGCAACTTCGGTGACCATTTGGAAGATACATTACGCGATCGATTCGTGTGTGGCATAAATAAAGAAAACATTCAACGCCGACTCCTCGCCGAGACTCAGCTTAACCTCGAGACAGCAGTCAAAACAGCCGTTGCTATGGAGACCGCTAGTTGGGATGCCCTAGAACTCCAGAACAAGAGGTCAGTCGAACCTGTAAACAAAATAAAATCATTCAATACACATCGTAATAACCAGGGGAAGGGAGGTAATTCTCATCGAAATACACAAGCAGCCAGTACAAGTGGGGCTACAGGTGGAGAGAAATCTAGAACACATAAATCATGTTGGCGTTGTGGAGGTAACCACCAGTTCGACAGTTGTAAACACATGAATTCTACGTGTCATTACTGTAAGAAAAAAGGACATATTGTGGCTGCATGTCTTAAAAAGAAAAAGAATTCAAGCCATGGAAACTCTGTGAGGTATGTACATGAGGATGATGACAATAATGAAGGGTTTGAGCCCATGTTTTCAATGAACACTGTAAACAATGTCAACACTGTCAAGCCTATTGTAGTGAGACCCAGCATAAGTGGTAATACCATTCCAATGGAGCTTGATACAGGATCATCGGTATCTATTATACCAGAGAAAACATACAGACAATATTTCAACAACATGCCTCTGAGACACAGCAAAATTAAATTGAAAACATATTCTGGGGAACAGATACACCCAATTGGAGCCCTGAAGGTACCTGTAAGTCTCAACAGTCAAACAGCGACTGTAGATCTCCTAGTTGTGAGTCAAGGTGGACCAGCACTCTTGGGAAGGGACTGGCTACAACATTTCAAATTGGACTGGAGAGAAATTAAGAGTTTGAAAACTACACAGTCAATCACTAATTCTTCACATACAGAGAGTGAACTTCAGACCGTACTCGACAGACATTCGAGTGTATTTACAGGCACTGGAACACTTAAAGGCATGAAGGCTCAGCTATACTTGGAAAATGACTCTCAGCCAAGATTCCATAAAGCTCGTACAGTACCTTACGCATTAAAGCCTAAGGTGGAGGCTGAACTACAAAGGTTACAAGACACTGGTATAATCAGTCCAGTACAACACAGCGATTGGGCGTCTCCCATAGTTCCAGTTTTAAAGAAATCAGGTCAAGTTCGTGTATGTGGTGATTACAAGGTCACTATCAATCCAATGATGAAGGTCGAGCGCTACCCTTTACCCAAAATAGAGGATATTTTTACATCATTGGCTGGCGGGAAGAAATTCTCTAAGATTGACTTGACTAATGCTTATAACCAAATGGAGATGGAGGAAAGTTCCAAGGAGCTGCTTACCATAAACACGCATAAAGGGCTATTCAGGTACAATCGTTTACCCTTCGGTGTTGCCTCTGCCCCTGCCATTTGGCAGAAGGCCATGGACCTAGTCTTACAACATGTACCATTTACGTCGTGTATCTTGGATGACATGATTATCAGTGGTAAAACTGATGAAGAGCACCTACAGAATCTAAACACTGTACTCGAGCGACTGGAGAGCTACAATCTAAAGGCAAATTTAACAAAATGTGAGTTTTTCAGAGACAAAATTACTTACTGTGGGCATGTCATAGATGGTGAAGGACTGCACAAGTCTCCTGACAAGATTGAGGCGGTGGTAAAGGCTCCAGCACCTGAAAACATACAACAACTACGATCTTTCCCGGGATTGGTAAATTATTACCGTCGGTTTCTTCCAAACTTGTCAACAGTCGAAGGACCACTGAATGAACTATTACAGAAGGAAAACGAATGGAGATGGACAGACGCGTGCAAGAAATCCTTACAAAAAGTGAAAGAACTGATAACCTCAGAGCAAGTTCTCTGTCATTATGACCCCAAACTTCCAGTGAAGTTAGCCTGCGACGCATCACCATATGGGTTGGGATGTGTACTTTCTCACATAACGGACGATGGGACAGAACGACCCGTTGCATTTGCTTCACGATCACTGACAAAGGCTGAGAAGGGATATTCCCAGATCGATAAGGTGGCTCTCGGTCTCTATTGGGGCGTGCAAAAGTTCAACACATATCTCTTTGGTCGACAGTTTACGCTTGTGACGGATCATAAGCCTCTGGTTAGTATTTTACATCCACACCGGTCTATTCCTGCAATGACCGCAGCCAGGTTACAGAGGTATGCCATATTTCTTTCGGGACATACATACGACATCGAATATAGAAACACACACAAGCATGCGAATACTGATGGACTCAGCCGGCTTCCGTTGGAAATACAGGGTGACTACACTGATACAGCGTCATTGTTTTATACATCTCAAGTTGACCAAATACCCTTTTCTGACGCTCAGATTCGCAAGGAAACTCTGCGAGACCCAATACTTTCCAAGGTGTTGGACTCGATTCTACAAGGAACTACAGAACTTCCCATGGAGGAAAGTTATCGTCCATTTCGTAATCGGGGTACAGAACTTAACGTGCACCAAAACATCTTGTTATGGGGCAACAGAGTTATCGTTCCTGGCACACTACAGACAAAGGTGTTACAGGAAATTCACGACGGACACATGGGCATGGTTAGGATGAAATCCATTGCGCGAAGTTATGTGTGGTGGCCTAACATTGATTCAGATATTGAGAACATGTGTAAATCCTGCTCAGGATGCCAAGACACCAGCAATGCGCCAAGGGCTTCACCAGTTCACCCCTGGGAATGGCCGTCGATTCCATGGAAAAGACTACACATTGATTTTGCCGGACCATTCTTGAATTCCATGTTTCTAATCATAGTAGATGCTCATAGCAAATGGCCAGAAGTTTATCCTATGAAATCAACAACAGCAGCTGCTACTATTGATAAACTACGCATCTTATTCTCACAACATGGTCTTCCTCAACAGATTGTCTCTGACAATGGACCGCAATTCTCGAGTGAGGAATTCAAAGATTTCCTGAAACAGAACGGAATACAACACACAGCATCGGCGCCATACCATCCGCGCACCAACGGATTAGCAGAACGTTTTGTACAGTCGTTCAAGCAGGCTATGAAACAAGCAAAGAAGGATGATCGCTCACTTCAACACAAAATCAGCGTCTTCCTGTTCAAGTACAGAACCACTCCACACTCGCTTACGAATGAGACCCCTGCCAAAATGTTATACGGACGAAATTTACGAACTCGTCTTGACTGTATGAGACCAAGCGTCTCTGACCGAGTACAATTAGGACAGGACAAGATGAAGTTTGCGTCACACTGTGGTTCCAAGGTACGACAGTTCACGACAGGTCAGCAAGTGATTGTACGTGACTATCGAGGACAGAGGAAGTGGGTTCCTGGTCATATTATCCAACAAACAGGTCCGCTATCTTACAAGGTTGACAACGGCAACGGTGGCATTTGGCGTCGTCATGCGGACCAAGTTCGTGAAACGCAAGTTATTCCAGAACCGGAACCGGAAGTAATCATGACACCGGAACCACTGTCTAATACGTCTTTTGTCAAATTTCCTTCGACCGAGACAGGGAAAGTTGTCAAGGACATCAACACTTCTCAAGTGACACCTATGCTATCTGCAAGCTCCCCGAGAGATGTGCCCAGACGGTACCCAAGGAGAGAGAACATTCGTGCTCCTATCAAGTTGAACTTGTAGACTTTTAGTGTGTCACTGTTATAACTGATCAGCACAGTGTTGGGGCATAATAATCCCCGTGCTATCAGTCAAGGCTTAAAGTCTTGAGAGTTACTAATTTCTTGAGTCATCTATAGCTAGTCATTTATAAAGCTTATGTCGTCTAGTCATGATAAGGATGTATGACGGGAAGTGACTTTTCTCTAATAATTCCTTTTATACAGATAACACAACTCAGAGATGTTTCAATAATATTCCATTTAATTCAGTAATGCAAATACGATAAGTTGTAATAGAACTTTGAAGACATGGACTCTTAAATAGTGAATTATATTTGTAAATCAATATTTCAGCATACAGTGAAATTTAATTAGATATATCCATATTGTACATCTAATTATAGTTTGAAATTGACAGGGAGGAAATGTTATGTATCAATCCGGATTCGCGTTTCTATTATTAGTCACGCCTTGCGTATTAATCTGTTAGCTGCAGTGCAAATAAAAAGGTAGTTCTAAGATGGCGACCACGTGTTGTAGTTGTACATGTCACCGGCCCTAAACATAACAGTGGGATAAAAACTCAACATAATACTATTGTAGCTGGTTTACAAGGTATAGAAAGAATTATTGGGCTAAACTTCATCGAATGTCACCATGGGATTATTGAAACTGCCAGTAGGAAGGTAAGTATTCCTCCTGAGACAGAGGTTTTGGTAGAAGGCAACTTAAGTGAAAGATGGGATGATGTGTTAGAGGGTAGTATAGAACCTACAAATAAAATCCTAAACCGAGCAGGATTACTTGTTCCCAAAAGTTTAGTTAAATCATCTGAAAACAAGATAATTATGACAGTGTTGAATACCTCCCAAAAACAAGTCAATCTGGGGAAAGGTACTTCTTTGGCAGATATCCAGCCTTTAGATGGGCTAAGAACAAGAAAGTACATGTAACAAAATTGACCAAGACCCTGTGTTACCTGACCATTTAAAACCATTACTAGAAAGGCCATCAGAAAAAACTATTGCCAGAGCAAATATTGAAGTTAGAAAATCCGTTAGCAAATTATTCACAAATATTTGTGGGACCTGATGGGAAACTAGGTCAAACCGATATGGTCAGACCAATTAAAATTCCTCCTCGTAGACTACCAGTAACTCAAAGGGAACGAAATAGACAAAATGTTGTAAGACGGCATCATATAACCCAGTAATAGTCCCTATTTCGCCCCGATTACTCTACTTTTTCTAGACTCATGTCAGCAGCAATGGCTGGAATGCAATTTGAAAGGTGTCTCGTATATTTAGATGACATCATAACTTTTGGTCCTAACTTCGATCCAACACTAGAAATTCTTTCCTGTGTATTTGATAGACTTAAAGATGCTAACCTCAAACTTAAACAAAAGAAATGTTTCTTGTTTCAAACAGAAGTGCTATTCCTGGAACATGTAGGGTCAAATAAACATTTAAGCTGTGATCCAACTAAAATAGCTGCAGTGAAAGATTGGTCAGTACCTACAAATGTAACAGAAGTACGTAGCTTTCTTGGGTTGGCATCCTATTATAGGAAGTTTATTTTAAATTTTGCGTCCGTAGCCTACCCATTGACAAAGCTTAACCATAAGAACACAAAATTTCAGTGGGGTCCAGATAGTAGCAAGGCTTTCGAGACATTAAAATAGTTATTGACCACTGTACCTATATTAGCATACCCCACTCGAATAGGGAAATTTGTATTAAATACAGATGCCAGTGCTACAGGAATAGGGGCTGTACTACAAAGTAATATATCACAAATACAAGAAGGGGAAGAAAGGGTTATAGCTTACGTAAGTAAAACCATGAGTAAGACCGAACAAAGATATTGCACTACCTATAGACAATTTCTAGCTGTAGTTAAGTTTGTAAAATTTCCAAACACTATCTATGGGGGAGAAAGTTCGTAATGAGAACAGATTATAGTTCCCCAACATGGTTAAAGAACTTTAAAGACCCAGAAGGGATGGTAGCCAGGTGGATAGCGTCATTAGATACATATGACATGGAACTATTGCACCGAAAATGTAGTCTACATGGAAATGCAGATGGGTTATCCAGACAAAGATACAGTCGTTGTAAGAGAACCAACGGATTGTACCAGGGCAGGCAATAGTCTGAAAAACCCTAATCCTGTAGTTTCAGTTAATCTGAAAGATCCCTACACAGTATTTCCAGTTAATCTGGAAGGAACTAATCTAGTACGTCCAGTTAATCTGAAAGATACCAACTCTGTAGTTCCAGTTAACCATGAAGAAATTAAAACTTTATTTAGTAAAGAGAACAGAAGTATGTAATCAAAGAAGCTCAAAAAGACAAACATGTACAACCAGTTAATCTGGAAATAACAGAAACTGTTAGCTCAGTTGATCTGGAAGATAATATCACACAACAGAATAAAATACCTCTGGAAATGCCAGATATAGGAAATGTCAACGAAAACCTTCCAAAGAAAATATTTCTGTATTGTCTAAACAAAAATAAGAGTTTGGTTGTAGAGGTCCGTATCTTGTACTGACAAAATATAATTATATCACCTACCAAATATAAGAAGATGAGAGTAAGGATCCCATTAAAGTTCATGTGTATCACTTTAAACCATATGAAGGGGAGGTAACTCCAGCACACTGGTTGGAAGCCATCAGATAGTGAGTCTGAGTACTATGAATCAGATAATGAATCTGAGTACTATGAATCTGATAGTAATGAAAGTGGAAATGCGAGTGAGGAAAATTCAAGTGTCAATGGCAATGATAAAACTATAGTAAATAGCCCAGTAAAGACAAGACGGGGAAGATTATTCCGTCCACCAAAGAAGTTTTCACCCAAATTACACATATGTAAGAGAAAAGGAAGTTCTTTAGTATCAATTATATATCCATGGAAGTTAATTACAAGAGGCCCAGAGGGCCTGTATCGCTGACCTGGATAAATTTGTATCAAGGTAATCCTGGTAAAATATTTGTAAAAAGATGCCAGGTGCAGGGACAGACCCAAAGAATTATCCTTAAAGTATATCTATATAAATTAAAGATAGGTTAATGGGTGGGTATCTCAACTCAATGTTTTCAAGCTCAACTGAGAACCAAGGTCCCTAGGGCTGGGCTAGACCCTTACATCAATGATAATATCATGATTATGTTTGTTTCTGTATAGTTTTGGGGTATGATGACTGTAAGGGCGTGGCAGACCGTTGGGTCAAATCTCAAATCATATTTGAGATGTTTTCTTAATGCTAAGCAATTGTATATTCAGTTTTAGAGTGGGGATCTCAGCCGTTTAAAAGCAATATAAATATTGCCAAATGGTCCCCTTTTGTCCCCATCCTTCAGCCCCATCATTTGTATAAATTTGAATCCCAGCCACTTAGGGATGCTAACACTAAAATATGAATGTTTCACATTGCTTAGATCCAGAAAAGAAAATGTTAAAATGAATATAGCCAAATGGACCCCTTTTAGCCTAGCCCCTCAGGCCCCTGGGGGGGGGGGGGGTCAGCCCTATCATTTGTATAAATTTGAATCCAAGCTACTTAGGGATGTTACCATTAAAATACAAATGTTTCACATTGCTTAGATCCAGAGAGGTCGTTAATATGAATAAAGTCAAATTGACCCCCTTTGGCCCCTCAAGCCCCTTGGGGGTCCGCCCCATCATTTGTATTAATTTGAATCCCAGTCACCTAGGGATGCTACTACTAAAATATAAATGTTCCACAATGTTTAGATCCAGAGAAGAAGTCGTTAAAATGAATATAGCAAAATGGACTCCTTTTGACCCCGCCCCTCAGGCCCCTGGGAGGTCAGCCCCCTTATTTGTATACATTTGAATCCCAGTCACCTAGGGATGCTACTTCTAAAATATGAATGCTTCACATTGCTTAGATCCAGAGAAGAGGTCGTTATGAATTTAGCCAAATTGACCCCTTTTGGCCCCGCCCCTCAGTCCCCTGGGGGTCAGCCCCATCATTTGTATAAACGTGAGTCCCAGCCACCTAGGGATGCTTCCTACCAAATTTGATTAAATTCCAATCAGTGGTTAAGAAGAAGAAGTCGATTGTTGACGGAGGGACGGATCGATATTATGTGTTAATGTAATATGTAGACTAGGTACAAATGTAACAGAGTAATTGTATAGCAGATAATTAAAGTAAGGTTAAAAGAATTCGCCCTTGAAAAAATAAGTACATTTGGAGTTTTTTTTATTTCAGTAGCGACCGAAAAAGAAAAAGAGAGTACATGGCAGTACCAGAAAAACACCTAAAGTGGAGGCGGTGCAGGAAGGGGATTCTGGCTGGTTCAGAATCAAATTCGGGGCAAATACCTTTTGCCCAGTGGAGGGATGCGGGCTGGAACCGTATCCTACACTGAAAAGTATAAGCAACATTGGAAGAGGTACCACATGCCCCTCCAAATGATCAAAAAATGCAAAAGTTGCCCCAGGCGGGCAGCTTTCAAACGGCTAACCGATTTATGGGCACACTACAGACATGTGCACGGGTTAGGGGAGCAAGAAACCCAGAATATGGTAACCGAGAATACAACTGTCTTTGTTACAAACAAAAATTTCAGAGACCCGGAGTCTTTCCTTCCCCCGAGGAAGGAGGCCCCAGGGTCTGCTGCTGATCTCCTCTCTCCCGTGCCAGGTGACATGGTGTGCCCCACACCATCCATTTTTTTCAGATTTGTGTATGTTTAGTTAGCTTGGACTACCAGTGAAAATGGGGAGAGAAACCTAGTGTTTGTAAATGGTCAATCTGTAAATAAACATTCCGTTTGCGTTAGCGAACTTGATATAACTCTTTTAAGTCTTTTCTTATCACACTAACTATAGCTAATATGTTAAGGTATTCGTGGGTAAATAATTCTTTACATAGTTTGGCAGTCGCCAAACTATGTAAAGAATATTTACCCACGACTCCCGTTACACTTACTATTTAGCCTCTGCAACACTATTATAACAGGAAAACTATAGTTAATATAGACTGAGGATAAACTGCTGTTAATCTTAGATTTTTTTATTTTAAATCCAGTGAAGTGTATATATGCCTGATATTGGCTGACACCGTGAATATGTTTAAGTTCTATTTATTTTGTATCATCTAAGAAAAACAAATACCTGAATTAAATTATATCGTCCACTTCAAATGTGTTTGTTTGTCTTAAAATGAAATGATAAGGAATGACCACACACAACCATGCCTCCCACCAAAAAAAAAAAAAACACCAAAAAAGGAAAATTTGGTCATTCCTTTTTTACCATACTGTATAGTATAAAAGAAAATGATATGTTCATATTCAGTGTGAGGAATCCACATGACTTAAAAGTACACGCCGAATTCCAAGATGGAAAACGCCGCCTCGGGTATGTAAATATGCAATATTTCTATTTATACAATCGCGATCTTTTAGCTAATAGGCGCAAAGTACCCCTTGAAATAATTGTCATCTGCCCTGAAAATATGTCGCTTTGAGATGCTTTAGTTTTTTTGTCAACTCCAATAATGGCGTACATTTTTTTTTCTGGATTGAACTTTTGTTTATAGAGTGTTGGGCCTTTCATCCACATTGTGTTCGAAACAACATTATAGATTGCATCGTTGTTGTTCACACGAGGAGTGTTCGAATTGTTTTTTTTTTGCAAACGCACTGTATACTCGAGTATCACGTGATTTACGTGCATTAAACCAGTGCGAACTGGTTCACCACCCATCGATGTATTGTGTGTACATTAAAATCCACTAAACGGGTCCTTCAGCGTCAAAAATATACCTGGTGAGATATGTGCTGTTTATGGGGATAAACAAATGTAATTTTCCACAGTTCATAGATGGTTTACTAAATTTTATTCTGGTCACGAAAATTCTCAAAGTGCTCGTTGTATCCCACATTTACTCACTGCAGAAACGTTCGCGGGTACAGATGGCTACTAAACTGCCAAAAGTAGTACTTAAAATATCATAAAAAGGCATTTGATCGTCTCATAATGGGTAATGAGACATGGGTGCATTTTCATGAGCATAAGAGAAAAGTTGACAATTAATTAAGATATGGGCTTTATAACATACCAAAAGGCCTAGTATTTCTAAACGAACACTGACAGCAAAGAAGGTTTTATACGCAATATTTTTTTAGAAATAGTGGACCATTCATGCAAATTGCCGTTCCAAAACTGGTAAGGGTGTGTCTGGGAGTTTCTATAAGAATGTAGTTTTAAATTGCGAACTCAAAAAGAGTGTAATTCGTCCTAAACCAGTTCTCAAGCATTTAAAATTGTTACATGACAATGCCCCAGCCCACAAATATATTAAACATGTAAGCAAGTGTAGTCCAGTTTTTATATCCCCGTAAAAAATGACGGACGTATCATGGTATGGCGTTGTCCGTCCGTCGTAAACTTGTATTCGTCCAGTGTTCTCCTCTTATCCAAGTAAGCATCAATAATAAAAATGAGAACCGAGTCATCTTTGTCATCACAACAAGTAAAAACACTTACAAGCAAACTCAAAAACCTCCATCTTCATATCACCATATCAGATACAGAATATCTCTCGATGAGATCAAGATGGCGACCATAAAACTTGCCCATAGTTTTCATCAACCTGCATCTCTCGAATCCCTGTGAAGTTTGTTCGTCAGCAGTTGACGTCAATCTCGAAAATCTCGATACTCAGAGCAAGCCCTAGAATAACAAATCAACAACGACATGTAAACACAATAGGATGGAGAAGCAGGGATGTTACTGCTACTCCATCAAGAAATGGAAAGTTCACGATCGGAAAATCGAAATCGTCACGTTTATCATACAGCTTAGTAGTAAGTTGCCCGTGTTGGTCATAGTTTCTACGAAGCAGTGGTACAGTATGGGGAAACAGAGCGTCACACCTGAGCAGTCACCAGGTAGATTTACCTTTACCTGTATACTGTATACCTGTGCACATATCTACTATGGAAATTCTCAAACTCATTGGATTCCATGTTGCCTGCTGGTCTCCTGTTTTTGTCATGGAATATTAGGAGTGTTTACAATAAACAAGAGGCCCAATGGGCCTGCATCGCTCACCTGGTATCAATCTCTGACTTATATTATAGTATAACCCTAAAGTCCCCTAAAATCTTTTACTGTAAGATTTTAACATGTTTTACCCCTGTGATCTTATAAGACAACATCCCAGGACGCTACCAGCAAAATATCATGTCTCTAGGCATTTGGGGTTTTCAGAAGAGGTCACTCAAAGCTTTTAACCGATTTGACCACTGTGACCTTAAATATGGGCCAAGCTCATTTTCCTTCCCAAACTTTGTCAAGCTTCATACAAGGAACCTTTCAGAAAAATATCATGCTTCTAGGGCTTTTGGTACTTCAGAAGAAGTGTTTTGAATGTTTTAACAGATATGACCCCTGTGACCCTGAATATAAGTCAAGGTCATTTTTTTCACAAACTTTGTCGGGCTTCATCCAAGGAACCTTTCATCCAAATAGCATGCTTTTAGGGCTTTTGGTATTTCGGAAGAAGTCGTTTTAAGGTTTTAACATATTTGACCGCTTTGACCTTGAATATAAGTCAAGGTCATTTCTTTTCGCAAACTTTGTCGGGCTTCATCCAAGGAACCTTTCAACCAAATATCATGCTTCTAGGGGTTTTGGTATTTCAGAAGAAGTCGTTTGGAGGTTTTAACAGATTTGACCCTTGTGGTCTTGAATATAGGTCCAGGTCATTTTTTTCGCAAACTTTGACGGGCTTCATCCTAGGAACCTTTCAGCCAAATATCATGCTTCTAGGACTTTAGGTACTTCAGAAGAAGTCATTTGAATGTTTTAACAGATTTGACCCCTGTGACCTTGAATATAAGGCAGGGTCGTTTATATAGGCCTTTCTGTTTTTTAAAGAAGTAGTTTAAAGGAAAAAGACGGACGGACGGACGGACGGACGGACGGACAGACGGACGGACAGACGCTGCACCATCGCATTAGCTCACTTTGCCCTTCGGGCCAGGTAAGCTAATAACCGGAACTTTCTTATCATGTCTTAAACAATGGTTTTGACATTGTTTGTATGCGAGAGACCTGGTTAAACTCACAGATCAGCGATGAAGAAGTGTCCATTAAGGGTTTTACATTAGAACGTTCAGACAGAATAGATGGTCACGGTCATGGTGGCGTGGCTTCTTATGTAAAATCTGACATCCCATTCAGTAGGAGACATGACATTGAATCTACTGAAATGGAAACTCAGTAGGAGACATGACATTGAATCCACTGAAATGGAAACTCAGTAGCAGACATGACATTGAATCTACTGAAATGGAAACTCAGTAGCAGACATGACATTGAATCTACTGAAATGGAAACTCAGTAGCAGACATGACATTGAATCTACTGAAATGGAAACTGTTTGTCTTGAACTCAAGTTTAAATGCTCCAAACCACTTCTTATAGCCAACATCTACAGGCGTCCAACATCTGACACTTCTTGAATTGAGTCATTTCTCGATAAAATCCGCGATTTCAACATCGAAGTGATTATTGTTGGTGATTTTAATATTGACCTTTTTACATGTAAGTCAATCGACTGACTGATGTTACCTCCGCCCGAAATTTAACTCAGATGGTCACATATCCTTCAGGGTCTTTGAATCTGAAACTCTTATTATGCATCAGCACCGGAATTCATCCGAGCATTGAATGCAATTAAAAATGGACTAAGCGACCACTACCCAATCTGTTTTGTACGTAAACGGAAGTTTGGCTCAAAACATTCCCGCACAGATATCCTCTACCGATCATTTAAAAATTTTGATGAGCATAATTTTCTTTCTGACATTAGAACAGCACCTTGGACGGTTATTGAGACGTTTGATGATGTTGGCGACACTCTCTTTGCATGGACATAGTTGTTCACGGACATTGTTGTTCATGGACATTGTTGCTCATGGACATAGTTGTTCATGGACATTGTTGTTCATGGACATAGTTGTTCACGGACATTGTTGTTCATGGACATCGTTGTTCATGGACATAGTTGTTCACGGACATTGTTGTTCATGGACATTGTTGTTCATGGACATAGTTGTTCATGGACATTGTTGTTCATGGACATAGTTGTTCATGGACATTGTTGTTCATGGACATAGTTGTTCACGGACATTGTTGGCGAACACGCACCCTATCGTACTCGTCGAGTAAAAATGCCCACTCAGCCAGAATGGATGACCGACGAAATCATTCAGGGTATGCGCATTCGGGACCGTTATAAGGCAACCCATGATACGCAAAACTACGGTCTCCAACGAAATAGAGTTACTGCTCTTATTAACGAAGCCAAATCTACATATTTCCAATCTGTAATTGAGAACAACCTTGAAAATCCGAGTAAACTGTGGAAATGTGTGAGGGATCCAAAAAAGAACACATCAACACCGAGCATGATCCATACTGGTAATTGTGAAACATTTGATAAAACTGAAATCGCTGAAACTCTTCATAAATACTTTTCTACAATCGCTTGTAGATTGACTGAATCCCTTGCACAAGTCTCTACAAATTTGGATAAACTTTCTAATTTTGTTAAGGCAAGGACTTGAAATGTGTGTGTATTTTCTATTCCATTAGCTAATGAAGAATTTGTAAATAAATTTATTAATTCTCTTGATGAACATAAATCTGTAGGCCTGGATGGAATGAATACAAAGTTACTTAAGTTATCACATGCTCATATAAGTAGACTTCTTACCTACATTTTTAATCTCAGTATAAAATCTGGTAAGTTCCCCAGTGAATGAAAGCTTGCAAAAATCTTACCTATTCATAATCAAAGTACTGAAAGTACTGAATACACAAACGAATTGGACCAGTATATGTCCATAGTATATTATAGAAAATGATCTGAATCCTACTTTATAGACAGGCAATTCAAATTAAGTACTAGGTACAGGGCAATTCAATATGGTAGAGGCGTTTTCACCAAAACTTATTATTTTACTTAATTACGTAATACATTACCAAAATAGATCACAAAGTACATTTTGTGATGGAGAATTGATAATTTCAACCATATTATGGTGGTTTTTCGGATATTTTGTGTTATATGCTCAAAATCGTGTGTACGTTTTCAGAATATTGCTAAAGACAAGAGGCCCAGAGGGCCTGTATCACTCACCAGGATAAATTGATATCAAGGTAATCATGGTGAAATATTTAAAAAAGAAAATGATGCTATGGACAGGGACAGACCTAAAGAATTCTCATTGAAGTATATCTGTATAAGTTAAAGACACACATATGGAGATATTAGCCAGGTGGTATAGGACAAGTAGTTAGCGAGTGATAAGGCAGCTCCTGCGAACTCCTCAGAATTGTATATGATAGAACTGTATGTGTTAATTGTATTGATTGTATGAGAATTGTATATCTATATACTGCAAAGCGCTAGAGAGTGGCTTGTTAGCTAGAGAGGGCACTATATCAAATGTTGTATATTATTAAATCTAAAATATTTTTTTGTGATCGTCTTTTTATGCTCTGCAATTATATATCTTGTTTTGAGGTGGGGATCTCAACCGTTTAAAAGTTACGATTCAAGAATTAAGTTTGCAAGGTTGTGACAGAGCCTTGGGCAAGTCTAAAATCATTTATGTGCTTGTATTTTTACGCTCAGCAATTGTATATACATGTATAACTTTTTTTTTGGGAACACATATGACTCAGATTCAAGAGTCAAGTCTGCAGGGACTCAAATCTAAAATAATTTTTGTGATCGTCTTGTTATGCTCTGCAATTGTATAGTTTTGGGGTGTGGATCTCAGCCGTTTAAAAGTTATGACTCAAGAGTCATGTCTGCAAGGGCGTGGCAGACCCTGAGGTCAAATCTAAAATCATATTTGTGATTGTCTCTTTATGCTCAGCAATATTAACTGTATATATAGTTTTTGGCTTGGGATATCAACCGTTATATGTAGTTTTGGGGTGGGCATCTCAACCGTTCAAGTTATATCGATATTGACCAATGGTCCCCCTTTTGGCCCCGTCCCTTAGGCCCCTGGGGGGGGGGGGGGCAGCCCATCAATTTTTGAATCTCCGCCACCTAAGGATACTCTCACTAAAATATAAATGTTTCACATTGCATAGATCCAGAGAAGAAGTCGTTAATATGAATATAGCCAAATGGACCCCTTTTGGCCCCGCCCCTAAGCCCCAACATTTGTATAAATTTGAATCTCAGCTACCTAAAGATGCTACCACTAAAATATGAATGTTTGAAACATTAAACTACCGGGTATACACCCCTTTTGGCCCCACCCCTAAGGCCCAATCATTTGTATAAATCTGAATCCTAGACACCTAGGGATGCTTTCTACCAAATTAAATTACATTCTGATCAGCGGTTAAGAAGAATGTCAAATGTTGACGGACGGACGCCTGATGCCACGGTATGGCATAAGCTCATCTTGGTCCTTTGGACCAGGTGAGCTAATACTAAAATCAATGAAAACATGTTTTGTTTCCTTCATATACACAGATTGATAGATGAGCCTTCGATGTTTGAATAAATCACTCTTCCAATTGAAAACCGCAAAAGAAGATTACGTACTAATCACAAGAACGGCAACTTGCGTACAGTCTGAACACCGATCACATCTGGATTAAATTTTAAAATTATGTGCCACGCCACATAGCCAAAACAAAATCTTACCGTCTTCAGTATGACGAGTTATGACATTATATTTACATTTCTAGTGAACTTGGACTCTATAAACCTTCCAAAGTGTTTGAAGGCTATTTTCCGATAAACTTTCCAATTGGCAGTGGTATAAATACATCAGTTAAGTAGTGCAGGAATTAGTCCCTTTTTCCAAACTGTTTACAACCTGGGTTTTGTTTCAGTTTTCAGATCAAATAAGTGTGGGTGTTGTACCGTTTTATAGTGAGTGACTTTAAATCACATGTCTTGGCACATTCCGCTGCATAGACTTGCACAAGTCCAATATTTAAGAAATAATCACAGAATACCAAAATCAACCTGGGTGTTTTCAGTAGCCAATTATTTTTAACGGTAGTGTTCTTTTCACTGCCGCCAGGCGACCCCGACTCGTCATCCCTCAAAATGCTATTGAGTCTGCATTGCAACATTCATTAGCAAATAGTTATAAGATTACATAATCATTATTTATAATTAAGAAAGGGGCTGCGGTGGCCCTGGGGTTAGTTTAGGTGTTCCGACATTCTAAAACTAGCCCTCCACCTCTGGGTTGCGAGTTCAAATCCCATGTAGGGCAGTTGCCAGGTAATAGTACTAGTACTTGTCGTATTATCGACTAGTCCAACCTTGTACATTATCGACTAGCTTAGACTATCAGTATCATATGACGTAAGTGTGTACATACGGGTACTCAGCGTTCTTCACTACAGTAATAGCTGACGATTAAACGTGTTGCATGAAGCTGGCGAACTTATCGTTCTTAACACAGAACACAACATGGTGTCAGAAGTTTCAGTAAGTACAAAAGGATCTACATTTGCCCAGCAAACAAATACGTAATAATTCCTTACACGAACTTTTCCCAAATTATGTATGTGAATTGAGAAACTTTTCACAAGCCAGCCACGTGTTTTAGAATGGAACACATAAAGCCACCTACCGAGCTTGACCTCACTACCGCTGATGGTAACTTAGCGGAGAGATGGCGGAAATGGGAACAAACAATGCGGTTATACATTAACATAGCCATGAATGGTCGCGATGAAAAAGACCAATGTAGTGCGTTTCTATATTTAATCGGTCAAGATGGGCGCGAGCTATACAACACGTTAGTATTTGAATAGACGGGTCGCGACAAAGTTGAACCACTATTTACCAAGTTTAAAGATTACTGTACACCTCATGAGAACACTATTGTATGGAGACACAAGTTTAACACGAAAACTCAGGGGAAAAACGAGTCTATTGACCAGTTTACTACAGAACTACGCACAATAGCCAAAAACTGTAAATTTGGTACCTTGACAGACGAACTCATTCGTGATAGAATCGTGTGTGGTGTGAATGATGGCAAATTAAAAGAAAGGTTACTTCGAGATGGTGAATTAACACTCGTGAAAGCTATTACAACGTGTAGGGCCTCTGAAGAAAGCCGACAAATGGTAAAGAATCTTCATGGGGAAGAGGTGGTCGCAAGTGTGAAAAAACGTGATAATTATAAGAAACCGTAAACTCAACCATCAAAATTCAAACCTAGAAAACATAATGAAAATCACAAACAATCACAAACTTGTGGTAAATGTGGAGAGACACATGAAAGGTTCAAATGTCCTGCCTGGGGGAAGAAATGTCTGAGATGTAATCGTATGAATCATTTCAAGAAGCAGTGTAGAACAAAGATATCGGACAAACATGTACACAACATAGATCATGACGAGGAAGATTCACTTTTTATAGGATCAGTCGAAACAAAGAAACATGACACTGAATTTGGAAGGGATGAAGTCTTTGTAAACCTCAGACTAAAACAGGTGAATGTCAAATTCAAGATAGACACTGGTTCACAAGCAAACCTAATTCCATTCAGAACTGTGTACAAAATGCGTCCTAGTGTACATATGGAAAAAACCACTGTAATGCTAACAGGATACACGGGTGACCAGATTCCAGTGGTAGGGAAATGTACGATACCCTACAGGGACCACAATCTGATGTTCTACGTCACGAACTCAACACAAACACCACTACTAGGCCTGAGATCATCACAAGAATTAGGTGTTATTAAAGTAGTTCTCAGTAACAACATAAGTCAAAAGGATCCAGTGGAAACACACCCTATGCTATTTGAGGGACTGGGATGCCTTAAGGACCCATACAAAATCCAAATTGATAACACAGTATCGCCAGTGATAGATCCACCCAGGAATGTGCCAGCTGCGCTAAGGGACAAATTGAAAGCAACATTGAGTCAAATGGAGAAGGATGGCATAATAGTTAAGGTGGACGAGCCAACAGACTGGGTTAGCTCAGTAGTTGTAGTAGAGAAACCGTCTGGGAAACTCCGAGTGTGTCTAGACCCAAGAAATCTAAATGTGGCAATAAAACGTGAACACTATCAATTACCAACAATTGAAGACATTGTATCGCGTATGTCCAATGCAAAATACTTCTCAAAACTTGATGCCAATCATGGATACTGGCAAGTAAGTTTAGACGAGGATAGTCAGAAACTCACAACCTTCAACACACCATTTGGGAGGTTTTGTTACAAAAGAATGCCCTTTGGGATCAAATCAGCTCAAGAAGTATTCCAGAAACGCATGACACAACACTTTGGTGACATTGAAGGAGTGGAGACTGATATAGATGATATCTTAGTGTGGGGTAGAAGTCTTGAGGAACATGACAGAAACCTGCAAAAGGCACTTAACCGGTGTCAGGAAATAGGCCTTACACTCAACAAGGAAAAATGTAAATTTCGTCAAACTGAAGTAAGCTACTTAGGACATAAGCTCACAGACAAGGGAGTTCACCCAGATCCAGTGAAAGTAGATGATGTCAAAAACATGCCCCAACCAACTGACAAAAGGGGGGTAGAGAAACTGTTGGGATTTGTAAACTATATGGCCAAGTTTATTCCTAATATGTCAACAACAACGGAGCCAATCAGAAAACTACTGAAATCTGATGTTGAATTTGAATGGTCAAAACCACAGGAAAAGGCATTTGCACGCATCAAGGAAACTCTTACAAAGAAACCAGTTCTACGTTACTTCGATGTGAATCTACCTATTACAGTAAGCTGTGACGCATCAAAATCAGGACTCGGAGCTGTACTTCTACAGGAGTGTCAACCGATAGCCTATGCTTCAAGGGCATTGACAGACCCTGAAACACGTTATGCACAGATAGAAAAGGAACTATTGGCTGTGGTGTTTGCTGTAGAGCGATTAATCAATATACATATGGACAATGTGTAAATGTGGAATCGGACCACAAACCACTTGAGTCAATCCTAAAGAAACCATTGAACCAAACACCACTCAGATTACAACGCATGCTTTTGAGACTCCAGAAGTATGACATAAACTTAAAGTACAAACCTGGAAAGGAATTAGTGATAGCCGACACGCTGTCGAGAGCGTATGTCACAAATACTGGTGAAGGTGACAATTTTTGCGAGGAGATAGAGAGACATGTCATGTCGGTACTACGCAATGCACCAGTGACAGATGAGAAACTGGAGAAAATACAGAGTGAAACCAAAAAAGATGAAACACTCCAAACAGTGATTAGTGTAATCATGGAAGGATGGCCGGATCACAGAACTGAGACTCCAAGTGAAATTCATGACTTCTGGAACGTGAAAACAGAACTCACCTATGCGAATGGAATACTCTTCAAGGGTAGTCGCATTGTTATTCCAAAGAACATGTAGGCTGAAATGCTACAGAAGATACACACAGGTCACATGGGCATAGGGAAGTGTAGAAAACGAGCAAGAGAACTTTTGTATTGGCCGATGATGTCTAAACAAATTACAGACATGGTTTCAAAATGTACTACATGCATTGAACATCAAAACAACAACCCTAAAGAAACTATGACTACCACTGACGTACCAAATGGGCCATGGCAGGTCGTTGCAACAGACTTATTTGTATGGAACAATATTGACTATGTAGTTGTGTGTGACTACTTTTCCAGATATTTTGAGGTCGGAAAGCTGGATAACACTAGAAGTGCCACAGTAATTAACCAACTGAAGTCATTCTTTGCACGCCATGGAATTCCGAAAGAGGTCCGAAGTGACAACAGTCCACAATACAGTTCATCAGAGTTCTCAAAGTTCTCTAAGGATTGGGGATTCAAACACGTAACTTCCAGTCCAAATTATCAACAGAGTAACTGATTAGCTGAAAAAACTGTACAGACAACCAAACGTCTACTTGAGAAAGCCCTACAGGATGGAAAAGATCCATACCTAAGTTTCCTAGAATACAGGAACACCCCGTTATCAGACACGGAATCACCTGCAAAATTACTCATGAGCAGAGAATTACGCTCCATAATTCCAGTAACAGACAGACGTCTGAAACCCAAAGTCGTTAATAACAGAAACTTTCACAGACAAAGGGAGAAAACTCAAAGAAAGCAGAGTGAACACTACAACCATACTGCTAAAGACCTTCCAAGACTGTCATCGGGTCAACAAGTACGTTTCCGACATCAGAATACTTGGAAACCAGGCATCATAGCAGAAACTGATCAACTACCAAGATCATACAAAATTCGCACCCTGGAAGGAAAACGGTATCGTCGCAACTGGAGACATATAATAAAGTCGCATGATGAACAAGATAATTCAACGAATTACAGTCCCCCACCGGGTTGTTATCTCGAGATCCAACAGCAATGAGTGTGAATCTCGAGATGCAATAAGGTCATGTATTTTCTTCAATGTATTGAAAGGTGAAGATGTAGTTTACAGAGACCCGCTTCTATACAGGAACCATCCCATTCTCACTAAATACATGTACACTGTAGGTATACTCTATAAATGATCTCTATATAAAGGACACAAGTCTTTGAAGGACACCTTTAGTTTTTCTATTGGGTATCCTTTATAGACAGGTTTTACTGCAATAGACATGAAATTGTAATAATAATAACAAGATGTTGTTTGTTATGCTTACATTGAATTCAACAGTACTGTATATTGATTAAATGGTGATCTGAGAAGAACACAGGTTTGTTTGTCACTGGGAATAATTTGGATGAGAAGACCAAGTCAAGAATTCCTCCAAGGCAATGGGTAGGCGTGGTCAGTTGTTGGTGAAGTTTACAAGATTTTTGAAGGCTGTCCATCTTTGCGAAGTCCATGTTGAAATCTCCAACAACAAGAATGTTTGTACACTTATGTAACTTTGCTTGTGTTGTGCATAGCTTGAATAACTGTCGAAATAAATGTCACAGTGACCCAGTTTTGGTACACGACACACCGTCTTCCCACGGGGAACCATACTACCAAGTATTAAGTTCTAGTGCTTTATAGTGTAGGAGATAGAGCCCGGACAAGGTATTTGTGTAACGTAGGTCAGAGGTCAAAATATAGGTCACTGTGACCCGGTTTTGTTACGCGACACACCGCCTTCCCATAGGGAACTATACTACCAAGTACAAAGTTATAATCCTTAATAGTGTAGGAGATAGAGCCCGGACAAACTTTTACTTTAATGTAGGTCAGAGGTCAAAATATAGCAAAATAAAGGTCACAGTGACCCAGTTTTGGTACGCGACACACCGCCTTCCCACAGAGAACTATACTACCAAGTATAAAGTTCTAATCCTTAATAGTGTAGGAGATAGAACCTGGACAAATTTTTCTTTCTTTAATGTAGGTCAGAGGTAAAAATATAGGTCACAGTGACCCGGTTTTGGTACGCGACACACCGCCTTCCCACGGGGAACCATACTACCAAGTAATAAGTTCTAGTCCTTAATAGTGTAGGAGATAGAGCCCGGACAAACTTTTACTTTAATGAAGGTAAGAGGTCAAAATATAGCAAAATAAAGGTCACAGTGACCCGGTTTTGGTACGCGACACACCGCCTTCCCACAAGGAACCATACTACCAAGTATTAAGTTCTAGTCCTTTATAGTGTAGGAGATAGAGCCCGGACAAACTTTTACTTTAATGTAGGTCAGAGGTCAAAAAATAGCAAAATATAGGTCACATTGACCCGGTTTTTGTACGCGACACACTACCTTCCCACAGAGAACAATACTACTAAGTATTAAGTTCTAGTGCTTTATAGTGTAGGAGATAGAGCCCGGACAAGCTTTTTCTTTAATGTAGGTCAGAGGTCAAAATATAGGTCACTGTGACCCGGTTTTTGTACGCGACACACCGCCTTCCCACAAGGAACAATACTACTAAGTATTAAGTTCTAGTGCTTTATAGTGTAGGAGATAGAGCCCGGACAAGCTTTTTCTTTAATGTAGGTCAGAGGTCAAAATATAGGTCACAGTGACCCGGTTTTTGTATGCGACACACCGCCTTCCCACAGGGAACCCACACACTTAGTATGAAGTTCCAGTGTCTTATAGTATGGGAGATAGAGCCCGGACAAATAGTGTGCGGAAGGACGGACGGACGGACACAACGCAAACCTATAGTCCCCCCCGGATTCCGGTGGGGGACTAAAAACAAGCTATCATCAATGACAGTGACGACCCATGTGAGGAAATACCACAAACTGAGAACAAGCTCAGCACCTCCAAGAATATCAAGGATGAAAGTGCGGAAATTCCCGTTCCGGAACCAGAAAAACAGACATTCACACGTAGCGGCAGACGCGTGAACAGACCAACAAGGTTCAAGGACTATACAGAGTAATAAGGAACATCCACAGATGCTGACATGTGTGAATTCGCAAATGTGTTTCGTGACAGGGGCAGAATAATCCCCTATAAGTGATTAGGTTTTAGGTGAGGCAGTTATCATTTTTGGTTTGGTTTGTCAGTTTTCTTTGTTTCAATTAGAAACAACATTTTGTTAAAGTTGTGTTATATTTTCAAAAACTCAGATTCAGACAAACACAGCCAGATATGATGATAAAAACAAACTTCTAGTCATGACATTTTGTCATAGTCAAATTATCTTGATCACACTTTTAAATGTGAGTGATATTAATGTCAAATCATATGGAAACAGATAACAGACTCAAACTTTCAGTAATTATAAATTTAATATCGATTCAATTGTTTGTACATGTATAACGAGAAAAAAAAACAAAAAACACAAATGTAAAATCTATGTAATGCTGAGTTGAGTACCCTTAATGATATCTAAAGGAAATTTTCTTTATAATGAACATTATACAAGATGGACAAACTCGAGATAAAGTTTTATAGTTGTTAGTTAATTGGAACTTTGCTCTCAAAAGAAAGGGGTTGTCGTATTATCGACTTGTCCAACCTTGTACATTATCGACTAGCTTAGACTATCAGTATCATATGACGTAAGTGTGTACATACGGGTACTCAGCGTTCTTCACTACAGTAATGGCTGACGATTAAACGTGTTGCATGAAGCTGGCGAACTTATCGTTCTTAACACAGAACACAACAGTACTGACCATAGGTCGGTGGTTTTTCTCCGGGTACTCAGGCTTTCCTCCACCTCCAAAACCTGACACGTCCTTAAATGAGCCTGGCTGTTAACAGGACGCAAAACAAAATAAACCATACCAATTTAATTAAGATGCATATATAATGATGTTATTTTAAGAATGTATACATTCAAATGAATGGCTATAATTTTGAAGACCTCCTGTGACTTGATCAAATGTGTTGGTTAGTAGAAAAATATCTGTTCTTTCCACTGATACTTAATTCACATGTGATCGAAAATGTTTCATATTATAAAATACGGCTTAAAAGGCCATCCGTGCACGGGTCGGTAAAATTTCCACTTTTTAACTAAGGAGGAATTCTGACTCTCGCACCCGACTGTCGTCCAAATATTTAGCGGGTCAGAGAGTCAGAACCCTTCGGACTTATCGTCGGCGACCAGATAGCGGCCGACTAGAGTTCGGAAGGTCCCGGGTTCGAATCCCGGTCTGGCCGTGCATTTCTCCTCTCATGTTACATTTGGTGTCTGTGACCAAACCTAGTTTTAAGTACTTGGAGCATAGTTGGCAAGGGGATACCCGAAAATGGGCTGAAAATCGTGATGTCTTCGGTTTCGAAGACTTTGTTAAAGGAGGGAGGAATTAAATGTAGCGGATCTAGACAGGGTAGATCGTCGGCGACCAGATAATTGAATTGGTTGAGCGTCCGTCTAAAGTTCGGAAGGTCCCGGGTTCGAATCCCGGTCTGGTCGTGCATTTTTCCTCTATAGTTACATACCTATATATAGCTCGTTTGGTGTGTTTGTGGGAAGGGGTTTACATATATACGTCACGAAATGCATATTTAACCAGGGACGTATTCGTATTTATTTAAATACGGTTTAATTGAGTTATTTATTTAACCAATAATAAGTATAAGAAACATATTCAAAATATTCGATTTTAATTATAACAAGCTAAATTGTTTGTTTAATAGTTGTATTCACAGAAAACGAGTTTAGTCCGAGTTGTTTACACCGACAACAAAATGGCGGACTCATATTTTACTTTCGATTTCAAGACATTATAGGCCTTACGACGGTAAAAACAGAAGAATAGTATCAAATACGTTTTGATATACAACTGAGTACAAATGATTGTCAAAATGAAAACAGAATATGGTTTACGTGTTTTCGCAACGAAATAAAAGGGTTACGATCGCGATGAAGTCATATCCCACAAGAGTGACACGGTCGACGGCACTAGAGAAACGAATATTAAAGGACGAAAGGAATGACCAGGAGGACGCAAACCAAGGCACGGGAAGTGATGAATATTTAGTACCAGCTGAGAGTATCGAATAGTGTCAGTGTTAACTTTTGCCGTCGGTGTCGGAAAAGATTATTATCATTATATATACATAAAATGTTACTCATAAGATAATCTCTCTCTTCCTCCCTCTCCCCCCCTCCCCCCTCTCTCTTCCCCTCGACCTCTCTCTCATAATGTTTGAATGTGTGACTGTTTGATACTGTGAGATATTGTATTTTATTATTGTAAATAAGCCATCTTGAAATTTGTAAATATATCAATGTTTTATTGTAGGTAAAGGGCTTAGTATAAGTTGTACAACTTGTGCCCAATCCCATTGCTATGGAAGGCAATAAATATGTTTAAATCAAAGTGACACGGTGAGCAGTTCGTTTTCCTACCGGACGATTTCGTCATGTTTTCTCGTAGTACTTAATAAACATTTTTCTATCTGTTTCATACAATGAATTCAAACAAATGAATGACAACGCACCGGATTTATAAGCACCAGATAGCCGTAAATCTTCCTATGATCGAAGCAGTGTGCTCTGAAAAGCGTCATGCGCAAAGTACAAACCCGTGATCACTTCCGGGTATGAGGGGTATGCTTGCAGTGATATTGACGGAATGAATGGGCAACTTGATGCTATCGTTAACACATTAACTTATCAACTACACAAATTACATGCAAGAAAATATTTTAAAGAGCGACACATCTGACAGCCTGATTATTTGGCCGAGATTTAACAGATCTAGACTAGATCTACCATTCTTGTTAATTTTATGTTTACATATAACTAAAATATGGCGGACACAAATATGATTCTGGATTGGGTGATCTCCAATCTACAAAATAACAATATTCTGTCGAAACTTTAAAACAAAAACTATAATCCATCTAAACACTTACGTTTCTCGATGATGCAAATAGGCCTACATGTAAGTAGGTTTTATCCTCCGGGTCACGCAGGTAACCAGCAATATGGCGTCAAAGAAAAGCCGATTTGGGGTATCATTCCGCGTACAATGTGCATATTTATTTTTACGCAATCTCGACAGAATATACTCAAATCAAATAACATTAAACATGCAATTTGAGTATGATGTTCTGTTGTTTTGTCATATTACGAAACGAGAGTGACATTTCAGTCCGTAAGAAAATGAACTAGTTTCTAATGCGATTGAATATAATTGTGAAGTAGTAATAGGAGCTTGAGCCTAGATAAGAAATGCAAAAAAAAAAGACAAACGTTGTCCTGTTCGCTTCAAAAATACTACGAACTAAAAAGTAATTTTTTTATAGAACAAATTTACTGAACTTTTTTTTTCTATCATGAAGTTTAAAACATTTTAACAAACATTTACTGGATAAAGTAACGGAGTTACTGTAAAGCAATGTTGTGATTGGTCCAAACGAAGTGTCCTTCAGAGGGCTTCGTAGATTTCGTCGCCTCCAACCCAGGGTAAACATATACGTCCCTGGTAAAACCAAAGACTCAAACTTACGTTTGTGTCAATTATTCCTGATTTCTTTTCAGTTTCTGTGTATTAAATAAAATCTGACAATAGCCGTATAGATTCTTTAATATTTCTACCCTTAATGAAGCCTCTTTGATCACTGTGGATGATTTTTGGTAATATGGATTTAAGTCTATCTGCTATTATCTCAGTTATGATTTTATAGTCTGATTTAAGTAAGGTTATCGGTCCAGTCAGCAATAGCCTTCTCCACTTGTTTATATATTAACCTAATAATCCCTTTATACTGTGAGGATGATAACTCTTTTGTTCTAAAAAGTTCTTTAATTACTTGTGTGAATTCATTTTTGAAGCGAACCAGTACAGTTGATAGAATTCTGAGATAATACCATCCCTTCTTGGAGATTTATTATGTTTCAGAGTGCTTATAACTTTTTGTATTTCTCCTTCGCAATTAACCTTTTCTGATTCGGTTAATTTTGAGTCAATATTTATCAAAAGTTTATCTGCCTCTTTTTCATCTCATTCCTCTGATGTAAATAGTTTTTGGTAAAAGTTAACCTGTTCTTTAAAATTTTAATATAGTGTCAATGTCTGAACTGTACTGCTCATTTTCACATTTGATAGATGTCCATTGTTTATTTTGTGCTCTTGCTATTCTAAGTTGAAATATAACGGGTAGATTCCTCTCCCGTTTTCATACCATTGTACTCTTGATCTTACTATAGCAGCCTCTGCAAGATTATGATAATAAGTTTAGATTTCTGTTTTAAGTTTTATTAATTTCCTTTCATTATATGGCAGGTCAATATCTTTTTCCTTTTGTAATTCTATTAATTTTGATTCAACTGTTTTGATATGTACTTTTGGTTTATTTAATATACCACTACATGTCACACATAGTTCTTTTATTTTTAATTTTGTTTAACTCCCACAAGAGAATTTTACTTTCAAATTCCTCAATTTTTCCTTTCTAATTGTTTCAGAACTGTCAAACAATTCCTTAAAACAATCCGATTTTATAGTATCCCGATTCATTTTGCAGTATCCCTGGCGAGAATTTTAATGAGATGACCAGTCACGTGGTACCTGTGACGTCATTGAAGCACAACTGATTGACTCAGGTAATCTGATCATTGGTACATTGATGAAGAAAGCTTAGTAGAAAAACGCCTATTGAATTCGACATGTAAGTCAATCTTGATTGTTTAATTCTTTTGATCAACAAAAAATACCCTGAAAAAAATATAGCTATGTAATTGTAAACTTAAGAAAAGAAAAGGAAAATTGTTGTTTAATTCTTTTGATTAACAAATAAAATACCTTGAAAAAAATATAGCTATGTAATTGTAAACCTAAGAAAGGAAAAAGGAAAATTGTTGTTTAATTCTTTTGATTAACAAATAAAATAAATTGAAAAAAATATAGCTATGTAATTGTAAACTTAAGAAAGGAAAAAGGAAATGCCATTTAAAAACATCGTGATGTTAGTGTGTATTACAAACCCGCCTCTTGCTAATAATAATCTTTTACAAAGGACAACGGAATTAAAAAGGCTGTAAAAGGACTTATGATTTTTACAGACACGCTACATATTGGTTTTATAGATAGTACATGAATACAGGGTAATTCACTAGGCTGATATAAATGGGGTGTCACCTAGCATGTCCATTTTCCAGACACCGAGGGAGACGGGGTATCGGTCACTATACGTATTGTTACATCAAATGAGATTGAAAAATGAAATTATGAAAAATCGTGGCCAAAATCCGTTTACCAAAATTATCTTTCGGTTCAGTAACAAAAGATTCCCAACAAAAGACTTGGACAACAGAGTGTTTGGTAAAATATTTATTGTTCTAGACACCGTACCAGTGACACATAACAGGCAGCAGATAATTAATGCGAGAATTTAAAGGGCACATTTGATGACAGCGACACGATATACAGGCATAAACAATTACAGTATTACACTGAAATCTATAAAATGATTACTTGGTTTCATAAAGCGTGAATCGTAGTACAACACTGAGTGAAGAGAAAATGTTGATACTCTGAATGAATGTTTATGTATTACCACAGATTTTCTGCATAATTTTCAGAATGGCTATAGTTCAAGTAGGTAGATCATATTGTCAAACTAAAATGCCTTTAAAAAACTCATCTCCATGTATTTCAAACTGCAGGGTTTCAACAAAATAGGTAATTCAATACAGGAAAGAGCATCAACACAATACAGGAAGGAGCATCAACACAATACAGGAAGGAGCATCAACACAATACAGGAGGGAGCATCAACACAATACCGGAAAGAGCATCAACACAATACAGGAAGGAGCATCAACACAATACAGGAACGAGCATCAACACAATACAGGAAAGAGCATCAACACAATACAGGAAGGAGCATCAACACAATACAGGAGGGAGCATCAACACAATACAGGAAAGAGCATCAACACAATACAGGAAGGAGCGTCAACACAATACAGGAAGGAGCATCAACACAATACAGGAAGGAGCATCAACACAATACAGGAAAGAGCATCAACACAATACAGGAAAGAGCATCAACACAATACAGGAAAGAGCATCAACACAATACAGGAAGGAGCATCAACACAATACAGGAAGGAGCATCAACACAATACAGGAAAGAGCATCAACACAATACAGGAAGGAGCATCAACACAATACAGGAAGGAGCATCAACACAACACAGGAAGGAGCATCAACACAATACAGGAAGGAGCATCAACACAACACAGGAAGGAGCATCAACACAATACAGAAAGGAGCATCAACACAATACAGGAAGGAGCATCAACACAATACAAGAAGGAGCATAGATCGTGGCCCGTAGGACATTTGATCTCTACCAGACAGATCATGTCCTGTAGGACGTTGGATCTCAGTACAGACAGACCACAGCCCGTAGGACATTAGATCTCTGTACCAGACAGACCACAGACCATGGCCCGTAGGACGTTGGATCTCTGTAACAGATCGACCACAGACCATGGCCCCTAGGATGTTAGATCTCTGTACCAGACAGACCACAGACCGTAGGAAGTTGGATCTCAGTACAGACAGACCACAGACCATGGCCCCTAGGACATTAGATCTCTGTACCAGACAGACCATAGACCATGGCCCCTAGGACGTTGGATCTCAGTACAGACAGACCACATACCATGGCCCCAAGGACATTAGATCTCTGTACCAGACAGACCACAGACCATGGCCCCTAGGACGTTGGATCTCAGTACAGACAGACCACATACCATGGCCCCAAGGACATTATATCTCTGTACCAGACCGACCACAGACCATGGCCCCTAGGACATTAGATCTCTGCACCAGACAGATCACAGCCCGTAGGACGTTGGATCTCAGTACAGACAGACCACAGATCATGGTCTGAAGGACGTTGGATCTCAGTACAGACAGACCACAGACCATGGCCCCTAGGACATTAGATCTCTGTACCAGACAGACCACAAACCATGGCCCGTAGGACGTTGGATCTCAGTACAGACAGACCACAGACCATGGCCCCTAGGACATTATATCTCTGTACCAGACAGACCACAGCCCTTAGGACGTTGGATCTCAGTACAGACAGACCACAGACAACAGCCCCTAGGACATTAGATCTCTGTACCAGACAGACCACAGACCATGTCCTGTAGGACGTTGGATCTCTGTACCAGACAGACCACATACCATGGCCCCTAGGACATTAGATCTCTGTACCAGACAGACCACAGACCACAGCCCCTAGGACATTAGATCTCTGTACCAGACAGACCATAGACCATGTCCTGTAGGACGTTGGATCTCTGTACCAGACAGACCACATACCATGGCCCCTAGGACATTAGATCTCTGTACCAGACAGACCACAGCCCCTAGGACATTAGATCTCTGTACCAGACAGACCACAGATCATGGCCCCTAGGACATTAGATCTCTGTACCAGACAGACCACAGACCATGTCCTGTAGGACGTTGGATCTCAGTACAGACAGACCACAGCCCGTAGGACATTAGATCTCTGTACCAGACAGACCACAGCCCCTAGGACATTAGATCTCTGTACCAGACAGACCACAGATCATGGCCCCTAGGATATTAGATCTCTGTACCAGACAGACCACAGACCATGTCCTGTAGGACGTTGGATCTCAGTACAGACAGACCAAAGCCCGTAGGACATTAGATCTCTGTACCAGACAGACCACAGACCACAGCCCCTAGGACATTAGATCTCGGTACCAGACAGACCACAGATCATGGCCCCTGGGACATTAGATCTCTGTACCAGACAGACCACAAACCATGTCCTGTAGAACGTTGGATCTCAGTACAGACAGACCACAGCCCGTAGGACATTAGATCTCTGTACCAGACAGACCACAGCCCCTAGGACATTAGATCTCTGTACCAGACAGACCACAGACCATGGCCTCTAGGACATTATATCTCTGTACTAGACAGACCACAGACCATGTCCTGTAGGACGTTGGATCTCAGTACAGAGAGACCACAGCCCCTAGGACATTAGATCTCTGTACCAGACAGACCACAGACCATGTCCTGTAGGACGTTGGATCTCAGTACAGACAGGCCATGGCCCCTAGGACATTAGATCTCTGTACCAGACAGACCACAGACCATGGCCCCTAGGACATTAGATCTCAGTACCAGACAGACCACAGACCATAGCCCCTAGGACATTAGATCTCTGTACCAGACAGACCACAGACCATGGCCCCTAGGACATTAGATCTCTGTACCAGACAGACCACAGACCATGGCCTGTAGGACATTAGACCTCTGTACCAGACAGACCACAGACCATGGCCTGTAGGACATTAGATCTCTGTACCAGACAGACCACAGACCATGGCCCCTAGGACATTATATCTCTGTACTAGACAGACCACACACCATGTCCTGTAGGACGTTGGATCTCAGTACAGAGAGACCATGGCCTGTAGGACATTAGATCTCAGGACCAGACAGACCACAGACCCTAGGACATTAGATCTCTGTACTAGACAGACCACAGGCCATGTCCTGTAGGACGTTGAATCTCAGTACAGACAGACCACAGACCATGGCCTGTAGGACATTAGATCTCTGTACCAGACAGACCACAGACCCTAGGACATTAGATCTCTGTACCAGACAGACCACAGACCATGTCCTGTAGGACGTTGGATCTCAGTACAGACAGACCACAGCCCCTAGGACATTAGATCTCTGTACAAGACAGACCACAGACCATGGCCCCTAGGACATTAGATCTCTGTACCAGACAGACCAAAGATCATGGCCCGTAGGACGTTGGATCTCAGTACAGACAGACCACAGACCATGGCCCCTAGGACATTAGATCTCTGTACCAGACAGACCACAGACCACAGCCCCTAGGACATTAGATCTCTGTACCAGACAGACCACAGACCATGTCCTGTAGGACGTTGGATCTCTGTACCAGACAGACCACATACCATGGCCCCTAGGACATTAGATCTCTGTACCAGACAGACCACAGCCCCTAGGACATTAGATCTCTGTACCAGACAGACCACAGATCATGGCCCCTAGGACATTAGATCTCTGTACCAGACAGACCACAGACCATGTCCTGTAGGACGTTGGATCTCAGTACAGACAGACCACAGCCCGTAGGACATTAGATCTCTGTACCAGACAGACCACAGCCCCTAGGACATTAGATCTCTGTACCAGACAGACCAAAGATCATGGCCCGTAGGACGTTGGATCTCAGTACAGACAGACCACAGACCATGGCCCCTAGGACATTAGATCTCTGTAACAGACAGACCAAAGATCATGGCCCGTAGGACGTTGGATCTCAGTACAGACAGACCACAGACCATGGCCCCTAGGACATTAGATCTCTGTAACAGACAGACCACAGACCATGGCCCGTAGGACGTTGGATCTCAGTACAGACAGACCACAGATCATGGCCCCTAGGACATTAGATCTCTGTACCAGACAGACCACAGACCATGTCCTGTAGGATGTTGGATCTCAGTACAGATAGACCACAGACCATGGCCCGTAGGACATTATATCTCTGTACCAGACAGACCACAGCCCTTAGGACGTTGGATCTCAGTACAGACAGACCACAGCCCCTAGGACATAAGATCTCAGTACCAGACAGACCACAGACCATGTCCTGTAGGACGTTGGATCTCTGTACCAGACAGACCACATACCATGGCCCGTAGGACATTAGATCTCTGTACCAGACAGACCACAGATCTTGGCCCCTAGGACATAAGATCTCTGTACCAGACAGACCATAGACCCTAGGACATAAGATCTCTGTACCAGACAGACCATAGACCCTAGGACATTAGATCTCTGTACCAGACAGACCATGGCCCCTAGGACATTAGATCTCTGTACCAGACAGACCACAGCCCCTAGGACATTAGATCTCGGTACCAGACAGACCACAGATCACGGCCCCTAGGACATTAGATCTCTGTACCAGACAGACCAAAGACCATGTCCTGTAGAACGTTGGATCTCAGTACAGACAGACCACAGCCCCTAGGACATTAGATCTCAGTACAGACAGACCACAGACCATGTCCTGTAGGACGTTGGATCTCAGTACAGACAGACCACAGCCCCTAGGACATTAGATCTCAGTACAGACAGACCACAGACCACAGCCCCTAGGACATTAGATCTCTGTACCAGACAGACCACAGACCATGTCCTGTAGGACGTTGGATCTCAGTACAGACAGGCCATGGCCCCTAGGACATTATATCTCTGTACCAGACAGACAACAGACCATAGCCCCTAGGACATTAGATCTTTGTACCAGACAGACCACAGACCATGGCCTCTAGGGCATTATATCTCTGTACTAGACAGACCACACACCATGTCCTGCAGGACGTTGGATCTCAGAACAGAGAGACCATGGCCCGTAGGACATCAGATCTCTGTACCAGACAGACCACAGAACCTAGGACATTAGATCTCTGTACCAGACAGACCACAGCCCCTAGGACATTAGATCTCTGTACCAGACAGACCACAGCCCCTAGGACATTAGATCTCTGTACCAGACAGACCACAGACCATGGCCCCTAGGACATTAGATCTCTGTACCAGACAGACCACAGACCATGTCCTGTAGGACGTTGGATCTCAGTACAGACAGACCACAGACCATGGCCTGTAGGACATTAGATCTCTGTACCAGACAGACCACAGACCACAGCCCCTAGGACATTAGATCTCTGTACCAGACAGACCACAGCCCCTAGGACATTAGATCTCTGTACCAGACAGACCACAGACCACAGCCCCTAGGACATTAGATCTCAGTACAGACAGACCACAGACCATGGCCCCTAGGACATTAGATCTCTGTACCAGACAGACCACAGACCATGTCCTGTAGGACGTTGGATCTCAGTACAGACAGGCCATGGCCCCTAGGACATTATATCTCCGTACCAGACAGACCACAGACCATGGCCCCTAGGACATTAGATCTCAGTACAGACAGACCACAGACCATGGCCCCTAGGACATTAGATCTCAGTACAGACAGACCACAGGCCATGGCCCCGTGGACATTAGATCTCTGTACCAGACAGACCACAGACCATGGCCCCTAGGACATTAGATCTCAGTACAGACAGACCACAGACCATGGCCCCTAGGACATTAGATCTCAGTACAGACGGACCACAGACCATGGCCCCTAGGACATTAGATCTCAGTACAGACAGACCACAGGCCATGGCCCCTAGGACATTAGATCTCTGAACCAGACAGACCACAGACCATGGCCTGTAGGAGGTTGGACCTCTGTACCAGACAGACCACAGATTATGGCCCCTAGGATATTAGATCTCTGTACCAGACAGACCACAGACCATGTCCTGTAGGACGTTGGATCTCAGTACAGACAGACCACAGACCATGGCCCCTAGGACATTAGACCTCAGTACAGACAGACCACAGACCATGGCCCCTAGGACATTAGATCTCTGAACCAGACAGACCACAGACCATGGCCTGTAGGAGGTTGGACCTCTGTACCAGACAGACCACAGATTATGGCCCCTAGGATATTAGATCTCTGTACCAGACAGACCACAGACCATGTCCTGTAGGACGTTGGATCTCAGTACAGACAGACCACAGACCATGGCCCCTAGGACATTAGACCTCAGTACAGACAGACCACAGACCATGGCCCCTAGGACATTAGATCTCTGAACCAGACAGACCACAGACCATGGCCTGTAGGAGGTTGGACCTCTGTACCAGACAGACCACAGATTATGGCCCCTAGGACGTTTACCACAAGTAGCACTGATGGAAAGATTGGAACTAACATTACAGTATTAATTGTAACATTCATGATGTTTCAGTTTTATTAACAAGATGAGCACCATACAACAGCAATAATGATAGGAGTTTTTAAATTGGAACATTCTACTGATTGTTTTTAACTTGCATGGAATTTAATATTTGTTTTGTTTTCCTTAAAAATTGAGGAGGCTTTTATATTACTAGTAAATATATTTCAGGAAAGACATACATTTGTACATTATGAAAACGAAAACATTTAACATCAAAATCAATTACATCCATGATCATTATGCGACTTCTCTCAGCAAATTAAACTTACTCTCTGATGAATGTTGGGAAATTGAAATGAGATTTTCGACATAATTTCTGAAGTCATGAAAAAATGTATAAATTCACCAGTAAAAACAGCTGAAACTTTATAGCATCATCTCTTGTAAAAAAGACAAAACAATGTCTGAATTTCAAATGGAAAGATGTCAACCGAATTATGAAAATGTTGAGGTACATGTTTAAGATAACAAGAGGCCCATGGGCCTTAACGGTCACCTGATGTTTGACATGAAAGAGAAATATGGGAATGTTGAGATGAATATTTATAACAATACATTGTAGCATATCTGGGAGTGAAAAAAATGAATTTTTGAAATTATGTCAATTTGACCCTTTTAGGCCCCACCCCTCAGGCACCTGGGGGTCAGTCAGTGTCAATATGTGCGTACTACTCAAAAGTCATGTCATATTGATAATTTCAACCAAATTTGCATCATTTCTTATGGCAATTATACAAATAATGCAAAAAAATGTTTTTTTTCTGCCAATATACTATAGTAAACTTAACCCCCTCCACAGGGGGAGATGCAAGACCCCAGAGTCATGAAATTCACAATTTTGGTAAAGAACCTTAAAACCAATCCATCTATGAAGAGTATTTGATTCCAGCATATCTGGGAGAAGAGAAGAAGATTTTTGAAATTTTTGTCAATTTGACCCTTTTTGGCCCCGCCCTCCAGCCCCTGGGGATCAACTAGGGCCAACATGTACATACCATCAAAGTGCCTTCCCATGCTGATAATTTGATACAAGTTAGAATGAATTCCAATACAAATCCAACAAATAATAGTCAAAAATGTGATTTCCCTATATACACTATAGTAAAGTTTACCCCCTCCCCAGGGGCAAACATGAGACCCCAGGGTCATGAAATTCACAATTTCTGTAAAGCCCCTTAAGATCCGTCCATCTATGAAGAGTATTTGATTCTATCATATCTTAGAGTAGAGAAGAAGATTTTTTGAAATTTTTGTCAATTTTACCCTTTTTGGCCCCGCCCCGCAGGCCCATGGGGGTCAACTAGGGCCAACATGTACATACCATCAAAGAGTCATCCCATGCTGATAATTTGATACAAGTTAGAATGAATTCCAATACAAATCCAACAAATAATAGTCAAAAATGTGATTTCCCTATATACACTATAGTAAAGTTTACCCCCTCCCCAGGGACAAACGTGAGACCCCAGGGTCATGAAATTCACAATTTTGGTAAAGAACCTTAAGACCCTTCCATCTATGAAGAGTATTTGATTCTACCATATCTGAGAGTAGAGAAGAAGATTTTTGAAATTTTTGTCAATTTTACCCTTTTTGGCCCTGCCCCGCAGGCCCCTGGGGGTCAACTAGGGCCAACATGTACATACCATCAAAGTGTCATCCCATGCTGATAAATTTGATACAAGTTAGAATGAATTCCAATACAAATCCAACAAATAATAGTCAAAAATGTGATTTCCCTATATACACTATAGTAAAGTTTACCCCCTCCCCAGGGGCAAATATGAGACCCCAGGGTCATGAAATTTACACTTTTGGTTAAACACCTTAAGACCCTTCCATCTATGAAGAGTATTTGATTCTACCATATCTGAGAGTAGAGAAGAAGATTTTTGAAATTTTTGTCAATTTGACCCTTTTTGGCCCCGCCCACCAGCCCCTGGGGGGTGGGGACCATATAATTCACAATTTTGGTTCACCCTCAGCCATGGAAGCTTCCTGTAAAATTTCATTGAATTTAGTTCAGCGGTTTTTGAGAAGAAGTTGAAAATGTAAATTGTTTACGACGCACGACGGACGACGCTGGACAAAAGGCGATTGCAATAGGTCAACTGAGACTTCGTCTCAGGTGACCTAACAAGAGGCCCAAGGGCCTTAGCGGTCACCTGAGTAATGTATGGTAGCCCAATTTAAATGATGAAATCAACATGTTAACTAGGTGAAATACAACATTTGTCATGTCATGTCAGGAAAAGAATTCTAAAACTTTTGAAATGATTGTCACCAAGTAGGAATGGTTTCCTAAAAAAATATGGACAAAATATACCCAAAAGGGTTATTTCCCTATATAAACTATAATAAACTTTACCCCTCTTCGATGGGGAATGGATAGCCCGGGGGTAATGAAATTTACAAATTAGCCAAAGCCCATGATGATCTTTTTATCCATGAAGAGAAATACTCAATACCGATAAGTCTGGAGAAGAAATTGATTGAAATTTTGTATAATTTCCTCTTTATGGCCCAGCCCGAGTTGAGGCAGGAATCCCACTTTTACAGTTTGATACCACCTTTCTCAAAGGATGATTGTGACAACGCGAAAATAATTTCCTACTTAAAATGGACAAAATATACCCAGAAGTATTATTTCCCTATATAAAGTATTGTAAAATTTACCCCCTCACCGAAGGGAAAGGATAGCCCAGGGGTACTGAAATTCACAAAATAAATTAAGTCCCTTATGATCTTTCTATTCATGTACAGAAATAGTCTGTAGTACCTCTGAAATTTAGGATAATTTTCCCTTTTGGGCACCACCCTAGCCCCTGCGGTAGGGGCAGGAATACGAATTTTACAAATCTATTTTTTCATCAACAAAGGATCATTTTGCCAAGTTTGAAAAGATTCCATCCATCGGCTCGGGAGAAGAAGTTGAAAATTTAAAAAGTTTACGCACATCGCATGACGACGGACAGATAGTGATTGGAATAGGTCATTTAAGACAAATAGGTCACTTGAAACTTTGTCTCAGGTGAACTAAAAACTCAAATTTCTGGTATTTTGAATTAGAATGCTGAAATTTTAAGAGGTCACATGTCATTAAATGAGAGAAAAAAAATAATACTGTGAAACTATAATTTACTACCTTTGACAAGGAGAAGAACCTCCAGTACATATTCGGTACCTAACATACCCGACATACCTAAACATAATATGCCAACCAGCCAAACCTATAAAATAGGTCCTTATACTTCATTCATCTGCAAATGCAAGCTTCAGTGAAACTTGGTTCTGCAGAAATGTAACAAGAGGTCCAGAGGGCCTGTATCACTCACCTGGATACATTGGTATCTAGGTAATCATGGTAAAATATTTTCCATAAAGATCCCATGGACAGGGAAAGACCTAAAGACCAATCCTTAAGGCATATCTGTATAAATTAAAGTTTGGTTAATGGGCGAGTTTCTCAACTGTTTTCAAGTTCAACTCAGAAACTGGGTCCCTAAGATCAATGCTAATATCATGACTGCATTTGTCTCTTTATGCCCAGCAATTGTATACATGTAGTATTTGGTTAGGAAGTCTACAAGGGCATGGTAGATCCTGAGAACAAATCTGTATCAGGATTGTGATCGTCTCTCAATTCACAGCAAATTGTATACCGTAATTTCCTGGTATTACCCGCACCGGGGTATAGCCCGCAGGAAGCAAATTAAGGCAATTTTTAGGCTTTTGTAAAATAAATTTCAGATAACCCTTACTGGCAGATTGCCCGCGGGTTATACGTCGAATGTATACCTGGTGAGTCCAAGTTTAATTCATATGTGACTTTGTGATTAATTATTTTGAATGTTGGAAATAGACATATGATGGAAATATTGTGTTTATTTTGTAAATATATATGTTTATGTGTATAATTAAAGCTCTATATTAACTTATCAATGATATATTTTGTTTACAAATGTTGATAAAAGTCGAAACATTTAACAAAGTATAGCCCACATTATTTAATAATTTGGTTTAAAAAACAGATAGTCCGCAGCGGTAGATAGCCAGCACTGGAAATCTTCTGAAGTAAAAAAATTGTATAGCCCGCGGGCAATACACAGGAAATTACGGTGTATATTATTAGGATGGGGATCTCAACCGTTTAAAAGTTATGATTTAGAAATTGATTCCGCAAAAGTGGGGCTCAACCCGGGACCAATCCTAATATCATAATTGTGTTAAGTCTCTTTATGCAAAGCAATGGTATATATTGCTATAGGGTGGGGATCACAACCAAAACCAAGTTAAACAAGCAGTGATTTAAAAGGCTTTGCCTGTATTTCCCCTATTGGGCCTCACCTCGCCTGCTCCAAGGGGCCAGAGTCACCATTTATACAAAATCTGTTCCCCTCCTCCAAAGGGTGTTTCTGACCACATATGGTTCAAAACAATCAGTGCTCTATGACTAGCAGGGATTTAAGGCATTTCCTCTATTTGCCCTATAGAGCCCTGTCCTTTCTGCCTCAGGGGGGGGGGGGGGGGGGGTTAAAGTAATAAATGGATTTGAACCAAATCCATTTATTACTTTATGACTAGTTGGGATTTAAAAGGCTTTTCCTCTAATTCCCCTATTGGGCTCGGCCCTTGAGGGGGGTGTGGGGTGGGGGTCGGACCTACCATTTATACAAAATTGAATCCCCTTCACCCAAGGATGTTTCTGGCCAAATTTGGTTAAACTCAGCTGTGTGGTTCAGGAATAATAGGGATTTATAGGAAAAGTTGACAGACAGACACCGGACGCTGCACCATGGCATAAACTCACTTTCCATTCGGGCAGGTGAGCTAAAAAAAACAGTTTATTCCCCCCAGATTTCTCATGGAAACTTTCCCCTGTACACCATTTCATTAAGCGCACCGCTTGTATGTTTTTGTAAGTGTTTATTAGGTCGAATATGGACTATTCTGGTTTATAATCAAGAGATTGACAATCAAATCCATTAGCCATAGATGGTGTTATATAAAGGAGTCATGATAATGATAAATATACATAACATGTATTTCTGTGAAATATCACTTGATGCAAAAATAGTCCGTACAACAAATCGAAGTTAAAAGACTTGAATCACAAGGTGCTACAACGCTCTCCATCTGATAATCTGTAACCTGCGATGTACATCTGTGACTTGGTGCAGTGTTGTTACCTTTGTCTGTTTAGAAGTAAAATACCTTATCACATATTTCTAGGTTCAGCATTTCTTTATCCTAAACAGCACCTTGTTGCTATGATCAGCACACAAACAAATTTTTAGGGGAATTATGAAATAATGAATTCCAAAATGTGCATTGCTATAACACAAAGATTTTGACAACAAAATAGCCAATATAAATATATGTATACAGTCAAGAAAAAGTATTCAATCCTGCTTTCTGACCCTACATCTCATTGATAACAACTACAGATAACTTTAGCTGTTTGTTTGTTTGCCATCCTATTGATAACAATTGTACTGTTCTTGCTTGGCTAAAAATAAACCTAATTGTCAATGGGCCGTACAAAACAGACAAACTACATACTTTCGTAGCAATACGGCTGATTGCTTGTACTACATTAGACATTTTTCCATTTTGTTTAACTTTTCTTGTCACATCTATTGATAAATTTAACTCTTAATTCTTCTTAAACAAATAAGGAGACTTCTAAGTCGATACAGACTTGTCCAATATGTTAAAATCTTATTACATTCATTTTTGATAAAGTGTCTAAAACAGAAGACAGAACATTTCCTCTCATGAAAAAAACATCACAAAGCAAATTTAGCACTAAAGTCTGCACCACTGAATGTACATTAGCTTGCTGTTACTGACTGTATACAGACGTGACTCCTCTGTATGTACAATAGCTTGCTATTACTGACTGTATACAGACGTGACTTGTCTGTATGTACAATATCTTGCTATTACTGACTGTATACAGACGTAACTCCTCTGTATGTACAGTAGCTTGCTATAACTGACTGTATACAGACGTGACTCCTCTGTATGTACAATAGCTTGCTACTACTGACTGTATACAGACATGACTCCTCTGTATGTACAGTAGCTTGCATTGCTACTACTTACTGTTTACAGACGTAACTCCTCTGTATGTACAATAGCTTGCTATTACTGACTGTTTAGAGACTTAACTCCTCTGTATGTACAATAGCTTGCTATTACTGATTGTATACAGACGTGACTCCTCTGTATGTACAGAAGCTTGCTACTACTGACTGTATACAGACGTAACTCCTCTGTATGTACAGTAGCTTGCTATTACGGACTGTATACAGACGTAACTCCTCTGTATGTACAGTAGCTTGCTATTACTGACTGTATACAGACGTAACTCATCTGTATGTACAATAGCTTGCTATTACTGACTGTATACAGACGTAACTCCTCTGTATGTACAATAGCTTGCTATTACTGACTGTATACAGACGTGACTCCTCTGTATGTACAATAGCTTGCTATAACTGACTGTATACAGACGTAACTCCTCTGTATGTGAGGTAGCTTGCTATTACTGACTGTATACAGACGTAACTCCTCTGTATGTACAATAGCTTGCTATTACTGACTGTATACAGACGTAACTCCTCTGTATGTACAATAGCTTGCTATTACTGACTGTATACAGACGTGACTCCTCTGTATGTACAATAGCTTGCTATAACTGACTGTATACAGACGTAACTCCTCTGTATGTGAGGTAGCTTGCTATTACTGACTGTATACAGACGTAACTCCTCTGTATGTACAATAGCTTGCTATTACTGACTGTATACAGACGTAACTCCTCTGTATGTGAGGTAGCTTGCTATTACTGACTGCATTCAGACGTAACTCCTCTGTATGTACAGTAGCTTGCTATTACTGACTGCATACAGACGTAACTCCTCTGTTTGTGAGGTAGCTTGCCATTACTGACTGTATACAGACGTAACTCCTCTGTATGTACAGTAGCTTGCTATTACTGACTGTATACAGATGTGACTCCTCTGTATGTACAGTAGCTTGCTACTACTGACTGTATACAGACGTAACTCCTCTGTATGTACAATAGCTTGCTATTACTGACTGTATACAGACGTAACTCCTCTGTATGTACAATAGCTTGCTATTACTGACTGTATACAGACGTGACTCCTCTGTATGTACAGTAACTTGCTACTACTGACTGTATACAGACGTAACTCCTCTGTATATACAATAGCTTGCTACTACTGACTGTATACAGACGTGACTCCTCTGTATGTACAGTAACTTGCTATTACTGACTGTATACAGACGTAACTCCTCTGTATGTGAGGTAGCTTGCTATCACTGACTGTATACAGACGTGACTCCTCTGTATGTACAGTAGCTTGCTATTACTGACTGTATACAGACGTAACTCCTCTGTATGTACAGTAGCTTGCTATTACTGACTGTATACAGATGTAACTCCTCTGTATGTGAGGTAGCTTGCTATTACTGACTGTATACAGACGTGACTCCTCTGTATGTACAATAGCTTGCTACTACTGACTGTATACAGACGTGACTCCTCTGTATGTACAATAGCTTGCTATTACTGACTGTATACAGAAGTGACTCCTCTGTATGTGAGGTAGCTTGCTATTACTGACTGTATACAGACGTGACTCCTCTGTATGTACAATAGCTTGCTATTACTGACTGTATACAGAAGTGACTCCTCTGTATGTGAGGTAGCTTGCTATTACTGACTGTATACAGACGTGACTCCTCTGTATGTACAATAGCTTGCTATTACTGACTGTATACAGACGTAACTCCTCTGTATGTGAGGTAGCTTGCTATTACTGACTGTATACAGACGTGACTCCTCTGTATGTACAATAGCTTGCTATTACTGACTGTATACAGAAGTGACTCCTCTGTATGTGAGGTAGCTTGCTATTACTGACTGTATACAGACGTGACTCTCTGTATGTACAATAGCTTGCTATTACTGACTGTATACAGAAGTGACTCCTCTGTATGTGAGGTAGCTTGCTATTACTGACTGTATACAGACGTGACTCCTCTGTATGTACAATAGGTTGCTATTACTGACTGTATACAGACGTGACTCCTCTGTATGTACAATAGGTTGCTATTACTGACTGTATACAGACGTGACTCCTCTGTATGTACAGTAGCTTGCTATTACTGACTGTATACAGACGTAACTCCTCTGTATGTACAGTAGCTTGCTATTACTGACTGTATACAGAAGTGACTCCTCTGTATGTGAGGTAGCTTGCTATTACTGACTGTATACAGACGTAACTCCTCTGTATGTACAATAGGTTGCTATTACTGACTGTATACAGACGTGACTCCTCTGTATGTACAATAGCTTGCTATTACTGACTGTATACAGACGTAACTCCTCTGTATGTACAGTAGCTTGCTATTACTGACTGTATACAGACGTAACTCCTCTGTATGTACAATAGCTGGCTATAACTGACTGTATACAGACGTAACTCCTCTGTATGTGAGGTAGCTTGCTATTACTGACTATATACAGACGTGACTCCTCTGTATGTACAGTAGCTTGCTATTACTGACTGTATACAGACGTGACTCCTCTGTATGTACAGTAGCTTGCTATTACTGACTGTATACAGACGTAACTCCTCTGTATGTGAGGTAGCTTGCTATTACTGACTGTATTTAGCCGTAACTCTTTTGTATGTATAGAAGCTTGCTATTACTGACTGTATACAGATGTCTATAACGCCTCTATATGTACATGTATCTTACTCAGTGTTCTTACTTTCTATGATCAGACTGCACGGACTGTTCCGTGCTTAAAACATTTGTACCAGGTCTTAATGAAAATCAGTAAATATGTTGGACATCAAACTCTGATCTAATCGTCATCATCTGACAGATCATCATACTTGGATGACCTAAGTAGAACTGGTTCCACAACGCGTGGGTTGTAGCCTGATCGCTCAGTTTCAGCATGCTGACTGCTGGGAAATGACACTGCACCTGTTGACCCAGAGGCAATGCTTGAAGATGTTGACTCAACACTTTGGTGAGCATCAGAGCTTTGGTAATGGATGTCCCCGCTTATTCCGCTTCCTCTAGGACTTCGTGACCTATGGGGGAAGCCGAGAGAACCACCAATATTGTCTTGACCTCTCCCTTGTGTTGACACAAATTCTCCAGCCTCCGGGTTCTCTGTTGTGCTGCGTGGACTGTTGTCACTGTCTCTAGAAGATCGTGATGATCGTGGCCGTTCTGGCATTGCAGATGCAGACGTGACATCAGCCCCAGAAGAACTGTCCACTCCAGCCATCTCATCTATGACCATCCTGTCTGTGTGGGTGCTATCCACACTAGGATGGGAAATGTTGGAACTGTCATCACCTTCAGAATCATGTTTGGATGATCGTCGTGACATCTTGGCTTCTCCTGGCCCTTGATCTGGGCGTCCAAAGTTTGCCTCTAATCCAGTTCGGTAGGCATCATGACTACCTATGTCCTGTCCTTCCCCTGAACGGCTGTCACTAGAGCTCTGCACATGACTGTCGGAGCCCCGTCCATTCTCTGAGGACCCCTGGGAGCTTGTGCGTCCATCAGAACTGTCCACAACTCCACGACGAGGACTTCGTGTGGATCCTGACAGAGCCATATAGCTGCTAGGTTTTTTAGCAACCAGTGGATCATCGTCTGGACTGTCTGGAAAGTCGTACTCTGATCGCGGACCTTTCTTCTCTGATGCGGGTCGCTGCATGTCTGAGGCAGACGTTGGGCTAGACTTAGTGTGGTCCCGTCCAGAAGCTGTGACTGTGAACTTTCCACCAGTCTCGTCTCGCACTACACGTGATCGACTGAACATGCCACGTTTTCTGAGGGGGTGATGCATGGGCTGCATTTTATCGCCAGCCCCTGCTCCAGGCTTGCTCTCTTTGTCCCCTGCTTGCCCCTCTCCCCCACCCTGTGTAGAGCTGGTGGGATAATTGCTTGAATCTGATTGAGTTGCAGGTTCCCACTCTTGTGATCCAGGGTGATGAGTAGCCTCTCTCTGGTGACCAAGGTGAGACTGGGTATCACGCTGGTGAGTGGAATCAAGGTGTCCAACCGACGACTCAGAAGATTCTCTTTGGTGTCCGGACTGAGGTCGTGCAACTTCCTGTCCCATTTGGGGCCCAGACATATTTGATCTCTCTCTCTGATGGCTCATTTGTGGTCCTTGCATTTCTCTCTCCCTTTGGTTCCCCATTTGAGGCCCCAGTATATTTTCTCTTTCCCGTTGATGCCCAATTTGTAGTCCTGACATGTTTTCTCTCTCCCTTTGGTGACTTATTTGGGAGCCAGACATGTTTTCTCTTGGGTGACTCATCTGTGATCCTGTGATGTCTCTCTCCCTTTGGTGCCCCATTTGTGATCCTTGCATTTCTCTCTCCCTTTGGTGCCCCAATTGTGATCCTTGCATTTCTCTCTCCCTTTGGTGCCCCATTTGAGATCCTTGCATGTCTCTCTCCTTTTGGTGCCCCATTTGAGATCCTGGCATTTCTCTCTCCCTTTGGTGCCCCATTTGAGATCCTGGCATTTCTCTCTCCCTTTGGGGCCCCATTTGCGATCCTTGCATGTCTCTCTCCTTTTGGTGCCCCATTTGAGATCCTGGCATTTCTCTCTCCCTTTGGTGCCCCATTTGAGATCCTGGCATGTCTCTCTCCCTTTGGTGACCCATTGGTGCTCCTGCCATATCCCTCTGATGTCCCATGGATGATCCTTGTGGATCCCGTTGGTGACCAATTTGGGGCCCCAGAATATCCCGTTGGAGCCCCTTGATATGGTCACCCTGTATGGTCGTCATAGGTGACAGGGCGCGTCCCTGCTGGACAGAATAGCCTTGTAGTCCAGGGGCCTGAAGAAGCTGCCCATGGAGTTTTCCGATGCCCATACCTCTTGGGGACCCAGACTGCTGTGGGGAGGGAAGAGACCCCCGGGGTGGGCCAGAGGGCTTGAGCATGTCATTACTGCTGTCATCGCGAAGCACCTCAGCAATTTTGTTTTTCACATAGTCCAGGGGCGAGATGTCGGAGGGAACACTGACCGCCTTGGAGCCGATAGAGGAATCTGTTGAAGGAGGAGAATTCTCTGTGCTTTCACCATGTGATTGAAAACCTGTAAAACACGAAGAAATATCCTACATAATGAAATACCAACAAAACAATTCAATATAGTCAAAACTCAAACTGGGATATATCTATCATATGTATGTCACCTTTATGTGATATTTAAGGCCTTGAACATTATCATCCATATTCAAGGACAAAATAACAAGAGGCTCAGAGCGATACAGGCCTTCTGGGCCTCTTGTTTTCAATTTTTATGAGCAATTTCTCTCACGCAATTGTGAAATTGGGTAGAAAGCATATATCCTAATGGAAATTACTGTGGCACAATATATCCTTAAAGGAGCTTACTCCAACATAAATCACAAGTATAATTGAAAACAAGAGGCCAAGGGGCCTGTTCGCTAATCTGGACACATAATTGGTATCTAGATAATCATGGTCTTCCGAAAGATCTCATGGACAGGAACATACCCAAAGATCAACCCTTGAAGCATATCTGTATAAATTAAGTTTGGTAAATGGGTGGGTATCTCAACTTTTTCAAGTTCAACTGAGAAACAAGGTCCCTAGGGCTGTGGTTAGACCCTTACATCAATGATAATATCATGATTGTGTTTGTCTCTTTATGTCCAGCAACTGTATAGTTTTTCAGGTGGGGATGTCAAGCATTTAAAAGTTATGAAACAGAAGTTTAAGTCTACAAGCATTCCCCAAGACCTATCATAAAATCATGATTGTGATTGTACCAAGCAATTGTATATATAGTTTTCTGGTAGGGATCTCAACCTTTTAAAAGTTATGACTCAGGAGTTGAGTCTGCAAGGGCGTGACTGATCTTGGGATTAAATCTTAAATCATGTTTGTGATCGTCTCTTAATGCCCAGCAATTGTATATATAGTTTTGGGGTGGGAATCTCAACCGGTTCAAATTAAAAGTGCAAGAGTGTGGCTCATCCCAGAACCAATCATAATATCAGGATTGTGCTTGCCTCTTTATGGCAAGCAATGCTTTATGTTGTTAAAGGATGAGGATCACAAACAAATCCAAGATAAATAAGTATCAATTTAATTTACCTCTATTTCCCAATTTGGGCAAAGCCCCTCCAGGCCCAGGGGGGGGTCAGTCACCATTTACGCAAAATCTGTTTGTTGTCCCCAAAGGATGTTTCTGACCACATGGTGTTAAAAACCATTCAGTACTTTATGACAAGTAGTGGTTAAAAGGGCTTTACCTCTATTTCCCCTATTGGACCCCACCCCTTTGGCCAAAGGGGGATCAGAACTACCACTAATTAGCAAATCTGTTTGCCTCCTCCAAATGATGTCTCTGACCAAATTTGGTTCAAATCCATTCAGTACTTTATGACAAGTACCTCTATTTCTCCTCTTGGGCTCTGCCCTTCTGGCCCCTTGGGGGTCAGATCTACCATTTATGCAAAATCTGTTCCCCTTCCCCAAAGAATATTTCTGAACAAATGGAGTTAAAATTCATTTAGTACTTTAGGACTAGTACCAATTTAAAGAATTATCTCTATTTCCCCTTTTGGGCCCCGCTCCTCTGGCCCCTTGGAGGTCAGAGCAAACATTTATGCAAAATTTGTTCCCGTTCCACAAGGATGCTTCTGCCCAAATGGGGTCAAAATCAATTCATACCTACTTTATGACTAGTAGCGATTTAAAGGAATCACCTCTATTTCCCCTATTGGGCCTCGCCACTCTGGTCCTGTAGGGGTCTGAGTAACCATTTATGCAAAATCTGTACCCTTCCCCCAAGTGTGTTTCTGACAAAATTTGGTCAAAGTCCAATCTGAATCATGAATTTCTTTACTCGTACATTGTAGCAATTTAAAAGATAATTTGACAGAGGACGGACGTCCCACCATGGCATAAGCTCTCCGGCCCTTCAGACCAGGTGAGCTAAAAAAACAAAGTAAATAGGTAGCTAAATAAGGGATCCCCAAATCAACTCACTAACATACACAGTTATTTTCTCTCATATCATCAAACCATGTTGGATAGAGTTTGCCCATGTAAACTTCTAGGTTTTCGAATTTGGCAAAACTCTTGGCAAAGCCTTGGGTTTTACCATATTTCAAAATCCCTTGGGTGGAATTTGCCAATCTTACATCCCTGGTTATGAAAGAGTCCTATAATCTTACATCTCTTGTCATGAGTGACCTCTTACCCATTAACTCTTTACATTGGAAACCATTAAAATCTATTAAGTGTAGAACTCTATGTTATCATACAATAGTGTAAATATAAACTTAAGTTCTTCAAGGGTTTGTTAGATATGATCTACTCAAGTATTTTATTTGTTTGTGAAGTTTCAAAGTGTAACAATTGCTCATGGCCTTTGACCTTTTAACCTTGACCCCTGTGTTCGGATGTTCATGCTATATCTTCCACACAAGTTTTTTTTTAAATGGACAGATGCCTTCAGGCACATACACAAACACAAAGAGACATACTGATGCAATGCATTTTTTAAACTATCTCTGCACAGCACCGACAACAAGTTGTTAATGTAGAATCAGACCCACATCGCTGAAGAGTATTGAGGCTTTATCTAATTGAGGCCCCAGAATAGAAAAAAATCAAATACTTTCTGAGCTGTAAACCTTCCATAGACCAAAAACACAGTGAAAATTTGGCAACAAAATTGTCAGTATTGGGACAGAATTTACTAAGTTAAAGACATATTTCAAATGAAAGAATCCATCCTTACCTATTAAAGAAAGTTTTGCTGTCATGTAATATTTACCTCCATGAGAAATAATGAAATCATAAAACATTGTTACTGTACATGTTATTCATTTTACAGACTTAACACTGTGTAGCTACATTTTGTACCTTTTTGAATATACTGTGCAAATTTTAATTGTTAAAGGTGTAAGCTCTTTATTGGAAGGGTATAATAACTACTGTGGAAATCTATTCCAGTGAAAGAACAAGGCATCGCAAACATCGCAAAATGGGGGTTGGGGTCAGAATCCATTCAACAAGAGGCCCAATGGGCCTGTATCGCTTACCTGGTATCAATCTCTGACTTACATCATAGTGTAATCCTAAAGTCCCGTATAATAAATTACTGTAAGACATTTAGAAGAACATGTTAAGATTTAAACATATTTTACCCCTGTGACCTTATAAGACATCATTTTCATTTTCAAATTTTGTTTGGTTCATCCCAGGACACTACCAGCCAAATATCATGTCTCTAGGCATTTGGGGTTATCAGAAGAGTCAAAGCTTTTAACAGATTTGACCCCTGTGACCTTGAATATGGGTCAAGCTCATTTTCCTTCCCAAAGTTTGTCAAGCTTCATACAAAGAACCGTTCAGCCAAATATCATGCTTCTAGGGCTTTTGGTACTTCAGAAGAAGTCGTTTGAATGTTTTAACATATTTGACCCCTGTGACCTTGAATATAGGTCAAGGTCTTTTCTTTTTCGCAAACTTTGACGGGCTTCATCCAAGGAACATTTCAGCCAAATATCACGCTTCTAGGGCTTTTGGTATTCAGAAGAAGTCGTTTGAATGTTTTTACAGGTTTGACCCCTGTGACCTTGAATATAGGTCAAGGTCTTTTCTTTTCGCAAACTTTGTCGGGCTTCATCCAATGAACCTTTTAGCCAAATATCATGCTTCTAGGGCTTTTGGTATTTCAGAAGAAGTCGTTTGAATGTTTTAACAGAATTGACCCATGTGGCCTTGAATATAGACCAAGGTCATTTCTTTTTGCAAGCTTTGTCGGGCTTCATCCAAGGAACCATTCAGCCAAATACCATGTTTCTAGGGCTTTCAGTATTTCAGAAGAAGTCTTTTAAATGTTTTAACAGATTTGACCCTTGTAACCTTGAATATAGGTCAAGGTCATTTTTTTTTGCAAACTTTGTTGGCTTCATCCAAGGAACATTTTAGCCAAATATCATACTTCTAGGGATTTTGATTTATTAGAAGAAGTCTTTTAAAGGTTAAAATAGATTTAACCTCACTGTGACCTTGAATATGGGTCAAGGTCGTTTCTTTTTGCAAACTTTATTCGCCTTCATCTAAGTAAGCTACTGGTCAAATATGAGGTCTCTATGCCTGACGATATTTTAGAAGAAGTTGTTTGAAGCTTCGATATTTTTGACCCCTGTGACCTTGAAATTGTCGCTGACAAAGATTTTCTATAAATAGTAACGCTGACCTTGACCTTAGCACCCTGAAACACGAACTTGTTCGAGGTATTCCCATGATGGACCCATATATGAAGTTTGGTCAGGATCCGTTCAGAAATGAAGTTGCAAGAGTGCTGACAAAGATTTTCTATAAATAGTAACGGTGACCTTGACCTTGGCACCCTGAAACACGAACTCGTTCGAGGTATTACCATGCTGGACCCATATAGGAAGTTTGGTCAGAATCCTTCAAAAAATGAAGTCGCAAGAGCGCTGACAAAAAATGAACATACGTATGTACGTACCTACCGACTTTCGTCGCGAGGGGATAATAACTGCATTGTGAAGTTTTCTGAACTAGTCATGATCAGTTAGTATCAAATGTAGTGCATATTTTATCAGACTTGACAAAGAAAATCCGATCCTGAAAGAAATTAAAAATTTTTGTGATTTGCTTTGTTCAATATAGCAAAACAAATCCATGGATATGATACAACACTCTAAAGTGGAAGGATACAACATAATTTGGGAGGATACAATATAAATGGGGCTTAACAAGTGATTGACAGCTTACTGACGCTAAACAGACAAATCAAACGACACATACTCATCTGTGGGCGTGACAGTAGACTGGTGATATGCTGGTGACTGGCCGTCACTGATCCCGATCGTGAGCGTGGGGATCGGGGCGGAGAGATCTTGGTGGGCAGAACTTCACTGCTATCAGCAGGGGCTACACAGAACACAAAACAGATACACCAATATACAACATGTCTCACTAGGGTGTGGCTACAACAATTAACTGTAACATCGGGAAGGGCGTGTGGCTACAACAATTAACTGTCACATCGGGAAGAGAGAAGGGGGTGTGGCTACAACAATCAGTTGTCACATGGGGAAGGGAGTGTGGCTACAACAATTAACTGTCACATCAGGAAGAGAGAAGGGGGTGTGGCTACAACAATAAGCTGTCACATGGAGAAGGGGGTGTGGCAACCATTATCAGCTGTCACATGGAGAAGGGGGTGTGGCGACAATAAACAGCTGTCACATGGAGAAAGGGATGTGGCTACAACAATTAACTGTCACATTGGGAAGAGGGAAGGGGGTGTGGCTACAACAATCAGCTGTCACATGGGGAAGGTAGTGTGGCTACAACAATTAGTTGTCACATGAGGACGGGGGTGTGGCTACAACAATTAACTGTCACATGGGGATAGGGGTGTGGCTACAACAATTAACTGTCACATCGGGAAGAGGGAATGGGGTGTGGCTACAACAACCAGCTCTCAAATGGAGAAGGGGGTGTGGCTACAAGAATTAACTGTCACATGGAGAAGGGGGTGTGGCTAAAACAATCAGTTGTCACATGGGAAAGGGGGTGTGGTTACAACAATAAGCTGTCACATGGGGAAGGGAGTGTGGCTACAACAATCAGCTGTCACATGGGGAAGGGGATGTGGCTACAACAATTAACTGTCACATCGGGAAGAGAGAAGGGGGTGTGGCAACAACAATCAGTTGTCACATGGGGAAGGGGGTGTGACTAAAACAATTAACTGTCACATGGGGAAGGGGGTGAGGCTAAAACAATTAACTGTCACATCGGGAAGAGAGAAGGGGGTGTGGCAACAACAATCAGCTGTCACATGGAGAAGGGGGTGTGGCAACAACAATCAGCTGTCACATGGAGAAGGGGGGGGTGGCTACAACAATCAGCTGTCACTTGGAGAAGGGGGTGTGGCAAAAACAATCAGCTGTCACATGGAGAAGGGGGGTGGCTACAACAATCAGCTGTCACATGGAGAAGGGGGGGGGGGTGGTTACAACAATCAGCTGTCAAATGGGGAAGGGAGTGGGGCTACAACAATTAACTGTCACATCGGGAAGAGAGAAGGGGGTGTGGCAACAACAATCAGCTGTCACATGGAGAAGGGGGGGGGGGGGGGGGGGGTGGCTACAACAATCAGGTGTCACTTGGAGAAGGGGGTGTGGCAACAACAATCAGCTGTCACATGGAGAAGGGGGGTGGTTACAACAATCAGCTGTCACATGGAGAAGGGGGGGGGGGTTGGCTACAACAATCAGCTGTCACATGGGGAAGGGGGTGGGACTACAACAATTAACTGTCACATGTCACATGGGGTAGGCGATGTGGCTACAACAAATAACTGTCACATCGGGAAGAGAGAAGGGGGTGTGGCAACAACAATCAGCTGTCACATGGAGAAGGGGGTGTGGCTACCATTATCAACTGTCAGATGGGGAAGGGGGTGTGGCTACAACAATCAGTTGTCACATGGGGAAGGGGATGTGGCTACCATTATCAACTGTCACATGGGGAAGGGGGTGTGGCTATAACAAATAACTGTCACATCGGGAAGAGAGAAGGGGGTGTGGCAACAACAATCAGCTGTCACATGGAGAAGGGGGTGTGGCTACCATTATCAACTGTCACATGGGGAAGGGGGTGTGGCTACAACAATCAGTTGTCACATGGGGAAGGGGATGTGGCTGCAACAATTAACTGTCACATGGGGAAGGGGGTGTGGCTACAACAATCATCTGTCACATCGGGAAGAGGGAAGGGGGTGCAGCTACAAAAATCAGCTGTCAAATGGAGAAGGGGGTGTGGCTACAATAATCAGATGCCACCTCGGGAAGAGGGAAGGGGGTGTGGCTACAACAATCAGCTGTCACATGGAGAAGAGGGTGTGGCTACAACAAGAGGCCCAATGGGTCTGCATCGCTCACCTGGTATCAATCTCTTATATTATACTTATATTATAGTGTAACCCTAAAGTCCCCTAAAATCTTTTACTGTAAGACATTTAGAAGAACATGTTAAGATTTAAACATATTTTGCCCCTGTGACCTTATAAGACAACATCATTTTCATTTTCAAATTTTGTTTGGCTTCATCCAAGGAACCTTTCAGCCAAATACCATGTTTCTAGGGCTTTCTATATTTCAGAAGAAGTCGTTTGAATGTTTTAACAGATTTGACCCATGTGACCTTATATAGAGGTCAAGCTCAATTCTTTTTGCAAACTTTGTCAGGTTTCATCCAAGAAACCTTTCAGCCAAATATCATGCTTCTAGGGCTTTTGGTAATTCAGAAGAAGTCGTTTGAATGTTTTAATAGATTTGACCCCTGTGACCTTGAATATAAGTCAAGGTCATTTTTTTCGCAAACTTTGTCTGGCCTCATTCAAGGAACCTTTCAGCCAAATATCATGTATCTAGGGCTTTTGGTATTTCAGAAGAAGTTGTTTAAAGGTTTTAACAGATTTGACCCTTGTGACCTTGAATATAAGTCAAGGTCATTTCTTTTCGCAAACTTTGTCAGGCTTCATCCAAAGAACCTTTCAGCCAAATACCATGTTTCTAGGGCTTTTGGTATTTCAGAGGAAGTCGTTTAAAAGGTTTTAACAGGTTTGACCCCTGTGACCTTGAATATAGGTCAAGGTCATTTCTTTTCGCAAACTTTGTCGAGCTTCATCCAAGAAACCTTTCATCCAAATACCATGTTTCTAGGTCTTTCGGTATTTCAGAAGAAGTCGTTTAAAAGGTTTTAACAGTTTTGACCCCTGTGACCTGGAATATAGGTCAAGGTCATTTCTTTTACGCAAACTTTGTTGGGCTTCATTCAAGGAACATTTAAGCCAAATATCATACTTCTAGGGATTTTGGTTTATTAGGAGAAATTGTTTAAAGGTTAAAATAGATTTAACCTCACTGTGACCTTGAATATAGGTCAAGGTCGTTTCTTTTCGCAAACTTTATTTGGCTTCATCCGAGGAAGCTACTGGTCAAATTTAAGGTCTCTATGCCAAACGGTATTTTAGAAGAAGTTGTTTAAAAGTTTTGACATTTTTGACCCCTGTGACCTTGAAAGTAGGTCAAAGTGATTATTTTTCGCAAACTTTGTTCAGCTCCTTCTAAGTAAGCTACCAGCCAAATTTCATGTTACTGGGCCTTTTGGTATTCTAGGAGAAGTCGTTGAAAGGAAAAAGTTGACGGATGCAGGACGGAAGGACGATGGACGCTGCACCATCACATAAGCTTACTTGGCCCTTTGGGCCAGGTGAGCTAACAATTAACTGTCACATCGGGAAGATGGAAGGGGGTGTGGCTACAACAATTAGTTGTCACATGAAGAAGGGGGTGTGGCTACAACAATCAGCTGTCACATGGAGAAGGGTGTGTGGCTACAACAATTAACTGTCACATCGGGAAGACGGAAGGGGGTGTGGCTACAACAATTAGTTGTCACATGGGGAAGATGATGTGGCTACAACAATCAGTTGTCACATGGGGAAGGGGATGTGGCTACAACAATCAGATTTCAGATGGGGAAGGGGGTGTGGCTACAACAATCAGTTGTCACATGGGGAAGGGGGTGTGGCTAAAACAATTAACTGTCACATCGGGAAGAGAGAAGGGGGTGTGGCTACAACAATTAACTGTCACATGGGGTAGGGGATGTGGCTACAACAATTAACTGTCACATCCTGTCACATCGGGAAGAGAGAAGGGGATGTGGCTACAACAATTAACTGTCACATGGGGATAGGGGTGTGGCTACAACAATTAACTGTCACATGGGGAAGGGGTGTGGCTACAACAATTAACTGTCACATGGGGAAGGGGGTGTGGCTACAACAATTAACTGTCACATCAGGAAGACGGAAGGGGGTGTGGCTACAACAATTAGTTGTCACATGGGGAAAAGGGAAGGGGGTGTGGCTACAACAATCAGCTGTCACATGGAGAAGGGTGTGTGGCTACAACAATTAACTGTCACATCGGGAAGACGGAAGGGGGTGTGGCTACAACAATTAGTTGTCACATGGGGAAGATGATGTGGCTACAACAAGAGGCCCAGAGGGCCTGTATCGCTCACCTGGATACATTGGTATCTAGGTAATCATGATAAAATATTTTCTTTTTGGCTTGCCCCTCAGCCCCCTAGGGAGTCAGTCCCACCATTAGTACAATTTTAAATCTTGAGCACCTAGGGATGCTTCCTGCCAAATAAGGCTCATTTCCAATCAATGGTTATGGAAAAGAAGTCGCTTAAACCAATATAGCTAAATAACGGTTTTTGGCCCCGCCCCTCAGCCCCCTAGGGGGTCAGTCCCACCATGAGTACACTTTGGAATCCTGAGCACCTAGGGATAGTTCCTACCAAATAAGGTTGATTTCCATTCAGTGGTAATGGAGAAGAAGTCGCTTAAACCAATATAGCTAAATAATGGTTTTTGGCCCCGCCCCTCAGCCCCCTAGGGGGTCAGTCCCACCATGAGTACAATTTGGAATCCTGAGCACCTAGGGATAGTTCCTACCAAATAAGGTTGATTTCCATTCAGTGGATATGGAGAAGAAGTCGCTTAAACCAATATAGCTAAATAACGGTTTTTGGCCCCGCACCTCAGCCCCCTAGGGGGTCAGTCCCACCATGAGTACACTTTGGAATCCTGAGCATCTAGGGTAGCTTCCTGCCAAATAAGGCTCATTTCCAATCAGTGGTTATTAAGAAGTCGACTAAATCAATATAACTAAATAACCCTTTTTGGCCCCACCCCTCAGCCCCCTAGGGGATCAGTCCCACCATTAGTACAATTTTGAATCCTGGGCACCTAAGGATGCTTCCTGCAAAATAAGGTTGATTACCAATCAGTGGTTATGAAGGAGAAGTCGCTAATATCAATATAGCTAAATAATTTTTTATGGCCCCCACCCCTCAGCCCCCTAGGGGGTCAGTCCCACCATGAGTACAATTTTGAATCCTGAGCACCCAGGGATACTTTCTGCCAAATAAGGCTGATTTCCAATCAGTGGTTATGGAGAAGAAGTCGCTTAAACCGATATAGCTAAATAACCCCTTTTGGCCGCGCCCCTCAGCCCCCTAGGGAGTCAGTCCCACCATTAGTACAATTTTGAATCCTGGGCACCCAAGGATGCTTCCTGCCAAATTAGGTTATTTCCTATCAGTGGTGATGGAGGAGAAGTCGTTTAAAGAAATTGTTGACGGACGACGGACGCCACGGTATGGCATAAGCTCACCTCGGTCCTTCGGACCAGGTGAGCTAATAAACAGTTGTCACATGGGGAAGGGGATGTGGCTTCAACAATCAGATGTCACATGGGGAAGGGGGTGTGGCTACAACAATCAGTTGTCACATGGGGAAGGGGGTTTGGCTACAACAATCAGTTGTCACATGGGGAAGGGGGTGTGGCTACAACAATTTACTGTCAAATGAGGAAGGGGGACAACTGTCAAATACAGAAAGAGATATTGCTACAACCAGCAGGTTTCAAATTGGGGAAAGGGTGCAGCTACAAGTGATGCCAGTCTATCCGAGATCTATCCAAATCAGGACAGACTGAAATATACCTAAGGTAGACCAGTCTATCTTGGACCTATCCAATGCAAGTCAGGCCAGACTGAAATCTACCTAAGGTAGACCAGTCTATCTGAGACATATCTAAGTCAGGCCAGACTGAAATCTACCTAAGGTAGGCTAGTCTATCCGGGACATATCCAAGTCAGGCCAGACAGAAATCTACCTAAGGTAGACCAGTCTATCTGAGACATATCCAAGTCAGGCCAATCTGAAATCTACCTAAGGTAGGCTAGTCTATCCGGGACATATCCAAGTCAGGCCAGACTGAAATCTACCTAAGGTAGACCAGTCTATCTGGGACATATCCAAGTCAGGCCAGACTGAAATCTACCTAAGGTAGGCTAGTCTATCCGGGACCTATTCAAGTCAGGTCAGACTGAAATCTACCAAAGGTAGACCAGTCTATCTGGGACCTATCCAAGTCAGGCCAGACTGAAATCTACCTAAGGTAGACCAGTCTATCAGGGACATATCCAAGTCAGGTCAGACTGAAATCTATCTAAGGTAGGCTAGTCTATCCGGGACCTATCCAAGTCAGGCCAGACTGAAATCTACCTAAGGTAGACCAGTCTATCTGGGACCTATCCAAGTCAGGCCAGACAGAAATCTACCTAAAGTAGACCAGTCTATCTGAGACATATCCAAGTCAGGCAAGACTGAAATCTACCTAAGGTAGGCTAGTCTATCCGGGACCTATCCATGTCAGGCCAGACTGAAATCTACCTAAGGTAGACCAGTCTATCCGGGACATATCCAAGTCAGGCCAGACTGAAATCTACCTAAGGTAGGCTAGTCTATCCGGGACCTATTCAAGTCAGGTCAGACTGAAATCTACCAAAGGTAGACCAGTCTATCTGGGACCTATCCAAGTCAGGCCAGACTGAAATCTACCTAAGGTAGACCAGTCTATCCGGGACCTATCCATGTCAGGCCAGACTGAAATCTACCTAAGGTAGACCAGTCTATCCCGGACCTATCCATGTCAGGCCAGACTGAAATCTACCTAAGGTAGGCGAGTCTATCCAGGACATATCCAAGTCAGGCCAGACTGAAATCTACCTAAGGTAGGCTAGTCTATCCAGGACCTAATCAAGTCAGGTCAGACTGAAATCTACCTAAGGTAGACCAGTCTATCTGGGACCAATCCAAGTCAGGCCAGACTGAAATCTACCTAAGGTAGGCTAGTCTATCCGGGACTTATCCAAGTCAGGCCAGACTGAAATATACCTAAGGTAGACCAGTCTATCTGGGACCTATCCAAGTCAGGCCAGACTGAAATATACCTAAGGTAGACCAGTCTATCTGAGACATATCTAAGTCAGGCCAGACTGAAATCTACCTAAGGTAGGCTAGTCTATCCAGGACCTAATCAAGTCAGGTCAGACTGAAATCTATCTAAGGTAGACCAGTCTATCTGGGACCTATCCAAGTCAGGCCAGACTGAAATCTACCTAAGGTAGACCAGTCTATCTGGGACCTATCCAAGTCAGGCCAGACTGAAATCTACCTAAGGTAGGCTAGTCTATCCGGGACTTATCCATGTCAGGCCAGACTGAAATCTACCTAAGGTAGACCAGTCTATCTGGGACCTATCCAAGTCAGGCCAGACTGAAATCTACCTAAGGTAGACCAGTCTATCTGGGACCTATCCAAGTCAGATCAGACTGAAATCTACCAAAGGTAGACCAGTCTATCCGGGACCTATCCAAGTCAGGTCAGACTGAAATCTACCTAAGGTAGGCAAGTGTATCTGATATCTATCTAAGATAGGCCAGTTTATCTTAGATCAACCAAAGGCAGGCCAGAATAACTTCTAAATAATTTCCATGTAGGGGATTTCAGTGTTACAGTATTAGCCCTGTACAATAACCTACCCATGGGAGATTTCAGTGTTACAATATTAGTCCTGTACAGTAACCTACCCATGGGAGATTTCAGTGTTACAGTATTAGTCCTGTACAGTAACCTACCCATGGGAGATTTCAGTGTTACAGTATTAGCCCTGTACAGTAACCTACCCATGGGAGATTTCAGTGTTACAGTATTAGTCCTGTACAGTAACCTACCCATGGGAGATTTCAGTGTTACAGTATTAGTCCTGTACAGTAACCTACCCATGGGAGATTTCAGTGTTACAGTATTAGTCCTGTACAGTAACCTACCCATGGGAGATTTCAGTGTAACAGTATTAGTCCTGTACAGTAACCTACCCATGGGAGATTTCAGTGTTACAGTATTAGTCCTGTACAGTAACCTACCCATGGGAGATTTCAGTGTTACAGTATTAGTCCTGTACAGTAACCTACCCATGGGAGATTTCAGTGTTACAGTATTAGTCCTGTACAGTAACTTATCCATGGGAGATTTCAGTGTTACAGTATTAGTCCTGTACAGTAACCTACCCATGGGAGATTTCAGTGTTACAGTATTAGTCCTGTACAGTAACCTACCCATGGGAGATTTCAGTGTTACAGTATTAGTCCTGTACAGTAACCTACCCATGGGAGATTTCAGTGTTACAGTATTAGTCCTGTACAGTAACCTACCCATGGGAGATTTCAGTGTTACAGTATTAGTCCTGTACAGTAACCTATCCATGGGAGATTTCAGTGTAACAGTATAAGTCCTGTACAGAAACCTATCCATGGGAGATTTCAGTGTAACAGTATTAGTCCTGTACAGAAACCTACCCATGGGAGATTTCAGTGTAACAGTATTAGTCCTGTACAGTAACCTATCCATGGGAGATTTCAGTGTTACAGTATTAGACCTGTACAGTAACCTACCCATGGGAGATTTCAGTGTAACAGTATTAGTCCTGTACAGTAACCTATCCATGGGAGATTTCAGTGTTACAGTATTAGTCCTGTACAGTAACCTACCCATGGGAGATTTCAGTGTTACAGTATTAGTCCTGTACAGTAACTTATCCATGGGAGATTTCAGTGTTACAGTATTAGTCCTGTACAGTAACCTACCCATGGGAGATTTCAGTGTTACAGTATTAGTCCTGTACAGTAACCTACCCATGGGTGATTTCAGTGTTACAGTATTAGTCCTGTACAGTAACTTATCCATGGGAGATTTCAGTGTTACAGTATTAGTCCTGTACAGTAACTTATCCATGGGAGATTTCAGTGTTACAGTATTAGTCCTGTACAGTAACCTATCCATGGGAGATTTCAGTGTAACAGTATTAGTCCTGTACAGTAACCTACCCATGGGAGATTTCAGTGTAACAGTATTAGTCCTGTACAGTAACCTACCCATGGGTGATTTCAGTGTTACAGTATTAGTCCTGTACAGTAACCTATCCATGGGAGATTTCAGTGTAACAGTATAAGTCCTGTACAGTAACCTACCCATGGGAGATTTCAGTGTAACAGTATTAGTCCTGTACAGTAACCTACCCATGGGAGATTTCAGTGTTACAGTATTAGTCCTGTACAGTAACCTACCCATGGGAGATTTCAGTGTTACAGTATTAGTCCTGTACAGTAACCTACCCATGGGAGATTTCAGTGTAACAGTATTAGTCCTGTACAGTAACCTATCCATGGGAGATTTCAGTGTAACAGTATTAGTCCTGTGCAGTAACCTACCCATGGGAGATTTCAGACTCTCCATAATTGTAGTATTAATTCTATCTATTTGTCAAACAAGTGTCATCTGTTCCATCTGACATATTTTTTTTACCTGTATCACAAAATGCCTCAGGCTTAGAATATACAGTCTATGGATATCAATCACGCTACGGTGTGTTGATACATTACAGCCTGTGTTTGATTAGGACGTCAGCTAATTACAGGTTTAACAGACATGTTGCAATGTTATGATTTTAATGCTTAATTGTACTTTACATGACTTTTGATTTAAAGCGAAAATCTTTCACATGTTCACTGACCACTGTGCTGACAGAAGTGATTATATTTTTTTCCGTTAAACAATATTATGGAATGGCGATATAAAGTGCAAACTATGAATTCCATGAATTAGTGCTGTTTATTAACAGTTTATAGTAGTACTACCTCTGTCCGTTGTTCTGTGATAGATACATAAGATAATACATAGTACTAATGTCACAAATCAGTGCTCGTATGATAACGTTTTAGATAAAAAATATTTTTGATATATGTATTAGCCCTGAACAGTAACTTACCCATGGGAGATTTTGGATCGGAGAGACTACTGATATGTGGAGAACGTAGCCGTGGTGAATGTGATTGGTCAGGCGTGTGGTGTTTCCGCTCTGTTGACTCTGGGGTGACCTCTGGTGGGTGAGATGGGCGGTCTTCCCCTTGGGGAGCTCCACTAGACATTGGCTGTGAGACCTCTGTTTGACCGGAGCTACTAGCCATCTCTCTCTCAGCCTCCTATAAAAGCCCAGGATTGGTTCTAATATGAAGTATATCAAACAATAAAAGATATGAGGATAAAATTTAACTCTTTTGTCAATGCCCAAGTGGAACTCTTCGAAGTCATAGAATAGAAAGGTCGTGCCACTTACAACTTTTGTCAAAATATCTAATGTTTTAGGTTATTATAAAAAAAGCAAGGTTGTTACTGATCATGCAGAATTTTTTTCAGAAGTGAAAGGTCATAAATGTCACTTACGACCTTGGTACTGCGCTGAAACAATTTATCCTGTATCATTTTCATGAATATAGTAAATGTGATTAAGTTGGCATTTTCCCCTTTTTAACCCTTAGGCTGCTACACACGGCAAATGCAGCGCCGATAAAAATGGCCCTCACTGCTACACGCGGCATAAGTCGTTTCTCGACTCGTAGTTTTCAATCGGTTGTCAGGAATGCACTCTCCCGTCTGTGACAATATTTATGTCTAAAACCGAAAGTAGAATGCTTCTGATTGGTTCTGATGTCATTACTTTCGATATTCTCGGGAGTTTACGTAAATAAAAACGAAAAAGGCATAAGAGAACGCAAGTTGGGAATTTTTGCTTACAAAATGGCTGCGCAGTCGAAGTGAGACGAAGCTGTCCTTCTCTAACATCGATTCCGATAGTAATAAAGAGTTTGTATAGTTCAAAGTTATTAATAATGAATTGATTAGATGGGACAAAGTCAGCAACACTTGAATGAGTTTTTTTATATTGACGAAAGCAGGAAATATTGGCTGACCCCTCTCACATGTGACAAAGGTAGGCTCGTTCATCGGTACCAAATAAACAATGAATTTACCGACGTTTCAAATTCGATTTTCAGAAAGGATATTTGTTAAAATATTTATCTGTGATGAAACATTAATTACATCCTGAATCAGATAAATTAATATGCCGAAATTTGCGGCAAGATGATATGAAAGACAGAAAAAACATGTAGCAACAAAAAGTGTCGGCAAGCTTGGAAGTAACCTGATCATATTTTTACCTGAGACTCGCCGAGAATATTCAGATTGAGAAAAAATATATATAAATATATGTAAATAAAAATTATCAATTGTCCTTGCAAAGTTAAATATAAAAAAAGAACAAAAAACTAAGACTTTGCCGCAAGGCCTTTCTGCCCTCTCAGGCTTCTTCAGGCGGACTCAGAGTCGGAGTCCGCCTGAAGAAGCCTGAGAGGGCAGAAAGGCCTTGCTGCAAAGTCTTAGTTTTTTGTTCTTTTTTATAAATATATGTTATATACCACTAGTGGAATATGACCTTCCCGACTTGTGATTGGTTGAGAAGTTGAACTTTGACCGGAAATCACGTGGGTCAATGCAATGTGCTGATTGTTGACGTCGTCATCGATTGTTGACGTCGTCACAATTTGGCGGGAGTATATATGAGATGATGTGTTTTCGAGCAAACATCATCCGCAGTTCACAGAAAACAACACTCCGATGCGATTAAATAGTATTGTGGTAGAAACAGGTCACACGACTCGTGGTTATTGGATATGGAATTTATTTCACTCTCGTTAATTATTTTTTAAAAGTTATAAAAGACACTCGCTAAAGCTCGTGTCTTTTGTAACTTTTAAAAAAATAATTAACTCGAGTGAAATAAATTCCATATCAAACAACCACTCGTTGTGTAACCTCTATTTCTACCACATTACCCTGTGTTATTCCACTCTCCGACCATTGTATAAACGTGCTTACTGTTGGATAAATATATGTTATATACCACTAGTGGAATATGACCTTCCAGACTTTTGATTGGTTGAAAGAATTGAACTTTGACCGGAAATCACGATTATTGACGATGTCACAACTTGGCGGGAATATATGCTAGATGGTACGTTTTTCGCGCAAATAGTCCTTGATTCACTCCAAAATCAACACTGGCACTGCCGATTTAATATTTAATCGGTAAAACTTGATGAAACAAGTACTAATTGTAACGGCGGCTGTTACTATAATGTCCCCCAAACTACCCCAACAGTCATAAATTATGCTAATGGAAGAGTGTAATAGTACTGTATATGTGTATATGTGTATGTGCAAAAGACTCCATTTTTTACCATGACAACAGATGTTTTCTTAAATGGTACCATTGTGTTTGGCTTCCCTTAATACCCCTATGTACCACTTCTTGCTGAAATCGAACAATATTTAAATTCCGAGAAATCAGAAACCTGCGTTTCGTTATCATGGGAACAGACAATTTCAAAAGTTAAACCATTGTGTTCGGCTTCCCTCAATACCCCTATGTACCAATTTTCACTGAAATCAAACAATATCTTAATTTTGATCAATGAGAAGCCTCCATTTGGTAACCATGGCAACGGACCGTTTCGAAAGTGGTACCATTGTGTTAGGCTGCCCTCAATACCAAATTTCGCTGAAATCGAACAATATCTAAATTCCGACCAATCAGAAGCCTCCATTTCATTACCATGGCATCACACGGTTTCGTGAGTTGTACCATTGTGTTCGGCTTCCCTCAAAACCCCTATGTATCAATTTTTGCCGAAATCAAACAATATGTAAATTGTGACCAATCAGAAGCCTCCATTTCGTTACCATGGCAACGCATGGTTTCGTGAGTGGTACTTTTGTGTTCGGCTTCCCTCAATACTCTTATGTACCAATTTTCACCGAAATCGAACAATACCTAATTTTCAACCAACAGAGGCCAGGAAATGGTGGCGGCCATTTTGGAATTTTGTTACGAGACATGCCCGTTGCACACCTTCTGCCCCCCACCAATGCTCATGTGAAGTTTCTTAAAAATCCGCTCAGTAGTTTAGGAGGAAAACGTTGGACCAAATCACAACGGAAAGATAGAAGAAGAATAATTAAAACATAATCTTACATAATAATAATAATTAGCTCGTGTTTGGACCAATTTCTAAATGAAATACATTTTCTTAGAAATGTTATTCTAAGAAGGAAAATCAAAGTCTCAGTTGTGTCAATTTACCGGAAAGTACCTTAAAAAGACATTTTCCCCTAAATTTGGTGCTCGACTGCTCAATTATAGGAATCTCAACATGGTACAACATGAAACATTTTCAATAATTTTTTTAACCTTAACAGTTTAGATTATCAAGCAATTACATATTTATTTAGTATTAACATTTATTACTTAACACATCAGTACCATAGTTATATTTTAGTATCATTTTCTATGTTAAAAAAACATTTCTTATGTTTTCTTGCGAATCGGCACGGAACTGGGAGCAGGATAGTGGTCACATGATTCGAAAAAAAATCACGTGATTGTGGTTGAGTTGACAGTGCTTTCGGAAAACAAAAACGTACAGCTGATACGTATACGTTCGTCATTCACGTACATCGTAAGATTATGTTCGGTAAAGCTTGTTAAAACATAATCTTACATAATAATAATAATTAGCTCATGTTTGGACCAATTTCTAAATGAAATACATTTTGTGAAGGCAAATGTTATTCTAAGAACAAAAACCAAGGTCTCAGTTGTGTCAATTTACCGGAAAGTACCTTAAAACGGCATTTTCCGTTAAATTTTGTGCTTGTCTGCTCAATTTTGCCGCCGCCACTCGACTAATTATAGGAATCTCAACATGGTACAACATGAAATATTTTCTATAATTTTTTTAACCTTAACAGTTTAGATTATCAAACAATTACATATTTATTTGATATCAAGATTTATTACTTAGCACATCAGTACCATAGTTGTATTTATATTATCGTTTTCTATGTTAAAAAAACATTTCTTATGTTTTCTTGCGAATCGGCACGGAACCAGGAGCAGGATAGTGGTCACATGATTCGAAAAAAAGTCACGTGATTGCTCGTATAAAAATAGAACCGGAAGCGCAAATGTCAGGTAGCCGCGATAAACAAATATTGGCTGACGAAAACAGAGTCACAAGACTAGACAAGAAAGAAGCTGAAAGAGACTATTGAAAGATCGGGAACAGATGCATCTGATAAACAAAAAGAAATACGACACCATCAAAGAAGACGAAGAGCATGGATGAAGTGTGGGTTGACAGTGTTTTCGGAAAACAAAAACGTACAGCTGATACGTATACGTTTTTCATTTACGTACACTGTAAGATTATGTTCGGTAAAGCTTGTAATAATAATAATAATAATAAGAAACGGAGCAAACACAATATGTCCCCCCACTTCGTTTGGGGGACATAATTAAAACCTTTCACTATATTTTAACCATGTACATTAGAAAGCTGAGATTATTTTTTCTGTACAAAGCCTTGCGTTTTACCAAATTTGAAAACCTCTCGGGTGGAATTTCCTTATCTTACACTCGTGGTCATAAAAGTATAGTATTGTATTTTACTGATTAGCTGTATTTATGCATTGAATCCCTGTGTTGACATCCATCACGAAAATCTCAATGTTTAGAGCAAGCTCTAGAACGCATCAATTGCAAAATGTAAACACCATAGGTTGGAGAAGCAGGGATGTTACTATCTAAAACTTGAAATTACTATGCTTATCATATAGTTTAGTAGTAAGCTGTTCATTTTGATCACAGCTTAAGTAGAGATCAAGGTAAGCAGCTGATGAAGAAGAGTCTATTGTGTTCTTTATTTCAAGTTCAGAAGGGTATGAGTCTGCCTAGAAGAACATTTTTGAAATTTTGTATGATTTCTTCTTTGGGCCCGGCCTGGCCCCTAGGGTAGAGGCAGGAATCCAAATTTTACAGTTTGATTCCATCTTTCTCCAAGGATGATTGTGATCAAAATGGACAAAACATACCCAAAAGTGTTATTTCCCTATATAAACTATAGTAGACTTTACCCCCTCCCCCAGGGGGACGGAGAGTCCCGAGGTACTGAAATTTACAAATTAAACAAAACCCCTAATGGTCTTTCTATCCATGTAGAGGAAAAGGCTGTAGTACCCCTGAGTCTGAAGAAGAAAATTTTTGAAATTTTGGATAATTTTCCTTTTGGGGCCCCGCCCTAGCCGCTAGGGTAGGGGCAGGAATCCCAATTTTACAAATCTGTATCCTCATTAACTAAGATTAATTTTGGCCAAGTTTGAAAAATCACTTGAGAGACTTCCTCTCAGGTGACCTAAACAAGAGGCCCAATGGGCCTGCATCGCTTACCTGGTATCAATCTCTGACTTATATTATAGTGTAACCCTAAAGTCCCCTAAAATCTTTTACTGTAAGACATTTATAAGAACATGTTAAGATTTAAACATATTTTACCCCTGTGACCTTATAAGACAACATCATTTTCATTTTCAAATTTTGTTTGGCTTCATCCCTGGATGCTACCAGCCAAATATCATGTTTCTAGGTATTTGGTTTTATCAGAGGAAGTCGCTCAAAGCTTTTAAAAACAGATTTGACCCATGTGACCTTTAATATAGGTCAAGCTCAATTTCCTTCCCAAAGTTTGTTAAGCTTCATACAAGGAACCTTTCAGCTAAATATCATGCTTCTAGGGCTTTTGGTATTTCAGAAGAAGTAGTTTAAAGGTTTTAACAGATTTGACCCCTGTGACCTTGAAAATATGTCAAGGTCATTTCTTTTCGCAAACTTTGTCTGGTTTCTTCCAAGGAACCTTTCAGCCAAATACCATGTTTCTAGGGCTTTCGATATTTCAGAAGAAGTCGTTTGAATGTTTTAACAGATTTGACCCATGTGACCTTGAATATTGGTCAAGCTCAATTTCCTTCCCAAAGTTTGTTAAGCTTCATCCAAGGAAGCTTTAAGCCAAATATCATGCCTCTAGGGCTTTTGGTATTTCAGAAGAAGTCGTTTAAAGGTTTTAACAGATTTGACCCCTCTGACCTTGAAAATAGGTCAAGGTCATTTCTTTTCGCAAACTTTGTCGGGCTTCATCTAAGAAACATTTCAGTCAAATGTCATGTTTCTAGGGTTTTTGGTATTTCAGAAGAAGTCGTTTAAAGGTTTTAACAGATTTGACCCCTGTAACCTTGAATATAGGTCAAGGTCATTTCTTTTCGCAAACTTTGTCGGGCTTTATCCAAGGAACCTTTCAGCCAATTATCATTCCTATAGGGCTTTTAGTTTTTCAGAAGAAGTCGTTTGAAGGTTTTAACAGATTTGACCCTTGTGACCTTGAATATAGGTCAAGGTCATTTTTTTTTTTGCAAACTTTGTTGGGCTTCATCCAAGGAACCTTTCAGCTAAATGCCATGTTTCTAGGCTTTTTGTATTTTAGACGAAGTCGTTTAAAGGTTAAAATAGATTTAACCTCACTGTGACCTTGAATATTGGTCAAGGTCATTTTTTTTCGCAAACTTTATTTGGCTTCATCCAAGGAAGCTACTGGTCAAATATGAAGTCTCTATGCCTGACAGTATTTTAGAAGAAGATGTTTGAAGGTTTCGACATTTTTTACCCCTGTGACCTTGAAATTAGGTCAAAGTGATTTTTTTTCGCAAACTTTGTTCAGAACCTTCCAAGAAATCTACCAGCCAAATTTCATGTCACTGGGCCTTTCAGTATTTTAGAAGAAGTCGTTTAAAGGAAAAAGTTGACGGACGCAGGACGGACGGACGACGGACGCTGCACCATCACATAAGCTCACTTGGCCCTTCGGGCCAGGTGAGCTAAAAACACTGAAAGAGACATGTGCCTTACGGATTGACGAGTGGGCGGCAGAAGTACTAGGGTGAGTCAATATGGCCTCATCTGATCTAAATGCGTCGGATGTTGTTTACCATCACCAGTGTAGCATCAACTTTTTGACAAAACGACAGCTTCCAAAGTCTCGGATGACCGATGACACAAGTATTACTAGCACCCTGGACGTCCAAAGAAATCAAGATCAGAGAAAGCATTTCTCCAGCTGGTTGAACATATCGCGAAAATTGATACAGAGCAAGTGACGGTGAATGATCTGGTGAGATCAATGGAAAAACTCTGTGAAGAGACATTCAGTACGGTGTACATGAAAAGGAGACTGTTAAGTTACTTTGGTTCATCTATCATCATCACAAACATCAATGGACAGCCTAACGTGATAACATTTAAAGAAAATGCATCACATATACTACACGAGTTTTATCAACGACCAAAGACATTAGATCCAGACGAAGAGAAGAAAGCTGTAATTCATACTGCTGCAAAGCCGATAAATGCTGACATAAAATCAATTTCAGCTACATTCAAGTCGGAATACCCTTCAGCAGATTATATTTCGTCAATCCCACAAAATACAGATTTCGACCCAGAAGCCCTTCAAATGTTCCTTACGGATATTTTTGGACAGGCTGAGTCGGCTCTCAAAGTAGCATCGATCGGACACGCTATTATCCAGGCATGTCGACCAAGAACACTTATTGCCCCCCTTAAAATTGGCCTTGGAGAGCAGATGCACCATCCATTTTCTTCCAAGATGCTACTGGATACACTGAGCTCTTTGGGATTTTCATCTTCATACACAGAAGTGCAGAAATTTAGATTGAATGCCCCTGCAGCTAATGGGAATGGTGCAGCTACTCAGAAAGATGACAGCAGAATAGGCTCCTTCATTCAATATGTTGCAGACAATGTCGATCACAATGTGCGGACGTTAGATGGACTTGGAACATTCCATGGCATGGGCATGATTGAAACATTTTTTCCTGGATCATCTAAAAGGAAACCTGTTCCTCGCGCATCTCCCACTCTTCAGGAGATTACAGACCTAGCTAGGATCAACATATATCTGTACAAAGAACAGCATCATAATGCGTTGTGCACACTGAAGTACGAAATCCTTGCTGATTTTTCTGGGATGGACGATGTATGGAAACTTTACCCCTTCTCTCTAGAAGCTCTTGGCAGCATGAAAATAAATACCACAGCTGGTCTGCTACGATGCACAAAGTACTTGAAGGCAATTTTCCTGGGAAATCGTCTGTCACCTTCCTTGCCTCTCATAGACATGAATCCTAGTGACAACTCAACCCTCCACTTTGTCTGTAAAGAAGCGTTCAGAAATAATGTCAGCCCGATGCTAACCTTCGATCAGCCGTTGTATTGGAATGGCAAAGACCATAATTCAGAACGAACCAGCTGGCAGTCGTCTCAAGTCAATCATATTGCGATTAGGTGGTTTTCATGCAGAGATGAGCTTCATTGGGACCATTGGTTACCTGATGGCCGGATCTGGTTTATCAGAACTATTAGAAACAGTATATGCCCCAACAGCATTAGCACACATGCTAACCGGAAAAGCAATTGCCAGAGCGGTACGAGGATATTTTCTCAAAGACAATGCACTTATAGCTAACATCTTAGCAAAGATATAGGGTATACACATTCCCGGAAATCTAGAAACAGTCCCCGACGAAGAAGAAGAAATGAGACAACAAAACTCGGAAAAGGATTTATCAGAGGCAATGGCTCTTTTCGATTCTCTTTTGAAAAGTGAAGTGTCTATTGAGGAGGTCTGTGCCAGTCCTACCATCGATGTAATCAGTTCAAAAATAGACGAGTTCAGGACAACACACAAAGGTTTCAGAACGTCAAGTCTATGGTTCCAGTTTATGGACATGGTTGAAATCCTTAGAAATTTCATCAGAGCTGAACGAACTGGGAACTGAAAGCTGCACTTACGATCAATGAAAGAGATGTTGCCATATCTCGCAGCTGCTGGCCACAACTTGTACGTTAAGTCAATCAGAATATATCTACAAGATATGAACGCTCTCCCAAATACTCATCCGGAAGTATACTCTTTCTTACAACGTGGATACCATGTCATTAGAAGATCGGATAAGTTTTGGTGCCGCCTTTCATCAGATTTAGCGATAGAAGAGATCCTTATGAGAAGCATGAAAACATCTGGTGGTTTAACAAGAGGCAGGGGCATGACAGACAGTCAGAGGGCGGAATGGATATTGGCGATGACAGATTGCGCAGAAGTTAACCTCGCTATTCAGGAGTTGACATCGCTGAATTTTCGAACCAGTGATCAGCACAAGGAAGAAGGGGTGTCCAGGAAAAAGCGTGACTGCACAGACATTAAAACACTAGCCAATTATGGCTGCTGCAGACAACATCAAAGAAAGATCCGAAATATTTACCTTTGAACTGTGTGGCTTCCCAAGTTCCATATTTGAAACCTCAGGTATGATGAGAATGGCACAAAAGTCGGCTCTATTAGATGCAATATGGAACTACGGGGACTGTGAGGCACAAGATATTACGGCTGATGGATTCCAATATGTCATCGACGGAAGATCTCTGCTTCATCGGATACAGTGGCAAAATGGTTCAACGTTTGGACAGATCTGTCAGAGATACATTGATTACATCATTCAGTATTCCCCTACCAATTGTATCGTGGTATTTGACGGTTATTCATCTGGTCCTGACACAAAAGATGCAGTTCATCTAAGACGAACAAGAGGAATCAAAGGTACTCAAGTGAGCTTCACTAAAAACATACCATTTAGGACAAAGAGAGACATGTTCCTTGCAAACCGTGCAAATAAGGAAAATTTCATCAAACTGTTGAGTAAAAAGATGTCTGAAAGTGGATTTGGAACAAAAAATGCAACTTCTGATGCTGATGTCCTCATTGCAAGTACTGCTGTATCTTCAGCGTTGTCAAAGCCGACCGTGTTGTTAGGAGAGGACACCAATCTACTTGTTCTGTTTCTCTTTCATTTTAGATTTGACATTATCTCAGCCGCTGTACTTCAGATCAGATCATGTTTCTAGAGGTAAAACCAAGGTGTGGGACGTACGAAAGACCAAAACTGTTCTTGGACCCGATATTTGTGAGGTTCTGCCTGTTATTCACGTTATAAGCGGTTGTGATACCACTTCTAGAATGTTTGGAATCAGTAAAGCTGCAACGCTGAAGAAGATTCGAGATGATGAATTCTTGAAGTCACAATCATGTGCCTTTCTTACGAAAAACATTAAAGCGCAGGTGATTATGGCTGGCAAACATTTGATTACTGCGTTATATGGCGGAGTCATTCATGAAGGTCTAGACCTACTAAGATATCGGAACTTTGCGCATCGTGTTTTAACAAACAAAAGATGTGTTCAGATACATACGATTCCGCCAACGTCGGCTGCTGCAAGTTTCCATAGCATGAGGACTTATTTACAAGTGCAAACATGGGTAAATGATTTCGATATGAACCTTTGTGAGTGGGGATGGTCAATGGATGACGGTATGCTGCTACCTACAAGGACAAATAAACCAGCGGCTCCTGAAAGCTTACTTCAGATCATTAGCTGCCATTGCAAAACGAGCTGTGACACAAGAAGGTGCACATGTAGGAAACATGGAGTAGTGTTCTGTAGTCAGTGCAAGGACTGCAAAGGAAATAGTTGTTCCAATTCATCTGGACTAATTGAGGATGAGGCATAGCTCAGTTACTTTAGAATATATAGCCATGCATCATTTTTGTCTATATGTGGTTTGTTTTGTAGTTCAAATAGCACCAGAAAACGTCTTTCAGACTGAAAGTTTATTTTTTTTTTATGCTGTTAAAATATGGAGCTTCGAGGACTAAATGCATTCTGTTTTGGAAGATAGGAATAAATTTAGCCTATAGCAATACTTATATATTTCTTGAACTATTGAAACTCATTTCAAATGTACAGATGTTGATAACAAATGTCCTTTTTAATGTACTATATTGTAAAATTCAAGCAGTAATTTGATTTTAGTACTGATATTTGCAAAAACCGGAAACGCTTATTTGTGACGTCAGGGTGTTCAATTATTATCTCATGTGAACTCAAGGTGCGAATTTTGATGGTAAGAACAACCATCTATATTCTTTATTGATACAATCATACGTGAATAGATTTGCTAAGTTTTTGATGAGGCATAAAATGATGGATTGATGATCAATTCTAGGTACTGTCCTGATCGCTTTAAAGGAATCACACAACTAAATCAGCCTATCATGAAGTGTTTCATATGTTTGTAGTCCCTACCAAAAATTTGTTCCGGCTAAGTACAGTGATTCTGAATAATCTAAATAGGTAATTGTTGACATATTCTGCATTGAATGAAATCTATAGATATTTAACTTTACAAAAATGTACACTTTTGGTAGATTTTGATATGTGATGGTGGATTGATATGGGGTCCACACCAGATCTCATCTACATCATATCTACTGGAAATTAGTGTAACTTAGAGATACAATTAACATGTTTTGAGTATGTAATAATCACTTTATAGAACATGTGGTTGATAAAGAACCCTGATATACAACAAATCCGGTAAAATGTCAAAATAATAAGACATTTCGTCCCAAATATTGCTATTTTAATCTCCATCTGAATCTTTTAATTGTTTATTTCGCTTTCATTTACGTATATTGGCCCAAAAATAGTGAAAACATATTCATTGTTTTGGATAAATTGTAACACAGAGTCAGTGAAATACCTGTTTCATCATATTGTCAATGAATTTGTGTATGGAATATAACTATAACGGCTATTGTGACCTTTGAACCCTTAAAATTGACCTTTCCCATTTGTTCTGTGGTTTCGAATTTGTATATGTGTTTAACCACTCAATAAAGATTATGATAATGAATAAAGAGGTTCTTTTGCAAATTGTTTGAGGTTCAGCTCTATTTTGCGTAGAATGGTTAGACTACAGATAAGAAGTTCCAAAGGGCCATAACTCTAGTAAATATTGTAGAATCAAACTGTCATTCAGGAAAACACATTTTCATGTCATGATGATTAAGCCTAGCAAGTTTGAAAGATATTGATTGAAAACTGTAAGAGAAGATCTCTGGCAAACAACAGTGTACAACAGAAATGCATTTTGTAAATATAATAGCCAATATTTTGCAATTGCAACAAATGTAATTTCTCGCATATAGTGCGCACTCGCGTATATATAAGTGCTCAGGAACTTTTTTGGGTTTCTGATGCGTCCGTTGTTAGAATTACATCAATTTCCCGTTCTACTAATGAACACATTCTCGTTCAGATTCCACCATTGGAAAGAGTCCACTAAAATCTGAGTGACTGGGACCTAAGCATGAATCTTTCTGGAAACTGGCCTCCAATGATGGAGAAGAAAGAGTTGTATAGGTCTCATGTGTAATCTCCCCAATGGTATGATGTCTGTACATGAGTTCATTAAACCCAGAATATGAAGAATAACTCGTACCTCTACCTGTTGAACTATCTCAACCCGTTCTAACAAGACTCTTAGATCCTGTATTCGGCTCTGACAGAAACACTTACCCCAAATCTAGACGAAAATATGTTACGAGGTAAACAAAGTCTTGTGAACTGAGACTTCACCCAATTTGGAAGAAAACCCACTCTTACTAACACTGCTAAAGACCTTTTAAGGGCATCGGATAGAATTTCTTTTGATGTTCCCTGAACAGCCAATCGTCTAAATAAGCATGAGGATGAACTCTCTGTTTTCTGAGATAGGCCAGAACTACTGAAATGACTTTTACAAACACTCTTGGTCCCAACACTATTTGGAACGGAAGTGCCTGGAACTGATAGCACTTCCCCAGAACTGCAAATCTCAGATATTTCTGACAGCTCTTTTGAAATGGAATTTGTAAATAAGCATTGGTTAGGTCGATTAAAAAAACAGATGCTACCCAATTTCCCTTGTTGAGTGCTAGAATTATAGATCTCAGGCTCTCCATTTTGAAGTGTTGGTACTTTATATACCGATGTAAAGGTTTCAGGTTTAAAATCGGTCTGTACCCCCACTCTTCTTGGGGACAACATATAAATTGTGATAGAAACCTGGACCCAGGTTCTGACCCAACTCAACAACTGCTTGTTTGTCTACTAAAGCTGTGCCTTTAGCAAGTTTTCTGGAACTCTTGTATACCGCACTTCCTATGAAAGCAGCGGATAACGGTTGAACTCTATTAGATACCCCTGGGAAACTACCTTCAGAACAAGAGGCCCAGAGGGCCTGTATCGCTCACTCACCTGGATACATTGGTATCTACGTAATCATGGTAAAATATTTTCTTTCTGGCCCAACCCCTCAGCCCCCGGGGGGGGGGGGGTTCAGTCCCACCATTAGTACAATTTTGAATCCTGAGCACCTAGGGATGCTTCCTACCAAATAAGGCTGATTTACAATCAGTAAGTCGCTAAAACCAATATAGCTGAATAACCTGTTTTGGCCCCATCCCTCAGCCCCCTAGGGGGTCAGTCCCACCATCAGTACAATTTTAAATCCTGAGCACCTAGGGATTCTTTCTGTTAAATAAGGTTGATTTCCAATCAGTGGTAATGGAGAAGAAGTCGCTTATTTCAATATAGCTAAATAACTCTTTTTGGCTCCGCCCTTCAGCCCCCTGGGGGGGTCATGCAGTCCCATGATTAGTACAATTTTGAATCCTGAGCACCTAGGGATGCTTTCTACAGACCTGTTTACCTTTTCTCGGGACAATGTGTAGTGAATGTTTCCAAAATGTGTAGTTTTTGCAGTTTATGTGTAGTGTCCAACACATCTGTTGCTGACATGCGGATCGCGGATTTACAATCTGATTAAAACACAGATCCTCACTATTACTATCGTGTGTAGGATCTGACAGCAACCAGTAGAAGGTCATGTGCAGATGACCTTTATTATTTCAATATCTTGGAAATGAACAGCTAATCAAAATGCACCTTTTAGATAGTGTTTGGTAGACGAACAAAAATGGCGGCAGATCGAAGCGAAGAAGAAAAAATAATTCCGGGTGTTATATAACAATTTCATTTGTATATTTTGTGATAATTTCTTTACCTTCAGTTGTTATTTCTGTTCGGACAAACAAAAAACTACAAATCAAAATGATAATGTCTAAAAAGAGCACACGCCTTGGCGTCGAGACCACTGAACTGGGCGCCGCCATTTTTGTATACGGTCGTACGGGTTTCTCAATACTTTACTCTGGTTTAACGACAAGTGTAGAAACAAATCGAAAAAAGCTTTTCACTTTCAGAATCTGGTAAGCAGCGATTTGATTGGTGGATACAAAGGTCATCTCTTAGGCTTATAAAAGTTTATAATTTATATAAGACATGTAACATCAGATTGGTTTATTATGGCTATTATATAGTCAAGTGTACAAAATTGATTTACACATACATGTATTGAAAATATTTTCATGTGAAATATATCCTGTGAATTTTAATATAATTTCATTGAATCAAACATTTACAAAAAGATTGTAAGCACGTTTCCAATAATAATAATAATAATAATAATAATAAACTTTATTTTCCGAGGATAAAAGACCTGTTTAGCAAAGCTAATCTTCCACAGGGTCCTCTGTTAGTAAAAATGTTAGTTAAAACAATGCTATATCACAGTCAATAAATTAATGTATTAAGTATGCAGTAAGATATTAGCTCAAGATGCAGTAAAAAGTAACATGGTAAGCTAAAAAGTCATAAATAGACTATTAACACAAAAAAGTAACACTTACATATAATAAAATTATCACAGAAGCAAAGACATACAATTCCATGCTTAACCATAAGGTATTCAGTAAATGACAGAATGTCTAATATACATATATGCTAATGTAGCAAAGTGTAAAAATTGACAGAATACATGCTAATATAGCACAAATAAAACAATAAATTATGTACCTGAAAAATCTTCGTTAAAAATAAAAGATTTAAGCTGTTCTGAACTTGCTTCCCATCAAGTTTTGTTTAAAAGTAGGGAGGGATCCTGAAAGTCTTGTATCAACTGGTAAATTGTTCCAGATTTGGCTCCCTTCCACAATAAAATGTTTTGCATAAAATGTAGTACTGTGTTTCGGTACTATTACTGATTTTTGGGAAGATGACCTGGTACGTCTGTCATTTGAAAAAGAAATCTGGTTTGAAAGATATTGTGGAACTAAATTGTTGACACACCTGTACATCATTACACTTCTTTTGAATTTGAAATAATCCCGAATCGGTAGCCAATGCAACAAAGAAAACATTTCGACTGATGGTGTGTCGAATGGGGCATCTAAAATCAATCTTGCAGCTTGTTTCTGTGCTTTGGACAGTTCTTGAATTAAGTTTAAAGAGCATCCACTCCATACAGTACAACTGTACACAAAGTGTGGAAAAATACATGCATGGTAGAACTTAAGTCTAGCTTGGAGTGGTAAGTATTGACGTATACGTCTGAGTAACCCGAGGCCACGGTTTATTTTTGAAATTATAAATATGATGTGATCAGACCAAGATAAATTATTATCAATTTTAACACCTAAAAGTTTCTCTGATTTTACCTGCTCCAGAACTTCCTGCTCTAAAGTGAGATTTAAAGCATCATCAATTTTACTTAACTTTTGTTTTGTACCAATAACCATACACTTAGTTTTTTTGGTATTTAATAACATTTTGTTTTCATGACACCAATCTTGAACTTGGATGAGGTCTGATTGTAGCTGTTCTTGTACAATAGGAACAGAACTACCAGACGCAGTTAGTGTGGAGTCATCTGCATACATATCTGTGGAGGCTCCAAGTTTAAGTGGCAAATCATTTATGAAAATAAGAAACATGAGAGGCCCTAATATGGACCCCTGGGGTACACCATGTGTAATAGGCTTACTACTAGATACATGATTAGAAACGGCAACTTTTTGAAATCTATCTGAAAGGTAAGATTCAAACCAACACAATGATGTGTGATCACATTGATATAATGCAAGTTTTTGAATTAATACTTTATGGTTCACCATATCAAAGGCTTTTCTAAAGTCTATGAAAACAACACCATTGATATTCCTATTGTCGACTTCTTTTGCCCATTTGTTTACAATATTGAGAAGGGCAGTCTCACAAGAATGGTTCTTACGAAACCCTGATTGCGAAGCAACAAGTAAATTGTGATCCGTTAAAAATGTATAAAAACTGTTATGGACATGTCTTTCCAAAATTTTTGACAAAATTGGTAATACTGAAATCGGTCTGTAATTAGACATATCAGACATTGAACCACCTTTGTGAAGTGGAACTACTTTCGAAGTTTTCCATTGACAAGGAAATTTTCCAGTTGCTACACTCAAATTCAGAATATACGTCAAGGATGACGAAATTTTTGAACTTGCTAATTTTAGGAGCTTACAACTGATTCCATCCAGACCTATGGCTTTGTGAACATCTAGGGAACTAAGAAAATCTTCAGTAAATTTATCAGTAACACTGGGAATGGAAAACATACAATTTTCAGTGATATTGGAGTTGATGAAATTACGTAATGTGTCAAATGAAGAAGATACATCATTCAAAGATTTACACAAGCTATTAGCAATGGAGGAAAAATACGTATTGAATGATTCAGCAATATCTTGCTTTTCAAACACAGGCGTGTCATCTACTTGAATCATGCTTGGGGAAGAAGTGGATTGCTTCGGAGCTACCTCACGAATACATTTCCAGAGTTTACTAGGGTTATCAAGATTATTCTCAATAACATTTTGGAAAAAGACGGACTTGGCGTCTTTAATGAGTTTAGTCACTTTGTTTCGCTGATGACGATAGCTGTCAGTATCACCGTTCTGTTTAAGGTTGTCTCTGAGACGGATGTTTTCTATGATGTTATCATCCATCCACTCAGGTTGAGAGGGCTTTTTGACTCTCCTTTGCAGTCTAGGTGCATGCTGATCGACGATACTGAGAAAAAGGTCTATCCAAGCTTGGAGTGCATCGTCCACATCGGAGAAGGACTCGATTACAGACCATGGTACAAGTTCAAGGTCATTTAGGAATGACTGTACATCAAAGTTTTTAAATGATCTGTAATGTATTGAAGTGTGCACAAACTTTGTACCAAATTTACGTTTCCTTACGAAACACACAGGATAGTGATCACTCAAGCCATTTATGACAACTTTGAGCAGTCGAATGTGTTCTGGAGCTGAGGTATACACATGGTCTATCAAAGTTTCAGCTTCATACACACGAGTAGCTTCCTGAACCATTTGGTGTAAGTTTACACTTGAAGTGATATCAGTCAAGGAACATGGCTGAGAGTTTAACAAGTCAATGAAACATTTTGCAAATATTTACCAATAACAAAATAGCTTGTTTGTAAATAATAATATAGATGTAATTTTAGGCCAAAAATAGGAACGAAAAAAAAATAGAAAATTTGTGATGATTTTGATGACGTGCCTTTGGCAATTTTAGAATCCGAAAACTCACTTTGAACGATGGTTCATTGATCAATTTAATGTTTACAAACGACAACCAAATGATCAAACTGTTGGCGTCAGGCGGAAAGCAAGCCAGGTGTTCACATTTAATGCTTCCGGTTTTCTGGGCGCGTTCGAGTAGGGAAATTTATACCGTGTCAAATTCGTAGTTTTTCCAACCGATGCGTAGTTGCGTAATGGGTGTGTGAAATACGAAGTAATTACGCCAAATGCGTAGGGGTAAACAGGTCTGTTTCTACCAAATAAGGCTGATTTCCAATCAGTGATTATCGAGAAGAAGTCCCTTAAACCATGATATAGCTAAATAACCCTTTTTGGCCCCGCCCTTCAGCCCCCTAGGTGGTCAGTCCCACCATGAGTACAATTTTGAATCCTGGGCATCTAAGGATGCTTCCTGCCAAATAAGGTTGATTTCCAATCAGTGGTTATAGAAAGAAGTAACTTATATCAATAGAGCTAAATAACCCTTTTTGGCCCTGCCCCTCAGCCCCCTATGAGGTCAGTCCCACCATTAGTACAATTTTGAATCCTCAGTACCTAAGGATGCTTCCTGCCAAATTAGGTTGATTTCCTATTAGTGGTTATGGAGAAGAAGTCGTTTAAACAATTGTTGACGGATGGGGGACGGACGGACGACGGCCGCCACGGTATGGCATAAACTCACCTCGGTCCTTCGGACTCGGTGAGCTAATAAACTTGTCTGTTGTAATTTCCTTCAAAATATTTGCAAAATGTTTCAGTCTCCTCCCTACTGGTATATGTTTCAATGGAACTTGGAGACAACTGAGGGTATCTGTCCTAGCGATTTTGACCCGAGGACTTGCCCCTCCCCCTTGAAGTTCTGAAGTCTCTAGGGGGACCTCCTTTCCTGTCTTTCGACTCTCTATTCTTGGAACAAAAGGACTGGTTATGAAATCCTTGAAACGATTTTTAATTTTAACCATACCCTGCATCCAATCTCCTAAACTTAGGAGCTCTGTTGGGATTGCCAGAGTGTTTGTCTTGTGAACAAATGAATCTCCTGCAGTTTATTATTAAAAAGATAGCCCCCTACTGGTGTATCTTCAGCAACTCTGTACGAATGTTAGAATCATACAGCTGCATGGCATCTAAATACAACCTGCGTCTAGCAAGTATACTACGAGCTGAGGCTCTGACTGATAAATCACTGATATTTGATAATGTAGCAGCCAACCCTCCCAAAAGTTGAGAAATGGTACCATCTGACATGCTACCCAGATCTCCTTTGAGCCCTTTGGACAAAGCTGTCAACATGTAAGATGCATGAGAAATGGCACGTTGTTGATGCCGTAGACTTTGGTTCATTGCTGTTAAGACATTCTCTTTCTGAGTATCTTTAGGGTGCAAATTTATTGTGAGTGGACTTGTTACTGTGACCTTTACCCGACTGAATAAATGTAGAAACTGCAGCGTCTACATCTGAAACCTTTCCATAAGTCTTAAAATCTGATTCAGGCCAACAATATTGTGACCTATGCCTAGTTTTAAAGGCCCTCATCTTAGGAAAGATTTTCCTTACCCATTCCAAGGAGAGACTAGAAATCCCACGGCCGGCAAGACTGGGCCAGACTTTTTTGTTGTATTGGGCAGACCAGAAAAGGAGAAAAAAGAGAAAGAGAAGACCTAGATTCCTTGGGTTCCTCCTCACAGGAAATTGTTAATAATTCCTGTACCCCTGTGACCAAACTATTCCATGAAGGTGGCACTGACTCTTTATCAGCATTATCTTCCCGATTAAACTGCAGTCTGTTTTATGGTATAGGCGACATGAACGCCCACTGCATTACAGGAAAATAGCATGAACTGGGCTAGCTGTTCATGTTTTATTTTCCTGTGATGCATAAGAACCCGAAAACATGCATGCTACATTTCGTCGACTTCACACTGATGGTAGGGATACGAATCGTCTTTCTAAAAAATGTATGTGGTGTCAAATTGGCAATAATGCTGACAATATTTCGGATGACAGGCCTTCTGCACATTCCGAGAATCAGGGAGAGGGGTCCTCTTCATGGCAGAGAACTGTTGATAAAAGCTTGTACATTGTATTTGTGTTGAGGATGCTTCTTTTTCTATGTTAAAATATGTTTATTCAATTTTATCTATTAAGCGATTTAATTGGACTAAATTAAGCCAAGAAGTTGTATATAATTTTTTCTCGTCCAAACGAGAGTTCGGCATGATATGCATTGTTTTTGACCTTCATCTCACGCTCGTTTTCATACTCGTTTCGGGTTATCGTCCTATGAACCGAAACGGAAGTTGCTTCCTTTATATAGTGATACTGCAGCGCAAATGTAAATATACAATTGTGTACCACATACTATTTCCTCTGTTATTGAACTAATTAAGGCAAACAACTGTTTCCTACATTAGCAGTAGCTTTCTGGCTGGCTAACGCAAGTCAGACTCTCTTGTATCATCTTCCTAATATCATGTTTGAAAGAGGAAAGTGATGAATCAATCATGTCTATAACACCGTTACGCGAACAACCCTTACTGCCAATGTTGCTAGATTTTGCCTTACCACATGGCTCGCCACTGTTGGCAGACAATTTTGGACCTGACGATTTTGAAATGCCAGAAATCCTCTTTACCAGAGAGGCCATTAATGTTAGAATCTTTACCAGATTCTTGTTCTCTGTTAGATGACCCTTTACCAGGATCAGATTTCCGTGCCAAAATGATATCGGCTCACTCCAAGTGTTCGACAAACCAAACACACCAGATCAAAATTCCCGAGATAACGCCATTGACAGACGTAAACAACTACTCATACAGTTCGCTAAAAACATCAAAACAATCAATTCATACAGTAAAATTCATTAAAAATAGTGACAATATGTTGAAAAACTTACGAAAGTGTAGGAGAATTTCTCAGCGACAGCTAACAATATGGCCCCGAGAAAAAGATTGGTAGTGCGCATGCGCGAGGGACCAGTCATTGGGCGAGTCGGGGAGTGTTCATTTTTTTTTTATCTAGATAGGTTATTATAAAAGTAAGGAGAGAAAGCCTATTGTATTATTGACACCTAGCAGGTAAGTATGATGCGAAGGAGATAAGAAGCATCTTAATATCTAAAAGGAAAAAATATATGGTTGCTAAAAGGTGCTTCTTGTTGCTTTGGTTCAATCACTTACTTCCATGGATGACCTTGGGTCTTCTATTAAGACGGTAATTTAACAAAACTTTTCTCTCTAATGCTGATTTTATTGAACAGCTTAAAGGCCCAATATACGTAACTTTCAGCAAAACTTGAAGCGAAAATCAAGCCTAATAACTTATTATATTTATAGATTTAGTTAAGATTAACTGATATCAGCAATGTTCAAAATGGTTTCTTACACGGCTACCGGTAAAGCAGTACTTGAAACTTGGTATTTGTAAACACGCGTCCATTTTGAACTGTCTTCTAACTTCGGCCACACCTGAATTATTTAAAATTTTTCTGGATTTTTCTGTCAAGAGTTTCTTGTAAGTTACTGCTCAGGTTTACTTCATTTTAGGCTTATTTTTGCATGGTTATCAACTGAAATTTTTTCAGAATTTTTCAGAATCAAGAAAAATTTTCTGAAGTTACGTATATTGGGCCTTTAATACAAGTTTGTACCATGGAAATAACTAAAACAAGAATTACCCGTAATTATATGTGTTGCCTTTCCCGCTTTGTCAAAATCATAAGCATTTAACATGGTACTGAAGGATATATTTGAAAAGAGAAATGGAATTGAAGATCATATCTTAAAGTGATGAATCACCAAATACTTATTAGGTAATAGGTATGAGAAAGGCAGAAATTATTAAATTGTATATGCAGCATGCATTATGTCCACATCTGTAAATGAAATGCAAAAAGTTTTATTAGTCGGACGTGATTTGCAGAATCATGCAACCAAAGTTGCAATTGTGTTCGTAGAGTCATAATATACCCATATACCAATTTGAGTGAAATCAGACAATATCTAAATTTTGACCAATCAGTGGTAAGGAAATGGCGGCCAATTTGCTGAATCATGAAACAGAAGTTGCGATAGTATTTGAAGAGTCCTAACACACCTACATACCAATTTTGAGTGAAATCGGACAATATCTAAATTTCGACTAATCAGTGGCAAGGAAATGGCGGGCAATTTGCTGAATCATGAAACAGAAGTTGCGATAGTGTTCGTAGAGTCATAATACACCTACATACCAATTTTGAGTGAAATTGGACAATATCTAAATTTCGACCAATCAGTGGCAAGGAAATGGTGGCCATTTTGTTGAATCATGAAACGGAAAGTGCGATAGTATTTGTTGAGTCATAATACACCTACATACCAAGTTTGGTTGCTGTAGCTTTTATACTTAGTCAGAAACAGCCTAATATGCAAGAGCTAAACGCAAAACTTTAACGTTGTAATTCAAGAAATTTGAGATTTTTACCCCAAAAAAGCAGAAATCCATGAATTGTTTTTAGCCCAGTAGGCTCTACTACCCATGCTTCATCTATGATTGCGGTTTGGTTGATGTAACTTTACCAGAAACAGAGCTAAACGCAAAACTTTAACATTGTTGACGCCGTCATCGGAAAAGTAACCCCTATGTGCCGCCTTTCCGACATCCGCTGGAGGCGACACAAAAAACGCTACACCAGTTAACATACATTGTCATGTACTGTTTGTTGATACATTATATTAAGAATGAAAGACATATTTTGACATTAAGTCTTATGAAAACCTACTCGCTCACTTGAAATTTTAATTTTCAAAGTTTAAAAACAAAAAAAATTCACCTGCTCCAATTTCGAAATCTCATTTTACGAAGAACAATTAATCAAATTGGTATGGCCTAAGTGGCACTTACGACTTTTCATCTTTAATGTACTATATAATTTACTCAATATCAAAAGGTCTTCGAGACAGTTTTTAGGTCATTTTCATGGTTTTAAAGATGAAAATACAAATTGGTCAAATATAATATCACAAACTGATATAATAACAGACACATTGTGCTAATTTGGTTGAAACCAGTCAACTGAAAGTGATTAAATATAGTTTTTTCATGATAACTCAACAAAATTTTTTTGACAGAATGTCCTTTATGACCTTTCTATTCTATGATGTTGTCTTGTCAATGATAAATTATAACTATTTCACTTCAATTTTCTCTGTTTATTTTATTAAAGAAAACTATATTATGTATAGCAATATAAACAAACCTGTATTTGTGCTTTCTTCCACTTCAGTCCGTGCCCTCCATAGCCACTTTGAGGAGGTGTGGCCCCATGGCTACTATAACCACTCTGAGGGGGTGTCGTCCCATGGGAAAAGCTTCGTGAGCGTGTGGAGTCGGCAGACACTGTGGAAGATGTATCGGACTGGGAGTGTGTAGACATGGGTGAGGGATTGTTCCGCTCATGCTGGCTGTCTGGAGGAATGGTGTTGTTGTTTAGGGCTGAAACATACACGAGATTAACAACTGAGGGTCTGCAGGAAGTGCAACAATAACAAGACATCCCAGAGTGATCTTTGTGCCCACAATAGACAATCTTTATTTGTTTTTAAAAAGTTGCATCTTTTCACTTTTTTTGGGTGGGGATCTCAACAGTTTAAAAGTTATGACTCATTGATATTGGTTGAAAACTGTTGGAGAAGATCTCAGGACAAACAACAGGACAGAAATGCGTTTTCTACATAACGCCTATATTTTGCAATTGCAACTTTGTAATGCTGTTTCGCTTCGCAACAAGAGGCCCATGGGCCTTAACAGTTACCTGAATTTTGATGTACTAGTACCAATAACTTTTGTTGTTGTGTCCTTATACTGAAATTATCATTAACTTAAACCAAGTTTGAGCTAGAAACTGACAGGTAAAAAAAGGTCCTGCTTATATATCTCCCAAAATCATCGATCCTTGAGCTTTGAACCCAACAATCAAACTCAGTGACTTTAATTTTTTTTAATTGACTTCTCAAAAAAGAAAGTAAACAAACAGTTTTTCTTGGCTTTTGAATCAGTGATCTTGACTTTTGGTCAGTTGACTCTTTGTTTTGATTCTGATCAACTTTCTTCACAATGTAATAACAAAATGTTCATCAATAAAGAGCTATAAAATTCTACCTTGAAATTTGAGTAAGTGACCTTGATTTTTGATCAGTTGAATCCATGTTTAATCCAAACAACTTAGCTTCATAATGTCATTACAAAGATATTCATCAGTAAAAAGATTTTCACCTTGACCTTTGATCCCGTGACCTTGATTTTTTGGTCGGCTAAATCTTTGGTTAATTCCAACCAACTTAACAACCAAAGTGTTAACAAAATCATAATCCAAATTCAAAATTGATTAAACCATGGGCAAAATATAAATAAAGGAAAAATTTACATGGAGACCCTTGTAAAAGTACAAGAGAATAAGACCAGGTATTCTGGAAGAGTAAACGTCTTCTGCTTCATCAACGACACCCGCCATGTAAATCTTTGTCACATACAAGTAAACATTAAGTTCTCAAAATGAGAACTGAGAAGGAAAAGAAGAAAATTATTCAAACTTTAGCCAATTTGACCCCTTTCAGCCCCCTTCCAACAGCCCCAGGCCCAGGGGTAGACCAGGGTTGAAATTCTTCCAATATCAAACTGTCATCTAATGGTTGGAATTCCAATCAAGTTTGAACTATTTCAAACTGAAAATGAACAAAATATCCAAAATTGTCATTCTCCTATATAAACTATAGTAAACTTCACCCCCTCTCCAGGGGGACAACATGAAATACACAATTTTGATAAAGCACCTTTTAACCATTCCATTGGTCAAAAGTATTTAATTTTAGCAAATCTTGGTCTAAAGAAGAAGATTGTTGAAATTTGACCCTTTCAGGTCCTCACCACTGCCCCGGGGGTGGGCAGGAATCAAAATTCTTTCAACCTCAAACTGTCATCTCCTGATTACTACTCCTACCAATTTTCAATGATCTCCAAAGAGAAAATATATCCAAAAGTGTCAATTTCCTATATAAACTATATTAAAATTCATCCCCTCCCCAGGAGAAGACTGAAAGTCTCGGGAGGAGAGTGGGGGGCGTTCCTTGAAATTCAAAATTTTGATAAAGCACCTTAACGCCATTACATTTGTGAATAATATTTGAATCTAGCATATCTCATATCTGGGTCTGGAGAGGAAGATTAATTGTTGAAATTTTAGCCAATTTGACCTCTTTTTATCCCTTCCTACTGCCCCGGGGGTATGCCAGAGTCAAAATTTGCTGAATGTCAAACTGCCCTATCCTGGTTATTATTCCAACCAAGTTTCAATTATCTCCAACTGTAAATGAACAAAATATATCTAAAAGTGTAATTTTCCTATCTAAACTATAGTAAACTTCACCCCCTCCCCAGGGGGGAAACATGAAGTCTGGGGGGCCTGAAATTCACAATTTTGATGAAGCACCTTAAGACCTTTCCATTGATGAATAGTATTTGATTCCAGCATATCTGGGTCTTGAGAAGATTGTTGAAATTGTAGTCAATTTGACCCTTTTGACCCCTCCCCACTGCCCCGGGATGGACATTTTTCAGAGAACATTGGTTATACGTACCTCCAAGCTGACTGAGGACACTGTTCTTGCTGTTGGTAGGTCTTGTGTTGTAGTCACTGAGTATGATAGAGTTGATGTGTTCTCCTAGGGTCATGCCTGGTTTGGTGCCTCCAGATAATATTGCGGAAGGAGACTTATCCTGTCCTCGATTCCCATCAGCAACCCCAGGGGACATTGCCATTCCTTGCGAGCGCCTTTCTCCTGGCGGGGTCGGCATCTGGGGGGCACTTACTGTACTGGTGGGGGTTGGAGGAGTTGCCCGTGTGGTGGAGGTTGGAGGAGTTGCCCGTGGGGTGGAGCCTGACTGAGATTCGATGACCCACTTCTTTTTTCCATGCATTTGAGTTGGCGACTTCTGGTCCTGAAGAGGGGTCATTGCTGGGGCTGTTTCTACTGGTTCTGGGGCAAGTTGACCTGGATGAGGTCCACCTGCCAACTGAACTTCTTGCTTGGTGATTTTGCTGTCAGGCTCGTCTATTGATTGATTAATCTGGTGAATGATAATGGCATCTATGAGATTAGCAGCTGTGAGAGCTGAGGGTCCACGTGGACTGTCTCGTGTTGTAGTGGACTGTGATTGGTCAGACACAAATGCTTTGAACAGGTCAGTAGGATCCTTTAACTTGGATGACTGGGACTGCATCGCAGCTGGACTACGAGACGTCTCGGACTTTGAGGTCATGACGACATCGTCATTTTTCTCCTCTTTTCGTTGACTTTCCATAATTTCCTTGCGAATCTGCTCTTCCATATTGAAGCCACGAGTGCGGTGCTCATGCACATGCCTCTGTTGCATCTCATCACTTTTACGTCTCTTCTCCTGTTCCAAGCGATCATGTTCCTGTGTGAGATCATGTCTTTCCTCTTGGTACTGACGTCGATTATATTCCGACTGGGCAGCTGGCGGTGGACCACGACGATGCCCCATCATAGCAGGATGGTTCTGGAAATGACCCTCTGGATACTGTCGTGGTGACATGGCCTGCGATCTCATTATAGATGGGCCTTCTATATAGGCTTCCTGTCTAGTGATATCTGTAATAACACTTGGCCTTCCGGTTCCTGCAGTACGATTTGCTGATGCTATACTTGGGCTGTGACTGTGTCCTGATATTTGTGGACGGGGCCATCCAGGTGACAGATTTTCATCATGCGGCGAGGGAGTTCCATGAGAGGAAGGATGCGGGGAGGATCTTGTATTTCCTCCGCGGTCTGACATAGATGTTGGTGGCTGGTGAACATACATCAAGCCTGTTTGGTATCCAGGATGGACTGGGATAAGGGGTTGATGCTGGCGTGCTTGATCTTTGGAGCCTCCACGAGGGGAAGCAGGCCCCTCCCGTTCTTTTCCTGGAGCGTGCCGTTGCTGCTGCATCTGTTGAGCAGTCATGAAATCAACATTGATTTGCTTGCTCATAGTCTGTTGCTCAGTTGGCTGTTGGTATGGATACGGAATTGCCTGTGCCTGGAACATACGCATTCGCTCTGACAACATCCTGGGATCATACATGGTCTGGGGAAATCTTGGGTCGTACATTCTGGGATCCCCGCTTTGGGGACCCCCTCTCCCTGCTGGGGGTTCCCTATTAATAGGAGTACCTGATGTGATAGATCCAACTGCCCTTACTTGCTGCTGATGACGACCGTCAGTGTGTGAAGCCCGATTGACAGCCATCACTCCGCTACTGTTTGGGTGACTGGTTGCAGGCATGCCCTGTTGCATGGACACTATAGGAGTACCCCGCGTGATTGAGCCAGGCGTGCCATGTGTGATAGAACCGTGGTGCATACCAACTATGGCTGATGGATGGCCACTTGTGGGAGGAGACTTAGGCAGCTTTGGAGAAGGCCCCTTGTTGATCAAAGGAGGTGGAGGTGGAATAACTCCCTGCCTGTTAGGCTGGGTGGCACGGTGAGGGTCCAGTGCCGGGGGTACATGGGCGTAGGGGGAGGTGCTAGGTGACAAGTGCCTCAAGGCTGGGGAACTCTGTCGATCATGAGGGTAGGGACTTGGGGACTTGTGTCCCTCGGCAGACTGTCGCCCAGGAATTTCTGTTGGGGGATATAATACTGGACGCTGTGAATGTGCAGGAGGTGGAGCTGGTTGTCTGGAAACATTGTCTTCACCATGTCGTCGAAACTCAGAATGGCCAGAAGAACGTGGATCCATATCTCTTGGGTTGCCCCGGTAACCATGAGGTCCTTTGGATAAATCTTGGGGCATATCTCTGGCTTCACGCATGTCAGCCTCTTTTTCGAGTTGCCGTGCCATATTGTGGTATGGAGACAGGGAATTGCGACCTGAGTAGGCTGGAGACACTGATTGCTCAGGCTTGTCCTTACGAAGGTCCTGTATCATATACTGTGGCTGCATGGTGTTGAGTAACTGAGGACTATATACTGGTTCTGATGAAGCTGGTCCTGCACAGTAAAGATAAATAATATAAAATTAAGAAATAATCTTAACTGTTTAGTAAAGGACATATGCTATGTTACACAGTATGCTCCAATTTTCTTAATCTCTCTAAAGGAAAAATATTATTGTACAATTATACTTATTATTTATGTTGGAGTAAGCTCCTTTAAGGATATATTGTGCCACAGTAATTTCCATTAGGATATATGCTTTCTACCCAATTCCACAATTGCGTGAGAGAAATTGCTCATAAAAATAGAAAACAACAGAGGGCCTATATTGCTCACTGGATACATTGGTATCTAGGTAATCATGGTAAGATATTTTCAAAAAAGACACCAAGGACAGGGACATACACAAAGACCGATCCTTGAAGCATATCTGTATAAATTAATTTGCTCAATGGATGGGTATCTCAACAGTTTTCAAGTTAAACTGAGAAACTAGATCTCTAGGGCTGTGGCCAGTACCTGACATCAATGCTAATATCATAATTGTGTATGTTTCTGTATTCCCAGTAACTGTAAATATAGTTTTGGATATCTCAAATGTTTAAAGTTATGACTCAGGAGTCAAGTGTGCAAGGGCATGGCAGACCCTGGAGTAAAGTATAAAATCATGATTTTGATCATCTCTTAATGCCAAGTAGGGTGGTGATCTTGACCCCTTAAAAGCTATGACTCAGCCCACATCCCCTCCACTGTCCCTAAATGGGTTAGAGTCTCAATTTAAGTAAAATACATTTGTTGTCCCTAAGGAATATTTTTGACCAAATTTGGTTCAAATCAATTCAGTACCTCAGGGCTAGTAGTGAGTTAAAAGGCTTTATCTCTATCTCTTGGGCCCCGCCACTCCAGCACCAGGGGAGTCAGAGTCACCATTTATGCAATCTGTTCCTCTCCTCAAAAGGATATTTCTGACCAAATTTGGTTCAAATCCATTCAGTGCTTTATGACAAGTAGCGATTTAAGTGGTTTTACCTCTATTTCCCCTATTTGCCTCACCCATCTGGCCCCTTAGGAGTCAGAGTTACCATTTATGCAAAATCTGTTCCCCTAAATTTTGTTGAAATGCATTTGTAACTTGATGACAAGTAGTGATTTAAAAAATTACCTCTATTTACCCTAATGGGCCCCACCCCTCTGGCCCCTAAGGGGTCAGAGTCACCATTTATGCAAAATCTGTTCCCCTTCCCCCAAGGATGTTTCTGACTAAATTTGGTCATAATCCATTTATAACTTTATGACTAGTAGCAAGTGAAAGGAAATAACTTGATTTCCCTAGTATTGGCCCCGCCCCTCTCGCCCTTTGTGGGTAAGTCAACATTAATGCAAAATCTGTTCCCCTTCTCCAAAGGATGTTTCTGACCAAATATGGACAAAATCCAATCAGGACTTTTTGACTAGTAGCGATTTGAAGCAAATGTTGACAGAAGACGGACGACCTCTGGTCCAGGTAAGCTAATAACTACAACTCAGGAAAGAAGAATATAACACATCACAGCTTGAAACCATTGTAGAGCTTTTCATTGCCAGGGATCAACTAAATGTGCCAGTGAATACCTCCCAACCCTCACTTCCAGATGTGTAAGTGTGACAAGAATGACACCATTGACAATTAGATGCGTCAGTATGACAAAAATGCCCCTAACCTAACTAGTTTGGGGCTTTTTAGTGTGCTTGAATTATCAATAAATGAAATTAAACTTCATTTCTTTTACAACAATAATTCAACTGATAGCAATTCTTCTTGTTGGCCTAAATTTTAATGTGCAGGGGTCTTATTGAGGGAGCAAACCCAGAGAAAACCTATGTGGTCAAGCAGCTGACCCAATACCATCTAGCTACTGCCATATTTTGGTAGGTGTACTCATGAACATATTTTTTTTTCTGAATCCATTTTTTCCGCTAAATCCAAAATTCATAATAATGGAATCCAGGCAAATGACATAATTTTGTTACTAGAGAATGCAAATACATGTAGTGAATATGTATAGAAGAGTAGATATAATTAGGTTGTTTTCTGAAGTCAACACAAGTGTGTCATTTTGTTATCAAATGTATTTTGAATGTTTATAAAATTATCTGTCATAGAAGCCAAAGTGTTTTTAATGAACTTTTGGGTCAGATGTGTTCTAAACAGTTGTATGCAAGCCTAGAGGTTCTGCATATTTGGTCATATATTTTTCTGTGAAAATTTTCACAAAGGTCTCCAATTAAGATCAAATAATTTTTGTGCAAATTTATTAAATATTCAACTATCTAGGTAGCAATTCCACGTATTAGAAAACCATCGCAAAATGTAGGTGTATATTTATTGATTTTCCTGACAGAAATGAACTCCTGATTGCTTTTGACAGACATTCAAAACACTCGTGACCACTACACTAACTATAGGATGCATAATAAACTTTGTATACACACATTACATCGACAGACATTCTGTTGAACAAAGTAACCTTTTGTTTCATTTGTGGTGTAAAGGCTGGAGGTCAAGCGCAGGAAAACATGCGCATAGCGTTGACAACACGCAAGTGGAAAGTGAAAGTATGAAAGTTTCCCAGTCAAAAGGCTAGCGATATATAGCAAATTCATAAAGATTCTGAGAAATTGTTCCGTTAAACAGCTGTATTTACAATGTATAAGTATTAATTTACATTTGTTTATGCACTAAGTGACTTATGTTGTCATATTTTAGAACAAGATTGTTGTCATATTTTAGAACAAGAAGCCCATAGGGCCTGTATCGCTCACCTGGATACATTGGTATCTAGGTAATCATGGTAAAATATTTTCCAAAAAGATCCCATGGACAGGGACAGACCTGAAGACAAACCCTTGAGGCATATATGTATAAATTAAAGTTTGGTTAATGGGTGAGTTTCTAAACTGTTTTCAAGTTCATTTGAGAAACTGGGTCCCTAAGGGCTGTGACCAGACCCTGACATCAATGCTATGTGATTCAGGACTAGTAGGGATTTATCGGAAAAGTTGACAGACGGATGACGGAAGAAGGGCGCAGCACCATGGCATAAGCTCACCGGTCCTTTGGGCCAGGTGAGTTAAAAATGAAGAGTGATTTGTGGCAATATTTTCAAGCAAAAAAACCCACAGTTACCCGGTTTCGGTTTGGTAACGAGCACACAGTTATCCAACTAGCTTTATTTCTAACCGTTGCATCCCTGCTTCAGATACGTACGTTTCTCGGGATGGGGAGCGTCCTGATGAGAAGAGCGAGAATGTCCCAGGTTCCTCTCTATAGCAGAGTTTATCAGATCACGAACACATGCAGGTTTGGGGCCACGCCTGTCTGCACTTGGGGACAGACTGCGATGGGAAGGGGCGGACGGCGGCATCAGACCCGGCTCTGACAAGGTACTTGATGGTCGACTATGGGACCCCTGGTCCTGAGGCATCAGCAAATTCTGCAGGAATTGTTTGTTTCTTAACTCAGGCATCATTTGTTGGTTTCCAGACTGAGGTTGAGGGGGCCCTGATGGCGGAGATTCTTTGATAATAGGAACATCTTGTGGATGCCGATCACTTTCTCGGTCACCAGGTGCCACCATGGCTGATGTTAGTTGAGTGATTGGGCGCCCTTGGGTTATGGAGCCACCCTTAGCCGGATAGTGATAAGAAGGAATTACACCTTGAGAGAATGGAACTCCCGAAGTACCCTGTGCATGGCCAACTGATGCCATTATCTGTGACCCTGGAATGCTAGACTGTGAATGTGGTCCCCCCTGGTGCTGAGAATGCTGTGGATGCATTGGAGCTGCATGCGGTGGCACAGAGCCAGAATGCAAGCCAGTGGAATGTGACATGTGGGACGATACAACCGGGTGTTGGTGTAAGTTCAATCTGGTGGCGGGAATACCAGATGTTCGCGGGCTGAAGGTGTCCCTGGCGTCAGTGGACACTCCGTGACCGACTCCACTTCCAGACGTGGGCGGTGCCTCATCAGCACTCATCGTGGCACTGCTGTCGTTGTCGATACTGCGTAGACTGCCCTGGGACGTGCTGAGTGGTTTAATGGAGGTCAGGTTGTTCTGTGACAGGCCGAGGGGCTGTGAAGGCTGCGCCTCATTGTTTGACTCCATGTTCAATTCAGGTTTAACCATCCTTTCCTTCATGGGACCTGAGGAAAAACAAGAATTACGCATAATTTATATGTGTCACCTGCCCCGTCATTTGTCATCATCATATGAATGTTACACGTCCCACAATAAACAATAATCCAAGTTTGGCTCCTCTAGCTTTCATACTTTGTGAGAATCATTGAGTTCAGAAATTGGAGGTTTTTACCCCCAAAATACAATCAAAGTACTGAAAGTACTGTCAGCTAAGGCAAAAGTGTGTAATGCAGAATGAAAAACAAGAGGTCTAGAGGGCCTGTATCGTTCACCTCTGCCGCACTTGCTGCGAATATCTAAAGGAATTAAACAAACAACAGATTTCACAAGTGAAAAACCAGTATACATATCAAGATAACGGTAAATAATTACCCAGTGTCATGATTTTAAAACACGAATTTGATGCAGAATACCAGCCACTTGTATGCCTTAAGTTACATCACTAGGCCTACTGCAGTAAACAATCGTAGTACGTTTCGTGTGAAGCTAGCCTACTGATACGATACTGATACGTACGACCAAACAGAATATGCTTATACAATTTGGAAATGATACGTCCAGTACTTCTCAAGATATATAATGGTAACAAAATTTCATACAGCACAACTTGGCACCAAGGGGAACCTGCATATAGAATTTGAGAAAGATCCATCTAGTACTTCTCAAGATGTAACAGTAACAAATTTTCAATGTCTAAATCCAACATGGCCATCTGTCAGCCATTTCGTTTTCCCGATCAGTCCTAAAGTCAATACAGCAACTAGGGACCAAGAGGAAAGTAACCTGCATATAGAATTTGGGAAAGATCCATCCAGTACTTCCCAAGTTATAACGGTAAAAAAAATTGTTTTAGGATGGACGATGGACGGACGATGGACCAAAGACCACGGATGCAGGGTGATTTGAATAGCCCACCATCTGATGATGGTAGGCTAAAAAATAACAAACTTTTTAACTTGTTCACTTTTTTCTTGAAATATGAACCCTGACAATTGTGATAATTAGTAAGTTGGCTTTACCATCGTCTGTGCCTGGAGTGGGACTGGGCGCGCTCGCCGTGTCAGAGTCAATATCGGAAGAGATGTCTTCCTCACCCCCCGACTCAGCAGTCACAGTGGAGGCCATGCTCTCACAAATGGAAATAGTTCTTTTATCACCTTCCTGAAGATGAAGAAAAGGACATTGAGGTATATACACAACAAATGACAAACCAAGCAGGTATTATCTTAAGGAAAATGTGCAAAATACAAGAGGCCCAGAGGGCCTGTATCGCTCACCTGGACACATTGGTATCTAGGTAATCATGGTAAAATATTTTCTTTCTTGCCCCGCCCCTCAGTCCCCTGTGGGGGGGGGGTTCAGTCCCACCATTAGTACAATTTTGAATCCTGAGCACACCTAGGGATGCTTCCTACCAAATAAGGCTGATTTCCAATCAGTGAGTCGCTTCAAACATGATATAGCTAAATAACCCTTTTTGGCCCCGTCCCTCAGCCCCCTAAGGGGTCAGCTAGTCCCACCATTAGTAAAATTTGAATCTTGAGCACCTAGGGATGCTTTCTGCCAAATAAGGTTGATTTCCAATCAGTGGTTATGGAGAAGTCGCTAATATCAATATAGCTAAATAACTCTTTTTGGCCCCACCCCTCAGCCCCCTAGGGGGTCAGTCCCACCATTAGTACAATTTTGAATCCTGAGCACCTAAGGATGCTTTCTACCAAATAAGGCTGATTTCCAATCCGTGGTTATGGAGAAGAAGTCGCTTAAACCAATAGAACCTAAAAACCCTTTTTGGCCCAACCCCTCAGCCCCCTAGTGGGGTCAGTCCCACCATTAGTACAATTTTGAAACCTGGGCACCTAAGGATGCTTCCTGCAAAATAAGGTTGATTTCTAATCAGTGGTTATGGAGAAAAGTCACTAATATCAATATAGCTAAATAATTCTTTATGGCCCCACCACTCAGCCCCCTGGGGGGGGGGGGGGGTGGTTCAGTCCCACTACGAGTACAATTTTGAATCCTGAGCACACAGGTAGGGATGCTTCCTACCAAATAAGGCTGATTTCCAATCAGTGAGTCGCTTAAAACATGATATAGCTAAATAACCTTTTTTGGCCCCGTCCCTCAGCCCCCTAAGGGGTCAGCTAGTCCCATCATTAGTAAAATTTGAATCTTGAGCACCTAGGGATGCTTTCTGCCAAATAAGGTTGATTTCCAATCAGTGGTTATGGAGAAGAAGTTGCTAATATCAATACAGCTAAATAACTCTTTTTGGCCCCACCCTCAGCCCCCTAGGGGGTCAGTCCCACCATGAGTACAATTTGGAATCCTGAGCACCTGGGGATGCTTTCTACCAAATCAGGTTGATTTCCAATTAGTGGTTATGGAGAAGAAGTCGCTAATATCAATATAGCTTAATAACTCTTTTTGGCCCCACCCCTCAGCCCCCTGGGGGTCAGTCCCACCATTAGTACAATTTTGAATCCTGAGCACCTAAGGATGCTTCCTACCAAATAAGGCTGATTTCCGATCCGTGGTTATGGAGAAGAAGTCGCTTAAACCAATATAGCTAAATAACACTTTTTGGCCCAACCCCTCAGCCCCCTAGGGGGTCAGTCCCACAATGAGTACAATTTTGAATCCTGGGCACCTAGGGATGCTTCCTGCCAAATATGGTTGATTTCCAATCAGTGGTTATGGAGAAGAAGTCGCTTCAACCAATATAGCTAAATAATCCTTTTTAGCCCCACCACTCAGCCCTCTAGGGGGTCAGTCCCACCATTAGTACAATTTTGAATCCTGGGCACCTAAGGATGCTTCCTGCCAAATTAGGTTGATTTCCTATCAGTGGTTATGGAGAAGAAGTCGTTTAAACAATTGTTGACGGACGCCGGATGGACGACGGATGCCACGGTATGGCATAAGCTCACCTCGGTCCTTCGGACCCGGTGAGCTAATAAAAAAAGTTCATGTTGGACCATCTCTTTCACTAAATCAGCGAGAAGTTATCGTTGGTAACAAATTCATAGGGCTAGCTAAGGACATGGCTGCTGTTATTGTGGTTATAGCTATAGCGATAACAACTTCCATGTTGGTAACCATGGTAACTGCATGTTATTGGTAAGAATTATGTGTAATTATATGTGTTGCCTCCCCCACATCATATATATTTTACATATCCCACAATACACCTATACCCCAAGTTTGGCTGCTTTAGCTTCCATACTTTATGAGAAACATTGATTTTTCTTCCAAGTTTAAGAAATTTGAGGTTTTTACCCCCTATGGGCCTGAATCGCTCAAATGGTATCAATTTCATACTTGTTACCCTAAAGTGGCCTAAAATCTATTACTGTAAGACATTTAAAAGAACATGTTAAGATTTAAACATATACTACCCCTGTGACCTTGAAAGTAAGACAAGGTCATTTTCATTTGCTAACTTTGTTTGGTTTCTTCCAAGGAAGCTTTGAAGCCATCAAAGGAAACTTTCAGCCAAATATTAGCTTCTAAGCATTTTGATAATCAAAAGAAGTTGATTTCACATTTTAACCAATTTTACCACTGTGACCTTGAATATGGGTCAAGATCATTTTTTTCACAAATTTTGTTAGGCTTCATGAAAAGAAACTTCCAGCCATATATCATGCTTCCAGTCCTTTTAGTTAACCAGAAGAAGTTGTTTAAAATTTTAACAGATTGACCCCTGTGACCTTGAATAAAGGTCATTTGTTTTTGCAATAATTGTCTGGCTTCTTCAAATGAACCTTTCAGACCTTGAATATGGGTGAAGGTAATATCTTTTCACAAATTTTTTCAGGCTTTATCCTAGGAACCTTTCAGTCAAATATCATGCTTCTAGGCCTATTTGTTAATCAGAAGAAGTCCTTAAAAGGTTTTAACCAATTTTACCACTGTGACCTTGAATAGGGGTCAAGGTAATTTCTTTTCGCGAAATTTGTTTGGCTTCATCCAATCATACTACTAGTTTACTTTATCCGTACCGATGTTGTATACAGACAACAAAAAAACGTGACGTACCGTCTCATCCCATTGTCATTTACAGACGACAAGCTACTTGACGTTACTGTAATTTCTCGCGTATAGTGCGCACTTTTTTAGGGAAAATCGAAAGTGTCAAGAAGGGGGTGCGCACTATACGCAAGAACAAGCAAAAAACTTGACTTGGTCGCGATCATGTATCGTTAATTTTTCGGAGATTTTCAGAATAACCTGAAATATCCTCGCGGTAGTTAACAGTTGTTATTTTGTTAAATAATTCCTGATTTGCATTATCTTTTTACAACTACGAAAAGTTGCAATTATAAAAGCCATAAATACGATAGGATCTGATAAATAATCTTGAGGAAAGTAGCCTGAACTTTCAGGTCGAGATTGGATCGCCGCTACATTATCACAAGGCATATAGTGAAATATATCGAAGAATTAGATCGTTGTTAGCACTCTGATGTTAAAAATGCTGTTCTTGTGTAAAATCATACTGTACAATTCAATCCTGACGGTAGAAATGTGTCAAGAACGACTTGGAAGTTCGCCGGTTTGTTGTATTGCAAAGAGTGAAGGTCGCGTAATATTAATACCCGACAGTAACAAACAGAGTCGCAAACAAGCGAGTTGAACTGGTAACAATAACAGTTAGAGTTTGGAAAATAAATATTTAGGGACTCAAAACAGTCCAATAAATATCCATGTTTTCTTTTCAAAGAAAAAATGCTGAAATCACAACGGGTTTGTGTTTTTTATATCAAACAAATTTGGCTGTATGTGGTCCTCGTCGGACCTGATTGAGTGCCTGCTTTTAGTACACCCGTCAACCCAGTACACTGCCGACTCTATCGATGTCTAGACGCAGACTCCACAATTGTTTATTTTATAGAAAACCTGGAAAATTAAGTCTTATGTAAGATTTAATTGAATAATTTATGAGTTATATTGCCGTGAAAACATCGTTTATTTCAATTATCTGTATTGTGCCTGTGCCTCCGCTTGTGTTAACAGATCTTCACCGTAACTCGTGCGAGGTGTCAATCAATGTCAAGTGTAATTAACGAGGCATTGTGTTATGTTTTCAAAGTTTCCTATTCAAAGGTGTTTGTTTATATACCCTTTAATGGCGACTTACCTGGTTGATGCTATCATTCCGACTTGACGTTTTTTTTACACAAAAAAAAAAAAAAAAAATTTCTCCAAGATATTTTTTTTTATTTTTGGACCCCAAAAAGTACCTGCGCACTATACGCGAGTGCGCACTATACGCGAGAAATCACGGTACATACTTTTTATTCGCTGGGTACAGCAGCCTACAGATGAGTTGACCAATAACATTTTACACAAAATCAACTGCGTCAGTTTATAACAAACCATTTGATAGGCGTAAATTACACATTTTCTGTCATGTGACTCATTTATATTGAATTTCCTGCGAGATACTGCGAAGTGTCATCACCAATGTAAACATCATGTCGGCGAATGCTTTAGCTATACATAGCGGTACCACATCTGAAGAAAATATTGCTGCAAAAATAAAACTCTGTATGTTTTCTAAATATAGAAGAACCGAAAAGAGCATTGCTTTACATTTACCTGCATTATTTTGGCATAATTTCCACTACGCAAACACAACAATGGGCCGCCATTTTGGCCAAAACGTCTGGGGGGTGAGCCTAGTTATGACTTCCGGTACGGAATCCGGACCGGAAAAACAGTACGGAAAGAGTTAAATATAAGGTCTCTATATGCCTGTCAGTATTTCAGAAGAAGTCGCTTGAACATTTCAACACATTTGATCCCTTTTTTCACAAACATTGTTCAGCTCCTTCCAAGAAAGCTACTAGCCAAATTTGATGACACTAGACCTTTTGGTATTTCAGAAGAAGCTGTTTAAAGGAAAAAATTGATGAACAGATGACGGACGGATGCCACACCATCACATAAACTCACTTGGCCCTTCGGGCCAGGTGAGCTAAAAATCGTTGAAATACAAGTATAGAGTGTAATATATTCAGGTAAACATCCCACGTTAATCCTATAACCCGATTTTATTTGTTCTAGTATATTTATAATTTGTCAGAAACAGCCTTATATGCAAGAGCTCATAAATGCAAAACTTTAATAATGATTTTTTTTCAAAGTCCAGAAATTTGATATTTTTACCCTTAAAATGCAGGAATCAATGACATTTGCTTAGTGCAGTAGACTTAGCTACCCATGTCAACAAGAGGCCCAGAGGGCCTGTATCGCTCACCTGGATACACTGGTATTTTGGTAATCATGGTTAAATATTTTCCAAAAAATATCCCATGGACAGGGACAGACCTGAAGACAAACCCTTGAGGCATATCTGTATAAATTAAAGTTTGGTTAATGGGTGAGTTTCTCAACTGTTTTCAAGTTCAACTGAAAACTGGGTCCCTAAGGGCTGTGACCAGACCCTGACATCAATGCTAATATCATGATAGCAATTGTCTCTTTATGCCCAGCAATTGTATGGTATTTGGATAGCAAGTCTACAAGGGCATGGTTGATCCTGGGATCAAATCTATATCAGGATTGTGATCGTCTCTTAATGCCCAGCAATGGTATATAGCTTTGGGGTGGGGAACTCAACCTTTAAAAAGTTATGATTCACCCCGGGACCAATCATAATATCATGATTGTGTTAGTCTCTTTATGCCATGCAATGGTATATATTGTAATGTTATAGGGTAGGGATCACAACCAAAACCAAGTTAAACAAGCAGCGATTTAAAAGTCTTTTCCTCTATTTCCCCTATTGGGCCTCGCCCAGCATGCCCCTGGGGGATCAGAGTCACCATAAATACAAAATCTGTTTTCCTTCCCCTAAGGATGTTTCTGACCAAATTTAGTTCAAATCTATTCAGTACTTTATGACTAGTAGGCATTTAAAATGCTTTCCCTCTATTTCCCTATTGACCCCAAGGGGTCAGAGTCTCCATTTATACAAAATCTATTCCCTTCCCCCCCAAAATGTCTTTATGACAAGTAGGCATTTAAAAGTCGTCCTCTATTTCCCCTATTGGGCCCTGCCCTTTCAGCCACTGTGAGGGGGGGGGGATGGTCAGTCACCATTTATACAAAATTTGTTCCCCTCCTCCAATGGATGTTTCTGGCCAATTTTGGTCAAATTCCATGGTGTGGTCGACAGAAGACTGAGGCTGCACCATGGCATAAGCTCAGCAGCCCTTCGGGCCAGGTGAGCTAAAAACAGAGCTAAACAGAAAACTTAAACGTTATTGACGCCGCTGCCCCGCCATCAGAAAAGCAACATCTATGTGCCGTCTTTCCAACATCCATTGAAGGCAACACAATAATATCAGCATGGTTATTGTTAAGCATGTTAATATAAGTGTGGTTACAAGTACACTTGTTAAGGTTTCCAATTGGTAACTATCGGTAACCATTTCTATTATAAGCAAGGGCCTGTATCGCTCACCTGGATACATTGTCTTTAAGTGCAACTGAGAAACTGGGTCTCTAAGGGCTGTGACCAGGGCTTTTCCTCTATTTCTCTATTTGGCCCCACCCCTCTGGCCCCAGGGAGGTCAGAAGCACCATATATACAAAAGCTGTTCCCCTCCTCCACAGGATGTTTCTGACCAACTTTGGTTCAAATCTATTCAGCACTTTATGACAAGTAGCGATTTCAAAGGTATTTCCTCTATTTCCCCTATTGGGCCCCGCCCCTCAGGCCCCAGTGGAGTCAGAAGCACTATTTATACAAAATATGTTCCCCTCCTCCAAAGGATGTTTTCTGACCAAATTTGGTTCAAATCTATTCAGTGTCAGTACTTCATGACTAATCGATAGGCATTTAAAATGCTTTTCCTCCATTTCCCTATTTTGCCCCGCCCGTCCGGCTTCTGACCTTAAGATTTATTTTTAACTCTTATTGCTCATCAAAATATCATCCTTTGTTACTTGAAAACTATGCAATAACCTCTATTTGTTACACTTCTAATGACGTTAAACATAGCTGTTAATATTCATCTCGTTACAACGAATCTAAATCACACTATCCTAGTTACTGAACGTCTTATAAGTGGCATTAATGCACTAATGTACTACACATGTTTACTAACTGCACTAAGATCACAAAGATACAACACTACAGTGATATAATAGCACCTTACCTTCAGTTTAGCATCTTCTTGCTATTGGGGGCAAAATAGGGAGAGAAAATGGAGATGAGTAATGAAACAATGACAAATGAAATGGAATCTTGGAATTGTAAACACGACATAAGAAAAAAATAAAACAGCTTGTTTGCCCTTAAACCTTTTATCTCAGTGACAGAAGCCATATGTTTTGTAACTTTTTTGAGAAACAGTTATCTTTAACACCACATTATTGAAATAATCATTTTAGCGGATTTGATAACAAATTATCAAATGAAGGACAGTAATAACAGAAGGGTTTGTCAAATGATTCAAAAACTTATGAAAGAGCTGAATAAGGGCAAACAAACACTGTTTTATTGTGAACTGATGAGAAATGTAAAATGACCAATGACATTATTACTGTCCAGTGACAAATTAGGAGCCTATTAGAAGATTACAATATATTACTGTAAAAGCGGAGGAATTTTCACTTATTTCCCTTGCATTAACCTCCACGAATAAATCCAAATACGAATTTATTTAACACTACTCAAACTCTAGAATATCTAATAATATTATCAATTACAGTAAAACCTCACTTACTTAGACCCGTTTACTCGAATACTCCTCATTCGTTGAACAGGTTGTTTGGTCCCAACCGAGTTTCAACATATTCAACCAACCTCGGGTTACTCGAATACCATGCATTCCCTGAACTATTGATCAGGTCCCCAATAGTTGGGGTAAGTGGGGTTTTACTGTACAAAATATTTATATTTGCTCTGCATTGCCCCTATATAACACTATACCAAGGCCAGTTCCATGTTATGAAACAACAGAAGGCCCAATGGGCCTGCATCGCTCACCTGGAATTAATCTCTGTCTTGTAAAACTAAAGTCGCCAAAATGGCCCCTTAGGGGTCAGAGTCACCATTTATGCAAAATCTGTTCCCCTTCCCCCAAGGATGTTTCTGACCAAATGTAGGCAAATGCATTCATAACTTTTTGACAAGAAGAGATTTAAAGGAATTACCTCTATTTTCCCTATTGGGCCCTGCCCCTCTAGCCCCTTGGGGGTCAGAGTCACCCTTTATGCAAAATCGGTTCCCCTTCCCCCTAGGATGTTTCTGACCAAATTTGGTCAAAATCCAATCAGGACTTTTTGACAAGAAGAGATTTAAAGGAATTACCTCTATTTTCCCTATTGGGCCCTGCCCCTCTAGCCCCTTGGGGGTCAGAGTCACCATTTATGCAAAATCTGTTCTACTTCCCCCAAGGATGTTTCTGACCAAATTTGGACAAAATCTATTCATAACTTTATATTTACATTCTGATTGTTTCTTCTCTATATGAACATACCAACTGAAAACAACAAACACTAGACTATGAATACATCATGAATACAGTATGAATACATCCATTCACGTGAATTACTTATGACGTAATATATTAGTCTTGTTCAATGGGAGTCTTACGGCTCCGCTTCAGATAACATGGAGAATGCCCCCGCGTCAAACGTTCAAATGACTACGGTAGATTATTGGCGCCAATTTTACCGAAATTATGGCTGTTCCGCCTTTTTCGTTTAAAGGACGGCGCAATAACAAACGCAGTTGATTAACCAGTTGTTCGATAAATAAGAAAATAAACTAGACAATTGTTCGGTAGTAAAAATGTAAATATATGAATTGAACGGCGTTGTTTTAATTTTCATGCCGGTATGAATGCAAATCGGTTACATCCATATTGACCATGAAGCCCTAGCGGGCTTCATGCAATATGGATGTAACCGCTTTGCATTCATACCGGCATGAAAATTAAAAAACGCCGTTCAATCCCTATATGACAAGAAGAAATTTAAAGGAATTACCTCTATTTCCCCTATTGGGCCATGCCCTTCTGGCCCCTTTAGGGTCAGAGTCACCATTTATGCAAAATTTGTTCTCCTTCCCCCTAGGATGTTTCTGACTAAATTTGGTCAAAATCCAATAAGGACTTTTTGACAAGAAGAGATTTAAAGGAATTACCTCTATTTTCCCTATTGGGTCCCGCCCCTCTGGCACTTTGGGTGTCAGGGTCACCATTTATGCACAATCTGTTCCCCTTCCCCAAAGGATGTTTCTGACTAAATTTGGTCAAAATCCATTCATAACTTTATGACAAGAAGAGATTTAAAGGAATTACTTTTATTTCCCCTTTAGGGCCCCGTGCCTCTGGGCCCTTTTGGGTCAGAGTCACCATTTATGCAAAATCTGTTCTTCTTCCCCCTAGGATGTTTCTGACTAAATTTGGTCAAAATCCAATCAGGACTTTTTGACAAGAAGAGATTTAAAGGAATTACCTATATTTTCCCCATTAGGTCCTGCCCCTCTAGCCCCTTGGGGGTCAGGGTCACCATTTATGCACAATCTGTTCCCCTTCCCCCAAGGATGTTTCTGACTAATTTGGTCAAAATCCATTCATAACTTTATGACAAGAAGAGATTTAAAGGAATTACCTCTATTTCCCCTATTGGGTCCCGCCCCTCTGGCCCTTTGGGTGTCAGGGTCACCATTTATGCACAATCTGTTCCCCTTCCCCAAAGGATGTTTCTGACCAAATTTGGTCAAAATCCATTCATAACTTTATGACAAGAAGAGATTTAAAGGAATTGCCTCTATTTCCCCTTAAGGGCCCCGTGTCTCTGGGCCCTTTGGGGTCAGAGTCACCATTTATGCAAAATCTGCTCCCCTTCCCCCAAGGATGTTTCTGACTAAATTTGGTCAAAATCCATTCATAACTTTATGACAAGAAGAGATTTAAAGGAATTACCTCTATTTTCCCTATTGGGCCCCGCCCCTCTGGCCCTTTGGGTGTCAGAGTCACCAATTATGCACAATCTGTTCCCCTTCCCCCAAGGATGTTTCTGACTAAATTTGGTCAAAATCCATTCATAACTTTATGACAAGAAGAGATTTAAAGGAATTGCCTCTATTTCCCCTTTAGGGCCCTTTGGGGTCTCTGGGCCCTTTGGGGTCAGAGTCACCATTTATGCAAAATCTGTTCCCCTTCCCCCTAGGATGTTTCTGACTAAATTTGGTCCAAATCCAATCAGGGCTTTTTGACAAGAAGAGATTTAAAGGAATTACTTCTATTTTCCCTATTGGCCCCCCCCCCCTTCTGGCCCTTTAGAGGTCAGGGTCACTATTTATGCAAAATCTGTTCCCCTTCCCCTAAGGATGTTTCTGACCAAATTTGGTTAAAATCCAATCAGGACTTTTTGACTAGTAGAGACTTGAAGCAAATGTTGACAGACGCCGGACGCTGCGCCATGGCTTAAGCTCACCAGACCTTCGGTCCAGGTGAGCTAATAATTCTGGAGTTGTTAATATGACGCCATTACAATTGTGACATCATAATCGTAACGTTGGAGATAGCTGGCCAATACTGGCTGTTGGCTGTTCCATTTGTTAGAAATCTACCTTCAATTTTTCGAACAAATGTAAACAAGAGGCCCAGAGATAATCATGGTAAAATATTTTCCAAAAAAATGCTATGGACAGGGTCTGACCCAAAGACCAATTAGTCAAGCATATCTTTATACATTAAAAGTTTGGGTCATTGGTTGGTATCTCATCTGTTTTTGAGTTCAACTGAACAAGAAACTATGGGTGTACCAGCTAGACCCCAACATCAATACTAATATCATGATTGTGTGTCTCTTTATGTCCAGCTATGATATACATATATAATATAGTTCTATACTAGTAGGGATTTCAAAGGCTTTTCCTCTATTTCCCCTATTGGGCCCCGCCCCGCTGGCACAAGGGGGGGGGGTCAGAAGCACCATTTATACAAAATCTGTTCCCCTAACCAAAAGGGGGTTTCTGACCAAATTTGTTTCAAAACTATTCAGTACTTAATGACTAATAGGTGTTTAAATGGCCTTCCTTTATTTCCCCTACTGGGCCCCACCCTCCAGCCCCAGGGTGGTCAGAAGCACCATTTATACAAAATCTGTTCCCCTCATCCAAAGGATGTTTCTGACCAAATTTGGTTCAAATACATTCAGGACTTCAGTATGAGTAGTAGGGATTTAAAAGGGTTTCCTTTATTTCCCCATATTGGGCCCCACCTCTCAGACCCCAGGGGGGTCAGACTAACCGTTTATACAAAATTGAATCCCCTTCACTTAAGGTTCCTTCAAACCAAATTTGAACAATATCCTGTACTTCCTAAAAAAGAACATAACAAGAGGCCCAATGGGCCTGCATCGCTCACCTGGTATCAATCTCTGACCTATATTATAGTGTTTTCCTAAAGTCGCCTAAAATCTTTTCCTCTAAGACATTCAGAAAAACATGTTAAGATTGAAACATATTTTACCTCTGTGACCTTGTAAGACAATGTCATTTTCATTTGCAAACTTTGCCTGGCTTCATCCAAGGAAGCTACCAGCCAAATATCATGTCTCTAGGCCTCTGGGTTTATCAGAAGAAGTCGCTCAAAGATTTGAACAGATTTGACCCCTGTGACCTTGAATATAGGTCAAGGTCATCTCTTTTCGCAAACTTTGTCATGCTTCATCCAAGAAAGCTACCAGCTAAATATAATGTCTTTAGGCCTTTTGGTTAATCAGAAGAAGATGTTTAAATGTTTTAACAGATTTGACCCCTGTGACCAAAATAAGTCACGGTCATTTCTTTTCGCAAACTTTGTTCAGCTTCATCCAAGGAACCTTTCAGCCAAATAGCATGCTTTTAAGGCTTTTGGTATTTCAGAAGAAGTCGTTTGAAGGTTTAAACAGATTTGACCCTTGTGACTTTGAATATAGGTCAAGGTCGTTTCTTTTCGCAAACTTTGCCGGCTTCATCCAAGGAACCTGTCAGCCAAATATCATGCTTCTAGGGCTTTTGGTATTTCAGAACAAGTAGTTTAAATGTTTAAAATAGATTTAACCCCTGTGACCTTGAATATGGGTCAAGGTTGTTTCTTTTCGCAAACTTTATTCAGCTTCATCCAAGGAAGCTACTAGTCAAATATGAGGTCTCTATGTCTGACGGTATGTTAGAAGAAGTTGTTTGAAGGTTTCAATGTTTTTGACCCCTGTGACCTTGAAAGTAGGTCAAAGTGATTTTTTTTTTTCGCAAACTTTGTTGATCTCCGTCCAAGAAAGCTACCAGCCAAATTTCATGTCACTAGGCCTTTCAGTATTTTAGAAGAAGTCGTTTAAAGGGAAAAGTTGACGACACCGTAGACGGACGTCACACCATCACATAAGCTCACTTGGTCCTTTGGGCCAGGTGAGCTAAAAATAAAGAAAAACTTCTAGTTTGTGTAGTTTCAGTTAAATAAGTAGCAGACTTGGAGATTCAAAATAATTAAAAATCTCATAAAGTAGGTCAAGGTCATATAATTTGCTTACTGGTCTATTTTGATATCAAATACAGTAGACTCCGCTTAATATCACTTCTCATTTGTACGAGGAAAACATGATATTAACCGAACCATGATATTAAAAGAAAACATATTTTCTGACATTTTTCAGCCCTCAAAACCGGAAGTGGACTTGGTTAAATGTCGTAGTGCTGTGACTCAACAGAGAAGATTGTTAAATAAAGATATTTTATCACTAACAATGTTTTTTCACTCCAGTGACAGTATATTCTTTGGTTTTATTCTGGAATGCACTTATTTTCATATATTTTGTTCGTACATAATATTATCAGTAGGCTAGCTTCACAAAAAACGTACTACGATTGTTTACTGCAGTGATGTAGGCATACAAGTGGCTGGTATTCTGCATCAAATTCGTGTTTTAAAATCATGACACTCCGTAAATATTTACCGTTATCTTGATATGTATACTGGTTTTTCGCTTGTGAAATCTGTTGTTTGTTTAATTTCTTTCGATATTCGCAGCAAGTGCGACATCGTTTTCACAGGGTTTGTCAGTTGTATACCGCTACCGCGAAATGAACTTTTACCTTTGAAACGTGACGTTTCATTGGATGACCTCTATGCAAATAAACCAACCACGCGATAATATTTAGCCTTAGTCTCGGCACTTATTCACCAGCCGGCCTAGAATCACGGCATGTCGGCGTCGTACTTTGGCTATTTAAAAATCAAAACAAAGACGATATCTTCGCATTTTAAGTGAACATTCGCTTAAATTAATTAATTGGACATTTATTGTTTAAAAGACACTTTTTATTTTAATTTCAATCAATATTTCGTCATGTTTACGGAAGACCATCCACTTGTAAGCCTTCTTCACGACAACATATGAAAAATGGAACTCGTGTTAGGAGCACATTAAATCACACATGGCGTTTGATAAGATTACAAAAGTATGGGTTCCCTCACCCAAAGGTGTAATCTTTGCTCCGGTATGCCAAGTCAATCTATTGTTCGACTAGTACTGCAGTGATCAGGTAGGTGTGAAAGAGACGCAACTGACCACGGTGTTGTTTACATAGCGAGTTCAGGTGTGAAACTCGGGTCCCCGGGGCATTTATATGAAATTGTTTCTAACATTTACCTGTAATTTTTGTATGACAGTGGCCAAAAAAAAGTGATATTAACCGAAATCCACTTGGAAACAAGTGATATTAAAAGAATGGCATTACCTAGATTATATAACAGGAAAAACGGTGCATGAAGAAAACGTGATAATAACCGAAAAGTGATATTAACCGACGTGACATTAAGTGGAGTCTACTGTACTTCAGGAAATTACTGAAAAACATCCATTAAACTAACTCCAAAATAGATTGACAACAATTATCACCCCCTACATGAATATTATGCCTTGTGATGGGGCCAAAAGAGGGGTGATATCGTGCATTGTTTTAGTTTTATTGACACTCTTTCAAATTAGCATGTCAAATTTTGATCACAAACATGAAACAATGTTCGCAAGCAAGTGGGGAGAAAGTACTGCACCTGCTGACCCCTGTATGTGTGTGTGTGTGGGAGGGGGTAGAAGAGGGTGGCAAAAGAGTAGCATACCATTTTCACATTTGATTGTCAAGTCTTTCATATCTTTTGTGGTCCAATTGGTATCTTAAAACAAGAGCACCGCAAGCGGAGGCATGATACGCCCGTCGTATTATATCGGAAGATAATTGTATGAAAACACAAAAAATTTCTGACACTTTCTGCATAATGCCCGAAATTGCATCAGATACGAAGTTCCAAAGGGCCATAACTCTTGTAAATAGTGTTAAATTGAACTGTGATTGGAAGTACCATACCAAATTTGAGAGGAAATGAAGAAAACACAAAAAGTTCTGACACTTTCTACATAATGCCCGAAATTGCATTAAATATGAAGTTTCAAAGGGCCATAACTCTTGTAAATATTGTCGAATCAAACTGTCATTCAAGAAAACACAACTTCATGTCATGGTGATTTAGCCTACCAAGTTTGAAAGATATCGGTTGAAAACTGTAGGAGAAGATCTCTAGACAAAACACAGTTTACGAAAGAAATGCATTATCTACATAGTGCCTTTTTCTAAATATCCAATGCTGTAACGCTAAAAGTTGAATTAACTCAACAAAACCCGTAACATATGTTAAATATTATAGCTTTTCGAAGTACCATACCAAATTTGAGAGGAATTGAAGAAAACACAAAAATGTTCTGATGATTTTCTACATAATGCCAGAAATTGCATCCCAAAGAGAAATAACTCTAATGAATATTGTCGAATCAAACTGTCGTTCAGGAAAACACAACTTCATGTCATGGTGACAAAGCTTAGCAAGTTTGAAAGAAATCGGTTGAAAACTGTAGGAGGAGATCTCCGGACAAATAAAAGTTTACGACGGACGGACGGACGGACATCGCCATACCATAATACGTCCTGTCATTTTTGACGGGCGTAAAAAAATAGTATAATGTTGTTGTCATTTATAATGAACTTATTATTTTGAAACAATAAAACGCACTCTGGCCCACTCCTATGAATATATTGTATATCTGACAGTATTGCATCAAAACATTGTGTATTGCTATTTGGTCTCAGGGTCAGGATCTGACTAATGATCTACTTTTAAAGACCATCATCATCAAATACCATGTCATCAGATGATCTTTGCTTAACATCTAAATTGTTACGATAATTATACCAACAGTGGAAGCATTTGTAAAATTAATGCCAAAAATTCATTATGCGACCCCATTGGCGGCCTCTGCACCCCAAGAAAGTGAGCAATGTGCTAAATATAGATTCTTATTACACCTACATGGTATAATTGCAATCAATTTTGGTTAGAATTGGACAAACGGTTTAATAAAAAGTTTATTGAAGCTGAAAATACCAATTTTAACACCTTTTGGGGCCCCAAACAGATTCTTCCTAGGGGTCAACAAATTGCAGACTGCAGAGATATTTGCTTCCATGTCGGATAAAATCATACAAGTTTTTTCTTGAAAAAATATAATTAAAACCAAAAATTGCACAATATAACCCCTTATGGGCCCCACCACAAGGCCCCATAGAACCCTGCTCAGTTAGTAACTTGTCAAGTATATATATTATGATCTCCATGTAGGGGTGATAATTGTTGTCATTCTATTTTGGAGTTGGCTATGGAAGATTTTCTTTAAGTATTTGATATCAAAATAGACCAGTTACCAATTATGTGACCTTGACCTACTTCATCAGTTTTTACTTATTTTTGTTCAACTTTAATCTTCAAGTCTGCTACTTATTTAACAAAATATGCACAAACTAGATGTTTTTCTACATTTTTCAGTCCGTGAGAACTTTAACTACACATTTTTCATTTTACACTCCCCCCACTTTGACCCTCAAATTTTCTTTGAGCCCACACAAAATCAGATGTTTTGAACATAATACAATATGCAACAGACCTTAAATTATCTTCCTGCAAAATATTAGCCTTATCACTGATAGGCCGCAGAAAGGCCCAAATTGGCACCCCTCCTTTGGTCAAATTCTGCTATGTGGTTCAGGACTATAGTAGGGATTAATAGAAAAAGTTGACAGACGGTTGACGGACGCCGCACCATGGCATAAGCTCACCAGCCCTTTGGGCCAGGTGAGCTAAAAATAGCGATCACAAGAATTGTTTAAGGATGAACAGAAGGACAGACCAAAAATCACGGACGTTGGGTGATATGAATAATAAAAATACCCCCATTTACATTTACATACATTTATGCACAACAACAAGAGCAGAATATATTTTACTATTTATTACATATCACACATACAACCTATCATACTACATGTACATATATTTACATCAACAAAAAATACATTTGGAGTCTCGGGGCTGCTCGTTTCCTAAACTGTGCCTATCATAAAAAGTTGATCCGGGTAGGTGACCGGCGGATCGCAGTCTGAGTCGGGGAGGACCCTGCAACGCAGCTGCCGAAATTACAGATATAAATTTGATGTATAGGAGATCCGGGTAGGAGACCAGCGAATCGCAGTCTGATTTGGGGAGGACCTGCAACACAGCTGCATAAGTACTAACTGCAGTATACAGTGTATAAAATAGATTGTGATCCGGGTACGTAGGTGACCTAACTGTAGCTATAAATAAAAATAAACGAGCAACCCAAAATATATTAGGGTATAAACCATAACACCCCTTTACAACTGTACATATGCATGTTACACATATACATGTGTACCATGTACAAAATAAAATCATGATACTGCTTAATATGGGATAAGGGAGGGCGGGTAAACAAATAATCCCTCTCTGACCAACACAACACGTTATCTGACCATCTACAAAAACCTCTATGTGATGCTGACTGTGTGCATGCGCTCAGACTCATTAACATACAATTTATGTAGCTATGAACTTTAACCTCATTGGTCAATTATCAGATAGCCCTCATGCATATATATGATTCTAATAATAGAACTCTGCCCTATATTATTTATGCATGAATTAACTGGTGTATGGGAAATATTGTACTTAAAATATAACTACATATTTAACTTGATTGTACACAGCCACTCAAACCAGAAATATCAAATATATAGCATTCAACTATCATGACTAAAGGCATCAGGAATAGTTTAAGTTTATATTTGTGCATAAACCAAAATCATCATTTAAAGCTGACAATGCAACTTAAAAAGCTTTTTTGTTGAGATAAAAAAAAATACGGCAAAGTAATATTTAAGAAAGCTTCTGAGATGCCCCCTAACAGGTTACTAAGGAGAGGCAGACATTTTAGTTTTTGCCTTGCTTGGAAACGAGAGTCGGCCTCCCTGGGTATAAAAGGCACCCAGCCTGTCAAACCGGTTTTTACATGAACACTGGCCGTGCAAAGTGCAACACACCTGCGGACAACAGGTGACACTAGAGTTACAAAACTGGAATGACCAACACACACTTACCTTGAAGTTGAAGTTACATGAAGATGGTCACTCTCTCAGACACCATCATAAATCGTGTGCCAAAGTAAAATAAAAAAAATAAAATTGAAAACACCCTAACTGTCCCTTCTCCTATGTATACGTAAAGGACATCTACATGTTGATTTTACATTCGAAAACAGGGGGAAACATTCCGAACAGAATATGTACTCGCTCCTAATACTACCTATAATATTACGCCTTGCCACTAAAGCGCTTGTAATGAAAATGTAGTGTAACACGCGATCATAGTCTTGATTATGTAAAACACGTGCACGAACACATGCGAGTGAGGGGAACTTATTTTGATGGAAATGAATGGATGTCATAGCAATGTTTATCACACAGGAACTGATTACTCGTAGCGGCATGATGTTCCAATTGAATACTAAGGTAGGTTTATCAGTTGTCATTCATGTACTTGTTTTTTATTCGCACAAATTTTGGTGTAATCTATATCTTTTTTTTAATTTTGCTCATTTTGTATAATATCGTTATAATATCACCTTCAATATCCATGTCAATGTTCTTCAGATACTGATCGAAAATATCGTAAAAAAAATCAGAAAGTATGTGTTGGCTAGCAATATAGGTCTATAGAAGTGTCGCCGTGCGGTTTCATCAAAACAATGAGAACCGGTTTGACAGCCTGGGTGCCTTTTATACCCAAGGCAGCCGACTATCGTTTCCAAGTAAGGCAAAAACTAAAATGTTTGCCATTCCTTAGTAACCTGTAAAGGGGGCATCTCAGAAGATTTCTAAAATTTTTACTTAGCCGTTATTTTTTTTAGATATCAACAATAAAGCTTTTTAACTTGCATTGTCAGCTTTAAGTATAAAGGGCTAAAATATACAGAATGGAAGAATGCATTTTTTTCCCAGTCAACAATTCTAGAATAGTCATATATGCAGTGCACATTGATCTCAATATATGAATTTTTTTTAATTTATTGAACAACAATATGATTATGAAACAAGTCATTTTCACTTATATTCATCACTCTTGTTGGCCTAGATTTTAGCGTGCAGGGGTCTTATTGTGGAAGGAAACTGGAGTACTCGGAGAAAACCCGCGTGGTAGGGTAGGTGACCCCATACCTTTTCTTATCCTATTGGGTAATCAAACCCCGGCTGAAAAGCAACTGTGTTATACATTGCACCACCCCACCCTATACTGATGATACACAAACATCCTACAAAGCAAACTATGTTATTTCTAATTGTATAATGATACACACACTCACCCTCTCCTTATGCTCTTGTATAATAGACTCCAGGTTAAACTTCTTTTTGTAGTTGAAGTAGAAGTTTTTACATTGTGCTTCGGTTTTTGTAGCCACCATTGAGGCGATGGCTGCCCAGTCTCGGCCATGTTGTCGCAGGCCTGGAAAACAATTGGACTACTGCAAATATCCTTATTTTGGCAAATTCAAATTTTAATGCATAACCATATTTAGTCATAAAAGTGCAATAACGATGAATTAGTGCATTTAAAATACCTTAGCCAAATAGAATTAATCTTAAGTTTCTCAGGCCATTTTTTTTTTAAAAGCAGTGAGGCAGGTAGGTAATGTTTTTTTCATTTCTGAAACAAGAGGCCCAGAAGGCCTGTATCGCTCACCTGGATACACTCGTATCTAAGTAATCATGGTTAAATATTTTCCAAAAATATCCATTCAGTACTTTGGTCAAAATCCATTTTATCTTTAGGACAAGTAGTATTTTAAAAGGCTTTACGTCTATTTCTTCTTATGGGCCCCGCCCCTCTGGCCCCTTGAGGGTTAGAGTCACCATTTAGGTAAACTCTGTTCTCCCCCCCCCCCCCCCCCCCCCCCCCCCAGGATGTTTTTGACCAAATTTGGACAAAATCTATTCATGACTTTATGACAAGAAGAGATTTAAAGGAATTACCTCTATTTCCCCTATTGGGCCCCGTCCCTCTGGCCTCTTTGGGGTCAGAGTCATCATTTATGCAAAATCTGTTCCCCTTCCCGAAAGGATGTTTCTGACCAAATTTGGTCAAAATCCAATCAGGACTTTTTGACAAGAAGAGATTTAAAGGAATTACTTCTATTTTCCCTATTGGGCCCCGTCCCTTTGGCCACTTGGGTGTCAGAGTCACCATTTATGCAAAATCTGTTCCTCTTCCCCCAAGAATGTTTCTGACCAAATTTGGTCAAAATCCAATCAGGACTTTTTGACAAGAAGAGATTTAAAGGAATTACCTCTATTTTCCCTATTGGGCCCCGCCCCTTTGGCCACTTGGGTGTCAGAGTCATCATTTATGCAAAATCTGTTCCCCTTCCCGAAAGGATGTTTCTGACCAAATTTGGTCAAAATCCAATCAAGACTTTTTGACAAGAAGAGATTTAAAGGAATTACCTCTATTTCCCCTATTGGGCCCCGTCCCTCTGGCCTCTTTGGGGTCAGAGTCATCATTTATGCAAAATCTGTTCCCCTTCCCGAAAGGATGTTTCTGACCAAATTTGGTCAAAATCCAATAAGGACTTTTTGACAAGAAGAGATTTAAAGGAATTACTTCTATTTCCCTATTGGGCCCCGCTCCTCTGGCCCTTTGGGGGTCAGAGTCACCATTTATGCAAAATCTGTTCCCCTTTGCCCAAGGATGTTTCTGACCAAATTTGGTTAAAATCCAATCAGGGCTTTTTGACTAGCAGCGACAGACGATGGACGGACGACGGACCCTACACCATGGCATAACCTCAGCAGACCTTTTGGTCCAGGTGAGCTAAAAAAAGGATCGTAATACAAATCACGTTTGAAATTTATGTTTTTTCGGAAAAGTAATATCAGCCAGTTTCTTTCTGTTCAATTTTATTTCCCTAGACTTTTGCTCAGCCTGCTCTTTCCTAAAGTAATTGACTTCTTTTACTTTCCCACCTTAAGTATTAGATATTTTGTTCTCATATCGAAACCATGGGTACATTCGCGCTACAGGTTGAACCGGCACAGAAGGCACAGAAATAAACCCCGATAAACGAACGCACTTGGACCGAACCATAGACAGAGCTAAAAATCCACAGTTTTGGAGGAGAAATCAATGACATATTAATAATAAAATGCCGTTATTTCACACGTTCACTTAATTATGTAACATATTTTTACATCTTCATCTGGAATGACATATTGTTTAAGAAATAAACAACACAAACTAGCAATAGTCAGCAATTTAGTTTCGGCCAGGTTCGTCTGGACCCCTCAAACTACACGTGCCAGATTTTCAGCCTCGATCCAAATCTGTGCCTGGTGTTTTCGCTGCAGGTTCAACTGGTTCAGCTGGTTCAACCCGTAGCGTGAATGTACCCCATATTTCGTTGACAACAAATTACATTTCCAAATCTGAATCACCGAAACGTTTGTTTTACATGGGATCATGAAACTGACTATAAGCCTCGTTATGAACTTGCTTCTCCACTTCCCATGTAAACACTACGAAGAAAAGTTGATCACGGAACAAGTTATAGACTAATAAATCTTTGCCTATTCAGTAAACTCTATGGCAGAAACAAGTTAGCACTTCACACAATGGTAATTTCATTGCGCCGGCCGGGCCCGGCAGTGTGTTCAGATTGCGCCATTTGTTGTACAAAGGGGTCATTGGCGCAATGGCGCGGCCTGGATTGAACACTGCAATGGCCAAATATTGTACCCGGATACTAATCCTATGGACAGTTTTAGTATCCGGGCACTTATCCTATGGGGGATACAAATCTCACATGACACCAGTATAGAACCAGATGAAACACGGTATTTGTAAACACAATATCCATTTCAAACGGTCTTCTACCTTCGGCTTGTTGTTGAAGTGGGCCCCACCTGAATTATTTTCAATTCTTTGGAATTTTTGTTAGTTACCGCTCAGGTTTACTTCGTTTTAGGCTTATTTTTGCATGGTTATCAACTTGATTTTTTTTCATACTTTTCAGAATCCTGAAAAATTTCCTGAAGTTACGTATATTGGGCATTTAAGAATATATATATAAGGTCCAGAAGCCCTGTATCGCTCACCTGGATACATTGGTATCTAGGTAATCATGATAAAATATTTTCCTAAAAGATCCCATAGACAGGGACACCCTAAAGACCAATTGATGAAGCATATCAATATAAATTAAAAGTTTGGTTAATAAGTTGGTATCTCATCTATTTCCAAGTTCAACTGAGAAACTATGGGTATGCCAGACCCCAAAATCAATGATAATATCACAATTGTGTTTGTCTCTTCATGTTCAGCAATGGTACATATAGTTTTGAGGTGGGATTTCAATCATTTATTGCAGACCCTGAGATAAAATCTGAAATCATGTTTGTGATCGTCTCTTTAAGCTCAGAAATTATATACATAGTTTTGGGTTGGGGATCTCATTTGTTTAACTCTTTCCGTACTCGTTCAAATTTCCCGCTCGCTACCCGGAAGTGATCACCAGTTCGGCCTTTGCGCATGCGCTTTTCAGAGCACATGGCGGAATGCTACAGCTTCAATTAAAGGATGATTTACGGCTGTCTGGTGCTTATATGTCCGGTACATTGTCATTTATTTGTTGAAATGCATTGTATAAAATCGGCAGAAACATGTTTATCAAGTATCTACGAAAATAAATGACGAAATTGTCCGGTAGAATGACAGGAAGTAGAACTGTTTATCAGTTCACCGTGTCACACGTGTGGAATATCACTTCATCGCAACCCTTTTATTTCATTGCAAAAACACGTTAAACACATTTTTGTTTGATTTTGACGATCATTTGTACTCCGTTGTATATTTGTGAAAGTTTGTACTACTTTTTTGCCGTTTTTACCGTCATAAATGCCTTGAAATCAAAAGTAAAATCTGGGTCCGCCATTTTGTTGACAGTGTAAAAACCTGCCGTTTTCTGTGAAAACGACTATTATAACAAATAATTAAGCTTGTTATAAGTAATATTGAATGCTTTGAATCTCTTTTTGATATTTATTGTTTGTTAAATATGCATTTCATATGTAAACTCCTTCATGTAAACACACCAAACGAGCGAGTTACACACACGTTTTTCTTGACGTCATGAATGATACGGGAGCCCTTTTTTTATGACGTCTCAAGGCGTCATGAGTACGGAAAGAGTTAAGTCATTACTCAATAGTTTAGCCTGCAAGTCTGTTGCCGACCCTGCGATCAAATCTAAAATCATATTTGTGATCGTCTCTTTATGTTCAGCAATTGTATATATCTTGATTTCTCACGTGCACAGGTACTTTTTAGGGTTCAAAAATTGAAAAAAAAACAATAGTGATCAGTGATCTTGACCTCTTTGACTCTGACCTTGACTTTTGGACAGTTGACTCCTTGTTTTAATTCTGATTAACTTTATTCACAATGCTATAATAAAATGTTCATCAGTAGAGCTTTAAATTTGACCTTGAAATCTGAGCTGGTTCATCAGTTAAAAGATACAAAATTATACCTTGACCTTTGACTTGAAGACCTTAACATTGTAGTCAGTTAACTCCTTGTTTAATTCCAACCAACTTTGCTTCATAATGTCATCACAAAATGTTCATTAGTGAAAAGATATAATATTTGACCTTGACCTTTGACCAGTGACCTTGACTTTTGATCTGCTTACGCCTTGTTTAATTACAACCAACTTTGCTTCACAATGTCATTACAAAAAGTTCATCAGTACAAGAGGCCCATGGGCACATCTGGGTCTGAAGAAGCCAATTTGACCTTTTTGACCCACTGGTAATGAACATAAAATAATCAAAAGTATAATTTTCCTATATAAACCACACCTCTCCCAAGGGGGGGAACTTGAAGTCTGGGGGGCAGAAAATTCACAATTTTGATAAAGCACCTTAAGACCATTCCATTGGTGAAAAGTATTTGATTCCAGCAATTCTGAGTCTGGAGAAGAAGATTGTTGAAATTTTAGCCAATTTGCAATTTGACCTCTTTTGACTCCACCCCACTACCCCGGGAGTAGGCCAGGGTCAAAATTTGGCAAATAATAAACCGTCATGTCCTGGTTATTATTGCAAACAAACTTCACTCCCTCCCCAGGGAAAAACCTGAAGTCGGGGGGGGGGGGGGGGGGGGGGGTGCTGAAAATCACAATTTTCATAAACACCTTTAGAACTTTTTGCATTGGTGAATAGTATTTAATTCCAGCAATTTTGGGTCTAGTGAAGAAGATTGTTGAAAGTTTAGTCAATTCAACTCTTTTGGGCACCTCCCCACTGCCCCGGGGATGGACCACAGTCAAAATATTCTTTCAACATCAAACTGTCATCTGCTGGTTATTATTCTAACCAAGTTCCAATTATTTCCAACTTAAAATGAACAAAATATATCCAATATAAACTAAAGAAAACTTCAACCTCTCGCCAGGGGGGAGGCTTAAAATTCACAATTTTGATAAAGCACTTTAAGACCTTTCCATTGGTCAATAGTATTTGATTCCAGCATAGCTGGGTCTGGAGAAGAAAATTTTTGAAATTTGGCCCCTCCCTCAGGCTCCTAGGGGGTTAGGACCATATACTTCACAATTTGGTGCATCTTTGGCTATGGAAGTTTCCTACCAAGACTTCTTCTCAGGTGACCTAAAAATCTTGGGGAAAAAAAAAGAAAAATAATCTGGAGAAAATGTCAAGATGGAGTGATAGCAGCAACCAGGTAGTCGCCAATTAAGGTTAATTAAACAAACACATTTCAGTAGGAAACTTGGAAACCATAACACAATGCCTCGTTATTTAGGCATGATGTTGATTGACACCTCGTAGTGACGGGCCGGCGGTGACAATCTGTTGACACCTGCAAGGGCATAATACAGGTGATTGAAATAAAATGATGTTTTCACAGCAATATCCTTTATCAATTACTTCTTAAATAAGACTTAATCTTCTACTTTTCCTATAAAAAAAGAGCTTAAGAGCTTCTTTTTGTCTAGACATCGATAGAGTCAGCAGTGTACAAGGATGAGTGTACTTTAAAGCAGTCACTCAAAAAGACCACCTACCGCTAAATTTACGAGACATAAAAAACACAAAACCTGTGTGATTTCAGTATTTCTTCCTTGAAAAGAAAATATCAATATGTATTGAACTGGTTTAAGTCCCTAAATTATTATTTTTACACTTCAATTTTTATCGTTACCTGTTCAATTCGCAGCAAGTTGACAGGTACTTGGATTTCAGGCAACCTGACCTTGACTCTTTGCAGTACACAAATCGGCGAACTTCTCATGTTGTTTTTGACACATTTCTACCATCAGGATTGAATCTTACGGTATTATTTTACACCAGAAAGGCATTTTGAGCCTCAGAGTGCTAACAACGATAACATTCTTTGGTATTTTTCACCATAAACCTTATATTAATTCATAACTTACCGTCAATACAATCTCGACCTGAAAGTTCAGGCTACTTTACTCAAGTTTGCTTAACAGATTCCATCGTAAACTATGATTTTTAATTGCAACTTTTCGCAGCTGTAAAAAAGATATTTCAAACCAGGAATTGTTTAAACAAGAGGCCCATGGGCCTTAGCGGTAATTTTTTGTTGGTAATTGTATTACCTTATTTTACCTGTTACCTAAGAGGGTCAAGGTCAATAAAAAACTTGTTATTACTTCATCGCAGCATATTGATACTACTGGCAGAAAAACCTTATCCTGGGACCTTTAGTTACTGAGAAGAAGTGTTTGAAAAATGTAAAGACATATTGGACCCCTATGACCTTGAAAACAGATCAACAAACTTGATAGCCCTTCATCCCAGTATGCTACAGGCCAAATATCGGTACTCTAGGCCTTGATGTGGTGGAGAAGAAGTATATCAGTACCCTGGGCCTTTCAGTCATTGAGAAGAAATTCTTTGAAGATTTTTAATACATTTGACACTTGTGACCTTGAAAGTAGGTCAAGGTCATTCATTTGAACAAACTTGGTGGCCCTTCATCCAAGCATGCTACAGGCATAATTTCATTACCCTATAGGCCTTATAGTTACTGAGGAGTAGTGTATTACTTTGCTTCATTCATTATAAAAAATTGTATATCATGAAACAACATTAATTTTATTAAGTGGTTCTGTAATTGTAACAGTTTACATCTTATGCAGCCACTTGCTGAAAAAGGCAAATGCATATTATTTCTACTTGATGTTCTCAGATATATACTTGCGAATAGCAAGTAATATAGTGTTTGATTTGAGGCCTGCTCCTTTTGGCTCTGCCCCTCAGGCTTCCTGAAAAAAAAGCCAGCAGTATACGGAGAGAGAATACTAGGTAACATACCTTGTTTTGCTACCTCCATTTCTTCCTCTGTCCATCTTGATGTTTCCACTACTTCTGCTGTTTATGAAACATAAGTTAAGAATATAATATTACGCTGCTGAATAAATTCCTTTGGAAAATCTTTACTTGCATATCTCCTAACAATATGAGTTAGTGAGTCAAATACTTCTGAATCAATGTAGAATATTACTTCTAGTTCAAACAGAGAACTAAAAATTAATCTCCAATGGACATTTGTATTGTTTTAAATGGATTTTGAATCGGTGAAATCTTCAAAACGAAAATTTGTATCTGGACTCAAAAGTGAATTTAAAGTACAATGCTAAAACGAAGAGGATTTAATGTTTTAGTCAAAATTCAATAACTGCCCGAAACAGAATAACAGACAATTAGAATACAGTGCACTCCTTTTTATATCATGTTGCATTTGTCAGACAAAAACATGATATTAACAGGAATGTGACATTAAGAGAAACATGTTTTCCACTTAATCTAGTGCATTTCCAATCTCCATAACTAAAAGTAAGATATTCAATGTACATATGAAGATGTTTCAATATATTGATAACATTATTTCAATTAAAAATAAATTTTGGGGTTATTTATTATTTTCTATGCAACATTTTGTATAAGTTGTATCTGAAATCAATGGAAATGACATCATTTTCTGGATATTTTATGTGATTACTTAAAAAAACATGATATTAAGAGGAGTTCACCTCAATACATGATATTAACCAAATAAAATTACAAAGATTATATAGAGAGAAAAATGGTGCTTTGGAAAAACATGATATAAAGAGGAATGTGATATTAACAGGAGTGATATTAAGTGGAGTCCACTGTATATCCTAAACAATACAGTAATACTTTGTAATGGTAGTCACCTTCATTTGTCTCTGGGACGAGTGGAACAATAGGTTCATTGGTCTGAGGGTTTGTGCCCAGGCGTCTTGCAATCCTGTTAAAACAGGCTGAACAACACTTGGTGATTTCCTCTGTCAACTCTATATTGTTCAGAATAAAAAAAAAATTCAAAATAAACAAAGTAGTAAAAATCACAAGAAAATATATTTGATTTGTTTTATCCTTTACTTACTGGTCATTAAACAAGACAGTTTAATTGAATATGTCACCTACAGGACATTAAGGGTCTTTTGGAAGAAGTAAAAGTGACATACATGCATTTTCTATTAATTTTCTAAATTATCAAATGTAGGTGAGAACACTATATAATATTTCACTTAAAACATTCAAATGACTAAATCAAGGACTTTCCATTATCCATCATTTTGAAGCACTATATAATAACAAAATTAATAAAGAAACAAAACTTTTTTTCTAATTATCAATCGGAAGAGTTTAAATGTGTGTTCAGGGGTATATGAGTTGAGAAGATATCTCGATTCTAGTATGACCAACTTCATTTGTGTATACTCTCAATCACTTGGCATTGCCGAATATGACTTTGCGAGGAGTTTGATACTAATTATAAATCACAACTAATACTTACGAAGATCTTTGATGATAGGATCCTTGACCTCTGCTGACAGGTCTGCCCATTTTGGAGGAAGAGGTCTCAGGCGTTTTACTTTCCTCTTTGGGGTTTTACAGGTCGGGACTGGACATCTGACATATTACATAAACGCAGTATTTGTATTAAATATTAAGATATTAGGTACCTAAATTTACTGTGTGTAGCGAAGACAACAGATTAACATCATTAGTGGTCACCTGTCAAGCACATACACTGTAATCGTGTCTCTAGTAGCTAGACATGGCTGTATCAGCACCATTAGTTATACACCATCCTCCCCAAGTAACCATGTCTCTTGTAGCTAGACAGGGCTGTATCAGCACCATTGGTTATACACTATCCTCCCCTAGTAACTCTGTCTCTAGTAGCTAGACAAGGCTGTATCAGCACTATTAGTTATACACTATCCTCCCCTAGTAACTCTGTCTCTAGTAGCTAGACAGGGCTGTATCAGCACCATTAGCTATACACCATCCTCCCCTAGTAACTCTGTCTCTAGTAATAGCTAGACAGGGCTGTATCAGCACAAATTATTATACACCATCCTCCCCTAGTAACCATGTCTCTAGTAGCTAGACAGGGCTGTATCAGCACCATAAGTTATACACCATCCTCCCCAAGTAACCATGTCTCTAGTAGCTAGACAGGGCTGTATCAGCACCATAAGTTATACATCATCCTCCCCAAGTAACCATGTCTCTAGTAGCTAGACAGGGCTGTATCAGCACCTTTAGTTGTACACCATCCTCCCCAAGTAACCATGTCTCTAGTAGCTAGACAGGGCTGTATCAGCACCTTTAGTTGTACACCACACTCCCCTAGTGATTTACGTACTGTGTGTAGCGACGACGAACAGATTTACAGCGACAGCTGCTGCACACTCTCATGTCCATCTTTAGATCAGCCTCAGTCATCCCATAGAGTTCACAGTTAGCGCGAGTCAAAGGTCTGCTTAGTCCATAGTGCTCAAGCTGCTGGGTGCAGATAGCACACTGATGTATCCCACCTAAACCAATGAACAATTGTAAAGTCATATTCCATTGAACTTGCCAAAACGAAATCATTGATTAAACAGAATAAGATTCATATTTAAGTATACGACAAGTAATGACATATCAATGCAAATGAAAATAAATCGTTTTTTCTCTCATTTATCAAATAGGATACAGCTGTCTTAGATAAGTATAGGGTGTAAGAAATTTCTATCACACACCACATTTCACCTGACATGTCATCAAAACGGCTGAATAATTACAAGGCGTTAAAATTGACACCATTAGTTATACAACATTCTCCCCTAGTAACCGTGTCTCTAGTAAGCTAGACAGGGCTGTATCAGCACCAATAGTTATACACCATCCTCCCCAAGTAACCATGTCTCTAGTAGCTAGACAAGGCTGTATCAGCACCATTAGTTATACACCATCCTCCCCAAGTAACCATGTCTCTAGTAGCTAGACAGGGCTGTATCAGCACCATCAGTTATACACCATCCTCCTCAAGAAATAATGTCTCTAGTAGCCAGACAGGGCTGTATCAGCACCATTAGTTATATACCATCCTCCCCTAGTAACCGTGTCTCTAGTAGCTAGACAGGGCTATATCAGCATCATTATAGTTATACACCATCCTCCCCTAGTAACTGTGTCTCTAGTAGCTACACAGGGCTGTATCAGCACCATCAGTTATACACCATCCTCCCCAAGAAACCATGTCTCTAGTAGCTAGACAGGGCTTTATCAGCATCATTATAGTTATACACCATCCTCCCCTAGTAACTGTGTCTCTAGTAGCTACACAGGGCTGTATCAGCACCATTAGTTATACACCATCCTCCCCAAGTAACCATGTCTCTAGCAGCTAGACAGGGCTGTATCAGCACTATTAGTTATACATCATCCTCCCCAAGTAACAATGTCTCTAGTAGCTAGACAGGGCTGTATCAGCACCAATAGTTATACACCATCCTCCCCAAGTAACCATGTCTCTAGTAGCTAGACAGGGCTGTATCAGCACTATTAGTTATATATCATCCTCCCCAAGTAACCATGTCTCTAGTAGCTAGACAGGGCTGTATCAGCACTATTAGTTATACATCATCCTCCCCAAGTAACCATGTCTCTAGTAGCTAGACAGGGCTGTATCAGCACAATTGGTTATAAACCATCCTCCCCTAGTAACCGTGTTTCTAGTAGCTAGACAGGGCTGTATCAGCATCATTATAGTTATACACCATCCTCCCCAAGTAACCATGTCTCTTGTAGCTAGACAGGGCTGTATCAGCACCATTAGTTATACACCATCCTCCCCAAGTAACCATGTCTCTAGTAGCTAGACAGGGCTGTATCAGCACCATTAGTTATACACCATCCTCCCCTAGTAACCGTGTCTCTAGTAGCTAGACAGGGCTGTTTCAGCATCATTATAGTTATACACCATCCTCCCTAGTACCCGTGTCTCTAGTAGCTAGACAGGGCTGTATCAGCATCATTATAGTTATACACCATCCTCCCAAGTAACCATGTCTCTTGTAGCTAGACAGGGCTGTATCAGCACTATTAGTTATACAACATCCTCTGCAAATGACTGTACCTTCACCAGCTCAGACGTAGAGACCTCATTGTCATCAGATGAGTCATCATCCTCTACTTTTTCCTCTTCTTTCTTGATAACAGGTTCAGGGGGCGGAGCTATAGTGGTGCCAGAGATTGATAGAACTGATGACGCTGGCTCTTCCATTTCCTCTTTTGGTTCCTCCTTTATTGCAGCAGCAGCAGTAGGCTACAACCAGACAAGAAAACATCTGTATAATGCTGCAATATTACATCTATTTCCCCTATTGGGCCCAGCCCCTCCAGCCCCAGGGAGTCAGAGTCATGATCACAATTTATACAAAATCTGTTCCCTTTCCCCAAAGGATCAAATTTGTTCAAATCCATTCAGTCAGTTTAGTAGTGATCAAAAGGCTTTACCTCTATTTGCCCTATTGGGACCTAAACCATGGGGGTCAGAGTCTCCTATTTATACAAAATCTGTTCCACTCCTCAAAAGGATGTTTCTGACCAAATTGAGTTCAAAACCATTCAGTACTCCATGACAAGCATAGGGATTTAAAAGGCATTTCCTCTATTTCCCCTATTGGGCAACGCCCCTCCAGCATTAGAGGTGGGGGGGGGGGGGGGGGGGTGGGGGGGTCAGTCACCAATTTTACAAAATATGTTCCCCTCCCCCAAAGGATGTTTCTGACCATATTTGTTTCAAATGCATTCATAACCTAATGACTAGTAGCGGTTTAAAGGAATTACCTATTTCCCCTATCTGGCCCGACCCCTCTGGCCCCTTAGGGGTTAGAGTCGCCGTTTATGCAAAATCTGTTCCCCTTTCCACATGGATGTCTCTGCCCAAAATTTGTCAAAATTCATTTATAATTTTATGACTCTATTTCCTCTATTTTCCCTCTTGAAAAACTTGATACATTATCTTAAGTAAGGTATTGTTCTACTTGATCGTATATACCCCTGTTGACAATGTGATAAGTATGAGTTCAGTAATATTGAAACAAAGGTCTGGAGGAGGGGACATACAATTTACTCAGTAACATGTTATCTTTACCTGTTGTTTCTGAAGCCGTTTGGTTTTCTTAACTGTCTGCTTGCGAAGAAGTTGTTTGTAGTTTTCACTTCGTTTGGTCTGATAATAATACTGCACACAGTCGGCCACAGTCTGAAACAGTGGGATATTTGGACACTTAATTCTTATTACAGCATGAATGTTTCAGGTTAAAACAGGAATTTCCAATGAGTCAACTAAGCCGTGCTTTACTTATCACTTTGATCTATTTTGGACAATGGTAGTATTTGCTTCACACATATAAAGCTGATTACTGCAACGTTCGGTAATTAAGAACATGCCTTTAAAGAATGGAAATATGATCATTTGTTTCTCAGATAGAACTGTCGTCCGGGGGCCAATTCCAACCCCCCCCCCCCCCCCCCCGTCCCCTTAAAGTTATTTGTACAAGAAATGAGGGGCACATCTTCATACTGTACTGTCTATTCCCATAAAATTTTTACAAAATCCGTTGAAAACTGAGCGAATGCATAGCCCGACAAAATTGTGTTCATTTACATAAAAGGGGAATATCTCTCTGAAAAGGGTAAAAATTGCAAATTTACTTCAGGGGTACATTTACATATTATACTGTCTATTCAAATTTTTTTTTACAAAGATCCATTGAAAACTTAACAAATGCATAGTGGACAAAATTGTGTTCATTTCTTACATAAAAAGGGGAATAACTTTCTGAAAAAGGGTCAAAAATACAAATTTACTTCAGGGGCACATCTTCATACTGTACTCTCTATTCCCACAAAATTTTAAAAAGATCCGTTAAAATTAAGGGAATGCATAGCCGGACAAAATTGTGTCTACGGATGGATGAAAAGGGGAATAACTTTCTGAAAAAGGGTCAAACATCAAATTTACTTCAGGGGTTACAGGAGAAAATGGTCGGATAAAAAAAGGCGGAAGAAGAAGAAGAAACGGAGTAAAATCAATAAGTCCCCCAAACAATTGTTTGGGAGACTTAACAAGAGGCCCTTGTGCCTTATCGGTCACCTGAATTTTAATGTACTAGTACCAGTAACTTTCTGTTGTGTCCTTATACTGAAATAATGATTAACATAAACCAAGTTTGAGCTAGAAAACTGACAGGTAAACCTAGAACTAGAAGCCAATGGTTAACTTATACCCCACCCCCCCAAAAGGTTTAGGAACATTTTTCCAGCCAAACTTTTCCAACAACAAGGCAGTGACCAGCCAAATATCATGTCACTAGGCCTTTTCTTTATCAGAAGAAGTCGCTCAACGGTTTTAACAGATTTGACCCCTGTGACCTTGAATATGGGTCGAGGTCATTTTGTTTGTAACCTTTGTTAAGCTTCCTCCATGGAACCTTTCAGTCAAATATCATGCTTCTAGGGCTTTTGGTATTTCAGAAGAAGTCATTTGAAGGTTTTAACAGATTTGACCCCTGTGATCTTGAATATAGGTCAAGGTCGTTTCTTTTTGCAGACTTTGTCAGGCTTCAACCAAGGAAGCTACCAGTTAAAAAAGAGTCTCTATGCCGGACGGTATTTCGGAAGAAGTTGTTTGAAAGTTTCAACATTTTTTACCCCTGTGACCTTGAAACTAGGTAAAAGTGATTTTTTTGCAAAAATTTTTCAGATCCTTCCAAGAAAAATACCAGCCAAACGTAATGTCACTAGGCCTTTTGGTATTTCAGAAGAACTCGTTTAAAGGAAAAGTTGATGGACATAGGACAGACGACGGATGAACAAACGATGGACACAGCACCATCACATAAGCTCACTTGGCCCTTCTGGCCAGGTGAGCTAAGACCCTGTTTAGATTGACAAAAGTTTCAAACAAAAACCTGTTTTCATATGGCCTGGTTACCATGGCAACCTAAATTAGTGATACATTTAACTGCCACAAGATAGTCTTTTAAGCAATGTTTTTGTTTGTCATTATGCATATTTGGTTGTTTGACTGAGGGCACCAAGTAAAATACAAAATCTTTTTAGGTACACGTAATTGAATATGAAGTGTGTTTGTGTGGAATGTTCTTATATCTATTAGTACTGAAATACAAAGTCATTTCAGGTACATGTAATTGAATATGAAGTGTGTTTGTGTGGAATGTTGTTATTAGTACTGAAATACAAAGTCATTTCAGGTACATGTAATTGAATATGAAGTGTGTTTGTGTGGAATGTTGTTATTAGTACTGAAATACAAACTCATTTCAGGTACACATAATTGAATATGAAGTGTGCTTGTGTGGAATGTTGTTATTAGTACTGAAATACAAACTCATTTCAGGTACACGTAATTGAATATGAAGTGTGCAAGATGGCAGTGGAACTTGAGAACTAAAGTTTAAAATGTGTTTTCAAAATGGCGGTCATGGCGGCCATCTTGGATTTCTGACCATCCCCAATAATTAGAACACTTGGTCAAGACGATATCAGGATCATTTCTGTCAAGTTTCAGTGCAATCCCACTGGTGGAACTTGAGAAGAAGTTTAAAATGTGTTTTCAAAATGGCGGTCATGGCGGCCATCTTGGATTTCTGACTGGCCCGAAAAATAAGAACACTTGGTCAAGACGATGTCAGGATCATTTCTGTCAAGTTTCAGTGCAATACCACTGGTGGAACTTGAGAAGAAGTTTAAAATGTGTTTTCAAAATGGCGGTCATCTTGGATTTCTGACCGGCCCGAAAAATAAGAGCACTTGGTCAAGACGATGTCAGGATCATTTCTATCAAGTTTCAGTGCAATCCCACTGGTGGAACTAGAGAAGAAGTTTAAAATGTGTTTTCAAAATGGCGGTCATGGTAGCCATCTTGGATTTCTGACCAGCCCGAAAAATAAAAACACTTGGTCGGGACCATCTCAGAATCATTTCTGTCAAGTTTCAGTGCAATCCCACTGGTGGAACTTGAGAAGAAGTTTAAAATGTGAAAAGTTTACGGACGGCGCACGGCGGACGACGACAGACGGAGCATGATGGCTATAGGTCATCATAAGAAATCTGCATGCATATTTACACATTGTCCCTTAAAATCCTGTGGAGTTCCATTGAAATTGGTTCATGGGATTAATTAGAGTTCCCCTGACGAATTAGTTCCAAAAGAAATTGGGTATTTTCACCTGGTTACCATGGCAACCAAAATTTCTGCAGAAACATATCCTGCATGCACATTGACACATGGTCCTTAAAGGATTTTGGCCACGATTTTTCATAATTTCATATTTTGATTTCATTTTATGCAACAATGCGTGTAGTGACCGATACCCAGTCTCCAATGGTGTTGGGAAAATAGACAGCTAGGCTAGGTGACGACCCATTTATAACTCCAAGCTTAGAGACAGTGATACAATTTACACAATCTGATTTTACAGCTATGTAAATTACCTGTAGCCTTACCTGTCATACCTATACTAGCCAAAGGGCATTTGTGGTACCTGCCTGTGAGTTGTGGCAGGTGTACTAATTACCCTGTAATTACCAAGAGGTGTGAATGCTAAGGCCAGTGAATTCGAAGGGCATTCATCATAATATAATTACCGATCCTCTAAATAGCAATATACACCAGCACAATTATTGTTATCCCAAGCCGTCCCCAGTGTTGGAAGAAAAACTATTTTTTAAAAAGGATTGAAGGAGTTTTCAACAGAGTCTAACTATAAGTTTTATTATTTTTGTAAAAATGGTGATGCTGATACTATGACATTTTTTTTTAAGTTATTTCATATTCTAAAATATCAACATAAACATTTGGTTATTGGACTTATCAGGAACGTATATGTGTCCCTGGATTTATGATATATATTAAGGGCAGATCCAAGAATTGTAGATGCGTTAATGTGACACACTCTACTTTCAGATATAAACCCAAATTTATCCAGATCTTATTTATGAAAACTGTATGAAAAACAAGATTTAAACTCGTCTAATGATTTGAGTCCTAGTTGAAATGAATATCACCAACTAGAGTGAGCCTAACAAAATTCATTTATTTATCGTGTTTGAATTTCAAATATATCTAGAATCCTGTTTCTGTTCTAGTACAATTCCAAGAATATGAGTCAGACACAGTATTTTTCTGCAACAGGATTTAGAGTAATTATTTCATACTGCAACCACTTCAACCCACAAGAATTACGCATAATTATATGTGTCGCCTTTCCGCTTTGTCAATAATGATAGTGTTCGTAGAGTCATAATTCACCTATATACCAAATTTGATTGAAATCGAACAATATCAAAATTTTGACCAGTCAGTGGCAAATAAATGGTGTCCATTTTGTTGAATCATGAAACGGAAATTGCGATAGTTTTCGTAGAGTCCTAATACACCTACATACCAAGTTTGAGTGAAATCCGACAATATCAAAATTTTGACCAATCAGAGGCCAGGAAATAATGGCCAATTTGCAGAATCATGCAACCAAAGTTGCAATTGTGTTCCAAGAGTCATAATACACCTACCCATACCAAAAAAAGGTACAAAAAGTCATAACTTTTTTGTACCTTTTTAGTGCTTTTTTTGTACTTTTTAAAAAAGTTACAAAAAAGTTATGACTTTTTTGTACCTTATTCAAAACTTGTAATTTACTAGTATAACTTTTTTGTACCTTTTCTGGACTTTGAAATTATCAAGTATACCTTTTTTGTACCTTTGTGGACTTTGAAATTATTAGGTATACCTTTTTTGTACCTTTTCTGGACTTTGAAATTATTAGGTATACCTTTTTTGTACCTTTTCTGGACTTTGAAATTATCAGGTATACCTTTTTTGTACCTTTTCTGGACTTTGAAATTATTAGGTATACCTTTTTTGTACCTTTTCTGGACTTAGAATATTTTCTGGACTTTGATATTATTAGGTATACCTTTTTTATACCTTTTCTGGACTTTGAAAATATTAGGTATACCTTTTTTGTACCTTTTCTGGACTTAGAATTTTTTCTGGACTTTGATATTATTAGGGATACCTTTTTTATACCTTTTCTGGACTTTGAAATTATCAGGTATACCTTTTTTGTACCTTTTCTGGACTTATAAAAATATTGAACATCTCTTAAAAGACTGGTCTTCAAAAATACTGACTTTGATTATTTTATGTTTAATGTTTTTGTACCATTATTTTTATTATCAATGTCAGAAAAAAAAATTATACAATAGCATTTAAATAGAAATTCAACCATCAATTTACTAAATTTATCAGTTTCCAAAATGAGTGTCCTGTGGAGTTTCATCAATAAAATTAATAACTCGAATCCATGGCCACTTTGGTCTTTGGTAAAAGGGAGGTAACTCTTACATAGTCTACAAATACCTTCCCTTCCACCATTGATATGCAATAACCTTAGCATCTTTTCAAACTCTGTTACCCAAAGTAGCACTTTCTAAATTTGACCCCTACCAAAACCAGGGGTAGATTTTTCAGATGTTTTCTCAAAACAATTAAGAGAAAGTGTTCACAGTATGCTGCTGATGAAATATCATCACTGTATGTCTTCTGGTAATGAAGAAATAGCCATTTAAACGTTTGAAGTTTAATGACCCCTGTGACCCTGAAAGTAGGTCAAGGTCATTCATATTTTTAAACCTGATGATTCATGACCTTAACATTTGATGTGTGAAATATCAAGGCTCTAGGATTTACAGAACTGGAGCAGAAGTTTGTCAAAGTTTGCCACCCAAAACAGCACTTTTCAACTTTGACCCCTACAGAAAACTGGAAGTTGACATTTTAGAGAAAAATGTTCCCTGACAAATGTTATTTATTTATTATTCCACATAATTAATATATCCAAAAATTAATTCTTAACATTCAGCTGTTAATGAGATATGGCATTTAGGGTTAAAACCAGAAAAGGTGTCATGGTGGCCATTTTGCTTTTTTTGATGAATTTAGGACCGTATCATCAGCTGACGGGGGCAACATCAAGATAATATTTTGATATCAAGTTAACAAAATGGAAGCTTTAAGAACAAGTATTATGAAACAAGAACAAGTATTATGAAACATTATCAAAATGCAAAATGTCAGCCCATAGCATATATTGGGGAATTTCCAAAATGGCCTTCTTCCTTAACTAGAAATGCTACTGAAAAAACAGAAGGTATCAATATCGTTGGAATGACATGCTGCTTTAATCTGTAAAAGGGTTTTTTCAACAATGGCAAAAAATGAAAAATTCTAAAAATAGATTAACTTTGACCTCTGGTGAGCTTTTTTACTGGACATATTTTGTAATAACTTGTAAAAGTTTTCCCCCGATGTATTTTACAGAAATATGCCTTTTGAAAAAGCTACAAGTTTAACAGTTTTTTAGTTATAACCACTTACACATTTTGAGGTATGACATCATGGTGGCCATATTGAATTTCAGACCAACACAAAATTAACAACTTTTATATAATTAGTCAGGAATGTTTAAGGATTTCTTCAGGTAAATTTGAGCTAAATGGTGGAATTTGAGGAGAAATTTGAAATGCGAGACTTTTTTTTTAACGGGAAGATCTATAGAATATATAGGGACATTTTCAAAATGGCGTTCAACCTTAAATGTAGTGCTTAAAAAAATGAAGACATCTCTTTTATGGGGATGATATTGTCCATTGTCCTAAAGAATAATTTTTAAGGAGAAAAAAAAAAGAAAACTAAATTCCCCCTCCCCCCCATTTTTTTTAATTTTTGACCCAACAGCAAGCTTTATTACTTGAAATAATTTGTATTCACATGACATGAATAGGAAGAAATTAGATATTATCTTATAGTTTATCTACAAAAAAATATTATTACACGTACTCTGTACAATCAATATTTTTTGAGATATGGCTGTTTTGAGGTTTTTTGCAAATTATTTACTTCTATTAGAATATGAGAAATGGAAAAGATGTTGCATATTTTGCATGAATAGTATTCAATAATCTGTATAAGGTCAATTTACTGGTATAAACTACTCCCACAGTCTTCAAATAAACAGAACCAAAATTAACAGTGATTACAATTACCTGTATATTACAAGGTACCAGCCTTACCTGTATAAACTACTCCCACAGTCCTGTGATTAACAGAACCTGGGCCAGTAAACAATTAATAATTGGATAATTACCTGTACCTAACAGGTAGACTCAAGTTTACCTGTATGAACTACCTCCAAAACAGAACCCATGGCCAGTTCACAATGATAATTGGATTATAACAGGTAATTAGCAGGTAGATCCTAACCTGTAGATATAACACAGGTGTACTGGACACTGTATGGACAAACCCCATTCAGCAATAAATTGATAATTACTCCCATTGAATTTATCTGGTAGTTGTTCTACATGGACATGGAGAAAAGCTGACCAGGTGTATGCATTTTGAATAAACAAATAAAAAAATTCTAGCTGTTTTTAACAACTATTGTGGAACTTTTCTTTGGAAAAGACTGATATTGGCTTGTAAATGCTGCAATTAAGGCTGTATAATTAATGTGATTGTGTATATATGTGTGGCATTGACAATAAATTATTTGAAATTAAATTAAATTAAATTTAAAAAAAAAATAAAAATCACCAGTATATCCATAAAGGCCTAAGTATAGATTTCAATATTTTTTTCTCTATTGAAAAAAAAAAAAATCATATCATATCATTTTAATTATTAATCATGATTATTAATGATAGAATTCTAGGCCTGCATAATAATATTATTTAATTTTCATTACAAGTATATTTACACATCGAGCTGAAGACATATTTTTGAGAAATGTAAAATCAGATCTTTTGTAAAAACGCAAACAATTTAGTCTATGCATACGTAATGAAAAAAACGGTAACTGATTTTAGGACGAAACAAAATACATGTACACTGCAACCTGTGCTACCCAAGCACTAGCTAGGCCTAAAAGTTTATTGAAAATTTTCGTCCCGTAAAATCGTGAATTACGCCGAGTGGCTTCGTGGTGTATGACTTCGTTGTAAGTGATGAATTATCGTCAGCGACTAGCCAACAATAAGATAGCAATATATAATATATGTTGGTGTTCTTCTGATTTGATGTGATAACAAATCATTTTGATTTTGAAGTCGATGTGTGGTGGGATGTTTTCACCGAGTCCGCAATCGAACCCGGAAGTGTATTGAAGATTAGAGAAAAACATGTCGAGTCGCTACGTACGACACGATGTGCCTTTCTTGTTATATTTCTTTTCTGAAAATAATCACAATAATGATGTCATTCACTGATTCGATTCAATTAAAGACAAATGAAAACTAAATAACTAAGGGAGTTTTCGCTCGTCACCCTCCGTAAACCATATTTTTTCCCATGATGCAATAACCCCAAAATTTACTGACCAATCAAAACGTAGCGGGAAATTTATTCCTTATTTGATTCAACTTTGACCCACGACCTACGATTGCAAATGTAAACAAACGGGAGTCGGTCTCAAACCGATTCAATCTTACCGGAAAACAGTTGTATTATCATGTTACGCTGGAAATTAACGGTCCCCAGCAACTGAGAACAACACACGTTGATGGTGAAGGCAACACAGAATGTTTTCTACACAAACGGCGACGAATAGATTCTTCCAGAACTTGCGGCATACCTCGGCGTGGCGGCCATTACCAACGTAAGTTCATCGATATATAAGTTGTGAAAGTTTCGTCAATATTTAAATTGTTTTGCTGGATACTTCAAGAACCCAATTCATCATGTTCATTAGTGAATATTCTTCATCTTTTCCAGCTCAACGATCACAATTAACAGCTGCATAAACACATGGCCACGACTTCCTCACAACGACTTGACCTGATTTTTTTTAATTGTAATGTAAGTTTTTCAATGTATTTGACTACATAAATACTGATAAATTGTCTAACGGTAACTATTATGCATTCGTTTGAAGATTCGCTGTGATATAATAACAATTAAAGGTTTTAAATGCTTGCATTGTTTATTCAAATCTGCTTTACGTGTTTTAAATTGTCAAAACTTTTTAAGAAATATAGTCAAACTAAATAATTAATTGTTTGGGGCTTAATACACAGTTGCTGAGATTAGGCAGTTTTGAAATTGATTTTAACTATATACGAACACTAATTAATTACATAATTATACCATATACATGAACCATACGTATATATGTGCATCTATCACAAAGTCAATGTGTTAAATAATGTTTTGCTTTTGAAATTCTTCAAATTTAAAAATTAATTATTTTTTTAGGGTATATTTTTTTTCTAAAATGTTTCCATCTTAACATTAATTCTCTATATTTCAGCAATTTTGTTTTCTTTTATACACCTTTCAAACACTCAACATTTTTTAACATTTCAGGTTCAATATATACATTGCAAATATTCTCAAATTTTCTTCTCATTTTGTTCCAATATTATTAATTAGGAACTTAAATATAAAAAGCCTTAATAGAAGCACGAATTTAGATCGAAATCCATGATTAAAGTTAATAGATATGTTTTTATGTTCAAGTTGGCTGACGCCAAGACCAGAGGATCCTCGGGCCAATATCATCTGACACATACCATCCAGAACAGACACTTACAGATCTGGACAGTACTCCTTCCTACCCAGAACCATCATCACATGGAATGGAATAGCAACAGAGACTTGATCCAAACCAACAATCGAGAGTGTCCAGTCCACATTTCAACCTAGCATATTTGACTTTCTTCAACTTCAATACATTTTCAGTGTGCGAAAGTAATTCTTAATGTTTCATAGACAATATGTTTATCGATATTCAAATTGCATAGACCAAACAAAATTTCTGTAGACTGAATTGTTTCATCAGTGTCAACAGACCTCTTAAACAGAGTGATCATGATCTCTCCTCCTTCGACATTCATAATCATGAGCAATTAAATTCCTTAAGACATAAGGTCTACCATACTAGCATTTTGCATAGACTGACAGGTTTTCCTGTAGCCTCGGTCTACCAGTCTTTCGTTACTTTCGCACACTGCATTTTGTAGATACATCACCTGTTGTTTTTACCTATTATCCTTTTAACTTTAAATACAGAACTTTTTAGCTTGTGGTTCACCATGCGTTTCATAATGAACACTCTCCAAAATCCAATGAAAATTAGAACTTTTTAAAACCCATGGGTGCAGGGCCAGGGTCCAAGGAATTGGGATTTCCTTAAGCAGTGTAGTGCCATATTTTTCTAGAAAGAAGATTAGTGTGTAGTGAGTATAATGGTGTTAGAAGATTGTAATGTTTATTGATGTATAATTTATGATGTATGTGAAGTGATTTTAAATTTACAAATGTATGTGTTTTTATATGATTTAAGATTGTACTTATAATGTTAATGTATATTTACTACCTACCTGGATCTACCTGGCATCAGTCTGGTGTAGATGTTTCCATCTCTGGACCACATTTAGGGCCTCATATTGGAGATACTGGTACCCTATAGTATTGTTTTCACTGTAACTAGCGCCCCTCCCCCATTCTACCAAGGTATACAAATTATACAAGTGCCCTTTTAATCGCAATGCAACTAAAAGATTCCATCTAACGGTGCGGTAAAACCTTGCTGTGTGCATGTTTACAAGACAAAACCCCACAAATATTGGTTATTTGTGTACAAATTATCCAAAATTGATGACATTTATGTCTTACATCATGAGTACTATCCATTCTGGTCATAATACATTGTACTTATTTACCTTATTAAAAAGACATTTTATGCCCCCGCCATGTCCGTCCTGTCGCGTCCCATCCCATGGTAATGTAACCAGCTAATTTAAATAACTACTTATGCATTCTCATCAGACTTTGCATACATAATAAGTATGATGTCTTGTTGTGCACCTTGCTCTTTTTTTTTCTCGGATCAAGCGTCCAAGAGGGCCGCCACCGCTTCCGATTGGCTAAAACATATCCTGTAATAACTTTTCTTCTATACTAAACCAATCATGATGAAACTTGATGGGATGGATGATAACATGAAGGCGCTCATTATAAACAAAAAGCTGTGGCATTACGATTCAAGATGGCTGCCAACTAGAGGCTTCTGATTTATCGAAATTTAAATATTGTCCGATTTGATTGAAATTTAGTATGTATATGTAATCTGATGATACGAAGGCAATTACAGTATTCTTTTAATGAAAAACAAAGTGGGAGACATTTTATGGTCTCTGATTGGTCAAAATCCAAATATCCAAGTTTCATGAAATTTTGCAGAACTTATTTCATATGGATTTCATATTTATGTCTCATAGATATTTCTAGTTCTTGCAGGTCCTACTTTTGTTATCCTATTAAGCGCTCCCTTTGGGACATTTTTTAGGTGCCTAGTGGGCACTAATTAAGACAAATACAGTAATCACTCTATTCACCTGTCCAATAATAGCTCATAGCTGATACCTTATTTATTGACCAATTTACTTGAAACTTGATCAAGATGTTAAGTTGACATAAATACTTTCTGAGGTCAAAGGTCAAGGTCATATGGTTCAAAGGTCAATGTCAAATTTTGTACTTTGTCACTAATGAATTTTTTTGTTGTGACATACAGTAATGAAGCAAAGTTTGTTGAAATTAAACAATGAGTCAGCTGACAATAAGTCAAAGTCACGGAGTTAAAGATAAAATCACCAGGCCAAGGTCAAATTTTGTACCTTTTCACTGATGAACATTTTAATATGACATTATGAAGCAAAGTTGATCAGAATTAAACAAGGATTCAATAGGCCAAAACTCATGGTTACCAGGTAAAAGGTCAACTCATGGGCAAATTTTGTAACTTTCCACTGATGAACTTTTTATTTTGACATTATGAAGTAAAGTTGGTTTTAATTAAATAAAGACTCAACAAACAAAAACCATCTTTTACTGATGAACAGGTCCGTATGACATCATGAAGCATGATTGGTCAGAAACTAACAAGGAGTTAATTGACTAAAGATCAATCTTGTTTGGTTTGACCATTGGGTCTAAAGCTCAAGATTTGATGATCACAGAAAAGAAATAGCACATGACAGGGCCCTTGCTGACCTGTCATTGTTATAGTTTGATGTATGTGTAGTGAGTATGATATAGTGTTAGAAGATTATTATTATATTTGTCAAATTTGTGTGTATTTGTATGATGTAAGATAGGTTTTTTTATTATCAAATTTATTTATATCATATGATGTATGTGTTGTGGGAATCTTAAGAAGATAATATTTATTACAATTTCATTTTAATGACAGTTCCTCAATAATGACATATTTGAAATAGTAGCTATACAAAAATAATTGCATACAGGTAGCTTAAAGGAATATTTCTACATATAATTTCTGCAAAAATTTTGATATAGTACTACAGTGGACTCCACATAATATCACACCTGTTAATATCACATTCCTCTTTAAATCATGTTTTCCCAAGCACCAATTTTCTCTCTATATAATCTATGTAATTGTATCTGGTTAATATCATGTATTTTGAGGTGAATTCCTCTTAATATCATCTTTTTTTAACCAATAACATAAAATATTCTGAAAATGATGTCATTTCTTTTGATTTCAGATACAACTTGTACAAAATGTTGCATAGAAAATACAAAATAACCCCAAATATGATTTTTATTTGAAATAATGTTATCTATATATTGAAACATCTTCATATGTACATTGAATATCTTACTTTTAGGTATGGAGGTTGGAAATGCACTTGATTTAGACGGAAAAAAACATGTTTCTCTTAATGTCACATTCCTGTTAATATCATGTTTTTGTCTAAAAAATGCAACTTGATATAAAGAGAAGTGCACTGTAATAGGATAATATCAATGTTAAAGTAACCACAATGGATTATTTTTGAAATTTGATGTTCTGAAAAATAAAGATTTTTTTCTTCTAAATTTATACCTTTTTTGTACCTTTTTTGTAACTTTTTAATACCTTTTTTGTAACTTTGTTGTACCTTTTTTATACCTTTTAAAAAGCTATACCTTTTTTGTAACTTTTTAATACCTTTTTTGTAACTTTTTTGTACCTTTTTTGTAACTTTTTTGTACCTTTTTTGTAACTTTTAATACCATTTTTATACCTTTTTTGTACCTTTTTAATACCTTTGAAAAGGTATACCTTTTTAAAAGGTATAAAAAAGGTACAAAAAAGTTATACCTTTTTAAAAGGTATAACTTTTCTGTACCTTTTTTATACAAAAAAGTTATACCTTTTTAAAAGGTATACCTTTTCAAAGGTATGAAAAAGGTACAAAAAAGTTATACCTTTTTAAAAGGTATAAAAAAGGTACAAAAAAGGTATACCTTTTTAAAAGGTATAAAAAAGGTACAGAAAAGTTATACCTTTTAAAAAGGTATAACTTTTTTGTACCTTTTTCATACCTTTGAAAAGGTATACCTTTTAAAAAGGTATAAAAAAAGGTACAGAAAAGTTATACCTTTTAAAAAGGTATAACTTTTTTGTACCTTTTTCATACCTTTGAAAAGGTATACCTTTTAAAAAGGTATAACTTTTTTGTACCTTTTTTATAACTTTTTTGTACCTTTTTAATACCTTTGAAAAAGTATACCTTTTTTGTACCTTTTTCTTTGACAATAAAGTGATTATTTAACTGAACAAATGTGTTGAGTATAACTTTTTTGTACCTTTTTTGTAACTTTTTAGTGCTAGATTGAAACCTCTTTTCTGATAGGGTTCCAATCTAGCATAAAAAAGTTATGACTTTTTTGTACCTATAAAAATGTAACTTTTTTGTACCTTTTTTTGGTATGGGTATAAACCAAATTTAAGTAAAATCGAACAATATCTAAATTTTGACCAATCAGTAGCAAGGATATGGCGGCCAATTTGCTGAATCATGAAACAGAAGTTGCGATAGTGTTTGTAGAGTCCTTACACACCTACATACCAATTTTGAGTGAAATCGGACAATATCTAAATTTCGACCAATCAATGGCAAGGAAATAGCGGGCATTTTGTTGAATCATGCAACGGAAGTTGCAATAGTGTTCGTTGAGTCATAATACACCTATGTACCAATTTTGAGTGAAATTGGACAATATCTAAATTTCGACCAATCAGTGGCAAGGAAATGGCGGCCATTTTGTTGAATCATAAAACAGAAGGTGCGATAGTGTTCTTAGAGTCATAATACACCTACATATCAAGTTTGGTTGCTGTAGCTTTTATACTTAGTCAGAATATGCAAGAGCTAAACGCAAAACTTTAACATTGTAATTCCAGAAATTTGAGATTTTTCCCCCAAAAAGCAGAAATCCAGGAATTTGTTTTTAGCCCAGTGGGCTCTACTAATCCATTCTTCATCTATGATTGAAGTTTGGTTGATGTAGCTTTTATACTTAGTCAGAAACAGCCTAATATGCAAGAGCTAAACGCAAAACTTTAACGTTGTAATTCCAGAAATTTGAGATTTTTACCCAAAAAAAGCAGAAATCCAGGATTTTTTTTTAGCCCAATAGGCTCTACTACCCATGCTTCATCTATAATTGAGGTTTGGTTGATGTAACTTTGTCAGAAACAGAGCTAAACGCAAAACTTTAACATTGTTGCCGCCGCCGCCGGAAAAGTAACCCCTATGTGCCGCCATTCCGACATCCGTCGGAGGCAACACAAAAACTGGGTGACTAAGAGATTTTGTAAAAACGTATGCAGTAATCGTAGGAGAACAATTTTCAAAATATGTTTCAATAATCATTAGCGTATGTTATTTGTTTTAATCATGACCACAGACTTTATCCTTTATTCCACACAAATAGACTGGTGTGTTACTGAATTAAGTGAAATAAAAAAAAGTTGGGAAGAGCCTTTTATTTTTGCAAACTGATTTCAGTTCAAGTTTTAAACAATATTTCAATTTAACACAAATGATTCAGACTCATGTTTTCACATCTGTTTGTGACAGTGTCTGCTTTATTGATATCAGGCAGAAATTGTTTGTTTACGTGCACAGTTCAAAAAATTGAGTGAGTTATTTTTGCATTCCATATGTACTGTAAAATCTCGTGTAATCTACGCATCAGTGTAATTTAGGCACCCTAAAAATCACCCCAAAACTGCTGGAAAAAGGTCTGTATCAATATAATTTACACACCAAAAAAAAATAAAAAAATCGCCAGGTTTGACGACCAATAATTTGTCTCGTTCTCATGTCATTTAATTTTTTTTTTTTTCTCTTTTTATGTGACGGTTTTCTCCAGTAAATAAAAAAAACATGGATGAGTTTGTGTTATTTATTTATTAGAAAAATGATGAATTATTAGCAAGTATATGAAAAACGTATTTTGTGCCTACCGGACCCTACACGCCTGGTCGATCAAAAACCATCCTCGGTCTAGCTGGCATGTAATTATCGACGACAGGTGTAATTAAAAACACAATTATACTGATCTCATTGAATAGGGTATCTTGTTTAAATGATAATTACCATAGAAGTGTTCTCCTTATCAATAAGACGATAATTACTTTAATTAAACCCATTCTGACGGCTTGGTATAATTACCTGCGATCACAAGGGTGCAGGCCTAAGACAGCCCCATGGATAGACCAATGAAAAAGCGTCTTTTTTGACACGTTCACAGTCCTCAATTAGGCTACATTCGATTGGTTATATCTAATGTAAACACAAAGGCGACCACGTGGAGACGGTGAAAGCACTGTTGCGATTAGCGGTAACAGCATAGATGATATAGAATAAACGTTACGTTGCATTCATTAATAATATGCATCAATGTTATAACCCTTTCTGTTAATTCCTCGACCCCTGTTAACGCCTTTCCGCGTTTTATTTGCTTTGTGTGGTCTCTGTTATTGCTATTATGAGACATCGTCTGCCATCCTTGTGGTTCCGACTGTCGTGAAGAAGCAATTTTACGATTGGTATAGAAAACATATAACGACGGTTTTGATTGGCTGAATGTATCACGCGACTCAGGCGACCGAAATAGCAATGGAAATTTCTATTCATAAGGCATCATATGACACGATATTCCCGCGAAATCCAAAGAATTTACTATGAAAGTTACTCACGTAGAACGCAATGGCGTCTTTCGATTTTGATACGAGTTCTTGCGAATTCGATGACATTTTGAAATATTTACTGCCGAAGATGTTGCAAGAGCAATTGAAATTGCTGCAGAATTACGGGAAGAAAAACAAGAGGCCCAGAGGGCCTGTATCGCTCACCTGGATACACTGGTATCTAGGTAATCATGATAAAATATCTTCTTTTTGGCTCGCCCGTCAGCCCCCTAGGGGGTCAGTCCCACCATGAGTACAATTTTGAATCTTGAGCACCTAGGGATGCTTCCTGCCAAATAAGGTTGATTAACAATCAGTGGTTATGAAGAAGAAGTCTTTAATATCAATATAGCTAAATAACCCTTTTTGGCCCCGCCCCTAAGCCCCCTAGGGGTCAGTCCCACCATGAGTACAATTTTGAATCCTGACCACCTAGGGATGCTTCCTGCCAAATAAGGCTCATTTCTAATCAATGGTTATGGAGAAGAAGTCAATTAAACCAATAAAGCTAAATAACCCTTTTTGGCCCCGCCCCTCAGCCCCCTAGGGGATCAGTCCCACCATTAGTATAATTTTGAATCCTGGGCACCTAAGCATGCTTCCTGTCAAATAAGGTTGATTAACAATCAGTGGTTATGGAGAAGAATTCTTTAATATCAATATAGCTAAATAATTTTTATGGCCCCCGCCCCTCAGCTCCCTGGGGGGTCAGTCCAACCATTAGTACAATTTTGAATCCTGAGCAGCTAGGGATGCTTCCTGCCAAATTACGTTGATTTTCAATCAATGGTTATGGAGAAGAAGTCGATTAAACCAATATAGCTAAATAACACTTTTTGGCCCTGCCCCTCAGCCCCCTAGGGGGTCAGTCCCACCATTAGTACAATTTTGAATCCTGGGCACCTAAGGATGCTTCCTGCCAAATAAGGTTGATTACAAATCAGTGGTTATTGAGAAGAAGTCGATTAAACCAATATAGCATAATAACCCTTTTTGGCCCCACACCTCAGCCCCCTAGGGGATCAGCCCCACCATTAGTACAATTTTGAATCCTGGGCACCTAAGGATGCTTCCTGCCAAATAAGGTTGATTACAAATCAGTGGTTATTGAGAAGAAGTCGATTAAACCAATATAGCTTAATAACCCTTTTTGGCCCCACACCTCAGCCCCCTAGGGGATCAGCCCCACCATTAGTACAATTTTGAATCCTGGGCACCTAAGGATGCTTCCTGCCAAATAAGGTTGATTACCAATCAGTGGTTATGAAGACGAAGTCGCTAATATCAATATAGGTAAACAATTTTTTATGGCCCCCACCCCTCAGCCCCCTAGGGGGTCAGTCCCACCATGAGTACCATTTTGAATCCTGAGCACCTAGGGATACTTTCTGCCAAATAAGGCTCATTTCTAATCAGCGTTATGGAGAAGAAGTCGCTTAAACCAATATAGCTAAATAAGCCTTTTTGGCCCCGCCCCTCAGCCCCCCAGGGGGTCAGTCCCACCATTAGTACAATTCTGAATCCTTGGCACCAAAGGATGCTTCCTGCCAAATTACGTTGATTTCCTATCAGTGGTTATGGAGGAGAAGTCGTTTAAAGAAACTGTTGACGGACGATGGACGGACGGAGGACGGAAGACACGGTATGGCATAAGCTCACCTCGGTCCTTCGGACCAGGTGAGCTAACAAGGAACTTAATTGGACATGCCTTCAGTGATTATTCGTCTGGAATTGAAAACGAAAGTATGTCAAATCGAGACGAAACTTTTACCATGGTCGGAATATTTATCGGCAATATCAATACCTGATTTTCCTAAACTATTAGATAAACTATTGTTTTAGATGACTGAAAGAGTGAAATAGAATGCCTGTATTTGCGTTATATGTTTCGTTTGCCTAAATGGGCCTACTTGTCAAATAAACGTTGTATGCCGAGCGGCCATTTCAACTCTGGCCTGGTCCAAATTACATCGGGACGTCAATCATAAATAACTTAATAACTTAAGTATATATTTTAAAACTTTTTAATATTAATTTATTGAATCAGCTTGCATCGTCCGGATTTTGTGTACAAAGGGAAACTATCCTGACTTTCCAACATGGCAGCGTCCTTCAGATTTCTCGATCTTTCACTGAAAAAAAACTTGACACACATCTATATCATTGTAATTTACGCACCCCCAACTTTTTTATCTTAATTCGCTTAAACCAATATAGCTAAATTACCCTTTTTGGCCCTGCCCCTCAGCCCCCTAGGGGATCAGTCCCACCATGAGTGCAATTTTGAATCCTGGGCACCTAAGCATGCTTCCTACCAAATAAGGTTGATTACCAATCAGTGGTTATGGAGAAAAAGTCGCTAATATCAATGTAGCTAATTACTTTTTTATGCCCCCAACCCCTCAGCCCCCTAGGGGTTCAGTTCCACCATGCATACAATTTTGAATCCTGAGCACCTAGGGATACTTTCTGTCAAATAAGGCTGATTTCCAATCAGTGGTTATGGAGAAGAAGTCGCTTAAACCGATATAGCTAAATAACCCCTTTTGGCCCCGTCCCTCAGCCCCCTAGGGAGTCAGTCCCACCATTAGTACAATTTTGAATCCTGGGCACCCAAGGATGCTTCCTGCCAAATTAGGTTGATTTCCTATCAGTCGTTTAAAGAAATTGTTGACGGACGGACGGCAGACGGACGGACGACAGACGGACGACGGACGCCACGGTATGGCATAAGCTCACCTCGGTCCTCGGGTTTTGGCCACGATTTTTCATAATTTCATATTTTCATCTCATTTGATGCAACAATACTTGTAGTGACCGATACCCCGTCTCTCTCGGTGTTGGGAAAATAGACAAGCTAGGTGACGTCCCATTTCTATGAGCCTCGTGAATATGCATATTTTGACCGGGATTCTAGGTCACGTGATGTGTGACGTCATTGAGGCACAACGTATCCGATACCTGTACATGCCCATTACATATTTATGTATTATCTGTGAGTGTTAAGATTGACTTTTATCTAATTTTTTGGTGCAAGTAATGACAGCAACCAATACATGTTATGTGGTTAAAATTATCAATCGTCATTAATGATCTTGTCAGAAAAATAAAACATATCTAATTCCGATTTTTACATTAAACTGCATTCAATTAGAATCTAGTCCGTGACGTCTCAGCAACTCCAAGCTTAGAGACAGTGTACAATTTACACACTGATTTTACAGCTATGTAAATTACCTGTAGCCTTACCTGTCATACATATACTAGCCAAATGGCATTTGTTGTACTTACCTGTGAGTTTTGGCAGGTGTACTAATTACCCTGTAATTACCAAGAGGTGTGAATGTTATGACCAGTGAATTCGAAGGGCATTCATGCTAATATAATTACCGATCCTCTAAATAGCAATATACACCGGCACAATTATTTTTATCCCTAGCCGTCCCCGGTGTTGGAAGAAAAACTATTTTTTTAAAAAGGATTAAAGGAGTTTTCAACAGAATCTAACAATATTTTATCAGTATTTAACATTAGGCTAGTAATCTTGTTAAAACTTGACACTGTTAATTAGGTTAAACTATATTTGTATCACATATATACGATGTTCTGAAATTTCTAAATTTTTAAAGTTTTATTATTTTTGTAAAAATGGTGATGCTGATACTATGACGTTTTTTTCAAAGTTATTGCATATTTTAAAATATCAACATAAACATTTGGTTTTTGGATTATCAGGAACGCATATGTGTCCCTGGATTTATGATATATATTCAGGGCGGATCCAAGAATTTAGATGCGTTAATGTGACACACTTTTACTTTCAGATATAAACCCAAATTTATCCAGATCTTGTTTATGAAAACTGTATGAAAAACAAGATTTAAACTCGTCTAATGATTTGAGTCCTAGTTGAAATAAATATCACCAAATAGAGTGAGCCTAACAAAATTCATTTATTTATCGCGTTTGAATTTCACGTATATCTAGAATCCTGTGTCTATTCTAGTACAACTCAAAGAATATGGCACAGTATTTTTCTGGGCTCGGATTTAGAGTAATTATTTCCAACTGCAACCACTAAGAGATGTTGTAAAAACGTATGCAGTAATCGTAGGAGAACAATTTTTCAAAATATGTTTCAATAATCATTAGCGTATGTTATTTGTTTTAATCATGACCACAGACTTTATCCTTGGAAAATATTTATAATTATTCACACAAATAGACTGGTGTGTTACTGAATTAAGTGATATAAAAAAAAGTCGGGAAGAGCTTTTTATTTTTGCAAACCGATTTCAGTCCAAATTTTAAACAATATTTCAATTTAACAGAAATAATTCAGACTGTCATGTTTTCACACCTATTTGTGACAGTTTCTGCTTTATTGAAATCAGGCAGAAATTGTTCAAAAAATGATTAAATGATTTTTTTTTGGCATTCCATATGTACGTGCTGTACTACTACTACCATATACTTGTACAGTATATGTTATAGAGTGGTGGGGTTTTGCCGGACACTAAAACATAAACTCACCGGTGCTTTATTTACTCCATCTCCACAAATCATACTGTACTGTTGACGTCATAAAAGATAATACTTCTGAGGTATTAACGAAAACATTTGATTGCACAGCGTAAACAGTTTGTATTAGCAAATCACATTATTTTAAAATCACCAAGATCTAACACGGAGTATATTACCGGACACTATATAATATGCAATCAAGGAAGATTTGATGATTGCGAATTTTGCATGTTGTGGGTATAACTTGGAACACATATTCATGATTCAGCACTGTATGCTGTTTTAATTTAATTCCAGCTTAATACAGTCTATACAATCAAACGTTTGAAAAAAACCCTGCTATTTCAAGAAAATGGCTCCGTCCGTAATATACTCACAACCACTCTATGCGTGTATGTTGCTACTGTTTTCAAATACTATCTATAAAACCAATTTGTAACGTGTCTGTAAAAATCATATAGTCCTTTCACAGGCTTTACTAATTCCGTGGTCCTTTGTAGAAGCATTATTGTTAGGATGTGGTGGATGTGTAATACACACTCACAACACGATGATTTTAAATGGCATTTCCTATTTTCTTTCTTAAGTTTACAATTACATATCTATATTTTTTTCAATGTATTTTATTGGTTAATCAATAGAATTAAACAACAATCAAGATCGACTTGCATGTCGAAATCAATAGGCGTTTTTCTACTAAACTTTCTTCGTCAATGTACCACTGATCAGTTTACCTGAGTCGATCAGTTGTGCTTCAATGACGTCACAGGGTCAGCTCATTAAAATTCTCGCCAGTCGGGAGCGGTCAACTTTGACTGTCAATATCTAGATCCCGGGACACAATCGAATGCTCGTTGATGGGCTAATCAGTATTTATTGAAATGTACTACAAGTTTCATAACTTTTTTTACAAGATTTTCAAAATCATGGCCAAAACCCTTTATGGAGAAGAAGTCGCTAATATCAATATAGCTAAATAATTCTTTTTGGCCCCACCCCTCAGCTCCCTTGGGGTCAGTCTCACCATGACTACCATTTTGAATCCTGAGCAGCTAGGGATGCTTCCTGCCAAATAAGGCTGATTTCCAATCAATGGTTATGGAGAAGAAGTCGAGTAAACCAATATAGCTTAATAACCCTTTTCGGCCCCGCCCCTCAGCCTAGGGGGTCAGTCCCACCATTAGTACAGAATAAAGATCAAGGTCATTTCTTTTCGCAAACTTTGTCAGGCTTCATCCAAGGAACCTTTCAGCCAAATATTATGCTTCTAGGGCTTTTGGTATTTCAGAAAAAGTCGTTTAAAGGGTTTGACAGATTCGACCCCTTTGACCTTGAATATAAGTCAAGGTCATTTTTTTTCGCACACTTTGTTGGGCTTCATCCAAGGAACCTTTCATCCAAATATTATGCTTGTAGTGCTTTTGGTATTTCAGAAGAAGTCGTTTAAAGGTTTTAACAGATTTGACCCCTGTGACCTTGAATATTAGTCAAGGTCATTTCTTTTTGCAAACTTTGTCGGGCTTCATCAAAGGAACATTTCGGCCAACTATCATGCTTCTAGGGCTTTTGGTATTTCAGAAGAAGTTGTTTGAAGGTTTCGACATTTTTGACCCCTGTGACCTTGAAATTAGGTCAAAGTGATTTTTTTTCGCAAACTTTGTTCAGCTCCTTCCAAGAAATCTACCAGCCAAATTTCATGTCACTGGGCCTTTCAGTATTTTAGAAGAAGTCGTTTAAAGGAAAAAGTTGAAGGACGCAGGACGGACGGACGTGGCAGACCCTAAGGCCATATCTAATATCATGTTTGTGATCATCTCTTTAAGCTAAGCAATTGTATATGTAGTTTTGGGGTGGGGTCATCATGTCAACTGTTTAAAAGTTATATCAATACTGCAAAATGGTCCCCTTTTGGCCCCTAGGGGGTCAGCCCCATCATTTGTATAAAATCCCAGCCACTTAGGGATGCTACCACTGAAATATGAATGTTTCACATTGTTTATAACAGAAAAGAAGTCGTTTATATGAATATAGCCAAATGGACCCCTTTTGGCCCCGCCCCTCAGGCCCCTGGGGTGTCAGCCCCATCATGTGTATCAATTTGAATCCCAGCCACCTAGAGATGCTACCACTGAAATATGAATGTTTCACATTGTTTATAACAGAAAAGAAGTCGTTTATATGAATATAGCCAAATGGACCCCCTTTGGCCCCGCCCCTCAAGCCTCTTGGGAGTCAGCCCCATCATTTGTATAACTTTCAATCCCAGTCACTTAGGCATGCTACCACTAAAATATAAATGTTTCACATTGCTTAGATCCAGAGAAGAAGTCATTAATATGAATATAGCAAAATGGACCCCTTTTGGCCCTGCCCCTCAGGCCCCTGGGGGGTCAGCCCCATCATGTGTATAAATTTGAATCACTGTCACCTAGAGATGCTACCACTGAAATATGAATGTTTCACATTGCTTATAACAGAGAAGAAGTCGTTAATATGAATACATCAAAATGGACCCCTTTGGTCAGCCCCATCATTGTATAAATTTGAGTCCCAGCCACCTAGGGATGCTTCCAACCAAATTTGATTAATTCCAATCAGTGGTTAAGAAGAAGTTGATTGTTGACGGAAGGACGGATGTCTGACACCACAGTATGGCATAAGCTCACCTTGGTCCTTTGGACCAGGTGAGCTTAAAATGGCCATACACAACTAAGTACCAAGGGGAAGCTACATATGAAATTTGAGAATAATCTATCGAGCACTTCTTGGGATATAACGATAACAAATTTGCATTGTCAAAATCCAAGATTGCCACCTGGCAGCCATTTTGTTTCTCCAATCAGTCCCAAAATCAATACAGCACAACTACAGACCAAGAGGAACCTGTATATGAAATTTGAGAAAGATCCATCGAGTACTTCTCAAGTTATAATGGTAACAAAATTTGTTTAAGGACGGACCACGGACGCAGGATGATTTTAAAAGCCCACCATCTGATGATGGTGAGTTAAAAAGAAAGTTACAAACGGTTTCCTTGACCTTTGAATCAGTGACCTTGACCTCTTTGACTCTGTGGCCTTGAATTTTGGTCAATTGACTCCTTGTTTTAATTCTGATAAACTTTCTTCAAAATGTCATTACAAAACATTCATCAGTAAAGAGCTATAAAGATTGACCTTGAAATTTGATCTAATGACCTTGCCTTTTGGTCAGTTGTATCCTTGTTTAATCCAAACAACTTTGCTTGGTTAGGTCACCACAAAATGTTCATAAGTACAAGAGGCCAACAGGCACATCTGGGTCTAAAGAAGAAGATTATTGAAATTAAGCCAATTTGACCCTTTTGAGCCCCTCCCCACAGCCCCAGGCCAAGAGGTGCGCCAGAGTCAATATCTGTCCAATATCAATTCCAATCAAATTTGAATTATTTCAAATTGGAAATGAACAAAAACAAATATCCAAAATTGTCATTCTCCTATATAACATCCCCTCCCCAGTAGATAACCTGAAGTCGGGGAGGGCCTGAAATTCACAATTTTGATAAAGCACCTTAAGACCATTCCATTGGTGAATAGTATTTAATTCCAGCATATCTGTGTCTGGAGAAGAAGATTATTGAATAGTACTAATCCTAACTCAGATATATAAAAATTCCAAAATATGCGGTAAGATGAATGAAAGACTGGAAAATTCATCAGAACGACTTTCTGCATTGATTGGTAACAACAAATTTCCAAATAAGAGGCCCAATGGGCCTGCATCGCTCACCTGGTATCAATCTCTGTCTTATGTTATAGTGTAACCTTAAAGTCCCCGAAAATCTTTTACTGTAAGACATTTAGAAGAACATGTTAAGATTTAAACATATTTTGCTCCTGTGACCTTATAAGACAACATCATTTTCATTTTCAAATTTTGTTTGGCTTCATCCAAGGAACCTTTCAGCCAAATACCATGTTTCTAGGGCTTTCGATATTTCAGAAGAAGTCGTTTAAAGGTTAAAAAAAAAAGCCAAATTTCATGTCCTCAGGCATTTGGGTTAAATCATCAGAAGTCGCTCAAAGCTTTTAACAGATTTGACCCTTGTGACCTTTCATATGGGTCAAGGTCATTTTCATTAACAAATTTTGCTCAGCTTCTTTCAAGGAATCTAGTTGCCAAATATCATGTCTCCATGTCTTTTGGTTTATAAAAAGAAGTTGTTTAAATGTTATAATAGATTTGACCCTTGTGACCTTGAATATGGGTCAAGGTCGTTTCTTTTCGCAAACTTTGTTCAGCTCCTTCCAGGAAAGCTACCAGTCAAATTTCATGTCACTAGGCCTTTCGGTATTTCTGAAGAAGTTGTTTAAAGGAAAAAGTTGACGGACGCAGAAGGATATTTCTGACTGAAATTGGTTCAAAACCATTCAGTTCTTTATGACTAGTAGGGATTTAAAAAGCTTTTCCTCTATTTCCCCTATTGGACCCTGCCCCTCCCGCCCCAGGGCGGTCAGACCTACCATTTATACAACAAGAATTACGCGTAATTATATGTCTCGCTTTTCCCGCTTTGCCGATAATATTTAAGTCCCAACGTAAAAAATAGTATGACAAAATACATACAGCAAGATTATATTTGTATCATAGCCAAGTTTCAATTGAATCTGATATCAGTGACACTATAAAAAATGGACTTTAAAGGGGCATCCCGGGGAAGTCTACAATGAAGTTCTTGAATGCACACGCTGTCTGCACTACCAGATACATTTTCCTGTTATTTCAATATTCAAAGTCCACTCAAAATGTGTTTATTAGCCACTTGCAAAATTGCATTCCTCGGGAAAGCCTGATAAAAATAGCGCTGATCACGCGACAAGTGACAGCGTTCTCGGTCAATTTGACGAAGGGGCCCAAGAGGGGACGCGTAATGTATATACATGTAAGTCCGATGATGAACCAGACACAAAATCTGTGTATAAATTTATTGAATCACATTCACATTAATAATAAGACGTTAATTACACACGATATTCATATGAAGAAATTTATGTCAACATCTCTGCATCATTTACCGACATCAGTACATGACTGAAACGATACAAATCGCCAGAAACCCGCACGACACTGCACTCTTACATTGTACGTTTAACAGTGTCATGTGGGTTTCCGACGATGACAACCATAGGGCAAACTTTAATTTCTGTAAAAAGTTATTTTCACGAAACCTCATTTAGAACCATTTCACTAAAGGTGTGCATGCATCGAAAAGTACAAAAATAAAATGAAATTATTCCGATTTTTTTTTATACAACTCGATGTCTTGAAGATTTTTTTTCAGACTATCTATATATTCATCTAAAATCTATCCAACTTTCAGCGTCAACATACTTTAACAGTTACAATTATATATGTATCACGGAAGTCCGTGCACTCATATGACGCGCCGCACACTAAACATGTAGAATACATGTATAATATATATATCAAATTTGGAACTTGTAGAGAAGATAATTGTCCAATACTTAATCCATTTATATATGTTATGATTCATTTTACTTTTTTATGTAAATTTAAAGGTTCGTTAACATTTTCAACACAACTGCAGACATGGGACATACATGTATATGATTTTTTTTTATGAATTAATGACTTCACTTATATAATGCATATATTTTGATTCATATCAAATTTATTACCGGGGTCCAAACCCGATCATATTTGTACAATCCGTATTTTATAGATGAGGTATGACAAGATTTTTTTATCCGCACATGATGACATAAATTTATTCATTCATTTTGTCCAAATTGAATCTGTATACATTAAACTCAATCGCCCTATACCGGCGTTTTACAACGTAACCCCCCCCCCCCCCCATACGGTTTTTCTTGTTTGTGAAAAGGTCTTTTTCTTCAGATATATATTTTTCAATAATGCCGTTTTACTGAAATATTATGAAGGGAATATTACAATACACGCTCTCAAGTTTTACACACGCATTTCATGTAACAGAGGAATGAAAGAGTTATCCCTTGGGAGGCCCCAAAACTAAATAAAAACTGTGTCACCGGCAATCCAGAAGAAAACTGTAACATGCAAACAATTGGGCTGTTAGTCTCTCCCTTGAATACTTCCCATCCCTCATTATGCTTCCGTAATATAATCCTTACGTTAAAGTTTTACCATTCAGCCACTTTTCGCTTGATAGTTACATGTAGGCCACGCGGATCACCATTTTTTGCGTTATCATATGTGATGCAAAAAAATTTACATGTCCAAATCGTTGATCAACAAATAGTGATTCCCTTTTTTAATTATTAATTAAAATTTTTGAGAACATATTTCAGCGTAAATCGCCCATTAATTTTCCACAAGAGTATACATTTAATTCATATATACAATCATTCTAAATAAGCATAAAAAAAATATAGTTTTACCGTGATGCCTCTTTAACGCAAATTCTCCAAATTGACCCAAAACAGCGAAACCTGTATATATCTAAATTTCCTTCAAATTTCACTAAGATGTTCAGTATGATGATGTAAGTAACTACATAAAGTTTCAATTTAATCGGATATCTGTAGCACTATAAAAAGTGGACTTTAAAGCAAATTCTCAAAATTCCCATGTTTTTGCCCCAAAACACCAAAACCTGTAACACGATTTCATTTAAATTCAGGTAAGGTATTAAGTATGATGGTTTGAACAATGTGACCAACTTTCAATTCAATTGGATAATTATAACACTGTCAAAAGTGGACTTAAACGCAAATGTTGACGCTGCCGCTGTCGCCGCCGGAAAAGTAACACCTGAGTCTCGCTTTCTCGACTATCGTCGAGGCGAAACAAAAATGAATCCCCTTTACTCAAGCTTACTTCAGACCAAATTTGGACAATATCCTGTCATTCCTACAGAAGAAGAAGAAGGATTTTAAAGAATTTACTATATTTTCCCTATTGGGCCCGCCCCTCAGGCCCAAGGGTGGTCAGACCAACCATTTATACAAAATTGAATCCCCTTCACCCAAGGATGTTTCTGGCCAAATTTGGTTAAATTCTGTTGTGTGGTTCAGGACTAGAAGGGATTTAAAGGAAAAGTTGACAGATGGAAGACGAACAACAGACGGACGATGGACGCCGCACCATGGCTTAACTCTTTCAATACTCGTTCAAACTTCCCACTCGCTACCCGGAAGTGATCAGCAGTTCGTCCTTTGCGCATGACGCTTTTCCGAGCACATGGCGGAATGCTACCGCTTCGATTAAAGGATGATTTACGGCTGTCTTGTGCTTTTATGTCCAGTATGTTGTCATTTATTTGTTGAAATGCAGTGTATAAAATCGGCAGAAACATGTTTATCAAAAACTACAAAAATGCATGATGAAATCGTCCGGTAGAATGACAGGAAGTTGAACTGTTATCTGTTCACTGTGTCACACATGTGTGGAATATCACTTCATCGTAACCCTTTTATTTCGTTGCGAAAACATGTTAAACGTATTCTTGTTTTATTTTGACGATCATTTGTACTCCGTTGTATATTTGTGAACGCTTGAAATCGAAAGTAAAATCCGGGTCCACAATTTTGTTGTCATTGTAAACAACTCGGACTGAACTTAATAACAAGAGGCCCAATGGGCCTGCATCGCTCACCTGGTATTAATCTCTGACTTATATTATAGTGTAACCCTAAAGTCCCCTAAAATCTTTTAATGTAAGACATTTAGAAGAACATCTTAAGATTTAAACATATTTTACCCCTGTGACCTAATAAGACAACATCATTTTCATTTTCAAATTTTGTTTGGCTTCATCCCAGGACGCTACCAGCCAAATATCATGTCTCTAGGCAAATAAAGATCAAGGTCATTTCTTTTCGCAAACTTTGTCAGGCTTCATCCAAGGAACCTTTCAGCCAAATGTCATGCTTCCAGGGCTCTTGGTACTTCAGAAGAAGTCGTTTGAATGTTTTAACAGATTTGACCCCTGTGACCTTGAATATAATTCAAGGTCATTTCTTTTCGCAAACTTTGTCAGGCTTCATCCAAGGAACCTGTAAGCCAAATATCATGCTTCTAGGGCTTTTGGTATTTCAGAAGAAGTTGTTTGAAGGTTTTAACAGATTTGACTCCTGTGACCTTGAATATAGGTCAAGGTCATTTCTTTTCGCAAACTTTGTCAGGCTTCATCCAAGGAACCTTTCAGCCAAATATCATGCTTCTAGGGCTTTTGGTATTTCAGAAGAAGTCGTTTAAAGGTTTTAACAGATTTGACCCCTGTGACCTTGAATATAGGTCAAGGTCATTTCTTTTCGCAAACTTTGTCGGGCTTCATCCAAGAAACATTTCAGCCAAATATCAAGCTTCTAGGGCTTTTGGTATTTCAGAAGAAGTCGTTTAAAGGTTTTAACAGATTTGACCCCTGTGACCTTGAATATACGTCAAGGTCATTTCTTTTCACAAACTTTGTCGGGCTTCATCAAAGGAACATTTCAGCCAAATATCAAGCTTCTAGGGCTTTTGGTATTTCAGAAGAAGTCGTGCGAAGGTTTTAACATATTTGACCCCTGTGACCTTGAATATTAGTCAAGGTCATTTCTTTTCGCAAACTTTGTAGGGCTTCATCCAAGGAACCTTTCAGCCAAATATCATGCTTCCAGGGGTTTTGGTATTTCAGAAGAAGTCGTTCAAAGGTTTTAACATATTTGACCCCTGTGACCTTGAATATAAGTCAAGGTCATTTCTTTTTGCAAACTTTGTCGGGCTTCATCCAAGGAACCTTTCAGCTAAATGTCATGCTTCTGGGGTTTTTGGTATTTCAGAAGAAGTCGTTTAAAGGTTTTAACAGATTTGACCCCTGTGACTTTGAATATAAGTCAAGGTCATTTCTTTTCGCAAACTTTGTCGGGCTTCATCCAAGGAACCTTTCAGCCAAATATCATGCTTCCAGGGGTTTTGGTATTTCAGAAGAAGTCGTGCGAAGGTTTTAACATATTTGACCCCTGTGACCTTGAATATTAGTCAAGGTCATTTCTTTTCGCAAACTTTGTAGGGCTTCATCCAAGGAACCTTTCAGCCAAATATCATGCTTCCAGGGCTTTTGGTATTTCAGAAGAAGTCGTTCAAAGGTTTTAACATATTTGACCCCTGTGACCTTGAATATAAGTCAAGGTCATTTCTTTTTGCAAACTTTGTCGGGCTCCATCCAAGGAACCTTTCAGCTAAATGTCATGCTTCTGGGGTTTTTGGTATTTCAGAAGAAGTCGTTTCAAGGTTTTAACAGATTTGACCCCTGTGACCTTGAATATGGGTCAAGGTCATTTCTTTTCGCAAACTTTGTCGGGCTCCATCCAAGGAACATTTCAGTCAAATATCATGCTTCTAGGGCTTTTGGTATTTCCAAAGAAGTCGTTTGAAGGTTTTAACAGATTTGACCCTTGTGACCTTGAATATAGGTCAAGGTCATTTTTTTTCGCAAACTTTATTGGGCTTCATCCAAGGAACCTTTCAGCCAAATGCCATGTTTCTAGGGCTTTTGGTATTTCAGAAGAAGTCGTTTAAAGGTTAAAATAAATTTAACCTCACTGTGACCTTGAATATTGGTCAAGGTCATTTTTTTTCGCAAACTTTATTTGGCTTCATCCAAGGAAGCTACTGGTCAAATATGAAGTCTCTATGCCTGACGGCATTTTAGAAGAAGTTGTTTGAAGGTTTCGACATATTTGACCCCTGTGACCTTGAAATTAGGTCAAAGTGATTTTTTTTCGCAAACTTTGTTCAGCTCCTTCCAAGAAATCTACCAGCCAAATTTCATGTCACTGGGCCTTTCAGTATTTTAGAAGAAGTCTTTTAAAGGAAAAAGTTGACGGACGCAGGACGGACGGACGCACGGACGACGGACGCTGCACCATCACATAAGCTCACTTGGCCCTTAGGGCCAGGTGAGCTAAAAACCTGCCGTTTTCTGTGAAAATGACTATTATAACAAATAATTAAGCTTGTTATAAGTAATCTTGAATGTTTTGAATTTCTTTTTGATATTTATTATTTATGAAATAGGAATTTCGTATGTAAACTCCTTCGTACAAAAACGCCAAATGTGCGAGTTACACACACGTTTTTCTTGACGTCTCAAGGCGTCATGAAGGATACAGGAGCACTTTTTTTATGACGTCTCAAGGCATCATGAAGGATACGGGAGCACTTTTTTATGATGTCTCAAGGCGTCATGAGTACGGAAAGAGTTAAGCTCACTGGCCGGAGCTAAAAATAATAATAAACATAACAATAGGTCTTTTCACCAGTTGGTCAGCTTCGTCAGCCGCCATTACTACACATATATACAAACACCGCACTGAAAAAATGGGTATGCGATTGGCTGAGTGAGTGTGCCTAGTGGGCAGAAGCCGTGTTATATTCTGTTGCGGAACTTGTTTATAGAATTGCTCACGAGGTAACACACATTGCCGAAAGCTCAAAAACGACTGTGCCTTTATACTTTTTTGCTTTTAGTCATTTCAAAATCGATTATAGAAATCATTGATCCATTAATCAATTTTCTCGGACAAACGACGCCATGTCGACTAAATTGATTGATCGGAAAAACACTAACTCTTGTGACCTTGAAAGTAGGTCAAGGTAATTCATTTTAACAAACTTTGTTGCCCTTTATTTTGGGGCCCCGGTGGCCGCACGGTTAAAGTGTTCGACATTCTATCTCTAGCCCTCCACCTCTGGGTTGCAAGTGTGAATCCCACATGGGGATGCCAGTTGCCAGGTACTGACCTTAGGTGGGTGGTTTTTCTCTGGGTACTCTGGCTTTCCTCTACCTCCAAAACCTGTCTTGTCCTTAAATGACCCTGGCTGTTAATAGGACATTAAACAAAATAAACCAAACCAAACATTCATTTGAAGAAACTTTGTAGCCCTTTATCCCAGCATGCTACTGGCCAATTATCAGTAACTTGAGTCTTAAGTTACCGAGAAGAAATTGTTTGAAAGATTTTTTCCACATTTGACCCCTGTGACCGTGAAAGTAAGTCAAGGTCACTCATTTGAACAAACATGGCAACCCTTCATCCAAGCATGCTACATACATAATATCACCACCCTGGGACTTTTGGTTATTGAGAAGAAGTTGTTTAAAGGGAAAGATTTCACACAGCGGACGGAGCAGGACATATGACAAAAGACGAAGCCTGATGGCTATAGTTCATCCTGACTCATCGGTTAAAAAATAGATACATTTGAAGGATATACTTTTTGTATCACGCAATTATCTAAATGACTTTAACCACGAAGAGAAGTACGCACAACCATTTTGTATTATTCAGTACCTAGTCACATGCAGTCGTAACTAATTCACCCTTGAAATTTCAAAATGAACTATTCAAACCTTTGTATTGGAAGAGTTCAAATGTGTTCAAGAGAGTTACTGTAAAACTTGAAAAGTTTGCCCTCACTTTATTTTCACTCTTTTCACCTAACAAGGCAAATTTAAGACAGGGTGAATATTTTACCAAACATAGGCTTGCCTCTCATATTACATATACAATGAGGATCAAATTTTTCTACATTTGAGAGGGCAAATTCAAGACAGGGCAAACTCAAATCTTTTCATGAGAGGGCAAAATAAAGACAGGGCAAAAATTTCCTATTTTACAGGTAATTACTGGTTTGTTTACAGTGGCCACAGCTTCATTGCATACCTTGCGCTCCAAGTACTGCTGTATGACCGTGAAGTTTTTGGGGTGTTGCAGGTATTTCTCTTTGAAGATCTGTTTTTCCTGTGGAGTCCAGACATTGATGTTTGGTCGCTCCTTAAAATCCTCCATAGGATCCTCGATGAGACCGTTGTTATTGAGGTAACGGAGACTCCGCTGACGTGCATCCAACATCATTGGTGGGATCACGGCGTAGCTACGCATCTTCTTATCATCCTCCTGGTAAACACACAGTGAAATCAAACAAAAGGAATCTTCAATTACAAAGTACAGTTGAAACTTGTTATCTCAAAGTTAGCTCAATAACGAGAAAACTCTGAACCAACACCTTTATTGTTCAAATAGCGGTAATATCTGTGTATTGGTAGCCATGTGATATCAACATAGCAATGAACTAAAGTAATAATGAGGAATTATAGCTATATTTTTCATCTCCAAATTTTCAAGCTTTCTCTAAAATGGTTAAGTAGGAAGGACCTAGTTACTCAAGTTCAAATTGTTAGTGTCAAAGTAGGTGGATACCATCTAATTAAACATGATCTTCAAGTTACTGTAAACATACTTGTTTTGGCACACTATAAGCACATAAATAAATTTAAACAGATAAGCCAGTGATGAATTGGTGCAGTTACAATACTTGCTGTAGAAGGCAATATACAGAAACTGCAATTAGCCCAATCATAATCTAGCGGAATGCTTTCAGCGCAAAAAAATCAAAATATGACTAGTGTATACGAGTTCAAGATAAAGAGGTTCGACTGTATATAATCATCTCGAAAACGTTGATTTGTATCAAGACAATATGCTGCATTAAAATTTCATATATGAGAAAGACAAGAATTACACGTAATTGTATGTCTCGCCTTTCCTGCTTTGCCGATAATATTTAAGTTCCAACATAAAAATTAGTATGACAAAATATATACAGCAAGATTATATCTGTAACATGGCCAAGTTTCAATTTAATTACATATCAATAACACTATAAATAGTGGATGCTAACGTAAATTCTCAAAATTCCCATGCTTTACCCAAAAATTTCCTCCAATTCTCAGTAAGGTCTTCAGTATGATAATATTAGTAACTACCCTAAGTTTCAATTGAATCTGATATCTGTAACAATATAAAAAGTGGACTTAAACGCAAATTCTCAAAATTCCCATGTTTTTTACCCAAAACAGCAAAACCAATATAAAAATTTCCTCCAAATTTCACTAAGATGTTCAGTATGATGATGTTAGTAACTACATTAAGTTTCAATTCAATCGGATATCTGTAACAATATAAAAAGTGGACTTTAACGCAAATTCTCAAAATTCCCATGTTTTTGACCCAAAACAGCAAAACCTGTATACAAATTTCCTCCAAGTTTCACTAATATGTTCAGTATGATGATGTTAGTAACTACATTAAGTTTCAATTCAATCGCATATCTGTAACAATATAAAAAGTGGACTTTAAAGCAAATTCTCAAAATTCCCATGTTTTTGCCCCAAAACACCAAAACCTGTAACACGATTTCATTTAAATTGTGGTAAGGTATTAAGTATGATGGTTTGAACAATGTGACCAACTTTCAATTCAATTGAATAATTATAACACTGTGAAAAGTGCATGGACTTTAACGCAAATGTTGACGCCGACGGCGGCACCGTAACACCTAAGTCTCGCTTTCTCGACTATCGTCGAGGGGAGACAAAAAACTGATATTTAAAAAAAGTTTTTATAACTTAAGAAAAGAATCAAGCTTAAAATTCCTAATCGCAACATGACTTACCTTGTTCATTAAGTCCATCAACAATTTGTTCTCTACAGTTTTAATGATAAGCATATTCATCCTTTCACTTCCACTGAAAAATGACTTTAGTCTAGATTTCACATAATCAACACAGCATACCTCTTGTTCATGAAGTCCATCAACAATCTGTTCGAACTCAGCCTCACTGCGGGCGTACGGGCCAATATTTCCACTTCTTGTACCAGCCCTGCTTTATAATTAATCAAAAACATTTCAAATTTAAAAGCTCTTGATTGAATTACACATTCCATTATGTTTTCTTTCTCATACTTCCTTTCTAAAAATTCTTGCATTTGAACTTCGCTTGAATTTTGCTTTTCTACATTATATAGATTTGTTTTGATTAACAATTAATTCACAGACAATTGTAAATTTGTAGCACAGTAAACCTAACTCAGCTTTGAAAACATTGCCACTCTAAGATAAAGATACTGGTACTACTATACTGAATATGATGCAAGTATGTGTTTAGCCATTATGTACAGTGTCCAGAGCTTTCAAAATATTCAAGATGTTAATTTTTCATGTTCAGTGACTAATCATTGCAGCATTTTCATCTTCAGAATCGTCTTACAGTGAGATTATCATTAAGATCAATCTTCACAATCATCTTACAATGAGATTATCATTAAGATCAATCTTCACAATCGTCTTGCAATGAGATTATCATTAAGAACAATCTTCACAATCATCTTACAATGAGATTATCATTAAGATCAATCTTCACAATCGTCTTGCAATGAGATAACCATTAAGATCTTGCAATCTTCACAATCGTCTTAAAGTGAGATAAACATTAAGAACAATCTTAACAATAATCTTACAATGAGATTATCATTAAGATCCATATTTATAGCATGGAACAAATCATTACAAACCTGGAGAACCTCTCTTTATCTTCACGAGACTTCTTGATTTCTGGGAAGATTTTCTCATAATATTCCCTCATCTTTGCATCTTTGGCTCTATAGGAGAGATAAATGTAATTTTTTGGGTGTTTACTTTAAAATATAATTTGATGACCCCCAAAGTCAAAGGAACCAAGGTTTATGTATAACATTTATTGTATCACTTAACAGCATTAGACAGAGTTTCTAGTTTTAACCATGAACTTTAACAAGAGGCTGATCAACAGGCCTTGACAGTCATCTGAATATATATAATTTACATATCTGACCCCAGTGACCTTGAAAGTGAGTCAATGTCATTCATTTGGCAGTCCTTCATCCCAGCATGTAACAGGCCGAATATAAGTACCCTGGGCCTTTCTGTGATTTAGAAGAAGTTGCTTGAAGATTTTAACATATTTGAAATGACTATAAAGTGTAGGTCATTTCGACCCTTCGGGTCAGATAAAGAGGTCCAATGGGCCTATATACACCACTCACCTGGTATCAATCTCTTACTTGTGACTCTAAAGTCACCTAAAATCTATTAGTGCAAGACATTCAGAAGAACATGTTTAAATTTAGAAAAAATATTTAACTCCTGTGACCTTGAGAGTAAGACAAGGTTACAGAGGTAAAATAATTATTTTTATTTTTGGCTCCAAAAAAAGCCTTTTGTTATTATAGTTAGAATTACAGCAAAGTTTCCACTTGGAAATAGTCCGTCCTGCATTCGCACAGCGTGTGTTCTCCGTTCGGTTTGTGGCTAGGCACTGTTAGGTTTGCGTTCGTACGTTGCAGCTTTAGCGGCCGAATCTCTTTCGTTGGTCTTTTGCCGTAGAATTTCGGCTGATCGGCCAATCGGTTTTTCCAGGCGTTTTTAACAGCCTTTTTGTCTGCCCACTACTCATGTGTGTCCTGGGCTTTGTCCAATAACATTACCTATTGTCGGACGCTTGATCAGCCGCTACCTCACTAAGCTGGTAACCCTTATCTTATGCTAGCGACACAGTCCACGACAAAATTTACCTTAGGCCATACCAATTTGATTTATTGTTCTTTGGAAAATGAGATTTCAAAATTGGAGCGAGCGGGCGAAATTTTTTTGTTTTTACAAAAAGTTTGAATTCCTTAAAATTTCGAGCGAGCGGTAGTTTTCAAAGGCTAGGCTAAATGTTAGAATAATGTCCTTTTTTCTCTACTCCACTTGTTTATATATTGATGTAACTGACGTATTATCATGTAATGTGTAATTAATAAGGCCATTAGCTTGTCAAAAAAATGAGAAGGATTTATATAAGTACATCGTACTTGTTTCCTGATCATATTTGCCTATGTGATCTGTATCATTCATGCCATGTATTTTCAAAAATTAAATAAATACAGTTTAAACCAAATGTTAGAATACGTGTTTGACTAGTAGCATAATGTATCACCAAATAGTACACGTATTTAACTGTTGTAGCGGTTTTTTTTTATTATTTCCATGGTACAGACTACTTGTATAAAGCTGTGCAATAAAACAGCATTTGAGAGAAAAGCTTTCTTAAATTACCTTCTAAATAGAAGACCCAAGGTCAGCCATTCAAGTTTAGTATTGAACCAAAGCATGTACAGGAAACACCTTTTAGCAACCACATTTTTTGTGGGTATTTAGATGCTTCTTTTCATGCAGAATGCATATTTTATCGAATTGATATAAATTGATGATGACAAAATATATGTATGATGTAATGCTATGAAACAAAAACTGAAGGCTAGATGTATGACACTAGGTGTTTTGCTGACAAACTTTGATTTAAAATAATAGTAATAGTATAATATTAATGGACACAAGCAATTTTGTGTACTTAATATCCAGATCATAAAAATTAAAATCAGTTTATAAACTAGAACTGTAAGCCGATGGCTGACTAATACCCCCCCGCTACCTCTTATTAGAGGTGTCTGACATGTTTTTGAAAAAAACATGATGTAGTACAAGTTGTATATAACATGCATTATATAATGTATTATTTTATATTACTATGTATCACCGCATATCTAAACAAGAGGCCCAAGGGCCTTAACGGTCATCTGACTACCAATTGTGATACCATTATGGAATTAGTTTAAACAATATTTTATTTCCATCAGTGTACATGTATATTACATATATAGAAATTGTACAAATAGTGAGGATTGGAAAACAAGCTAATAGCTTATATAAATTCCTCTCCTCTAGGAATTAGTAATACAATCATGTAACAATATGCCACACAAATGTGGTTTTCAAGATGGTGATGATCATGGATTTCTTCGGAACAGTGCGAAAAATAACATTTGGTCAGAATCATTTTAGGCAAGTTTCAGATCATGGAAAGTGTTAGATGTGGATGCAAAATGGGGGCTGTTGCAGCCATCTTGGATCTCTGACGGACTGGAGAAATAACAACATTTGGTTGGGACTATCTGGGGATCATTTTTCTATGAAAAGTTTTAAATGTGTATTCAAAATGGGGGCTGTGGCAGCCATCTTGGATGTCTGACGGAACTTGAGAAGAAGTTTGAAATGTGTTTTTCAAGATGGCGGCTCTGAAGGCCATCTTGGATTTCCGACCAACCTGAAAAATAACAACACTTGGTCAGGACAATCTCAGAATCACTTCAGCCAAGTTTTAGCTTAATCCCACAGGTAGAACTTGAGAAGAAGTTGGAAATGTGTTTTGTAAGATGGCGGCCATGGCGGCCATCTTGGATTTCGAACCGACCGAAAAGTAACAACTCATGGTCAGGACCATCTCAGGATAATTTCAGCCAAGTTTCAGCTTAATCCCACAGGTGAAACTTGAGAGAAATTTGGAAATGTGTTTTTCAAGATGGCGGCTCTGGCGGCCATCTTGGATTTTGGACCAACCCAAAAAATAACAACAGTTGGTCAGGACCATCTCAGGATCATTTCAGCCAAGTTTCATCTTAATCCCACTGGTAGAACTTGAGAAGAAGTTGAAAATGTGTTTTTCAAGATGGCGGCTCTGGTGGCCATCTTGGATTTCGGACCGACCCGAAAAATAACAACGATTGGTCAGGACTATCTCAGGATCATTTCAGCCAAGGTTCAGCTTAATCCAAGTGGTAGAACTTAAGAAGAAGTTTAAAATAGGTGTTGTTCAGGAAAACAGTGATTGCGCAATCATGTCACAAAATGGCCGCCATGGCACAAATGTCGAGAGTTTTTCGGACCCGAAAAATAACAACATTTTATGGGCTGCCCTTCCTGAACATCCCTACCAATTTTCAGCTCACAGGTACCAGTGGAACTGTAGAAGAAGTTTAATATGTGTTTTTCAAGATGTCGGCTATGGCGGCCATCTTGGATTTCGGACCGACCCGAAAAATAACAACACTCGGTCAGGACCATCTCAGGATCATTTCAGCTAAGTTTCAGCTTATTCCCACTGGTAGAACTTGAGAAGAAGTTGAAAATGTGTTTTTCAAGATGGCGGCTCTGGCGGCCATCTTGGATTTCGGACCGACCCGAAAAATAACAACACTTGGTCAGGACCATCTCAGGATCATTTCAGCTAAGTTTCAGCTTATTCCCATTGGTAGAACTTGAGAAGAAGTTTGAAATGTGAAAAGTTTACGGACGGCGGACGGCGCACGGCGGACGGCGGACGACGACGGACGAAGCACGGTAACTATAGGTCATCTTGACCCTTTGGGTCAGATGACCTAAAAACAAAAACAAAGAAGGCACCTTTGGTCTTACATACATTACAGTGTAGATTTCATATCAACAATGTGGATGCATATGACCCAGTAGTTTAGAAGAAGTTGTCCAGACATCATGTTATTACGGAAACCTGTGTATAGTCACCTCATTACCATGGCAACCAAAATTTTGACAAACGAAACCCTGTATGCAAATCTATACATGGTCCCCAACAATACTGCCAAGTTTCACTGAAATTGATCCAGTAGTTTAGGAGGAGTTGTCCGGACAACACATTATAATGGAAACCTGTGTATAGTGACCTGGTTACCATGGCAACCAAAATTTTGACAAACAAAACTCTGCATGCACATCTACACATGGTCCCCAACAATACTGCCAAGTTTCATTAAACTCGATCCAGTGGTTTATAGGAAGTTGTCCGGACAACACGTTATTACGGAAACCTGTGTATAGTGACCTGGTTACCATGGCAACCAAAATTTTGACAAACGAAACTTTGCATGCACATCTACACATGGTCCCCAACAATACTGCCAAGTTTTATTGAAATCGATCCAGTAGTTTAGGAGGAGTTGTCCGGACAACATTTTATTATGGAAACCTGTGTATAGTGACCTGGTTACCATGGCAACCACAATTTTGACAAATGAAACCCTGCATGCACATCTACACATGGTCCCCAACAATACTGCCAAGTTTTATTGAAATCGATCCAGTAGTTTAGGAGGAGTTGTCCGGACAACATTTTTCTACGGACAGACGGACAGACAAGCTGATTCCAGTATACCCCCCCCTAACTTCGTTGCGGGGGGGTATAATAAGCTGACGTCCACTATATGAATAAGTTCATTATTGTCTATATCATGGTTGAAATAGCATCATGAACCCAGTGTTAATCCATTCGGGATTTAAATGTTCTGATTACTGGTAACTAGATTACTATGGCATCTGGATGAGAGTTCGAATGGTAATACCTACATAAATACAAAATATTAATATGAACACGTTTTTAACTATCAACAGTAGGCCTATTCTATTAAAATGAGACTGATGAAATGACAATGATGTCTGCAAAATTGGATCGATCGCTTGAGGAGAATAACGATTTGAAATTCAATTAAAAGGTGTTACATGTATTATAATTGTACAATTGTATTAGCAACATATCTTCAGATGTCGCTTACTTAATTCACGATTTTAAAGATATTTTCTGTTGACGCTTGAAGTCGCTTTTTAGTGAGACTCATGCATGCTTGAGTTCTGTATTCTGTTTATTTGATAAAGAGATCAAGATAACCCATTATATTGCGGTATTTTTCAATACATTCTGGTAACCGGATTATGTAGCAACAAACACGATAAGAAATCCATTTTGACACATTACAATTTTTCTTCAAAAGCGAAAAAGCCTCGTCGCGTATTTCCTTCGTGTTTCAAAAAAGGCTTGAAATACCATTTTTACCTTCGTTTCAAAGGTTCAAATGATCCGGCATTGCATTTTCTCAATTTTGAACCATTGTAAAATATATCTGGATTCGTCTTTTTTCATTGACGCTAAAATTGGAGCGGTGATATTTTACTTTTACTTTTATTTTTCCAAAACATGAGCGGTAAATCCGACGAACAATAAATTAAATTAGTATGCCTTAATCTAATTATTTAAAGCATATTGATAATAAAATAAAGTTTCATAAACAGAGTTTATGTTCGGTTAAGTCCCCAAACAGAGATGTGGCTTTAAACATTTCTCCCACAAAGGACGATAATACAAATGTTATAATAAACAAGAGGCCCAGGGGCCTCAAAGGTCATCTGACATGAAGTTACTGAGTATTTATAAGTGGAACAGACTGGGAAGATTTTGTAACTAGGGGATTTAGGCTGCAGTATAATGGTAAACAATGAAGGATGTGTGCAGATGATACAGAAGAGTTAAATTTTACACTATAATAGCAAAGTAAGTGAGCAAGTATTGTGGAAGGAATTGTAAATGAATATTTGGAATCATCATTTCTAAGCTATGGAAATGAGATCAGGTGAAGGGGAAAGCATTTGATACTTAAGAGGTGGTGTACATTTCAATGAGTTAATTGAAATATTTGAAATTTGAATGTAAGTTTGATTGCGTTGGTTGGTAACATGGTGCAACAGATAACAGACAACATGAGTGACAGGCAAGAAGTTGTATTTATTAGAAGAGTTGAACAACATGAACAATCATTGGCATGTACATTAATGTATATGTGGAAGTACATGTATATTTGGAAGTGATAGGTCACTGTTGAAATATGAAGTGAAGTAATTTTGCAAATAATTTATGATTGATGGAACATAAAGCATTGGAATGGGAATTGAGAAGCACTGTGTCGATTTTTGTCATGTTTTAACAAGAGCATTGCAAGCGGAAGCATTATACGCTTGTTGTACCTTATTAGAAGTATGCCGAGACTGAAATTTGGCAATGTCAAATTTAAAACAAAACTGTAGAAATATAATTCTTAATTGTAGGGGAAACTCTTGGGACAAACAACAGTTTTGACAGAAATGCTTCTTGTACATAATGCTATATTTAACAAAAATGCAATGCTGTTATGCAAAAAGTTGAAACAACTCAACAAAACTCGTAACATATGTTAATTATTATAGCTTTTACAATTACCTTTCTGAATTTGAGAGGAATTGAAGAAAACACAAAAAAGATTATTTCTACATAATGCCCAAAAAGAAAACAAAAAGAGCCATAACTCTAGTAAATATTGTTTTATCAAAGTGCTGTTCAGGAAAACACAACTTCATGTCATAGCTGTCAGACCTAGCAAGTTTGGAAGAAATTGGCTGAAAATTGTAGGAGATCTGTGGACAAATCAAAGTTTATTACGGACGTACGCCTGACAGACAATGCCATACCATAATACGTTTGTTATTTTTTACGAGCGTATAAAAATTTTGGTGGCATAAAGATATAATTATTTGAAGTTGTATTAAAAGGTTGTGCCTACATATTGCAGTACACAAGCAAATTGCTTTAAAATAGAACTTCTTGGAAGTGTGAAGTTGTTTTATATTAGTTAAGACCGTATTTGTTGCTGATGAGGTAAATGACTTTAATACATTTGTGTTGAAGAAATGAAATATATCAGTAGTAGTAAGTTGTTTTTAGAAAGGAGTTTTGTTTTATGTAAATATTAGAGGAAGATGTGGAAAGGTCCATTGGAGATTCCATCAAAACTTGATTTTTTAAAGTAGTTGTTAGGTGAAGTTATGGAACAGTTTAATATGTGCATATTTTATTGGGAAACGAACATACTAAAGAACAAACTATAAGACTAACTAATCTATTTGAAACTAAAACATGAAATTGAAACAAAGTTGACAAAAAAAGCAGCAGATTTATATGGAATTGGTATGACAAGCAAACGAAACATTTTTAGGCTTTTGCGGTTCATGGAGGTAAAATTGGATATGGGTTAATACAGCATAAGAAGTCAGTACAATGTGGATATTGGTAGAAAAAGAACATATTTGGTGTACTTTGGAAATGGAACACAAGATTATTACAAAGCTGATTAAAAAGATAATTGTTAGGAAAAGGAAAAGTACAATAAACATACTTTGCAGTTTAAATACATAGATTTATTGTTGAATGGGATTTAATTGCATTTGTGCTTTGCTAGATGTGGATAGGATACTACGTTTATTGAAACATGAGATTGAAGATTTAAAGGAAATAGAAGGAAAACAGCAGAACAATATGGTAAGCATACGTTTATTTGATGTTAACACATAAGTTTACCTATATATGTAGTTACATTGAGGTATCGCTAAATGTGATGTGTATTTAGTACTACTTAGCACTGTGTATATACTTTACCACCTAAGGACGACATCTGATGCTTCTATATGTGTGGGTGTAACGATGATAAACGACAACTTGTAAATTTTTTTACATTTGTGTAAGATTATTCTAGTGATTCTTATGTGACTTGTGGATAATGTTGTACATTAGGCTTTAAGTAAACCTGATTGTTAGGTTTGCGAATTAGAATTTAGTTGTGGAGACTGCCATGATTAATTTGGAGTATGGCAATTATGTTGTTGACAAGAATTGTGTTGTTTGCATTGTTTATGAAATATGTGAAGGCTTGAATTCTTCAAGTAAACTTTTTGGGGAAATAGCAGGGGCGTCATTTATAGTTATTAGGTGGTAAAGAGTTAATGTTACAAGTATGCTGCTAAATGTGGATATTGTACGAAAAAAGATATACAATGTATATTGTATGTATTATATTTTAAATATGAAACACAACATTAAAAAATAGTTGTTAAACTACAGGATATTGTTGAAAGTGACTTGTAACTGCATAAGTGCATGCAGTTATGATATTATGTGTATTTCAACATGGGACAAGGGCAAGAGTTTATAAAGGTAGCTTGTGACACAATTTGGCATGACGATCATACAAGACACATTTTTATACCTGTGCAGCTGCATTGAGGTATTGTTTTGAAAGTAGCCTTACAGCACATGTACATTGCAAAATGTGGATACTTGGAAAGAAACAAATACCAAGCTATTTTAAGCATGAAACAAAAAGTTTTATAAATAATTATGAAATAAAGATATGGTGTAAAAAGCATCCAAGCATACAGCACATATATATATACCTATGCAGCCGCATTAGGTTATTGTTGAAAGCAAGGTTATTGCTTATGTATTGTGCTTTACACTGTTTTTGGTCAATTGGATATTCTTTGAAAGAAGATAATGCTATCTATTCTAAAGAAAGTCAAGTGCACATGTAATACCATACTATAATGTATAAGTTTACTTCAACATTGGACATTAATTAATTTAAGCAAAGGATACAAAAGTTGGAAAAATTTATAAAAAAAGCATAATGATACAAGTTGGTGTGCCAAGCATACAACACACATATATATATACCGATGCAGCCGCATTGGGGTATTGTTGAAAGTGGCAGTTTTCACATGTACATTGGAAAATGTGGAAACTGTTACAATTAAAAGCAAACTATTCTATTTTAAGCATGAAAAACAAGGTTATAACAAAGAAGCGAAATATAATATTTGTATGATGAGCATATATACAAAGTTGTATTTATGTTGTATTTTGTTTAGTCACATACAGGTTTTGTTTGATGTGATTTAACTGTTGATGTTTTCTGCTAGACATCCATATCTAGATTGAAATATGACACATGATGGTTTAAGAAAAACTGATGGAAAGTGAAATAATGCAGAATAAATATTATAAGCATATATATACAAATGTATATAGGTATGCAGGTACATCAAGGTATTGTTGAATGTGAATTACTGCACATTTGTTTTGTTGAATGTGGATTTTATTTTAAAAAAGAATTTACTGGATTTTTAAATTGAAACATGAAATACAAAATTAAGAAATTTAAAAAACAAAGATGATAAAAGAAGCATAATAAAAAATTGTATGACAAGCATATATACAACACATTTTATACCTATGCAGCCGCATGGAGGTATTGTTGAAAGTGGCAGTTTTGCACATGTACATTACAAAAAACAGAGTTGTAGAAAAAAGCACACTATTATATTGGAAGCATGAAACAAAGTAACAAAAACAGTTGCTATAATACAGATTTGGTGGGAAAAGCATACCAGCATACAGCACACATGTATATGATACTTATGCAGGTGTTTTGAAGTACTGTGACTGAATTAGATCATTGCACATGTAGTTAGATTTCTGCAAATTGTTTCAGGAAAGATTATATTATTTTATCTGGAAAAAAATGAAGTACAAGGTAATGAAAAAGTAATAAAATACAGTATTGGCATGAAAAAGATGGCAATATTGTGGGTTGGCTATTTTGTAGGACAATTACAGGGTATGGGGAATTTGCATGAAATTAGAGAATGATCCAGGAAGTAGTATTGGCCATGGAATTGGATATACATTGTATATATGGAAACAAATTTTTCTATGGCTGTTTATGTTATAAGTACATGTATATAGAAGTTGTCATATAATGGAACATACACAATTAGATGCTGGGTAACATGCAAATGGAATTTGAGAATGAGTTATCCAGTAGTGTACAATTGATACAGTGATTGAATAGTGAATAGTGTAGCATTTTATTACAGAGGACCTAAGAAGTGGCAGAATGATAAACTGGTACAAAAAGTATACAGCAGACATGCACTTTTATGCAGCAGCATTGGGATGTATTTTAATGCCACTATATATATTGCACATGTACATGTTTTTGCAGAGTATTTCACGTGTAGAGTTTATGAGGGAGAAAACTGTGATGGTCCTGGTAGAGATAAAGATGATTGATCATAATCTACATCTGGGGAAGAAGATCTACTTGATGTTGCATCATTTGGCGGCAAGATTTTCAGCACGCGATTGGTATTTTTAACGATTTCTGCACAAAATGCAGAAACGCACAGAAGGTGGTCCTCTACTTTGTCTGGAGTGACGTCTTCCATATTTATTGCCTCGAGATATGCACGAAGGACTCCATGTGGTATGGAAATTGTTTTGTCAGTTTGGTGTTCAAGTTCTTTTCCATGTACTTCGCACTTCAGAAGGGAAGACAGGTTTTGTGTTCTTTGCCTATGGGAACATTCTGTGCATTTGACAGTTGTCAGTTCTTTATTAAAAGGTGGGATTTGCTTATTGCAAAATCCACATAAGTAGACTTCAGAGCAAGATGCCGAAGAGATCTCAAGTTGAATCTTGTTAGTGATGCCGCAAACATTGCGATCTGTTGTTATGTTGACCATTGGTGGAATGGGGGTTATGGTTGCATCAGGTGATATTGATAAAGTTTTGGTATCTCCAAAATTCCGCACACTTATATTTTGTAGTGCGTAATAACAGCCTTGATCGATGAGATCAATGTCCTTTTCCCAGGATGAAATCTGGATGGAACTGCTTTGATCTGCAGCGACAAGTTTGGACAGTTTTAGTTGTTTCCCTCTTGAGTTTATGAGTTCCACTGGTTGTTTTTCGAGTATTTTGCAGTGTATTGTCACCTGAAATTTCAGAAAAAGACAAATTATGAGTGTGTTGTGGTTTTTTTTAAGCGATGGTAAGGATCGTAAAGGTTATATTTACTGCGTTTTTTTTTTGTGTTTTGGAAGATTAGATTTGAAAACTAGAGTAAGCAAGCTATATCAGTAAGCAAGCTTTATCATTGTTTGGACTGAAATTAAAGCTGAATGTTTATTATGCAGTATAATTTGTTAAAAGTTACATTTTAATTTAAAACAAATGTGTTGTTGTGGCTGGTGGGAAAATTACAATACTATAACAACTTACCTTTTGGAATTCTTTAACATTGTCTTTGATGTGTTGTATTGTCAAGAGTGGAGAAGCAGCAGGGTCTTCAAAGCGAAAGTCAAGTTTTCTTGAGGGTGAAGTGATTTTTGTTTTGTTGGTCATTTTTATATCAAAGGAGCCTGCTTTCCTCATACCGGGTACCCGGATAACATTTGTCAGTGTCACAGGGCTTCTGAAAAAGAGATTGGAATGGTATTGCATTGCACATTGCAAAATCATAGTTTAAGATGTATTTTGACATGTAATGTTTTTTACCATATAACTGATGCATTTTGACAAATTTCTAATGATTTTGTTTTTCAGTATTTTATTGAATTTTAATACAAGTAGGTTATTTGCTAAAGATTTTGATAATAATTGTATAACATGCAAACTTGTTTATTTGCAAGGAAGAAAAAGTGAAATAGATTTTAAAAGTGTGATGATGGTGTGCGTAAATTGGAACACAGGTGTGTGGGTTTAAAAGGGGTGTTTTGGAGAAGGGTTCTTCTTAGGAATTTTAGTTGTAGGTTGCGTGAAATGTGATTTATTGGAATGTGAGCAATGATAAGGATGAAAATGTTTTTATAAAGGTATTTTTTTTAAGAAACAAATACATATTTGCCCTATTTACCATTCTTGTTAACTGTTTGGCACATGTAAGCACCTTTAGTAGGAGGTTAGTTTAGAACTATTATTAGAGAGTACTTTTTATTGCAAATTTAAAAGGGAATGAGAATGCATCGGTTTTAGTAAAGGTATTTGAGCTGTCATGGTTATGTTTAATGTTTGATTGAAGTTTATAATAATTATATAGAGCAGGACATCATTATAACACTGATCACAAGAGTATTTCAGGTGTTATTAGCGAATAATATAATATGATAAAGGCAAAGCCTTAAAAGAGCGCACCTTTTATAATTAGTTAATTTGTAATATTTACTACAAATCATTCATGTAATGATTCAGAAAAAAGATCAAATTTCCACAAGTAAAAGTCGGCAAAAACTGTTTTTGAAGCAACGACAGAATACAATGTAACAGACATCTGAAAGTGATATTGTACAAGGTGGATAATAGGTGCTCTTATGTACAAGTTTATGTTTGTTGTGAAAAATTGTGTATAATTAAAAGGAAAGGTTTGTGTAATGGTTTAACCCTTTGCCACATGTAAGCGCCTCTGGACCACTGTTGGCTGACATTTTAGAGAAGAACAGACACGGTATGCTTCAGTTAAACGATTGTTTTCAGACAGATTTTACGTAATGGAAGACTATATATTCAATTTGATAAGTGCTGAAGATAAACAATTACAGACACAATGATTATTCATGATTGACTTTGAGGAAGCCGTAATTGTTGCCATTACAGTCGGCCTGACAGAGCTTTGGACTGAAACAGTGAGTTTCAGATGTCAATAACGATGTTTTTATGAGAGAATTGGTAGCATATATTCCCACAGAACATCTATAAAATTAATTCCAAGTTGAATTTCCTATTTTGAACTGCTTGTTAGTGAAAAAAGATGACTTATTATTGTTGTTTATAACCTGGTGACGAGAGGCGGTTGACAGAAACCGAAAGTAAAAATGACGCAAGACAAGAGTCGGAAATAAAAGTATTGATTTGATAATGCATGCTTAAAACACACTGCATTTTCGATACACTTATCTATTTATGTTAAATTGAATCATTTGATTTTTATTGCTCAAAAAACCCCATATAAACTGCCTTGTAATCGTTTCCAAAAGCAACATTTTATGTGTCAGACTCTGACAAAGTAAACAATGCCGGAATGATAAAAAAATAATTAAACATACATCAAATACTTCTATTTAAATCACACTTTCAAGCCATCCAGAAGAAATTTGACAATAAATATATATTTTATGTAAGATATCATATTTATGTGGCTATTGTAATGTGGGTCTATAATTATTAATCATTAATTCCATAATTAATCATTGACTTTTCTTGTCACAACAACTGTTCAGTGACTAGCTGTGCTTGGTATAACAACTTGGTCTGCAAAATACCCTAAAAACTGATCATTGTATGCTTCAATATGACTATTGTTCCTTTAAAATTAAATACAAGCTCTTTGAAATAGTGTGTTCATTCGAGTTTAAAAAAAAATCAAGCAAAAAACGATTGAAACACTCAATCTTTAAATCCATATAAAGACCTGTTAAGCTGACTATGCTTTTGTAGTTTGAGCTGCCCACATTGATCTAGTGGAGCTGGTGATCGGATTTAACTGCTCTGCCTATCATACAATGTTGTCTTGACCAGCAGCCAGATTCTTTTGAAGTTTTGGTGGGTAACCTGGACTTTTTCAAAATATTGAAATAGATTGCTCCAAATAGCCAGATGTCTGCATGGCCTGTGTGCATGGCCTGTTTACTGTGGTCTGTTTACTGTGGCCGTCTGGGGAGTTGACAGGTCAAGTTGACATCCTCATGGTACACACACAAACCTACCCTAATTGACCTGACTAACTTAATGGTGCCTTAAATCTACCACAGACTTTTTTATGCAAGATGGTTTGAAATTATGTAATCATTGATGTTTTTGAAAGACTCACAGGTTGGTGAAGAACTACTTGCACATAAACTGTTTCTGCATAGGTCTAACTGATGCATTTATATGTGAAATTACCGTTAGAGAATTGTGTGTGCAAACTTGACATTTTTGTTTTAAAAGGTTGATTCCACATCTCGTGTAGCAACGTTAACACAAACAAATATTTTGCTTCTTTTATAATGATTAAGTCTCCACTTCATGTAGTAACACAAACATATTTAGCATCTTTTATGAATTATTAATCCGGAATAAACAGTTATTAATTTATTATAAACATGGACAAAACATCAGCTGTAACTGCAACATAGGGTTGGATGTCATGAAAAATCCAAGATGGCGGCCGATTATGTTCGTCAGGCTTAGGCTCTTATCCGGCAATAAGCCCACCCCCTACTTTTTACTTTATTTAATGCACTGGCCTCCTGGGGTTATTGGCGGATTAATACGGTAGTGAAAAATATTATTTTTTCTGATTTGATTAATCAGCTTACAAATGACGTTTGGGAATTGTAAAAGCTGTTTCTGTATGTTTTACTATAAAAAAGTAATAAACAGAATATCTAACCGTATCTTCAGTAATATCAAACATATTTCGCTTGTGTGGCTAATATTTTGATATTTCTCACTCGTGCTATTTGTTCCACTTGTGAAATATATTTGGTATTACTGAAGACACTGTTAGATATCCTCTATATGTAAAAAGAGTACACCATAATGTGTAGATACCTTATTAGGTTCCTGCTGTTACAAAACGAAAGAAATAGGATGCGTAACACAATATAATATTGCAATGCCAGTTGCACCCTAAATACTTAGTGTTTTCTGGTCAGTTTTATGAATGCTTTGATATAAGAGAAAAGGTTGTTGATAGTGACTTGATACTGATGTAATTCCAACATATTGTTGTATTATACCTCAAAATATGAGATACTATTACAGTGTGATTGGCATAACAAAAGATAAAATGAATAATACTTCGTATTCATGCTATATTTTTGGGGAGCTGAAATGGGAAAAAACAACTGTAATTTGATTAGGCCTTATATAGATCAATGTGAAAGTGTGTGGTTTGAAGCAAATGTGAAAATGTACGACAGCCATGTTTGTTGTGATTCTCAGTTACCAAACAGCGTAATTAGATAAAGCAGGTTTTTGATATGGGATTTTTTTTGGGGGGGGGGGGGGAAATAACATCTTGGGGCACATTAACTTTGACAGTTCCCAGAAATATGTTTAGCCGATATTTCCAACCAAAATGACAGTTCGAACAATATTCAAAGCTAAAGGTAAGTTAAGACATCAGTATGATATGGAGGCGCTGCTGTTACACCCCCGGGTCAACTGACATGTATGCGCAGTAACTACCAATATCATGAACTTTTGGGGATTGGCAAAGTTAATACTACCCAGGATTTTCAACATTGAACATATTTGCAAATTTTATGGCATGGTTTATGGAATATTCTTTTGCCTCTTTGGAAAGTTAAACCTTTGTACTTTAGCAGGGAAAAAATATTAAGAAATCGGAATTTGGGAAAGTCTATTTTTAGCATATTTCATGGTCTGGAAAATAAGGAAAATCACATAAAACGTCACTTTCAAAGTGATATTTTTTATTTATTAACAATAATAGATAAATGAAATTATATGTATGTAAAGATAAAATATACTTAAGTACAGTTTTGTAAAAATGCCCTTTTACAGAAAATTCATTAAAAGGATATTGTATATTCAAAATGTCGAAAAATAAATGAAAACTTTACAATATTGGCATTTATCGCATTTTAAAAGTACTAATCAATTTTATTCAATTCCTAATCAACATGGATTTATAATTTATTCTTGAAAGCAAGACATTTTCTTTGATATTGTTAAATGAAAATAGGCACATTTGCTTAAAATTAGTGAAACGACCCGCCTTATTTGACCAAATGTGCTGATTTGGTGTGATGCTATGTTCAAGACAAACAATATGTCTATTTATGTGAAAGGAGTGTTGAAAAGGGGAAAACTAAAGGCCTCTACGTACTCTAAAATTGATTCTATATACATAGCACTTCTTTGAAATACTGAAACTGATCATATGATTTTATTTATACTCCGAGTCTCTGATGATGAAGTTGTCATCTCGTGCAATTTTTCTTAAATGCTTGAAAATGGCAAAGTCCATAAGACTGAACAGCAAAATTCTGTATTTTATTTCTTGAATATGTCTTGTGGGATTCAAATAATATTTTGTAAGCAAAACCACCCTAAAATGGATGATCAAATGTAAAAAAATAAATGTAACTTCTGTACAATTTCATGATTTTTATCAAAAAATTCATATTTGCCCAATTGTTACCATTACGAAGAATTAAAAAATCATATAAAGAAAACAAGACATAACTGAAAACCATCAATTTCAATTAATCCAGTGAACTCTGTTTTCGAGGTCATTTCTACAAAAATTCATGGAAATTAAGTAAAACACAAAAAATATATGAACAAATTTGTTGTTCAGAATAAGGGACTTAGTCATTTTCCAAGGCTGATTAAAATTTTTACCAAGCAAGGTTTTTGTAAACATAACTTTCAAGTTATTTTTGAAGATGTCTTATACAAAATGTCATTTTAGCTAAGAATAACTTTATCAAAGACAGATTAACTGAAAAATCAAACATTTGCTGAAAAGATTATGAATATATGGCATTCATAATATTATCTTTCAGCCTTTTTAAATTATAACAGGCCTTGAATCTGCACGAAAGGCTAAGTTTGAATATTCATCAATGCTCTTAAGAGTGAAAGTTAATCACACATTGACAAAAAATTACGTGCAAAATACATATTTAAATACATTTCAATAAAGCCAGTATTAATATTTATGTTCATTGATTCAGTTTTCTGTCTTGAAATGCATAAAAAACTTATATTCTGACATATGAAATACATTTTAGCAATGTTTGGGGAGCTACAGTTCTTTTGCATGATGGTTGCTATTGAAAATTTTTATTTATCTGAGTAATATACAAAGTAATCTTGCGATAAAGTAATTTTCTCTTGTCAAATGTTACACAAAAAATTGATATCGAGCTTCAAAGTTGACCAATTAGCAATTTAGTTGATTTTCAAGGTTTTTTAGTGGTCCCAAAAACCATATTCCTAAAGTAATATTTTTCGATATTTTTTTTCTGTCACAGAAAATATATCAATCTGTTTGAAAAGCCTGAAAGAAATTCTATTGCAATTTTTTCTATGTTAAACCTTAAAATGACTGGACTATGAAGGCCTAGTTGACATGTGTGGTTTGGCTAAATTTGTGACAAATATATATTTTATCACGGTGAAAATTTGATACTTTGTTTATCCTGTACTATTATGACAACAATATACTTGCATTATTAGGTGCTAATTGAATGAAGTTTTCTTTAGTAGCCATGGGACCTGTGTGCATGTATGCAACTGTTATAATTTTGTTTTAATACAGTCGCTGGATGTTTTAACGTTAATTTTTTAATGTCATTGCGTGTTCCTGTGGTTTGTAGGTGTTAGGAACGACGCAATTTATAAAATCGTGTTGTCGTTTAGAGCTTATCGCATTAACGTGCATATATATTGGAATTAAGCACTGGAAAAAAGCAGCGAAATATATAACTAAAGAGCTCACAATTATTAACTGGAGTATGAAGATCAAGTTAAATACTACGTCAAAAGGATTGATTGAATATTTGTCAAAATGCATGAAATTTATATGGCAAAAATATTACGCGTCCTAATTATATATTGGAATATTCATCGTATATGACGTAAATTTATGAGGGAGTGAACTGAAGAAACAAGAAATGTTGAAGTTTTAACAATAATAAAATGATCTACGATGTTATTTTTGCAAGTTTCTTTGCTAGCGCGAAGAAATACAACGGTTTTTTTTTACAGACTACTACCGCCGTGGCGACTTACCTTGCCTTTTCCATGTCCAACAATGTCTGTCTGTTTTCTGCGTTGAAACAGACGACTGACGTGAAAGCTTGTTGTTCTTGTAGTAGTGCATTGAAATAGGATGTGGTTCCTTTCGCGGACTGTTTTACGGGAGAAATTTGGTGGATATAGCCTTCTGCTTCCATGTTAGGAGTGTTGCTCATCTTGACAGCTGTGGCGGGAAATGAGGGTGAAGGAAATTTGCAGTCGCGAACCGTCGGCAGTTTCCGTGAAGTGCCGACGGTTACCAATTGGGTATGTTTGACAACTCGGGTTTTTTCGTGAGATCCAATATATGATGAATCTGTTTATTTTCGGAAGTTATGAACATTCTTCAAAATTGGAATATTATATATGAGTTTCACGTATGATGAAAGCTACTGGAAAAGATTTAAGATTGAGGATTTTTTTTTTAAATTGTATGTCTTCGGGAAGTGACGAATGCAATTGGAAAATCTCTCGGGTTTTTCCGTCACATCTTCGGTGTTATTGTAGAGACACTGTAACCGTTACGTAAATAAATTGAAGAAATATCATTTTTACATACAGTTACTCATAAAACTGACTTTTTTTTTATTGCTTTCTTACAAAGAGTTAAACAAAACGCTTTTGTTGGATGGTTGATGTGGTTGACGAGTTATGTCCCTTTATTTGCAAGCGTAGTTCACAGGTACAGTACCGTGTTAAAAGTGAGTATAATTTTTATATTTCTTTGTATTTCCATAATTTTTCTCTGAATTTTCCTGGCTTTGTTTATGGGTCATTTTTAATGAAATTTTGTATACTTATAGAGAATTGTTTTCTGTTTCATGTCATAATATTTTTGGTTATTTCTGTTCCATAAGGACAGAGAAATAATAATTCATTTACAACATCCAATTTTCAGGAGAACATTTTGACGTCATTTTGGTAATGTTATATAGAACAATGGCGTCACATGGAAAATAGCAGTGTAGAAAATTTAGTATTACTCAAGAAATACACAACGGAAAATTAAACGAATATTATGAGAATAAACCTTTGACATTTCTGTACCAAATGTCCAAATATTGTCGAAATCCTTCTGTAAACAAAGTCAGGAAAATTTGTTGAAGAAAGTTTTAAATACAAAGAATATATATAGCAAAACCAAAAAAATTATACTCACTTTTGGCACGGTACTGTGTAGTTGTGATTTAGGATCTTAAGTTAAATCATAATTATAAGTATATTATAACAAACAGAAACGGGATTATTTTAAAAAGCGTTTTATAATTATATGTTTGGTTTCAGCGTAGTATCTGTGCATAAATAGACAAGAAGTGATGTTACAAATTAAAATTTAACCACGATTGAAAATCTTGACCCCAAGTATCTGCGAGCGTAGCCAGGAGCATAGGCGACAAATGACAGATGATTTGTCTGTTGGCAGGGTTACAGGTGACATGGTATTACTAGGATGATAAATGTTAAATGACTGATGTTTTGTTTGGCCTTTTGCTAGGGTTATATGTGGCAAATGATTTCTGTTTTGTTTATTAAAATGTGACATATGAGTTCTGTTTTGTGTATTATAGGTGACTAATGAACTGTGTTTTGTGCATTAGTAGGTCCTAGATGACAGGTTAAGATAACTTTTGTCCAGTCTATTAACATGGTTATATATGTAAAGGTGACAAATGACGTCTGCTTTGTAATAGGACGAGGAAAAGTGATAAAGATAAGTGGTGTCGCTGGGGCTCGAACTTGCGACCCTTGGCTCTCCAGCCCGATGCTCTACTAAGTGAGCTAAAGGGAAATTCCCTACAGCTTCCGCTTGTAAGGCAACCTAATCAAAGCACATCTTTTACACTATTCCCTCCTTTTTCTAAATCTCCAACCCAGGTTCTTTGACTCCCCGCCAAGGATTCTCCTACCTTGAAACGGGGAGGGTCATTGGCACCAGTATGTAATAGGACGAGGAAAAGTGATAAAGATAGTGTTGTCGCTGTTGCTTGAACCCGCGACCATGGGCTCTCCAGCCCCGATGCTCTACCAACTGAGCTTAAGGGAAATTCCCTACAGCTTGTGCTTGTAAGGCAACGTAATCAAAGCACATCTTTTACAGCTTTGTGCATAATTAGGGATATAGGTGACCAATGACTTCTGGTTTGTTGATTATTTTCTAGGGTTATATCTAAATGATGACGTCTATTTTGTCCATTGCCATAGGTTACAGATGGCAAGATTTTGTCGATTACGACTGTTCACGATTGTATAGGTCCAGGTATAGTGATGTGTTTCTGTTTTTTACAATACAACAAAAAATGAACATAAAATTAATTGTTTATTTTCTTTTTACATGCAATTTTTACATAAATTCATAAGTGTAGCAAGGCTATATGCAATATAATGTACACTGAATGGATCATTTGTTAATCCATATTGGAATGTCAAAAACAAAATACATGTTCTTAACTATATTTGCTTATTGCAAGAATCATTAGCTTATACCATGTTGTTTAGTTACATGTAAATGAAAATATAGCTCATTGTATAAGGTTTTTTTTTTTCCAAGTTTTTTGAGTTATTTGAAAATAATTTAAACAATAATTAACTTCTTAAACTAAATACTTAAATGACAGTAATAGGCATAGAAAGGCAGAAATATACTATCATACAGTTAAGATTATCATTATTCTATATGTTATATTTGTACTGATTTCAGTAATAAAATGTTAATTACAACATAGTAGATACAAGCTTGCACAGGTAACTTTTGAACATCACACTTAAACATCTTATATATGGTATGACAGTCTGAGCAATAATTATACGCCAATATAAATTTATGTACTGGAAGTAGGCATCATCACAAATTTTTATTTTATTTTTTAAGAGAAAACAAATGTGATATTTCATGTGTTCATTTGTAAGATGTGTATTCAAAGTTTTCATATATTAATGTTTGTTTCACAAACATAAACAATTAATCCTCTCTAATAATTTAAGGACACAACCAAAATCATGTTGATATGGATTCTATGAATTTAGCATTTACAAGTATGAATCTATTCATTAATGGTATGAGACTATTGAATATAGAGATTTGCTGAAGTTTAATTCAGCACCTGATATATATGATAAATAGTTATATAGGTACTTGTTAACAAATTTATACTGATGGAGTTCACACAATAAATGGTTATCCACTATATTGACTTTTTTATAATCATTTGCATTTAACATCATCATCATCATGAGAGGGTGAGTTTACGAGTGTTTACCACTGCGCCAGTGACCCCTCTACATCATACTTACAACCAGTGATGTTGAAGTGGATACCATTGTGTGATTGTGTCTGATGACAGACAACTGTATGTAGTTGTAGTTTAATACAGTTGTTCAAAATTATATAATTCATATTTGTAAGTTTTTTCCTTGTTCACAATTTCATCTTTGTATTGCATTGAGGTGAATCATATCAGTGAACATCAGCTTTGCTATCATGGTATGATATGATATACAATTATTCATGATACTATTATCTTTTTTATTGCACTCATATAATCCATATCAAACTATTGATGATGGTCTATCTTAACATTGACATATAAAGATATGATGCAAAATGTAAACATTATAAGGAGTAAAGAATTAAATTGTTCTGTGGGTTTCTATCTTACAAGGAATTTGGGTATTATACTAAATGTTTTATCAAAAAGCACATCAGTGTATACAGCATGCACCATATATATTAAAGGAGAATATACAAGTAAATTATGATAATTTAAAACCATTCTGTCTCAGGTGAACTTTTTAGTTTGGATTACAAAATAGTAATAATATATTGAATGCATACATGTATTTTTGTTCATGAAACAACATATTTTACAACACCAATAACAGAATGTCATGAGGGAAAAAACATGTTTATCATATAATTGGATAAAAAAGTAAATAGTTGCAAATCATCCAAAATACTGAATATAGAAAAAGCTTACTGCTAACAAACATATGCAGATCTTCAGATGATTAACAAAGTTCAATTAATACAGTACGTGTGGCCCCCAGGATAAACAACATCAGCAACACTGAGGTTCATGATCTTCAGGGAAACATGTTCATGTCCATAATGAATACTTTTTAAAGAGCTTTTCACGACACTGTCACATTTCTTCACAGGTACAGGATTGAACGTGGAATGGAACTTTACTTGGTGACGGGGGCGACACATTACACTCCAGAGGTTTTTCATATACATTGTGATTAAATTAGTTACAATACCGGGAAAAAATAAGTTGAAAAAAGATTATCAAATCGAACACAAAATACACAAGAACTCAATGTAGTCTACTTAGAGCACTGTAAAACAACTTATTTTCAGAGTGACTTAACTTTGCGTTTTTATGCATTTTAATGTTTTTGGATCTGAAATTGTACTTGGGATTGAAGTACATCATAACGAGTTTAAAAATTTCCACAAATATAAATTGCCACGAAAGTGTGAAAATAAAATGCACGCAAAAATAAGTTGATAATCAGAAGAAATAAAATGGGTGGACACCCAGATTGTTCCAACCACCCAGGTGATGTATTGCCATGGAATCTCTATATCATAGAGATTCATGGCAATACACACACTACTATTGATCATGGCGGGTTTTGATAATTTGCAGCACAGTAAATCATGTCATGGTCAGACCAGTAGGCTTCTAAAACACCACTTTTATTGTCTGTGAAGTTTGTGAATATAAGATCTAATTTAGTTTTCGCTTTAGTCGTTGTTTGACTGATAATTTGTTTGCAGTGAAATGTAGTCTCCATAAACCTCAGAAAAGCATTATGTTCAATTTTCATCAAATTTACATTAAAGTCTCCCATTATAACAATTTGTTCATTAATGTTTAAAAGTGGTAGGAGATATTTGTTCATTACAGCATAAAAGTGTGTAAGTGGACATGAAGGTTTCTTGTACACAACTGCACACTGAACAATGGATTTGCACAGACTGAGAGAAAGAAAAGAAAATTCTACATCTTCAGTAGAAAACTTTTCATGTGACCAAACATCAAGATGAGATTTCACATAAACTACAATTCCATGGTGAGGTCTTGACTGCGAGTGCAGTACATCATTTCTGTACATTCTGAATCCATCAAGTGTAAATTTGTCATCTGCATCATTTGCATAAAGTCGAGACTCTGCTATGCCAATTACATCAGCTGCAAAAACATTTGGATCTGATCGTATATCCAAAATGTGTTTGTTTAAAGATCTGACATTGTTGAAAATAAATTTTCTTTGCATATCTGTATGATAAAGTGGAGTAAAACAAAGTTTGAATCCCTGTTGTCTCAACCTTTGCATCTCTGCATCAACACTTTTGTCTTTGGAAAGACTATCTTCATTGAAGTCAACGATATGAAGATTTTTCAGTGACCTAACACGGGAAAGAGCAACATAGTGGATATGTGGAATTTTTCTTTTCTTTGTTTGTGACAAACTGACTACAACTTGGTTCAATGTTGCACCCTGTGCCTTGTGGACAGTTTTTGCAGCAGATGGTTGAAATGGAAACTGTATTCTTTCAAACGTCTTTCTATTGTACACGAATGTACGTTTTGTTTCAAAAATCGGTGTCCAGTTGCTTTCCACTCTAATAGAGAACAAATGCTTGTATTGTTGTCTCCGAATTGCACCCACTTTTTGATCTTGAAATGATACCCATACAATACCTGGTCGTAAGACAGAATCTTTGTACTCAATATGTTTCACAACACATGTACTGCCATTTGTTAAACCGTCAGCAACATCAATGTTAACAGAAATGTCATAAATCATATCTACTGCAATAGTTAAATTGTTCTTCAATTGCCCAGTATTTGCTTGTTTTTCTGGAAGATTCTTAATCAAGGACATTTTGACATCAAGTGAAAGTTTTGTTTGGGACAAAACATCTGTGTCAGCTTTGACATTTATTTTGCATGTGGCAAGGTTTTCCATGAAATTGTTGTTGAAGTCATCAACAAACTTATTTTCAATGAAAAGATGGGGTGCTGAGGTTGGATATTCAGGTGAGCCTGCTTCTACTTTACGTTTCAAGATAGTTTGTCTGTCTTCATCTGTTAACTGATTGTGTCTGAGTCTATTGAGGAGCTCTGAAAACTCAATGTCATCTTTTTGACGCATGATTTCAGTCAGTTGAAACATTGTGAAGTGCTCCTGCCACAGATTTTTGGCAAGACCTTGGCCGGGACAAGAAAGATCTTTGAAAACCCAGGAATCTCCAATAGGAGAAAGCTGATATAAATCACCTACAACTACTATGCTTATACCACCAAAGTCTTGTTTTGTAGCAGTCAATTGTTGCAGCCTTTCATGAATGAAGGCCAACAGTTTATTTCCTACCATAGAAATTTCATCTATGATTATTACAGACAAGTTTCTGTACTTTGTGCGGTACGTGTTCAATTCATCAGCATACATGTTTTGTTGTGTCTGGTACATCTTCTTGTGAAAAGCTGATGCTATTGTCAATCCATTAATGTTGAAAGCTGCTTTTCCTGTGTATGCACACAACAAAATTCTCACATCATCAGGATCTTCTCCTTCCTCTGAACACAATGCTCTATGCAGTGTTTGAAAAATGGCATCAATGACAACTGATTTTCCTGTTCCTGCACCTCCAGTTAAAAATGCATAAATTGGTTCATTTTTGTGTTTGATCCAGTGTGTCACATGGTTGTGAAATTCTCTTTGTTTGCAATTTAAACACTGAAGAAGTTTATGATATTGTTCTTCACTTATCCTATTTGGACTTGTTTGTACTTCTGATGTTTTAGCTGGAAAACCAATATCTGGACCAATATCATAATCTCTGTGACAGGCGCTGTCAGGATCAAAATGTACTAACTGTTCTGAAGGTTTTGAACCAACGGCTGCATCTTCTGCTTCAACATGTTCAGTGTTTGGAGCTACATCATCAAACTCGTCTATTTCACATTCAGCTTGAAGTCTTGCTTGTTCTAGTTCTTCAACAAAATGTTCATATTTCTTTTGTATCAGTTTTATAATGTTGACTTTGCTTTTATAATGTTGCTCAAACGTATCATGTCTACCAAGAATGTCAGTGTTTTCATTTCGCCATGGAAGGAATAGAAATATCTTTTCTCTATAGTGCTGTTCTGAGTTGGTTTTTTTGCTGTAACCAACATACCTTATGACCCTTTTGTTTTTTCTTTTTCTTATCTTTATTCCATTCCTAAGATGGACAACAACATTTTCTGGTGAAAAGTCTTCATTGTCATCAGATGTGTTTTGTAAATTGTCATCATTATGTTGGTCAGATTCTGTATGTTCCTTTGTATGTTCTTTTGGAAATGTCATTTCAAGTTCAGATACTACATCAGCAAGGCACCAGTTGTCAAGTTGTTTTGGCCTTTTGGCATACCTGGTGATCATATTATCAGCTTTGATATCAGTTGAATCCTCTGGCAAATTTTCAAGATCATCTTGACTCTTCAAGAGAAAGACTCTATCATCAGGAGGCGAAGTGTTTATGAAAACTACTTGTCTGGTAGATTGTGTCAGAGGCATCTGGAGTATAAGATAACTTGCTTCCTGGGCACTGACCTCTACAAAGTTCAAGAATTTGTTACCAATATGTCTGACTTGACGTCTAAGATCCATATTTCCTTCAACTGCTTCCTGTGACGCTTTTTCTAACAAAGCACTGATACCTCTTTGTGACTTGCTAATGTAGGAAACAATATAAGTAGCACATGCGTATGGATCCAAAACAAACTGAATGTCAAGGTTTGCACGCCATGCTTTCAGTACATCAGGATTGTAGTAGTTCACTCTCATTTCAGCAGGATTTCTCCTAAGAAATATCTTCGGGCCTTTAAGTGAAGCTCTGATACATTTGACATATTCTTCTTCTTCCATCTGAACTACTGTTTGAAGAAATGTATGAAAACTTAGGGTGCAGTCATCTTTTAGTTCATTCATTTTTTTCTGCAAATTGGTATATTTTTTTTTGTATTCATTAACTTCAGTCTCTAATGGTTCAAGAAGCATTGTTCTTGGTAAAGGAGGGAGAGGAAACCCAAATCTACAGATAGCTTTGCCACCTTTCTTGCAGGTCTTTGAATGCTTGTGTACTTGTAACTGTACCAATTCTTTCAAATCTGGATTTTCATTTTGTAACGAGCAGGTAACATATTTGTCCACATACTCCGCAAGAGTTTCCTCACTATCCTCTGGGTATTTTGGTGCAGCATTGGTCCAAAGAAGCATATGTATATGTGGAGAGCCTCTGTTTTGGAATTCTACTCGACGAAATGTATCTGTCACATCACCGATTGGATTATGATGGCTTTTAAGGACAGTGTTTAAAAAGAGCTGAACTCTATTATCAAAAAATCTTGCGCAAGTTACAGGATCTTTGTTAACCAAGTTTGTTTTAAAATTCCAATCTGCTTTTGCAAGATCATCTTCCGATAGGAGTTTCCCATCCAACTGGGCAAGAGTTTTCAAAAGATCTGTCCACCTTGTATCTGCTGACGACAATGACATAAACCAAGTAGGCAGGCCTAGTTGTCTAATCATTCCAAAAACATCTTTCTTTTTAGATGATAAGTAAGCTGGAGAGTTTCGTAGTGTGCGAAATATGTAATATCCTTCATTTAACCTCACAATTTCATTTGTAGTTGTGCTATCTCTAGCTTGACCAGCAGTTATTTGTTTCCCTTCTGATTTGCAACGGCGTAGAGCAAGGTTAACTTTATCACTGATCTGTTTTATCTGAATTTTTTTAAGTTTAAAGAAAATGTTTGGAACAGATTGAGCAGCCCTCCTATCAACACTTCTCAATTCCCATTTTGCAATATCACTGTAATGAACAGGAATATGGCGTTCACTGTTTTCTAGCCTTCTTTGACCACAATATAATGTTGGAAAACAATGGTATTCTGCATCTTTATCTTCATACAAACTAATTGGCTTTTGGTTTTCACCAGGTGCAAAGACATATACTTTGTTGGCATCAGTATCAGCTTCATCAACCAGTGTATCAGAGTTGCCTTGAATGCATTCGTCCGGTGAAACTTCACAAAATCCATCATTAGCAATTTCAATCTCTCTAGTATCTTTTGACTGTGATTTACCAATATATTCTGAAATCATTTCATTATCGTCACTTTGAATATCTTCTTTCCATGCAGTGTTGATGGTTACTCCTGCATTTTGATACATCTCGCTGTTCTCCATAAGCCATTCAAGTGCATTCATTACGGCATTTGGTCTTACATTTTCAGTAAAACAAGCTGATTTATGAGATAGACGTTTTTTCAATTTTACAGAAATAGTTACATGCTCATCCATTGGTCTTGGCAATGCATTTACAGTTGGCTGAATATCAACTGGCACATTGACTACATTTCCTTTAGCTGAAAGCTGACCTCCTCTGGGCAATTCTCTGATTTGCATAAAGGGTATTCTTTGTGAAATTAAACGCTCTTCTAAAGGGTGTAACTGTAAGACATCCGGTTTGTTGGGCCATACCATTCCATTTTTTTGGGCGAGTCGAGGGATTTTGTCTTCTTTAAGTGACGCTAAACAAGTCCTGCACAACCATTCTTCATTATCATGGGATTTAAAACCTGTACAATAGGCCTTGCTTTTTTCAGTGATGTTTGTGTTTGAAAGCTTGACTACACTCCTTGGAAACCACGTTTGTTGACAACACGTGCATACTTGGACTGGGCCTTGAGCAGCTTTTTCATGAAATTTTTTAATACATTGGTCGATTGTACTTCCGTAGGTTCTTTTCATTGACAAATCTTCTTCATGTTCACAAAAATCTAGTTTTTTTCGTTTGATTGCCTTTGTAATTTCGTCAGTGTCTTTTTCTTTTCTTCTATGTCTTTTCCTACTTTCTTGCTTTAATATTCTTTCAGCGTCTAACTGAAGTGGATCTTGTCGTTTTATCCTTTTAGCTTCAACTTCATTATCACAAAATTCTTTGCTTTCTCTTGCCTTGGTCATACTTTTTAAAGTTCTTTGTTTCATTTTCAACTTCAAGTCTGGATTTTGTCGAGCAGCTTTCTGAGCTTTAGTCTCATATTCACAAAATTCTTTGCTTTCTCTTGCCTTGGTCATACTTTTTAAAGTTCTTTGTTTATTTTTCAACTTCATGTCTGGATATTGTCGAGCAACTTTCTGAGCTTCAGTCTCATGCTCACAAAATTCTTTGCTTTTTCTTGCCTTCCTTTTACTTTGTAAAGTACTTTGTTTGTTTTTCAACTTCATGTCTGGATATTGTCGAGCAACTTTCTGAGCTTCAGTCTCATGCTCACAAAATTCTTTGCTTTTTCTTGCCTTCCTTTTACTTTGTAAAGTACTTTGTTTGTTTTTCAACTTCATGTCTGGATATTGTCGAGCAACTTTCTGAGCTTCAGTCTCATGCTCACAAAATTCTTTGCTTTTTCTTGCCTTCCTTTTACTTTGTAAAGTACTTTGTTTGTTTTTCAACTTTATGTGTGGATGTTGTCGAGCAGCTTTCTGAGCTTTAGTCTCATGCTCACAAAATTCTTTGCTTTCTCTGGCTTTTCTTTTACTTTGTAAAGTACTTTTTTTGTTTTTTTGTTTCATGTCTGGATTTTGTCGTGCAGCTTTCTGAGCTTCATTCTCAAGTTCATAAAATTGCTTTATTTTTCTTGCCTTTGTTTTACTTTTTATTGAGTTTTTTCTATCAACGCTTTTGAGTTCTAAGCTTTCCCTACGCTTTCTCATGTAATTCCTCATGTATTGCTTTCTGTCAGATCTTGGACATGACTGGTTTTTACTTAGGACCTTTTCTTTGTTCATATTTTCTTGGTACTGAAAATATTTGTCCAACAGTGTCAGGTTTGGTTTTTCACTATAATTAGTTAGCAGTTTATCTTCATTTACCATTGAAGCAATATTACTTTCTTTATTTGCCTTCAAACTCACATCATCTTTTACATTTGTTACGTCACCTGTAGAATGCTCAACTTCATAATGCGCAACACAAACAGCTGTCACTTCAAACATGTCGTGTGGTGAATAGTTCATAGAAATTGCCAAGTTCATGCAGTGATTGTACACCTCTTGAATACTTCGCAAGTATTTGAGGACACTCCTTCCATCTGACACTTGTAAACCTGCTGTATTTCTAGAATGTGAATCAAATACAAAATATCCTACAATCTGTTTCACAACAACAAATGTATTACCTTTAAATGTAATGAAAGAGCCATGAATTCCATGTTGATCTAAAGCAAGATGCAATGCTTCATACAATGTAACAAATTGAAATTCATCAAAATCATTTGTATTGCCTAAAGTACCAGACAGAGACTCTTGAAAATTTATTTTGAACAATTTTGCATTACATTCTATAAGCCTTGGAATGTCTGTTATAGAAAGATAATCATGATTCATTGTGGAACTTTTTCTTAGATAACTATACATTTCATCTCCTTTCATTAAAGCATGGTCCAAGTCAAAAGGTGTCCACAAACTCATACTTTTTTCTCTATTGTACAAAAGAGCAGACAAACTATTGAGTACACACTGTTTTCCTGCATTTTCAGAAAAAGTTGGATGGCCTTGGTGAAAGTTTCCCTGCACAACATCTTCATGGTTTTGAAAACCTATTTCAGCAGATGAATCTTTGTTGAAACATAGCTTCTCTAAACTCTCATATATATCATTTGCTTTTGCATTCTCTGTTAAGAAATCTCTCTTCCTAGGCTCCACATTGCTTACCATTGGCTCGGCTTTATCATTGACAGCGCAAGATAATTGTACTGCAGGTTCCTTTAAATGGTTAATTGTTCCACTTTTGACAGGTGTTTTCGGAGCGGACTTTGCACATTTCAAGTGTTTATCAGCAGGGACAACTTCTTTTACCGAAAGAACAACATCATAATGTACAGAATGACGGTGTATTAAATAAATAGCTTCCTGTTCAACTACAGCATTTTTATCTACCTGTTTAGCTGAAAAAAGTTGCCAAGAAAATGTGTGATCATTATAAATATAAATATTTGTTTTAAGTAAATCTGCGGCAGCAAGGATTTCAACTTCAGTAGCCCATGTACCATCACATCCCATATGTTTCTTTGACAAATATTCAGGAACAGACTTGAACCCTGATCGTAAATGGGTTTTGAACTTATTTTTGAATTTTGTCATGTGATTTACAATAGCATTTCGGAATATCATGTGTTGATTTTCTTCATCAGATACAGCAAATGACAGGGCTCTAAAAAAGCAGTTTCCATCACCCATAATACTTTTGGTATTGACAGGTTTTCCCAAGCTTCTGGCAGTATATGTGCATACTGGTGTAATGTCAGCTTGATGGTCTAACAGTCTTAACAGTTTTTGTTTTGTGGAAACTGATAGTGGAAGAAAAGGGTAAATTACTGATCTAGTTTGCTTTTCAAAAACAACATCTGTATCAGCATTTTGATTAGCATAAGTTACATTTTGATTAGATGTGGTTGGTTTGATGTTACTTGAATGTACTTTTGCAGCAACTTTTCTTTGCGCATTGAATTTCTCGAAATGTTTTAAATTCGATAGTTCTGAAATCCGTTTTTCCACCTTTGTTTTCATTTCACTACTTATTTTTTCAAACACTGTAGTGTTTTTAAGTTTTGTGTTTATGTCAACAAATTTAGAACGCTGTGGTTTTCTCCTTTTGGTTTCATGTTGAATTTTGGCAAACATACCTGAATAATTATCATCACAGTTTTGCAGAGTTTGTTGAACTTGCGTTTCTTTATGTTTTGTCAAATTTGCTCTGATTTTTGGTTGCTTTTGTTTACACGTGCTATCTAGAGGGCTTTTCTTTTTGCTACTTTTGTTTCTTCTTGGAGAACCAACATTTTCATTCGAGTGGCATGGTGTGGTCCTCTCTGTTACCACGACTAAATTCTTTCGTATCTTTCTAACGTTTGTGGGTAACTTTTCTTTCTGTATGCAATTACCTTTAAGAGACTTTTTGTTTTTTGTTGTTGCTTTTCTCTTCCAAACTGACGGTTTATTTATGGAATTAGGGTTTTCTTGTGCTTGTTTATTCTTATCTCCTTCTGTTTGTATTTGTTTTTTCATGTTTTTCCTTTTGTTTCTATCCAATTTAGCACTTATAAGCATAATGTTATAAAGCGGTTTTCTTGAGATCTTCTTGTGAATTTTAGATCTTGTTGCCGGTTTCAAGGCAGTTTTTGTCACTTTTGCTCTTCTAAATCGATCATACTTGGCAGTAATAAGCATGATATTGTAAAGAGATTTTCTCTGTACCTTCCTTGCCAAAACTTTGGGAGAACTCCCCTCATTTCTTGTATAGATATTCGAGTTATTTCCAATATGATCTATTGCATTTTTTATCAATGCTGCATCACTCTGAGAATCATTGCACGATTCCTTTTGACATTGATTTTCACTTTGGTGAGCTTCATTTTGAGCTTGACTTGCATTCTTACAAGCTTCATTTGTAATATTGGGCACATCATTGTGAGATCCATTTGCGCTCTTGCTTACTTCACTATGGGATTTGTTTACACTCTTAGGCACACTTTCGTGCAAATCTGGCAAGTTGTAAGGCGCACTTCCGTGCAAATCTGGCAAGTTGTAAGACGCACTTTCGTGCAAATCTGGCAAGTTGTGAGGCGCACTTTCGTTCAAATCTGGCAAGTTGTGAGGCGCACTTTCGTGCAAATCAAGCAAGTTGTGAGGCGCACTTTCGTGCAAATCAATCAAGTTCTGAGGCGCACTTTCGTGCAAATCAAGCAAGTTCTGAGGCGCACTTCCGTGCAAAGCAAACACGTTTTCAGGCGCACTTCCGTGCAAATCAAGCAAGTGTTCAGGCGCACTTCCGTGCAAATCAGGCAAATGTTCAGGCGCACTTCCGTGCAAATCAGGCAAGTTCTGAGGCGCACTTTCGTGCAAATCAAGTAAGTTTTCAGGCGCACTTTCGTGCAAATCAAGCAAGTTTTCAGGCGCACTTTCGTGCAAATCAATCAAGTTTTCAGGCGCACTTTCGTGCAAATCAAGCAAGTTTTCAAGCGCACTTTCGTGCAAATCAAGCAAGTGTTCAGGCGCACTTTCGTGCAATTCAGGCGCACTTTCGTGCAATGTCTCTGGCGCTATTTTTACCGAGGCTAGCTCCTCAGTCACGTTAATTGTCATGTCTCTAGGCGCTATTTTTACAGAGGCTAGCTCCTCAGTCATCTTTACACCATCACCATCACCATCAGCACCACGTCTGTACGCCCTAGCAGCGGCAGCCTTCCTCCAGTTCTTCTTGCGAGGCATCTAGAATGACAGAAAGTGTACACACATTTTATGTTGTGCTACTGAGTAACAAATTTGTATGAATTTAAGATTAACATGATGCAGAAATTGTTTATAAAACTTATTTGAATTAGTAAACATATGAACTGTAGGAGACTTTGTGGAAACGTAAGTTACTAAGCTTTTTTACAATCTGGCTTGTGTTAAAATACTTTAAAAACAAGACAATGCCAATGATGATTCTCCAAATGCTCAAAGAAGACAAAATTTTATTTTCATATTAACAGTGACTAATGCACACAGAAGCACTGAAGTACTTTGATGGGCAACAAAGATTTTCAATAAATGATGACCTTTACACTAAAGCATTTAAACATAAATATATAAGCATGTTCAAGACAATATGCATGCTTTTTTACCAATATGTAGATTTTGATTAAAAAATGTAGAAAAATGAAGTTGGTCGAGTGATGGCAAAGATTTTCTTTAGATAGCTGCAGTAATCACCTTCATATTTACCCTTGCACAAGAACACAAACTTGTTAAAGGAATATCAAATTATTGACCAATAAGCAACAATGGTTGTTAAAGCGATGACACAAATTTTCAATCATAATTGTACTTAACATTGACAATGACCTTGGAACACTGAAATATGAAATGGTTAAAGATATTTTAATTATAACACTTATTTACCAATATATGAACTTTTGATGAAAATTGGATGAAAATTGCAGTCACTAGAGTGGTGATAAAGATTTTCAATAAATACTAATAGTGACTTTAATGTATACATTGAAATAAGGCTGAAGCAGGCACTTCTTCAATGTGTTAAGGTTTGATGAAAATTTGTCGAGTAATAAAGTTATGACAACTAAGTTGTCGCCTTAGGGCTAACTAATACCCACTGCATTCATTTACCAGTACTACCTTCAGAATTTGCCTTCTGCCATAATTCAGAATAAGAAATCTTACCAAAAGTAAAAGAGTAAAACGTTTTATCATACGGATGTTGCATACCAAGAATGAGAAATATAGCTTCAGTACCTTTTGATCTATTTGACACAATATTTCGAACAAAAAGGGGCATAACTCAGCAACAATTGGCGAAATTTTACGAAAAGCAAAAGGGCAAACTTTATATTATAAGAATGTTGTATGCCAAGATCGAGAAATATCGTTTTGATACTTGTGATAAAAAGTATCTTAAATTTGTTTTCATTTTATATGAGATTTTTTGAAACTCGCCTTGGAAGTTTTTATTTTTGCTCGCCAAAGGCTAACAAAAATAAAAACTTCTAGGCTTGTTTTATAAAATCTCATATGAAATGAAAACTCATTAGAGATCATATATACATATCATAAGGATGTTGTATGTGAATTGACAAATATCTACTTCAGTACTTTAAGATATACCCGACACAATATTCTGGACAGACGGACTATCAGACACCCAGACAGGGTGTTTCTAATATACCCTCCCTGAACTTTGTTGCAAGGGATATAAAAACTGAACATTGTCATTTATACTCAGTGTGATTTTGAATACTTACAAAAGGAACACTTTACTTTTGTGTGCCGTTGTAAAACATGTAAACATATCACACAATAAAAACAAGGGCCTGTATCGCTCACCTAGTATTTCATGCACTACATTTTATATGTTTACATCAAATCAGCATATTGGGCCCCTGGGGCCCCCAAGACTCACAGTTTATACAAAATTGATTCCTCTTCACACTTAGATGCTTCAAACCAAATATGGACCAAATCCTTTCATTCCTGTAGCAGAAGAAGGATTTTTAAAGAATTTGCTATATTTTCCCCTATTGGGCCATGCCCTTTCAGCCCCTGGGGGCCCAGACCCACGGTTTATACAAAATTGATTCCCCTACACCCAATGATGCTTCAGACCAAATATGAACCAAATCCTTTCATTCCTACAGCAGGAGGAGGATTTTAAAGAATTTGCTCTATTTCCCCTATCGGGGCCCACCCCTCCAGACCCTGGGGGCTCAGACCCACGGTTTATACAAAATTGATTTCACATCACCCAAGGATGCTTCAGACCAAATATGAACAAAATCCTTTCATTCCTACAGCAAGAAGAATTTTAAAGAATTAGCTATATTTCCCCTATTGGGCCCCACCTCTCCAGCCCCTTGGGGCCCAGACCCACGGTTTATACAAAATTGATTTCAAATCACCCAAGGATGATTCTGACCAAATATGAACCAAATCCTTTCATTCCTACAACAGGAGAAGGATTTGAAAGAATTTGGTATGTTTCCCCTATTGGGCCCCGCCCCTCCAGCCCCTGAGTCCCAGACCCATGGTTTATACAAAAGTGATTACCCTTTATCCAAGGATGCTTCAGACCAAATATGGACCAAATCTTTTCACTCCTGCAGTAGAAGAAGGATTTTAAAAAATTCGCTATATTTTCCCTATTGGGCCCCACCCCTCCAACCCCCGGGGGCCCAGACCCACGGTTTATACAAAATTGATATCCCTTCATGCAAAGATACTTCAGGCCAAATTTGGTCAAAATCTGCTTAGGGGTTTATGAGTAGTAGTGATTTGAAGGAAAAGTTGACAGACGGACGGACGGACGCCGCACCATGGCATTAGCTCACCAGCCCTTCGGGCTAGGTGAGCTAATAAATAAAACAAGAGGACAAGAAAGCCTGTATTGCTCACTTGGCTCTTGGTATTTCAACCAATGTTGTAAATTCCAAACCTTAAGAGTTTATCCAATTCTAACATGGAGACCGAAACAAAAGGCCAAGTTATAGTTTACTTTTTAATACAACACCATTGGTAATTTTCTTTAGCTCTTAAAAAGTCGGATCTTTATACCATTTATGTATATATTCTATATATTCTCAGTTATATGAAATTTAAAAATTTGTCTTGAAAAGTAATGATAGTGAAAAGAAGTGTCTCTTGTATATTCTGGTAGCACCTAATGTCAGATTTGTACACTCCCCAGGGATTTATCTAGGTTTAAAAAGTACCTGTAACTACCAATACCTTTTTTATTCATAGGGGGGGGGGGGGGAGGGGGATGTGCTTCATGTTTGCGGTGCAGAGGAAAACCTTGTTATGCGACATCCGTTATCTGGTCGAGCAATCGACGTTGCACACTTTAATACCTTGTTATTTTAAAATGTTTAGACTGCAGAGACTCAATTAACGATAATCAGGGAGAAACAGAAAATAACATAAACACAGGACAACTTCCTAAGAGGAAGAAATTATAGATTTGAGAAATAGTTGATTATAATATATGGAAATGCGGATTTTTTTCAACAAAATAGTTTTTTTTTAAATAAAGAGGGGAAAATTTCAGTTTACTTCAATGGGGAATATGGAGAATACCGGTAGTAAATCAGGCCTTCATAAATCCCTGACCCCTGTTATTGGTTTTTTTTCCAAATATTAAAGTGTTAACTGGGCAATGCACATCTAGGGACACCTGCATTTAGAATTTGAGAAGTAGCCATCCACTTCTTCTCAAGATCACCCAACTATTAATACTGCCAAAATCTATGATTACTGCTTGTGAGCCATGTTTTTTTATGATCAGCTCAACAAGGGAAGAGGGGGAATCTTAAAGATGTAATATGAAATTTGAAAAGGATCCATGCATCCAGTACCTCTCAAGAAATAGCGATCACAAGAATTGTTTATGGACAGACAAACAACAGACGCAGATACAAATTTGGATAAAAGTTCATTTCAAAATCAAAATGGGTAATTATATCATTTGAAATAACACAAAAAATAACAACTGCACCATATGGATGTTAAATTGCTTTATTGTATTATTTGTGACTTCTTGAAACACCTGAAAATGCTTTTATTATATATCAATCTTTCCCGGGATCTGCATCACTGTATCAGGAGCCCCCTTCAAATCACTCCATCAACATACAATTAAGACATTGCTGTTGAATAGCCAAGGAAAACCACTGTTCTGGCAACAAACTTGAAAGGCTTACACTATACTATGATCAATGCATGGGCATGTTAGCAGTAATTAATAAATACTTCGACAAAGTCACAAAATAGACTTAACAGTGTAGTACAATGTACTGACCACACAAAAGAACTTCTAATTAGTATTCATAATTATCACATAATTATGATATAAGAATGTTAAAGTTTAAAAAAATATCTTATACACAATATGCTGCTATTTGATTTGGTTATACAATTAAAGATTAATATCGTAGAAAATGTGCGAGAAATGTTTGTATATAACTAGTCTACACTAAATTATTCTGACAAATTAAAAATCCATTTTTGTGTCTTATTGTTGTGAGAAATTGATATCAGAATATTTTTCATTTGGAAGACAACAACTTTGTGTATAGTTGTTCTGAAAGAGTGTAAAAACAATCTCAACAGTTTCTGTGTTATTATATGAAAGAATTACAGAAATAAGTATTTGAAATATAAATAAATTGAGCAGATGTAAATAAAGATTAAGGTCTAGTGATATCAAGTATATTAGAATGCCTGTATTTTCTCTCTCAAGTCCACATCTGTTTGACATATTACAACTAAAATTACATACGTTGGGCACCATGTTTATTTATCATAAAATTATACTAGAACCTGCAGAAGGGTTATGTTAAATTCTAAAAAAAACGTTCACTTTATTAATATATCGTCATGTCATAAGCGTTTGTTTTGGTGGCAATTGTATGCTCGAGTGAGCATGTGTGCCAAATTGTTTTCCTACCCTCCCAACTAATTACAGCCCCCTAGGACATACACCACCTTGCAATTATCAGTTGAGTCATTACTAGACTTGGGGCAGCTTTGTAATGTAATCCTTGTCATTTTTTTGTGTGAAAGACTCTCCAAATCACAAGACCAAAAGGGTTCTCAAAATCGGGAGATTTCACGATTTTCATAAATACAATCGAGAGGCAAAAGAAGGCATGTAAAATCGGCAGCCTTTAGCGTAAATTGGGAGGGTTGGCAAGTATGACAGAACTCCCTCACGTCCAAAATCTCATGGCCATTAGAACTGCGTAGTAGATTAGGTGATGGTCGTCAGCAAGTGCTTACTACTGATCAGCGATTATACATTAAAAAACAATTCACTAACGGCGTAATTAACTTCAGCAATGTTGGAAACATCTACAGTCATCAATTAAAGTATCACATGATAATTCTGTGCTGAGAAATTCCTAGGAATGGGATTTTGAGACGGAGCTAGATTGGGTATTGTCATTAGACCTTACCTTGTGTATCCCAGAATGCACTGCTTCCGGTACAGGAAATTCACTTCCTGTTCAGCAATGAGTGTTCAAATCACACAATCCACGCAATATTTTTTTTTTTTCCGTTTTTTTTTTATTACTTATGACTGAATTGATGAGGGGTAAATGAATAAATCGTGGAATAATAACATAATACTTTATTTCATTATTTCATATGTCATAATATTTACAACTTTGGCCCAATCCATTAGGTGTGACCTTGAAAGTAGGTCAAGGTCATTGATATGAGGTAACTTTGTAGCACTCCATTCCAGGTACCTACTGGCCAAATATGATCACCCTTGGCCTTTTGGTTAGTGAGGAAAAGATTGTCAAACGTTTTTTTACATATCTGACCCCTGTGACCTTGAAAGTTAGTCAAGGTCATTGATATGAGGAAACTTTGTAGCACTCTTTCCCAGATACCTACTGGCCAAATATGATCACCCATGGCCTATTGGTTAGTGAGGAAAAGATTGTCAAACGCTTTTTTACATATTTGACCCCTGTGACCTTGAAAGTTAGTCAAGGTCATCGATATGAGGAAACTTTGTAGCACTCTATCCCAGGTGCCTACTGGCCAAATATCATTACCCTAGACCTTTTGGTTACTGAGAAGAAGATTGTTAAAGGTTTTTACATATTTGACCCCTGTGACCTTGAAAACAGGTCAAGGTCATTGAAATGAGGAAACTTTGTAGCACTCAATCCCAGGTGCCTACTGGCCAAATATCAGCACCTAGAGCCTTTTGGTTACTAAGAAGAAGATTGTTAAAGGAAAAGTTTACGGACGGCGGACGGCGGACGGCGCACGGCGCACGACGACGGACAAAGCATGATGGCAATAGGTCATCTTGACCCTTCGGGTCAGATGACCTAATGATAATATACATCCCTGTTCGAAAGGAGCAAGTATTTACAGGTATTGTTGGTCAGCAACGGAGGTTTTTTTTTTTTATAGGGAAGGGGGTGTTTACTTTTATACAGGCGATACATGTATGAGCAAAGTCTTTAAATACGGTCAAATCAATAGTAATTGCTGTTACCCACGTTAAAATGACAATAAGAAATATGCATTTCAACTTTCGGATCAAAAACACTTAGTGTGTATAATACAGAAATATATGTCAGAAATACTCACATTTTCTTTATTTCCCCCTTTTCAATAAGGAATACAAAATGTACAATGTGATGTAATTCATTCAATGTTCTCCTATTTTGTCCTCTTGTTTGAGATTACTATTTCAATATGATATTTATTCGACATACTTATATAGCATGTGATATAGAGATAACCAGAGGTGTGAGGTACCTCTCTTACTATTCCCCCAGGACATCGCCACGACAAGCCCATTGCATGTTCTTATATGGATACCATCCTATGGCGTTAAATAATTAACAAATTGATTGATTGATTTCACGTCCCCTTAACTTCCGAATGAACTAGTTTGGACATCGAGCAGAAGAAGAAAAGACAAGAGAATGAAGTGATATGCAATTAAGGGATGAAAAAAGGCTGACAGTTGAGAAAAGTAACATTTTTCATGTAAAAAATCTTATTATTTGTCTTCTAATAAGGTTAGGTATATTTGCTGCACGGACTTAGATGACATGCAAGTCTGTTAAAAAAATAGCCCTCATGCTAAAAAACACAAACTCGGAACGTTCTAATACAGGCCCAATTTGGCCTATTCCATTAGTGATTATTGTCATTTCTATTTGTTGTTATTAATTTCAATTTCATTAGATAATGACTAAACTTATCTGAGAATGTTTGTATATAAACCACGATTTCAGGCTTAGAAGTCATACAGGGGAAAACGGGCAAAACTGTCGTTTAAACTCCTCTTTTGTAGATGGTCAATATTATTAGCCTGTTATCTAGATTTTATCCTAATTTTTTTTTTGTAATATTCAACTGATATATCGACTTAAAATATTTTGAACGTGTAAAGTGACAATTATAACTTAAAAATGTCTTAGAAGAAACATATGATTTGAAAATAAGACCTTCCTATCAGAGCATCGATATGGTCATGTCATTAATTCACGCCTTTCTTCATTTCAAAATAATTAATCAATTCCTTGTGTGTTTGAAAGTTTATAGAGGTGCCATCTGAGCGGACATTATATCGTTACCTACATGCAGGGTTCACGCCAGCGATCGCTAATAGGCATATCGCAAAATACGAAAATAATTTTTATTCAGTTATAAACAAAAATAAGTTTTGCGCGGAAAAATAAACGCCATTTGTTTTATCAAAATTTGTATAAAATGTGCCTTGTGTCAATTCGATTTCAATTTAGATTCAATGTTAGAGCATAACTATAAAACAGGTAAAACGTAACTCACTGCCCAATGTTAGCTAATTAGTGTCTAATCCCCTGAATGACACGGCATGCCCAGGGGCACACTCAGTGACCCCTGGTCGTCAGGTGTCCGAGCCCAATACACCAGAGACGTATATAACTTTATACAGTATGTCTCTGGAATAGCCAAGGGCATTCAGGACATAGTCGTGAGTTGTAAAGAAGTCTTATCCCCTATAAACTACCTATCAAACGGCACTAGCGTATAAACAAAAACCCAATTAAGAACAAGAGATCCCAGAGGGATCTTGGCGCCCACCATCAAATGATCTAAGTTTGTTTTTTGAAAGATGGTTCTTTTCTCTTCTTTCGATTGTCTCTTAGGTGTTGATTAAGTGTGAGCAGAGACTCTGGTGGGACACAGATGCATTTTTTTGGTTTTTTTTTGTGAATTACATTGTCGTTTCCTTATTCTTAGCATAGCTAGGCACCAGGAGGAACCTACATATGAAATTTGTGAAAGTTCCCTTCAGTATATTCTCAGAAATAGGGATAACAAACTTCAATTGTCAAAATCCAAGATGGCTGCCTGTCGGCATGTTGTTTTCCGATCTGTCCAAAAATGGAATATGCACAACTAGGGACCAAGGTGAACCAACAAATGAAATTTGAGAAAGATACCTTCAGTACTTTCTTAGAAATAGCGATAACAAACTTCAATTGTCAAAATCGAAGATGGCTGCCTGTCGGCCATATTGTTTTCTGATCTGTCCCAAAATGGAATATACACAACTAGGGACCAAGGTGAACCAACACATGAAATTTGAGAAAGATACGTTCAGTAATTTCTGAGAAATAGCCATAACGAACTTCAATTGTCAAAATCTGAGATGGCTGCCTGTCGGCCATGTTGTTTTTGGATTGGTCCCAAAATGCAATATGCATAACTACACACCAAGGGGAACCTACACATGAAATTTGAGAAAGATCCATTCAGTACATTCTCAGAAATAGCGATAACAAAGTTCAACTGTCAAAATCCAAGATGGCTGCCTGTCGGCCATGTTGTTTTCGGATTGGTCCAAAAATGCAATATGCATAACTAGGCACCAAGGGGAACCTACACATGAAATTTGAGAAAGATCCATTCAGTACATTCTCAGAAATAGGGATAACAAAGTTCAACTGTCAAAATCCAAGATGGCTGCCTGTCGGCCATCTTGAATTCAGATCGGTCCCAAAATGGAATATACACAACTAGGGACCAAGGTGAACCAACACATGAAATTTGAGAAAGATACCTTCAGTACTTTCTTAGAAATAGCGATAACAAACTTCAATTGTCAAAATCCAAGATGGCTGCCTGTCGGCCATGTTGTTTTTGGATTGGTCCCAAAATGCAATATGCATAACTACACACCAAGGGGAACCTACACATGAAATTTGAGAAAGATCCATTCAGTACATTCTCAGAAATAGCGGTAACAAAGTTCAACTGTCAAAATCCAAGATATAGCTGCCTGTCGGCCATGTTGTTTTCGGATTGGTCCCAAAATGCAATATGCATAACTAAGCACCAAGGGGAACCTACACATGAAATTTGAGAAAGATCCATTCAGTACATTCTCAGAAATAGGGATAACAAAGTTCAAATGTCAAAATCCAAGATGGCTGCCTGTCGGCCATCTTGAATTCAGATCGGTCCCAAAATGGAATATGCACAACTAGGGACCAAGGTGAACCAACACATGAAATTTGAGAAAGATCCATTCAGTACATTCTCAGAAATAGGGATAACAAAGTTCAAATGTCAAAATCCAAGATGGCTGCCTGTCGGCCATCTTGAATTCAGATCGGTCCCAAAATGGAATATGCACAACTAGGGACCAAGGTGAACCAACACATGAAATTTGAGAAAGATTCCTTCGGTACTTTATGAGAAATAGCGATAACAAGAATTGTTTACGGACGGACTAACGGACGGACTGATGGACGGACGGACGGACGGACCACGGACCACGGACGCAGGGCGATTTGAAAAGCCCACCATCTGATGATGGTGGGCTAAAAATGATCTATATTCTAGGCAAAATGATGATTAACTTTCGATTAGAATGTAATGTGAAGTAAACAGTCTAAATATAAAAACCTTTCACGTATTAGAATACTTCTTCACGCAATCTAATGAGGATAGAGATTTTCTCTCCATGAAACGTTATTTTTCGCCCAAACAAGAAATTGTGAGTACTTACTAATAAGTGTAACCACGGACTCGGATAATTCCATGGTGTAACTATAAGTTTCAGACGAATCCGAACCAAGATTCAGGATTTTTTTCTAATTGTTTAAAAAAAATCTTTTTACATACAATACTGACCATGTTTGAAACAATTAAAATTCAAAAATGATTTAGTAATATCTTTGCATTAATAATAATGAATAGGATAGGGGGATTTTAAAATTAAAAGTTACCTTATACGTGGTGATGTCACTTAATTTTGATTTTAAACATAAACATTGCTTTAATGGTAATAGTGTAACAGGCAAGATTGCAACCCAGTGGTGACACAGAATCTTAGCACTGTATCGATATCACATGGACAAAAAATGTCTGGTTAAGCCATTAAACGTATAGATTGGACATATATTTTTTTAATCAGATTTTATGATGGCTGTTGTGTGAATATATCATTTGTTTCATTCTCTGCGTAATACACGTATTGGTTACACCATAGTTTACGAGTTCTTCAGGATATAACTCACAAGGCACGAAGTGCCGCGTGGGTTATACCTGAAGAACGAGTAAACTATTGTGTAACCTACTTGTATCATAGATGTGACATATTTCTTTCATCGAGAACAATGTTCATTTACCTACAATGTTAAAATGTATACTGAACTTTGGCAGGCGTGGGAATCACTGGACTGATTCTGTCAATCCTGGGTTGATGATGCTTACTTCAATTTGATTGGCTATTGATTCTGTCAATCCAGAGTTGATAATACACATAGGCACGCCTTTTTAAATATGATTGGTTATTTCTAAATCATTCCTGGGAATATTTTGATTTTGGATTTATTATTGTTTTTATTAATTAGACAAGCCACCCACGCTCACTTTATTGCCAAGCATGCTATTTCAAAGTGTCAGATTTTGTAAAGAACTTTAAGACCTCCTGAAAAACATTGATGACTTGGACGAATTCACTGTTCCACAAGTTCTGGACAAGTATGACATTTCAGAATGTTTAGAGGACTCTGTTTCCCAAAGTTTCAACGTGGAATTACCCGAAGAAAGATCGGAACCCACGAAAAACACAAATCACGGTCAAAGGAAAACACACGCCTTAATTGACACAAATGAAACTAAAGCTGAAACGAGAATCACAGGTACGTGTAAAACCAGAGTATTATACCTTAATAATTGTACAGTGACAATCAATTTAATTTGAAGTGATCTGTTTTATTTGCACTAAGATAGCAAAAACACTGACCAAAGGTACGTTTGTACAGTGTCGCTCAATTTGAAGACATTTGTTATATTTGTGAAAAGGTGAATTGTCTATTGAGTTGGAAAAGCTGAAAATGTGTGTAGTATCTTTTAAGGTTAGAAAATGTGTGTATTTGGTAAGGTTAATTAAATGTTGAGTTGGAAAAACTGAAAATGTGTGTATTGTTTTTTAAAAGTACATGACAACCTATTTTCGCTTGTTGTACAATGTATATATTTCAATGTACTTGGGGTCATTTTGCAACATTGTACAACTGCAACATTGGGGAAATAGGTCGTGGTAAGAACCTATGTTCTAACTAGATAAGAACATGGGTTCTTACTGGGTGAGGTCAACTCTTCATAATATATTCCGCAGACGAGATGAAAGAAATATGACACATCTATGATACAAATTAGAAGATAAAACGGAGTGACAAGGTCATGTTTTAGTATAAGAATCATTGGTATATTTAAACAACGTTGTAATTGTTTGGTCAAAATATATTATTTCTGTGTGACCAGTTCTTATATTTTGGTATTTTGATATATAAAAAGTTGTCTTAACGTCATATTTCTTGATTTAAATGTGTATATCTCTTGTACACCCACTTGATGTACCGTTTTTATTTCTTTCCGAAACTGAACTTATACTTTTGATTCCTTATACACTTTCCCATTTTGTATCTTTGGCCTCCTGCTGCTAGCACTTGGTACAGGTGTGTACATTAGTGTTATTTACATGTATAAGAATTTAACACATGTGTTCGCTAGGGATATACGGTTCGAAATACTTGCATACAATGTATATCTTTTTAACTCTTTCCGGACTCATGAAGCCTTGAGACGTCATAAACAAGAGGCCCAATGGGCCTGCATCGCTCACCTGGTATCAATCTCTTACTTACATTATAGTGTAACCCTAAAGTCACCTAAAATCTTTTACTGTAAGACATTTAGAAGAACATATTTTACCCCTGTGACCTTGTAAGACAACATCATTTTCATTTTCAAATTTTGTTTGGCTTCATCTCAGGACGCTATCAGCCAAATATCATGTCTCTAGGCATTTGGGTTTATCAGGAGAAGTCACTCAAAGGTTTAAACAGATTTGACCCTTGTGACCTTGAATATGGGTCATGGTCATTTCTCTCCGCAAACTTTGTCATGCTTCATCCAAGGAACCTTTCAGCCAAATATCATACTTCTAGGGCTTTATTCAGAAGAACTCCTTTAAAAGTCTTAACAGATTTGATCCTTGTGACCTTGAATATAGGTCAAGGTCATTTCTATTCGCAAATTTTGCTGGGCTTCATCCAAGGAACCTTTCAGCCAAAGATGTTTGAAGGTTTTAACAGATTTGACCCTTTTGACCTTGAATATAGGTCACTGTCATTACTTTTCCCAAACTTTGTCATGCTTCATCAAAGGAAGCTACCAGCCAAATGTAATGTTTCTAGGTCTTTTGGTTAATCAGAAAAAGTCGTTTAAATGTTTGAACAGATATGACTTCTGTGACCTTGAATATAGGTAAAGGTCATTTCTTTTCGCAAACTTTGTTGGGCTTCATCCAAGGAACCTTTCAGCTAAATATCTATAAACTTCTAGGTGTTTTGGTTTATTAGAAGTTGTTTAAAGGTTATAATAGATTTGACCCCTGTGACATTGAATATGGGTCAAGGTTGTTTCTTTTCGCAAACTTTGTCATGCTTCATCCAAGGAACCTTTCAGCCAAATATCATGCTTCTAGGGCTTTTGATATTAAGAAGAACTCGTTTAAAGGTTTTAACAGATTTGACCCCTGTGACCTTGAATATAGGTCAAGGTCATTTCTTTTCGCAAGTTTTGTTAGGCTTTATCCAAGGAACCTTTCAGCCAAATATCATACTTCTAGGGCTTTTGGTATTTCAGAAGAAGTCGTTTGAAGGTTTTAACAGATTTGACCCCTGTGACCTTGAATATAGGTCACAGTCATTACTTTTCCCAAACTTTGTCATGCTTCATACAAGGAAGCTACCAGCCAAATGTTAAGTCTCTAGGCCTTTTGGTTAATCAGAAAAAGTCGTTTCTTTTCGCAAAATTTATTCCGCTTCATCTAAGGAAACTTTATTATAAACCAGTCAAATAGGAGGTTTCTATGCCTGAAGGTATTTTAGAAAGAAGTTGTTTGAAGGTTTTGACATTTTTTACCCTTGAGACCTTGAAATTAGGTCAAAGTGATTTTTTTTTCGCAAATTTTATTCAGCTCCTTCCAAGAAAGCTACCAGTCAAATTTCATGTCACTAGGCCTTTCAGTATTTTAGAAGAAGTCATTTCAAGGAAAAGTTGACGGACGGACGAGGGACGCCGCAACATCACATAAGTGCTAAAAAGTGCTCCCGTATCCTTCATGACGCCTTGAGACGTCAAGAAAAAAGTGTGTGTAACTCGCTTGTTTAACTTGTTTGTACGAAGGAGTTTACATACAAATGCATATTTAACAAATAATAAATATCAAAAAGAAATTCAAAACATTCAAGATTACTTATAACAAGCTAAACAATTTGATATAATAGTTGTTTCCATAGAAAACGGCAGGTTTTTATTGAGTTCAGTCCGAGTTGTTTACACTGACAACAAAATGGCGGATCCGGATTTTACTCTCGATTTCAAGGCATTAATGACGGCAAAACTGTAGTACAAACGTTCACAAATATACAACGTAGTACAAATGATCGTCGAAATAAAACAAGAATATGTTTAACATGTTTTCACAACGAAATAAAAGGGTTACGATGAAGTGATATTCCACACATGTGTGACACGGTGAACAGATAAACAGTTCGACTTCCTGTCATTCTACCGGATGATTTCGTCCTGTATTCTTGTAGATGCTTGATAAACATGTTTCTGCCGATTTCATACAATGCATTTCAACAAATAAATGACAACGTACTGGACATATAAGCCATAAATCATCATTTAATTGAAGCGGTAGCATTCCGCCATGTGCTCTGAAAAGAGCCATGCGCAAAGGACGAACCGGTGATCACTTCCGGGTAGCGAGCGGGAAATTTGAATGAGTATGGAAAGAGTTAAAGAAAACACAGTGTCATAAATTTGTTATTATACGGTTATATTGTATATGTCTTACATTGCTTATCTATTGAAAAGTAGACATTAAAAACTATTTTGTAAACATTTTTCACTTATTCATTTACAAGTTTTTGAACCGGTTACAACAGTACATGTATATAATCCCAAAGTCACACATTCATGGATTTGATGCCGGATTATAGTTACGGATACGATCTGACATCATTCGTGGCAATGTGTATTGGTCCGTAGCTTTTTGTATTGTAGACGTTATCATACTTAGTAGTACTTGTATATCTGCGCCAATTTTTGAAAATGTTCAAAATTTGACAGCGGATCTAACAACTGTAGTTTGTCCTTACTAAACCGTATAAGAACGTACTGATCCGTTCTAGGACTTATCAATCCGTTAATCCGTACTTAGAACTACTAGTTACACAACATATTTGCTAAGGATACGATACGATTTGATACAAATTTGTTACGGAACGGCATGATCTCATCCCGTTGCATTACTGATCGCTCCATGGTGGTTCGTACAAATCCATATTAGACCATTCTTATTCGTACTTACCCTTATTTATACCGTAGCAACCTACTGTTTATTCCGCATTGCAACCCCCCTGACACCTGTCGTTTCGTACTGTCTGAATCTTCTGGCAAAATGTATATCGACGGGACACCATCTACATATATAATCTGATTACTAAAAAAAGTAAAACACAATCCATTGCTGTACTGCCATCCATTCCTTCCACAAACGGAACCTACAGAAGTTGTTAAACAAGAGACGTCACAGATAACAGTCTATCATATTATGGATTTTCTCAAATCAACCATGCTGAGAGATCCCACAAGATGACATGCGCAAGTCACGTGATTCAGTACATACGCTTGTTTTGGATTCAGTTACACGGATTTCGTTTTGCTTGGATTATTTACTCACGTTTTGCCTGATCACGGTAACACTTCGCTACCTTTTCTTACTAACTTTTTTGAGGAAATACCCAGTGACGTTTTGCGATTCGCCTGGACTTCACAAACTTTGTACACGTGCGGCGCACGTGGGTTTGTTTACTTTTGAGGGAAGTTTTTGACTTCAAAATTGCGGATTTGCCCAATTCTGGGTCTTCAGCGCCAGAGATCGTTCTAAACGATTTGACAGTCACTCCGCCCAATTCTGGGTTGCGCACTGACTTTATTGGCAATTCTGCCATTTTCTCTCCGGAATTCAATTCCTCCCGTGTTAATGAGGTAGTTCTATCTCAGGGAGATGATGTTTTGATCACAGAAGCCACGGTGCAAAATTTTGAGAGTCGCCATGACAGTGCTTCACTTCCGGCATCCTCATCCAGCAGAGTGACGTCAGCAAGTGCTACTGCGCATCCTACTCGCGCAGATATTCCTACCATTGGTGCGGGACTGCCCAACATGGCAGACTTAAGTGTTTTCTTTAAATACATGGCACAGGCTATGACGGAGAGCCAACTTGGCGTCAACAGATGACTTTGTTGAGGCTTCTGCTGTACCCAGTGGTCCAGAGATTGTAGACGATCTCTTAGCGGACATGAGCTCGTTTTTTGACAACGAGGAGAAAACGGGACCTAAAGTCAGCGAGGATCTCGCTCAAGCGGTGTCCTCGGGATTCCGTTCCAAGGTCCCAAAAGATAAAAAGAAAACTTTGTTAGAGAAATACCTGAGGCCGGAGAATTGCCCGCAATAAAAAGTCCAAGAGTGAATAAAAGCATCTGGACAAGTATGTCGCGGAGTGCTCGTGATGCAGATTTGGCTTCGCAGATCTGCCAGAACAATGTTTGTGCCATGACATACCCATTAGTACAGCTAATGGACATATTAAACTCCGCAAAAAAGAGCAGACGTCCCGTTTTTGACGGTGAACTACAGCAATGTTTACAGCTAACCATGGACAGTTTCAAGCTGTCTCAATTGCTCTTTACGGACATTACCTTCAGGAGAAGGGAAGCTATTCAGCCGCAGCTACAAACTGCATACAGAGAACTTTGCAGGTAAGTTGATTCAATAATTACGTGTGCAGATTTTTAGCAATAGTTTATCAAAACATGTACAGTATAATATTCATATAGTGTATATACGGATTGGTGCAGGTTTGCATGATACCATTTTATAATATACTTTAAATTATGTTTTACATGTATATGTCATATTTAGACATACTGTTCATGATATTATCGATTTGTTGTAGTGATGACACCCCTGTCACTGACCAACTGTTCGGGGATGATCTTGAGAAGAGAGTGAAAGATCTTACTGATGCAAGAAACATCACTAACAAACTTGGACAAAACAAAAATTCGTCCAGTCGACCGAGGTTCCAGACCCATAGACATCAACAAAGACCACAGTTTCAGCCCTAGAAAAGTTATTTTCTGTGTAGGTACCAACACTGATTTGTCTGGATGTATAGTTAAACCCAAATTGTCTACAAGTGTCACAGTGTCATACACATTGCGTTCACAGTCTGCCGTCCAAGTAAGCCAGATTGGTATGCCCTTTTTTCCGTAATGTAGCAAACACTGGTTTCATTAACTTAGTGAATGTACGGGGGGCAGAAGCTAAACCATTCGGTAAACATGTGAACTGGTAAAGAGAATATCTCCATTGGAATTTGAGATACTTTCTGAAACTCTTATCAATGCTAACTGAATAATATGCGTCCTTTAAGTCAATAGAAGCAAACCAACAATCTTTTGTAATCAGACGAAGTGCTGTTTTGATTGTATCCATCTTAAAATGTAGTGTTTCTACAGAAATGTTCAAATTTTTCAAGTTCAGAATAAGTCTTTGTGAACCATCCTTTTTGAGTCTGGTAAATATAGTGGAAAAATAACCATCTGTATTATCAACACAGGAAACATCCTCTGCCGAAAATGCGACTGGGTGTTTTTCCAGTGTCAGGTCATGCAGCCCTCCAAAGTCAAGGAGTACCAGACTCAGCCGCCGACCTCATCACAGCGTCTTGGAGGACGTCTACCCAAAAACAATATGGGACATATCTCCAACGATGGATGTGTTTTTGCCAACAAAGGGAGATTACTCCATGCAACCCATCTGACAATGTGATGCAGGTGCTTCAGTTTCTTACATCTTTGTATGATCAGGGATTGGGATACAGTGCATTGAACACTGCAATAAGTGCATTGGGCTCTTTGGATTTTTATAATCGAACTGTGACTATTGGAAATCATCCACTTGTGTGCAGACTTCTTAAAGGCATATTCACTAACAGGCCAAGTCTTCCACGTTATACACAAACGTGGGATGTAAATATAGTTTTAGATTTGTTAAAAACTTGGATACCAGTAGATAGACTAGAATTAAACTTTTTAACATATAAATTAGTTATGTTGCTAGCGCTAGTTACTGGACAACGGGGTCAATCTTTACACTCTTTGAGTGTTGACTGTGTCGTATTTGATGAAATACATGAAAGTATGACTCTTTATTTCAATAAACTGCTAAAAACATCAAAACCAGGGAATCATCAATCACCTATCACTGTAAAAAAGTTTGTCAGCAATCTACCACTCTGTGTTTTAACAACGATGGTTGAATACTTAGGTAGGACAAAACCTTTAAGAGGTGATACAGTTCAGCTTTTCATCAGTACTATGCCTCCACACACGGCCGTGTGTCGCAGTACAATATCTCGATGGATAAAAATGGTGCTGGCTCAAGCTGGAATAGACATAAACGTTTTCGGAGCTCACAGCACTAGAGCCGCTGCTACTAGTGCTGCAGCCAGACAAGGCCTGCCTTTAGACAAAATTTTGGCAGCTGCAGGATGGAAAAGGGATAATGCCTTTTTCAAATTCTATGATAAAGCAATCAGTTCTCAAACTGCAGACAGTTCTTTGGGTGCGATCATATCAGGATAAGTGTTTATTGTCATGCTTGTCCTTTTTTGAGAATACAATTGTTGATATGGTACTGATGTGTATTTGTTTTTATTTGCACAATGTTGCATTGACTCTAAAATCTCGTGGGATCTCTCAGCATGGTTGATTTGAGAAAATTATATAATTAAACGAAGAATGAAGTTTGATTAGAATTTTCTCAAATCAACTTCATGCTGAGAGATTACACCCACCCATATGTATATGTACATCGTACAGATTATAAACCCACCCTTATTTACTCTCAATATAATTAAACGACTGTTTTATACTTATATGTTATAGAAAACAACTTCCAACGTTTTATTTATCTTTAATAGAATAAGCAAGATACAGGCTTGGAATTAGATTCTTTGAGTATATATTATTGTTAGATATAATCAAATATCCGTACTTAGAATATATTTCCTTTGTCCTAGCTATAGGTTTGAGTAGCTACGTATACCGCTAGTCCCGTTCAGTGAAAATGGCTGAACAGTTCAATCGTTCGATCCGCCGCTCACGGCCAGGTATCAGTTAATCGGCCGATAACGGCTGTGCACCCGGCTCTGTTTGCGTACCGGCCGATAACCTTGCTCTGTTCAGGAAGCGGCAGCTGTAGTAGTTTTGGACCCAATAGGTCACTCCGTTCGGGATGCGGCTAATCTCTGTTCGGGACGCGGCTAAACTCCATTCGTGCTGCGGCTTTCCCCGTTCGTGCGACAAAAAGTGGATACTTGGCCATAATTCTAACTGTACAGAAGAAGTTGTTTAAAGGTTAAAACAGATTTGACACCTGTGACCTTGAATATGGGTCAAGGTCATTTCTTTCAGCAAACTTTGTTCAGCTGTATGACGGTATTCAGAAGAAGTCAATATTTGTGACCTCTGTGACATTGAAAGTAGGGCAAAGTGATCTTTTTTGCAAACTTTGTTCAGCGCCTTTAAAGAAAGCTACCAGCCAAATTTCATGTCACTAGGCCTTTCAGTATTTCAGAAGAAGTTGTTTAAAGAAAACGGATGACGGACTTATGGACGGACGAATTTCATGAAAAGTTTAATGCTTATGTGAAGATGTGACAAGCTGTTTCAATGAAGAATCAATCCTTAGTGTGACTTATACCCCCTTCACAAACATGGATTTTTCTTACGAGTCCTTATGGATCGCCAAGCCATAGTTAATCTTAAGCACCTGTAATAACTCTCCGATATCTCTAAATAACTTGGCATAACTTGCAGACAGACTTAACCATCCATGAGAGGGAAATTTTTTGACATGTCAAAATTTTCTAATGATTGTCCACATATTGATTTTCCATAAATAACTCATAGCAACCCGCAAGTATCGTAAATAGGTCTCGATTACACATAACCCTCCGTAAACTACTCACAAGAATCTGTAAATGACTCGTAATAGTTTGTATTACTATTTGTTTACAGTGAGTTCACGTTTATTTACAGACTATTAGGAGTGCTTTATGATTTTATTCAGGTTGTGTTACGATATCTATACAAATTATTATAAGCACTTTACGCGTTGTTACGAGTTATTAAATAATAGACACATATACTTTACGATCTACCTTGAAAACCACATGCTTAACATTGTTTACATGGTTTTTAAATGGATTTTCAGATACTTTGCAATCTGTTTCTAACATACATCTTGTTGGATGTCAGTTGTCGAATGATGCTACATTGAGATAACATTTTGCAAACAAAAGCCACCTTAAAATCGCTATTATCTTGTAACTATTTGTAACAAAACGTACACAGGTCGTGACTAACATGTAAAGCTTTGATGAATCATACTATGCCGTAATATACTTGTAACAATACATGAAAAAAATCCCGAAACTTGCTCGTGTTTATCCATGGTAACTCTTAACAAATTGTGGTATTTTGCTGTAAACAAATCGTAATAACTGGTAATGAATCGTAAATAACTCACAATCACTCATAACAACTTTTAACTCGCTCTTAAAAGTGACCATACTTTTGGGATCTGTGTGATTTTACTAATTTGTCTGATTCGTAAAGACTTGTCAGAAAAAAACTGTGTATGTGAAGTCAACATTAGGTTCAACACTTGATAATATTATCTTCACAGTAGGGTGACACTGGTATATACCTACTATTGTTAAGATCCTGGTGAATTTTTAAATTTAGATATATACTTACTTGCGTTTTGCATTGTTTTCCACTCGTTCCATCTTTTTGAGCCATACCTGCATTAGCTGATCATACCTGTCAGTCAGGTAACGCTCCTACAGGTAAATAGAGAAACAGTATTTACAGGTGAGAGACAGATAAACAAACAAAAGTCAGGGGTAACACTCATATAGGTAAATAGAGAAACAGTATTTACAGATGAGAAACAAGTACCAGAATAATATTTTGTTTTTCTTCAAAGTTTGCAAAATGCACAACCAGTTCAAACATGAAAGTATGGTGTTCTTAACACTAGCTAAACAATGTTTTATTTCAAATTTAGCCTTATAGATATTGTTTTTGCACATAGTTAGATATATTTTGTGTTCAGACACAAAATTAAAAAGAAACAAGTGCTAATTGTAATGGGGTACCATTACAGATGTCCCCCAAACTACCCCTTTGGTCGGAACTGATGAGCCCAATGAACTCACAATGGAAATATAGCTGACACCCCATATAGGAAATAGCGGCCATGTTGACGAATCACGAAACGGAGGTTACGACAATGTCCGTGGTGTCCTACTACAGTTACAAATGTATATATAAAATTTCATTGAAATCGGACAATATATAAATTTCGACCAATCAGAAGCCAGGAAATAGCGGCCATGTTGACGAATCACGAAACGGAGGTTACGACAATGTTGTTGGTGTAATACTACACATATATATTAAATTTCATTGAAATCGGACAATATATAAATTTCGACCAATCAGAAGCCAGGAAATAGCGGCCATGTTGACGAATCATGAAACGGATGTGACGACAATGTTGTTGGTGTAATACTACACATATATATTAAATTTCATTGAAATCGGACAATATATAAATTTCGACCAATCAGAAGCCAGGAAATAGCGGCCATGTTGACGAATCATGAAACGGATATGACGACAATGTTGTTGGTGTAATACTACACATATATATTAAATTTCATTGAAATCGGACAATATATAAATTTCGACCAATCAGAAGCCAGGAAATAGCGGCCATGTTGACGAATCACGAAACGGAGGTTACGACAATGTTGTTGGTGTAATACTACACATATATATTAAATTTCATTGAAATCGGACAATATATAAATTTCGACCAATCAGAAGCCAGGAAATAGCGGCCATGTTGACGAATCACGAAACGGATGTGACGACAATGTTGTTGGTGTAATACTACACATATATATTAAATTTCATTGAAATCGGACAATATATAAATTTCGACCAATCAGAAGCCAGGAAATAGCGGCCATGTTGACGAATCACGAAACGGAGGTTACGACAATGTTGTTGGTGTAATACTACACATATATATTAAATTTCATTGAAATCGGACAATATATAAATTTCGACCAATCAGAAGCCAGGAAATAGCGGCCATGTTGACGAATCACGAAACGGAGGTTACGACAATGTTGTTGGTGTAATACTACACATATATATTAAATTTCATTGAAATCGGACAATATATAAATTTCGACCAATCAGAAGCCAGGAAATAGCGGCCATGTTGACGAATCACGAAACGGAGGTTACGACAATGTTGTTGGTGTAATACTACACATATGTATTAAATTTCATTGAAATCGGACAATATATAAATTTCGACCAATCAGAAGCCAGGAAATAGCGGCCATGTTGACGAATCATGAAACGGATGTGACGACAATGTTGTTGGTGTAATACTACACATATATATTAAATTTCATTGAAATCGGACAATATATAAATTTCGACCAATCAGAGGCCTCCATTTTCGTTTCGGTGGCAACCAAACTTTACGAAAATGTTACCATGTTATTCAGCATCCCTTAAAACACCCATGTACCAATTTTTACCGAAATCGGAGACTGAATTTTGAAAACCGGAAATTAGCTCTGGCGGCCATCTTGGACTTCCGGTCGCGAAAAAACAACCCGTTTTCACACACCCCGCCCCTAATGAGTATGTGTGTGAAGTTTCGTGAAGATCCGTCCAGTAGTTTTTGAGAAAACGGTCGGAAACCTCCGCGGCGGAAGAAAGTGGAAGAAACAAGAATAATAATAATAATTATAATAATAATAAGAATAATAATAATAATAATAATAATAAGAAACCGAGCAAAAACAATATGTCCCCCCACTTCGTTTGGGGGACATAATTAACATGCTTTTTATTGAGAGAAAGACAAAATTTAGGGTGGGGGCTTATTCACAGGCTCCCACCCTGTTCCAAGAACCTTTGCCAAAGTGGGGAGGGGGCTTATTCATGAGAGGGGGCTTATTCCAGGTAAAATACGGTACTCTCTCTAACCCCAGAGGTGGACAGAGGCTGAGCATTCAGCGTACCTCCCACCTGCTGAGAGGAGACCGGACCCCAACCCTGGTGAAAGCCCAGAGGATAGCCAGGGTTGTACCCAAAACCTTGAGGAAATGGGGCCATGGGGCCAGAAGGAAAGGAGTGACCCCAATACTGGCCAAACTGACCAGTGGAAACATGGGGTGGAAAACCCTGACCATAAGGATAGGGTGAACCGCCACTCCCCCTGTGGCAACAAGGTAAGACACCCCTGTACCCTCTAAACTAGAGCCAGCCTTAGGCTGGTTTAGAAGAAGGCAGGGCCTCTGCCAACGAGGAACCTGCAGAAGGACTATCGATGGGGTCGCCGGAAGAGGACTTAGATTTATCCTTCCTCTTACCCTGTTTTTCAATCTTAGATGAGTCCTTCATGATTCAAAAACAACAATATAATGAGTATTTTATTTTAACAACAAAAGATAATAAACTGAAAATTTGAAAAGTTCACAAAAAGGGGTATGTAACATGTTTCACAGAGAGAGTTTCTTTCATAAATTAAAACTTTATGAGAACAACTTAACATTTCTAAAAAGTTCAATTTCATTTCAGTTGTTGCAGATTTTCATATGTACCCAAATAAAAAATAAGATGACTTCCTCCAAAATAATGCTTTTCTTTGAAATGTTTCTGGGTGCTAAATGAACTTTAGCTTTGCTTTTGTTGCATGAATTTTTATTTCTAAGTGGCAACAATTAGAGACTGGATGCCTTATATTAATATGTGATGATTAAATTAGTATAAACCAATACAATTAAGACCTACCCTGATTCTGCGAGCTTGGTGTCTCTTCTTAAAGTGCAATATAAGTCGACTTTTGAAAACAGCATGTCTGGAAAGTAATCAAACAATTATTCTGTTTTGTTGTTATTTTTACCAAATATGACAATGTGGAAACCAAACTAATCAATACATAATATAATATAAACTTTATTTATTTTACAACAATTATGAAACAAGTTATCCAACTTATATTAATCACTCTTGTTGGCCTGGATGTTAGCGCGCGAGGGGTCGGGCAGGTGACCCCATTCCTTTTCACGTCCGGTCGGGGAATCGAACCTCGGCCGCCTTGGTGAAAGGCAAGTGTATTATCCACTGCACCACCCGACCACCCTAACTATCAATACAAATATAGGATCTCTCTTATGCTGCACATATCACTTGGGTGTTACTGACAGTTCCTGCCACAAATTGGGAGTTTAGGACATATTCGTAGGGTTCACTCTTCTTGACATAAACTCAATATGAATTGAAATAGACTTTCATCACAGTTCTGTTCCCCCATGGGCTTTACCAATCGCAACAACTCAGCAAAATTTCCAGTAATCTTTGGAAATCTTCTACCTCGATTGCATGTTAGAGGGTCACGTGGTGTAAATGACATGTTACAACATGGCTGCGCCATAATGGCCACACTGAAGAAGACATAACCGCCTTGATAACTTTCAAACTATGTTGCATGGCTGTCAGACGTATGCATTCCAAGGAGTAGATTTCAGAAGATTCCCCCCTGAGATATTACGATTGGGGCTCTGCCTGAAGTACAACATATGTCAAGGGTGCTTTCAAACATTTAATACAGCCCTTAAGTATATAGCCTGTCCACATTATTTGCCATATATAGACACTATTTATCGGCAAGACATACACCACTAAGTCGAGAATTGAAATTATTGTCAGAATAAAAATATATACTATTTATCATATGTTGAATAGCAGCAGGAATAATGGTTCAATAAAATTGCATAGCGACAGAGTAGTCGTCCTTGTGACGTGTTCGAAGAGGACCGAGATACTCGAAGAAAGATAGCTTGGGTCAACAAGGACACGGCGGGAAGCAAAACATGGACAGAAGAGACAGATATGGTGGCATGAGACATGATGATGCAGTGTTAAGGCATCTTGTGTAAGAACTATTCGTATAGGCCAATGTTCACATGGACTTCCCCGGCTGGGGTACTGGGGAAATATAATGATCATGCAGTTATTGGTACACATGTGTAATCGAGTACGTGGACGACATTTGCAACTTGATTCAGAAGTGACATTGTGCGAGGCTACAATATTACGCACTCTGTTTGGCCTACAGTGTGTTATTGATATGTAACTTAATTCAGCTCCTCTCTTATTATTCACAGCTCCAACAAATAAATGATATTAACAAGAGGCCCAATGGGCCTGCATCACTCACCTGGTATCAATATCTGACTTATATCATAGTGTAACCCTAAGGTCGCCTAAAATCTTTTACTGTAAGACATTCAGAAAAACATGTTAAGACTTAAACATAATTTTCTCCTGTGACCTTGCCAGACAATGTCATTGTCATTTGCAAATTTTGTTGCGCTTCATCCAAGGAACCTTTCAGCCAAATATCATGCTTCTAGGGCTTTTAGTATTTCAAGAGAAGTCGTTTGAATGTTTTAACAGATTTGACCCTTGAGACCTTAAATATTGTTCAAGGTCACTTCTTTTTGCAAAAATTGTCAGGCTTCATCCAAGGAACCTTTCAGCCAAATATAATGTCTCTAGGCCTTTTGGTTAATCAAGAGAACTAGCTTAAATGTTTTAACAGATTTGACCCCTGTGACCTTGAATATAGGTCAAGGTCATTTCTCTTCGCAAACTTTGTTGGGCTGTATCCAAGGAACCTTTCAGCCAAATATCATGCTTTTAGGGGTTTTGGTTTATTAGAAGACGTCGTTTAAATGTTATAATAGATTTGACCCCTGTGACATTGAATATGGGTCAAGGTCATTTCTTTTCGCAAACTTTATTCAGCTTTATCCAAGGAAGCTACCAGTCAAATATGAGGTCTCTATGCCAGACAATATTTCAGAAGAAGTTGTTTGAAGGTTTCGACTTTTTTTATCCCTTTGACCTTGAAAGTAGGTCAAAGTGATTTTTTTTCGCAAACTTTGTTCAGCTCCTTCCACAGACCTGTTTACCCCCAATGAAGATAAAGTGTAATAGATAGATTGCAAAGTGTCATTATGGTGTACTCGTACCCATAATCTGATTAAAAAACAGATCCTTGTTCTCACTCCGTTTTACAAGGATCTGACAACATCCCTCAAGAGGTCACGTTCAGATGACCTTTGTCACCTCTTTAATTAACACTAAAATAATTTTCCAATGACCTGTCATATTGCAGCAAGTCAATTCGTCACACTATTCAACACAAACTTTTTGGTGACGAAATGACTAAACGGACAAATGCGATTATGCAAGCTTTGTCGCCTCAAAAATTCACCTTCAAGATTCTGAAAGTAGTAATCTGATTGGCTAATGAAAAAGGTCATCTAAACATGACCCCCTATGGGATTTCCTCAGATCTTAACGCAGCAGAGAGTAGTTTACGGAACGGCGCGGAGATCAAGATATGATTTTAATCAAATTGTCGTACCCACGGCCCAATTGACGATCCATGCAAGGGGTGTCTAGGGGTATGCTGCATCCTGAGCAGTTTTAGATGCCTTCATGAAGTTCATTGTTTAAGCTGATATCGCAACATTTTAGATGCCTTCATCAAGCTCATTGTTTAGGCCGATATTTCAACTCTTTTTTCAAATAAATCAGAACTATATATCTATATAGTCTTATTGGAAAAGAGGTGTTTTTATTATTATACTTTTTGTCTATTTTTCCAGATACCAACAGTATGCACACTTGTTAAAGCCCATGAGAATTACAGTCAACAATAATAATAATGTCAACCATTCACAAAATGTAATACTGATCATTAAACAAGAGGCCCAATGGGCCTGCATCGCTCACCTGGTATCAATCTCTGACTTATTTTATAGTGTAACCCTAAAGTCTCCTTAAAAATCTTTTCATGTAATACATTCAGAAGAACATCTTAAAATTTAAACATATTTTACCCCTGTGACCTTATAAGACAACATCATTTTCATTTTCAAATTTTGTTTGGCTTCATCCCAGGACGCTACAAGACAAATATCATATCTCTAGGCATTTCGGTTTATCAGAAGAAGTCGCTCAAAGCTTTAAACCACTGATTTGACCACTGTGACCTTTAATATGGGTCAAGATCATTTTCCTTCCCAAAGTTTGTCTTGCTTCATCCAAGGAACCTTTCAGCCAAATATCATGCTTCTAGGGCTTTTGGTATTTCAGAAGAAGTCGTTTAAAGGTTTTCACAGATTTGACCCTTGTGACCTTGAATATAGGTCAAGGTCATTTCTTTTCGCAAACTTTGTCGGGCTTCATCCAAGGAACATGTCAGCCAAATATCATGCTTCTAGGGCTTTTGGTATTTTAGAAGAAGTCGTTTAAAGGTTTTAACAGATTTGACCCCTGTAACCTTGAATATAGGTCAAGGTCATTTCTTTTCGCAGACTTTGTCGGGCGTCATCCAAGGAACCTTTCAGCCAAATATCATGCTTCTAGGGCTTTTGGTATTTCAGAAGAAGTCGTTTAAAGGTTTTCACACATTTGACCCTTGTGACCTTGAATATAGGTCAAGGTCATTTCTTTTCGCAAACTTTGTCGTGTTTCATCCAAGGAACCTTTCAGCCAAATATCATGCTTCTAGGGCTTTTGGTATTTCAGAAGAAGTTGTTTGAAGGTTTGAACAGATTTGACCCTTGTGACCTTGAATATAGGTCAAGGTCATTTCTTTTCGCAAACTTTGTCGGGCTTCATCCAAGGAACCTTTCAGCCAAATATCATGCCTCTAGGGCTTTTGGTATTTCAGAAGAAGTCGTTTAAACGTTTTAACAGATTTGACCCCTGTGACCTTGAATATAGGTCAAGGTCATTTCTTTTCGCAGACTTTGTCGGGCGTCATCCAAGGAACCTTTCAGCCAAATATCATGCTTCTAGGGCTTTTGGTATTTCAGAAGAAGTCGTTTGAAGGTTTTCACACATTTGACCCTTGTGACCTTGAATATAGGTCAAGGTCATTTCTTTTCGCAAACTTTGTCGTGTTTCATCCAAGGAATCTTTCAGCCAAATATCATGCTTCTAGGGCTTTTGGTATTTCAGAAGAAGTTGTTTGAAGGTTTGAACGGATTTGACCCTTGTGACCTTGAATATAGGTCAAGGTCATTTCTTTTCGCAAACTTTGTCGGGCTTCATCCAAAGAACCTTTCAGCCAAATATCATGCCTCTAGGGCTTTTGGTATTTCAGAAGAAGTCGTTTAAAGGTTTTAACAGATTTGACCCCTGTGACCTTGAATATCGGTCAAGGTCATTTCTTTTCGCAGACTTTGTCCGGCTTCATCCAAGGAACCTTTCAGCCAAATATCATGCTTCTAGGGCTTTTGGTATTTCAGAAGAAGTCGTTTGAAGGTTTCAACAGATTTGACCCTTGTGACCTTGAATATAGATCCAGGTCATTTCTTTTCGCAAACTTTGTCGGGATTCATCCAAGGAACCTTTCAGCCAAATACCATGCTTCTAGGGCTTTTTGTATTTCAGAAGAAGTCGTTTGAATGTTTAAACAGATTTGACCCCTGTGACCTTGAATATAGGTCAAGGTCATTTCTTTTCGCAAACTTTGTCAGGCTTCATCCAAGGAACCTTTCAGCCAAATATCATGCTTCTAGGGCTTTTGGTATTTCAGAAGAAGTCGTTTAAAGGTTTTAACAGATTTGACCCTTGTGACCTTGAATATAAGCCAAGGTCATTTCTTTTCGCAAACTTTGACGGGCTTCATCCAAGGAACCTTTCAGCCAAATATCATGCTTCTAGGTCTTTTGGTATTTCAGAAGAAGTCGTTTAAAGGTTTTAACAGATTTGACCCCTGTGACCTTGAATATAGGTCAAGGTCATTTCTTTTCGCAAACTTTGTCGTGCTTCATCCAAGGAACCTTTCAGCCAAATACCATGTTTCTAGGGCTTTTTTGTATTTCAGAAGAAGTCGTTTGAATGTTTAAACAGATTTGACCCCTGTGACCTTGAATATAGGTCAAGGTCATTTCTTTTCGCAAACTTTGTCGGGCTTCATCCAAGGAACCTTTCAGTCAAATATCATGCTTCTAGGGCTTTTGGTATTTCAGAAGAAGTCGTTTAAAGGTTTTAACAGATTTGACCCTTGTGACCTTGAATATAAGTCAAGGTCATTTCTTTTCACAAACTTTGTCGGCCTTCATCCAAGGAACCTTTCAGCCAAATATAATGCTTCTAGGGCTTTTGGTATTTTAGAAGAAGTCGTTTAAAGGTTTTAACAGATTTGACCCTTGTGACCTTGAATATAGGTCAAGGTCATTTCTTTTCGCAAACTTTGTCGTGCTAAATACAAGGAATCTTTGAGCCAAATATCATGCTTCTAGGGCTTTCGGTATTTCAGAAGAAGTCGTTTTAAGGTTTTAACAGATTTGACCCCTGTGACCTTGAATATAAATCAAGGTCATTTCTTTTCGCAAACTTTGTTGGGCTTCATCCGAGGAACCTTTCAGCCAAATATCATGCGTCTAGGGCTTTTAGTATTTCAGAAGAAGTCGTTTGAAGGTTTTAACAGATTTGACCCCTGTGACCTTGAATATAGATCTAGGTCATTTCTTTTCGCAAACTTTGTCGGGCTTCATCCAAGGAACCTTTCAGCCAAATACCATGTTTCTAGGGCTTTCGGTATTTCAGATGAAGTCGTTTTAAGGTTTTAACAGATTTGACCCTTGTGACCTTGAATATAAATCAAGGTCATTTCTTTTCGCAAACTTTGCTGGGCTTCATCCAAGGAACCTTTCAGCCAAATATCATGCATCAAGGGCTTTTAGTATTTCAGAAGAAGTCGTTTAAAGGTTTTAACAGATTTGACCCCTTTTACCTTGAATATAGGTCAAGGTCATTTCTTTTCGCAAACTTTGACGGGCTTCATCCAAGAAACCTTTCAGCCAAATACCATGTTTCTAGGGCATTTCGTATTTCAGAAGAAGTCGTTTAAAGTTTAAAATAGATTTTACCTCACTGTGACCGTGAATATAGGTCAAGGTCATTTCTTTTCGCAAACTTTATTTGGCTCCATCCAAGGAAGCTTCTGGTCAAATATGAAGTCTCTATGCCTGACGGTATTTTAGAAGAAGTTGTTTGAAGGTTTCGACATTTTTGACCCCGGTGACCTTGAAATTAGGTCAAAGTGATTTTTTTTCGCAAACTTTGTTCAGCTCCTTCCAAGATATCTACCAGCCAAATTTTATGTCCCTGGGCCTTTCAGTATTTTAGAAGAAGTTGTTTAAAGGAAAAAGTTGACGGACGCAGGACGGACGGACGGACGGACGGACGGACGACGGACGCTGCACCATCACATAAGCTCACTTGGCCCTTCGGGCCAGGTGAGCTAACAATATTGCTTCTTGCTCATGATCTTACATTGTAATTCACAATCAATAGCGTATAAAACGTGTTGATTTACTACACAAGTATTACCATATTGCCTATGCCACTCAATAAAGAACTTTTCAATTACAATCTGATTAAAATACAGGTCCTTGTTCTCACTCCGTTTTACAAGGATCTGACAACATCCCATAAGAGGTCACGTCCAGATGACCTTTGTCGCCTCTTTACTTAACACCAAAATAATTTTCCAACGACATGTCATCTTGCAGCAAGCCATTTCGATACATTATTCCGCACAAACTTTTTGGTGACGAAATGACTAACGGAAAAATGTGTTTAGCAAGCTATGTCGCCTCAAAATTTCACTGTCAAGATTCTGCCAGTAGTAATTTGATTGGCTAATGCGAAATGTCATCGGGACATGACCTTCTATGGGATTATCTCAGATCTTAACGCAGCAGAGAGAAGTTTACGGAACGGCGCGGAGATCAAGATATGATTTTAAAGGCCTAATATACGTAACTTCAGGAAATTTTTCGTAATTCTGAAAAATTCTGAAAAAAAATCCAGTTAATAACCATGCAAAAATAAGCCTAAAACGAAGTAAACTTGAGCAGTTACTAACAAGAAACTCTTCACAGAAAAATCCAAAGAATTGAAAATAATTCAGGTGGGGCCCACTTCAACAACAAACCGAAGTTAGCAGACAGTTCAAAATGGACGTGTGTTTACAAATACCGAGTTTCAACTGCTGCTGTAACGGTACCCGCTTAAGAATTCATCTTGAATATTGCTAAAATAAGTTAATCTTAACTAAATCTATAAATATAAACAGTTATAAGGCTTCGTTTTCCTTTCAAGTTTTGCCGAAAGTTACGTATATTGGGCCTTTAATCAGATTGCAATTATATAATCTGTGAAATTAATAATGCATTTTAGTAAATATGACCACATTGGCTATCACAATGACACCCTGTAATTTTAAATTGAACAGTTGAATACAGCTCCGCATGATTTTATCATAATGTATATACGACCAAAGACCTTAGCAAAGACTAGAAAATATTACCACTTTGCCGATGATATTAAAACGATTACAATTATGAAATGTGTTTATTCTTTGAACATGTCTCTGGTGATCAAACATCCAAGCATGACCACAAGAATTGCAGATGGAACAATGCACAAACGTCTCCTGTTTTAGCAGAAACAATGCAGTTATATGTCGCATGGTATTCCATGATATTGGCCTAGGACTGCAGATTTAGATCATTTGATTCGATGAACTGGTCATAACAGTTGCCTTCTGGCATGTGTTGTGGATTGATGTGCAGCCATTGAATGTCACATGATGTGAAAGAATTCTAAAAGATATCAAATGCTTTCAATCAACAAAACGCTTTACAATGCTATCATGATCAGTGCTTAAGTACAACACAAACCTTTCCATGACTTTGGGTATACGTATGATTGACACCAATTCTTGGTATGCTCGATATTAATCAACGAGTACGAGGAACTTTATTTAAAGCACAAATGCATCAAGAAATTCTTTTTATATAGCATATTTTTTTCCAAACAAAGCGTAGAAGCGTAATTAGTCATCAATTAGCGTAAAAAATACGCCAAAAGCGTAGGGGTAAACAGGTCTGCTTCCAAGAAAACTACCAGCCAAATTTCATTTCACTAAGCCTTTCGGTATTTTAGAAGAAGTTGTTTAAAGGAAAAAGTTGACTGGACGCAGGACGGACGGATGCTACACCATCACAGAAGCTCACTTGGCCTTTTGGGCCAGGTGAGCTAATTATACCTAACGAAAAATCCCAAACAAGTACCCCTATGTTGTTAATGAGAGTGAATAAACATTATGAATCTAAACTACTACAGTTGCTGTTTTCTTAATTCACTATCAGTAAACAACACAACACATGCCCAAGATAAATTCATACATGATAGATAGAAAACTTATTACAGCACTGGTTGGGGACTTACAACCACTTTTGAGCTGTTTTCTAAGGTAAGTTTATACAAAAGCTACTTACTTCCTTTTATTCTCATGATACACTAATGTATCTGATGGCTGATTGTACAGGGGCTGTAAAGAAAAAACATAATTTTTCCATATCTAAAATAAATTTACCAGCACAAGTAATTAGAGGTTGTGAGGATTATTTTTCATTATCCAGCAAACATCTTTATTTCAAACTTTAATAATTCAAAAACCCTATTTAATCTGAAACTGTTTGGTGGTCCTGCTGACTTCGAGATAATGAGATTTGAGCGTATTTATTTACACCTTGGTATCATTTTTAACAAATCCTCTGATCATACAGAAGTCTATGCATGACTGGGCATTAACAGATTAATCTGAACTTTATCATTTAATCACTATTACTTTCTTCCTTATATATGCAATATATCCCCTCTTAGCTTTTCTTGTACATTTATAGCCAAATATTTTTGATTTCCCAAGAGAATTTGAGCTAATTACTGCAAATACCATAATTATGTACACACCAATTCAATCTTGGGTCCAAGCTTGCCAAGCAGTGAGTGTGCTTCTTCAGCCTTTTTCTGTGAAACATTGAGAAAAAAATATTTATGATTAGTGTTTCTAACAGGTATTTACCTCTTTCTTTTATCAGGTAAATTTATCAACATTTTATTCATAATTTTTTCAAGTCTGCTACAAAATTTCATACAAATCACTCCACAATATTATATACTCAATGTTATCGAATGGAGATACTATATGTTTCGCATACTGTAAATATTTAAGCTATTTTCGCACTAAACGCATTCCACTAAATTCTGATATTTTTCAAGGCTCTCTCCTTCTTCTTTCAAATTCCTTTATAACTATTCCAGTTATTTCAGTACCCGATTTTCTGCGTAGATAATCTGTGCGATACTCTGGTGTTTAGTTTCGGAAGAGGATATTTCGGGAGCCTCTGATTTTTCCCTTGGCGGCTTGGAGGTTTCCTCTTCAATTTGATGCTGGAAAAATTAAATACAATATACTCTAAAGACAGTACTACATTGTACTCTGAACTAAGAGAGACTTTCTATCATCTTAATGTCTAACAAGAGGCCCAAAGGGCCTGTATCACTCACCTGGCTTTCAGCAAATGCAAAAAAAGTCATGTGTACCTTAAATAACACAAACTTTTCCAGTATATTGATTGAAGTAATGTAATTAATAAACTTTTAGCTTTCTGATTCGAAAGAGAATTTGAATCCAAGCCACAAATGGATGCTTCCCACCAAATTTGATTCAATCTAATCAGCGGTTAAGAAGAAGAAGTCGATTGTTGACAGAAGGACAGACGACGGATGCCAGGGTATGGCATAAGTTCATCTTGGTGCTTCAGACCAGGTGGGCTTATGGTACTGATTTTGAAAACCCACTTGCTATGATCAGTATCTATTTTTCAGTATTTCAATGTGTGTAAATGTATGTGATTTTCTGTATTGTACTTTCACTAGAGGTTGGTACCTGTTTCTTCTGTATTTTATGTTAAACTAGTGGTCTGTACCTCTTTTTACTGTAGTGTATGTTCAACTAGTGGTCAGTACCTGTTTCTTCTGTATTGTATGTTTAACTAGTAGTCAGTACCTGTTTTTACTGTATTGTATGTTTAACTAGAGGTCGTACCTGTTTTTACTGTAGTGTACGTATGTTCAACTAGTGGTCAGTACCTGTTTCTTCTGTATTGTATGTTTAACTAGAGGTCGGTACCTGCTTTTTCTGTATTGTATGTTTAACTAGACGTCGTACCTGTTTTTTCTGTATTGTATGTTTAACTAGTGGTCGCTACCTGTTTTTTCTGTATTGTATGTTTAACTAGAGGTCGTACCTGTTTTTTCTGTATTGTATGTTTAACTAGAGGTCGCTACCTGTTTTTTCTCTGTATTGTATGTTTAAAGAGTAACTGTAGTGCAAAACCATCTTTTGTGTATGGAAAGATTGGTAAATAGTAAGTGAGAAAATTCTCACGAAAAAAAATTTTTTGTAAAAATTACGAAGTTTTGACCATTTTTCTAAATTTCACACCTGAACGCAAATCAGAAAATCCCCGATTTTGCCATACGACCGGAAGTGACGTCACAACGGTGACCGCACTGACAGACTTGTGTAGTCATTATATTAAAATTATATGAATCGTATCACGACTTGTTATTTGTATAGAGACTTCTATTCAAGAATATGACACTTATTATATATCAAGGTAGTATGGAGTTCATTAATGACCCTACTGATAATTCCAAGGTGTTGTATGCCCCAGGGGGCCGTAATTAGTGGTGAGGGGGGTAGGGAGTTCCACAGGTGTGCGGCACACGTGGTCATGATCACTCGACCATAAATCAATAACCGCCGGACTCGCTAACATGATTAACAGGTTATTATTTCGCGGAAAGACTTCAAAACATGCCCTTGATATGATTAGGTAATAATTTTCTCATATTTTATTTCATATAACACCGCTAAAACGGTGTGTGTATTCACTGATGGTCACGTTGCTTGCATGCACATATATATCTGCAGGAACTGATTGTAACAGCTTTTAAAATGCACGCTGAAAAATTTTAATGCATGTCGGTCGGCTGTATTAATACAAAACTACCTAGAAACAACCTCAAACAAACAGATAAGGAAAAGGATATTTGTGTTACTTTAGACCACGGACTTAGATATAATCTAATTCCGTGTATAGACTCGGGACTTCGAAAACCATGTATCTTATTGGATTATTTTAAGAACAGTTAGTAACGTCATATAGAACGACAAGACCAGCCTTTTTATACGTACAATACGGTGTACGTATATTGGAAAATAGAAATATATAACTTTTATCAATGCTTTCGACCTGTATAAACTGTTTTGACGGGTATCACATTTCGACTTCTTTTATCCTTATATATGTTTGAGAAATTATAGGTGTGTATAAAAGTTAACAGCTTTCTATCCATTGATAATTTATTTATGTCTATGCAGTATAAAAAAAAAAAACATTTCAAATCGTGAACATTGTAAAATAAATAGACTATGAGCGAAATCCTGATGTTACCTGTCTTCAGGCACATACATCGAAAAAGAAATCAAGACAATGTATTTCGAATTCTGTTTGAGAAAAAATAAGATTAGATCTTTGAAAACCACTGTGTTTTACCAGGGACGTATATGTATATGTATGTCACATATTTGTCCCTGGTTTTACTGACAAGAAATGAACATTGAACATCTTTTGAAAATAAGATGAAAATAAGATGAGAAGATACTTAATTGGTTTTAATCACAGGCACTTGTGGCCAGGAGAATAGTCATCTAAATGTATAGATAATTTGCAAAATATGAATAATTAAAATAAAATATTAAAACTGACTTTAACAATTTTCTTTTTGTGTTATTAATCATCTAAAACCATAACGAAAGTAATTGCCAAATTTCAGCTTGATACGTCAAGCGGTTAAATTTCACAAAAAAAAAGAATGTCTGATAGTCGATTTTTTGTTAAAATAAACCGCTTGACGTATCAAGCTGAAATTTGGCAATTATTTTCAATATGGTTTTAGATGATTAATAACATAAAAAGAAAATTTGAAAATTCAGTTTTTTATATTTTATTTTAATTTTGAGGTTTTTTATTGTAAAACCCATTTTTATGAGAAAACTACTTACCACATCCAATTATTATGCAAATGAGTTCTACAACTACCAGTTCTTTAACTCCCAAAACGAAAGTGAAAACGCCCCGTGCAAATACGAAACTAACATGTGTCCATACCGGACGTAGTATAGAATGCGCACGCACCTCGAGCTTCCTCTATACGAAAACGAACGAAGCAACCAAAAGCAAAAGGCCTAAAGGAGCCAGAGGAGCCAGGGAGGAGGGTGGGCTCACATTGGATGTGGTAAGTAGTTTTCTCATAAAAATGGGTTTTACAATAAAAAACCTCAATTTTATATCAAAAACAATACTTACCACATCCAATTATTATGCAAATTCGTCTTACCTAGTGGATCCTCCAAACCATAAGGACCATGGCAAATCCAGGAGGGCGGTAACCTGGTCACAGTCAAGGTACCTAAACCAAACTCTTACATGGAGAACCCCAAATTAAAAAATGGAAAGACCAATTCAAGAATAGGTCTTCCATTGCCATGCGAATGCATAATTTAAAAACATAAAAAAGTGGAGGGCACTTAAATTGACTCTGAGGTAGGTGGATGAGCCACTGACTGGGCAACAACCACCAGACCCAAAGAGTAGAGCTTGTCTGAGAAAGATGACAGAGATCTCAGATAAAACTCTGTGAATGTAGTGTGTCCTCGTCAAAAAGCTGAGGACATCACCTCAGAAAACGGAGAGCCGTTGAGAAGGGCCCAAGAAGCGGCCAATGCTCTAACCTCATAGGCCCTGACCTTTAAAAGTCTTCTGACATCCTCAGAAGAAGACTCATAAGCCAATCTAATCACTTGACAAATCCATCGAGAGATGGATTGAGCCGAGATACTAGACTGACCACCTTTGATAGGCAAAAAGAGCCTAGAATGTGACTCTCGACCCCCCCCCCCTGTCTTGTCCAAGTAATACCGGAGGGCTCTGACAGGACAGAGAAGCCGATCATGCTTGTCCTTACCAACTATGTCAGAGAGAGAAGGAATGCGAATAGGTTCTGGAGAAGAACCAGGAACCTGATTCTTCGCAAGGAAGGAAGTTTCTGTCCTGATAGTTACAGAGGAATAATTCCTACCAAAACGTAAACAGGAGGAATGCCCAGACAAGGCATGAACCTCACTACGCCTTCTCCCTTCGCCCTGCAAATGACAAAATACCAGCAATAGCCGAACGATAGCCGGCAATGGTACCAGGAGCCAATTTCTTGCTGCGAAACAAATGCAGTAGAAAATCTGCGATTAGGGGAATAGAGGCCTTGAGCGGATCAACTTGCCTCTGACCACACCAATCGCAGAAGATGCTCCATCTAGACTGGTAGACTGCTGCGGAAGAAGACCTGATGGATCTAGCGATACAGTCTGACACCGGTCCAGAAAAACCCTCCTGCGCGAGACCACCGGAGATAGCCTCCACGCGTGAAGGTGGAGTATAGCCGGCCGGGAGTGCATGATTCTGGACCTCAGCTGCCGTAACAGGTTCCACCTGGGTGGAAGAACCAGAGGTTCTTCCACCAGAAATGACAACATCTGAGGAAACCATGGTTGTCTCGGCCACAAGGGAGCTACCAGAATTAAGGAGCAAGGTTGCTCCTCGTACTTCTGGAGGACCTTGGCCACCAAGTTGAATAGGGGAAAGGCGTAAGCATGGAACCCCTTCCAGTCCAGAGACAGAGCATCTACTGCCCATGCTGCTGGATCTGGTACGGGAGACACAAACGTTGGTAGCTGATGGTTCAATGCTGTGGCGAATAGGTCTATAAGAGGCCTGTCCCAGAACTGACATATTGCTCTGAATATGGACGGGTCGAGTTGCCACTCGGTCAGCACCGGCCGGAGACGCCTCGACAGGGTGTCTGCGAGTACATTGAGCCTGCCTGGAAGGTGCTTGACCTGAATGGTTAAGCTCATTTCCTGGCAAAGAAGCAGAATGCGAATGGCAAGGGCACACATGACGTGAGACCTGGTGCCCCCCTGTTTCTGCAGATAAGCTACAACGGTTGAGTTGTCTGTTGCCACACAGATCACCTGATCTTCCAGAAACGACCTCAGGTTCTGGATGGCCAACAATACCACCCTCATCTCCAGCACATTTATGTGCTCGGAAAGATGATCCCCTGTCCACACACCTGAGCGAGCCTGCCCGTTCAGGTAGGCTCCCCAACCTGTCTTGGACGTATCGGTATACAGGGTCATGGTTGGCGAATGCCTGTTTAAGGACACCCCTTTTAGGACATTGTTCCGAACTGTCCACCACAGGGCAAAATCCTTCACCGATTGATTGAGAGGGATTGAGATCTCCCAATCTTGTGATGCGGGAACCCATTGGCTGAGGAGAAACATCTGCAGAGGTCTGATGTGCAGTCTGCCCAAAGGAACTACGTCTGCTAACGAGTTCAGAAACCCCAACAGACTGAGGTACCAGCGAACCTGAACCGCAGAACTCTGGACAAACTGCAGCACCAGACCCCTGGCCTTGATGAACCTTGAGTTGGAAGGACGAGGCCCCTGGCTGCGTTGAACCTGTAGCCTAGGAACACAAAGTCCTGAGAGGGAGACAGTTCCGATTTCTCTTGGGAGGGGATGAACCCGACCTTGAGGAAGAGACTCAGAACTAGTCGAGTATCCTGCACCAGGGACTCCTTCCTCGAATGAAGCATGAGGGAGTCGTCGAAGTAAATATGGATATTGATACTCCGCTGGTGCAGGAAGCCTACCACTACCTGAAGCAGTTTCGTAAAAACCATGGGGGCAGTGGTAAGGCCAAAAGACATAGCCCTGAACTGGAAAACCTTGCCCTCGTAAGAGAAGCGAAGGTACTTCCTGTCCGACTTCCTGATTGGAATATGAAATTAGGCATCCTTCAAGTCTATTGAAGTAGCCCACATTCCTTCCCTGACTGAGGCAATAATTCCTCTCGGGGTTTCCATCTGAAAGTGGGGAGAATCCACGAACCGATTGAAGGCACTCAGGTCTATAATCGGCCGCCAAGCTCCCGACTTCTTCTTCACCAGGAAAATTCTGGAATAGAAGCCGGGAGTGCAACGGTACCGTGGAATCTCCTCGACTGCCCTCTTCTCTACCAGGGTAGCAATCTCCTGCCTTACAGCCAGGGCCTTCACTGGATCCCCCGGAGGAGGGAAAAAGATCGGCTCTGGCGTAAGCGGAGGTTCCCGTAACAACGGGATGCTCAATCCTTCCGCAACTACCGACAAGGCCCAACTGTCTCGCGTAATCTCCTTCCATTGGGGAAGGAACGCAGACAACCGTCCTCCTACTGGGAGGCTTGGCTGTGGAAGGGGAAGACCTTCCCAAAGCTCCAAGGGGTTGTCGATGTCCCTTATAGGACCGGTAGAGCGAGACCCTTGATCTACCCGGCCGGCCTGACATGACAGAGTTGCGGAAGGAGGGAAGAAGTCAGGAATGCTGCTTCTTACCCCCAGAGGGTTTGGTGCCCTGCTTGCCTTTACCTTTGGCCTTAAAAGGAGACTTAGCCTTGGCTGCAGACTGAGTCTGGCGTGGCCTCGACTTAGCCTTCTTCTTGGCCTAGCCCGAACCCTGAGAGGTTCCAGCTTTACCAGCAGCTGACACTTTAGAGACTAAAAGTGCCGAAGCTACCGGGTCCTCCTTAACTTCCTTCTGAATAGAAGGAAGAGTACCCCCAAAGAGCCAAGGGCCCTCAAAGGGAGAGGACAAAAGCCTTGACAGGTAAGGCTCTTCAATGGGCTTGCCTTTGAGTACAGAAGCACGCCTGGCAAGCACCAAATTGGCTAACAGTGTGCACTGTAAAGCCGCAGAGGCCTTAAGACAATTGTGCAATGATGAGGTTACCCTATCCTGCACAGACCGTCTATCTCTCTCATCAACTTCAGACTCTCCCACAGGCACCTCTGACAGCCGAAAGAGAGTGACTGTAAGAAAATCAAAGTAGGAGAGGACCTGGAGAGAGAGTCTAAGAATCTTCTCCAGTTTGTGGTGTTCCTTAGCAGGAAACACCACTTGGTTGGTCGCCGCTCCTGGCCATTGCCAAAGCTCATGAGTTTCCAGCTTAGCTGGTAGACTTCCAAGCTTGGCGTTGTGAATGGCATAATCTGATGTTCTGACTTCAGACAAATCTGCCAAACTCAACTGCAGGCCAGATGCACCGGATGCACGAGAAGAAGACCCTGCCTTCTCTACCATCCTAGCATGGGCGACAGCCAAAGCCGAGGAAACAACAGAACCCTCAGGCAAAGACTTGTCGGAACGAGCCGAAAAGGTGGCACTAGCTGACTCAGCAGCGTAGTAGCCTGAGGAATGGCAGACGCCGCAGGAGGAGGGCAAACCTCCTCCCCGAGGATTCTGGCAACGTCAGCGCGAAGCGCCCGCATACCAGATAGAGCATGGTGAGCTTCAGCCTCACCCTCAACCTCTACCTCATTCACAGCTGAAACCTCCCCATCATCATCAGATTCCGAAGATTCCGAGACACGATGAGGGGAGGGAGGTTCTTACCGAGCCTCAGTCAGAATACTCCCAGGTGACAGACTGAGGACGTCATCGTCCCTGTCCCCGATCTCCACTCCCATATCTCCCCTGGAAGTAGACACATCAGTGTCCACTGCCAAGGGATAAATAACTGGGTGGAGACTCTCTGAGAAGGTCCTTTTACGAGCTCTCTTAGGCTCTGATGGGCCAAGATGAGGCTCCAAGGTTCTTCTAGAAGCAGGGATATTGGTCTTGGAGCGAGATGTCCTAAAAGACCTAATAGGCCTTTAAAAGACACTACTCTCCCTAACCCCAGAGGTGGACGGGGGCGGAGCATTCAGCGTACCTCCCACCTGCTGAGATGAGACCGGACCCCAACCCTGGTGAAAGCCCGGAGGATAGCCAGGGTTGTACCCAAAACCCTGAGGAAATGGGGCCATGGGGCCAGAGGGAAAGGAATGACCCCAATACTGGCCAAACTGGCCAGCGGAAACATGGGGTGGGAAACCCTGACCATAAGGAAAGGGTGAACCGCCACTCCCCCCCGGGGCAAAACCAGAGATGAATGGCCGAGGGCCAGACATATGACTGGTGTGCTGTTGGAAAGCACCAATGCCTTGATGCCTAGTACCAGTATGGGGTCCAAAGGAGCCATACCCAATACCATGGGGTGTCGCCTGACTCTCGCCAGACTTGCCACCTTCTCCATTACCCATGGGCGCGGTCCACGGGTTCCGTACGGTGTGGGCTGGCACAGTATTAACCCCAAAGGGGTCAAAACCGGATACCTCACCGGGAAGGGGAAGGGGCCGAGAAGAGACACGAGAGGTAGCAGTACTACAACCTGAAGGGCCCAGATAATTCAAAGAGTTATCAGGTCCCAAAGGATCCTCATACATATCCCTAACCCCACCAACAGGTGCTCCAGGGCTGACCAAAACGTCAGAAATAGGAGGAAAACCCAACCCCTCCATGGATGAACCAACATCTGTGGAAGGGGGGTCAACCCCCGTGTCAACAGGGTAAGAAACCCCTGTACCCTCTAAACTTGAGCCAGCCTTAGGCTGGCTAGGTTTAGAAGGAGGCAGGGCCTCTGCCAACGAGGACCCTGCCGAGGGACTGTCCATGGGGTCTACGGAAGAGGACTTAGCTTTGTCCTTCCTCTTACCCCGTTTTTCCATCTTGGACGAGTCCTTCATGATGTCAAAAATAATAATAAAAAGAATATTTTACCTTTATTACGTAAATAAAACAAACGTAATTCACAAAACACACCGAAAACGAAAGTTCACGTGTACAGACACAGAAACGACCAGTAACCAAAACACGTGGTTATGGTACCGGCGTTTGAACACGTTTCCGACAAAAAAATAAGGTGAAAAAAGGCAAAATAGATATATAAATGAGACAGGGGAAACTGGTTTAAACAACGAAGAAACAATAACACAATGAGACAACTATACCGCACTCCAAAACAATCTCGAAAGTTAAGAGCAAACGCTAGGCCATGTGCTTCTTCGGAGAGTTGAAGAAAGAGGAAGCTCGAGGTGCGTGCGCATTCTATACTACGTCCGGTATGGACACATGTTAGTTTCGTATTCGCACAGGGCGTTTTCACTTTCGTTTTTGGAGTTAAAGAACTGGTAGTTGTAGAACTCATTTGCATAATAATTGGATGTGGTAAGTATTGTTTTTGATATAAAATTCATATTTCGCTATGTTAACTTTCGTTTTTGGAGTTAAAGAACTGGTAGTTGTAGAACTCATTTGCATAATAATTGGATGTGGTAAGTATTGTTTTTGATATAAAATTCATATTTCGCTATGTTATCTATATATTTAGATGGCTATTCTCCTGGCCAGAAGTGCCTTTGGTTTTAATCCGCATTTTATTCATTTATGTTAAAAATAAAATATGAAAAAACTCTGATACAGACATACCAGGGGCGTATATGTGCATATACGTCCCTGAGACATATCAAGCAAGTTTTCAACAAAACTTTTCTCGTTGAATAGAAGAGTCAAACTCGAAATTAAAAAAGGTGTCATATACTGTGTGAGTTGACGGTGGGTTACGGAGATTTCAAAAGATACATGTGCACTCGATAGTCTATGTTCCAGTCGAGAGCTACATGTAACTACAGATTTAGAGTACACATTTTGAAGTTATACAGAGGGGATAATAACCGCAACATACTCAACTATTACAATTTAGTTAACTTTGATAGCCCCCACCCCCCCACCCCACCCCTCTCCAATGTTAATTACTTGCTATTTGAGTAACAAGTTACGTGTGAAGTTATCGAACTGACCAGGTAGATTATCCCGCTAATCTGATTACGTAATATAATGGACACTAACATGAGATTTACAATATTCAAAGGTATTATTATAAGAGTCACTCTTGAATCATTGGATAAATGATATGTATAACTGACATTATAAATGACACAGAGTATTACAATATGATAGCGCATATATATATGGGTCCATTAAAATGACTTTGAACAATCAATAAACACTATATTTATAAAAGAATCAAAATAAAGTTATTTCAATGACGATTTCAGATTATTCTCCCGACCCCCATATTATGGTACGTCCCTTAATTTCATTGTATAATACATTTTGAATCACTAATCAACCAGACGTACATATTACTATTATATAGAGAGACATATAGGACCCAATTTCTTGTGTTCCCATTGTGACGTCACCAATACGTGTGCACAACTTTTAGCGGTTCGCGGTGCGCTTAATTAGCGTGTGGCAAAACAGGTAAAAAACCAAACTTCAACCTGTCGTAACTTTGTAACCGGTCGGCCGATTTCGATGCGGTTTTCGACAATGTATTAATGCCGACACAACGAGTCTGATCATTTCAGTTTCTATTTGCACTACAGTTACTCTTTAACTAGTGGTCGGTACCTGTTTTTTTCTGTATTGTATGTTTAACTAGTGGTCAGTACCTGTTTTTTATTTTATTGTATGTTAACTAGAGGTCGTACCTGTTTTTTCTGTATTTGAGGCTTATGAAAATAAGCCAGGTTTAAATGAACAAATATAGATATACCTTACTTGATATTTTAATAGTTAAACAGAGATAAATTTATTCAGGGAGTAGATTTTTCATGTATTTAATTATGGGATACTAATTTTTAAATGATGAATCAATCCATTTTTATGTAGTATTTACACAGGGGGGAACTATTTTAGATGTAGATTAAAACTTAACTACTCGTATTCAGAAATAAGACACAATCCTAAATATATAGCAACCATCTGTAGAGCTCTCTGATTGGTCAAGAAATTAGAGGGAACGCCATTGTGTTTACAGCTTCAGTAGCAGGAAGATGTCTAAAATTTGTCCCAAAATTTCTTGATAATCTTAATCGAATAATATCGATCATCTACCTAAACGGCTTATATTACTGTACAGAAGAACATCGACCTGAGGATGTGATATGTGCTGTGTGTGTTGAGACTTTGAACTGCAAGGACTTTCATCTACGAAAACTTTCAAAACAAATTGCTTTGTTTACGTACAGGACTACTAGGCCTAGATCTGGAAGGTGCATAGGCCTGTTTGAATCATCTATTCAATAATCTATCCAAATATAGGACCACTTGGATTATAAGAACGAACTTTAAATTCCACGGAGATGCATTTGTTTCTTTATCTGCGCACTTTAAAGAGCGTTTGCGCTAGACCTGTGATCCTGAACTTCTTAACTAATCATGGCTAGCCGTGGATCCAGATCTACAACTAGAAACAATCCATGGGATTCCTCAAACCCTGCTAATTGGACAGTGTCTCAATTAAGGAGCGAATTGCAAAACATTGGGATCGTAGTGCCTTCTACGGGCATCACCAAAACGGGACTAAAAAATATGTATGTCGAAAACGCTGGACGCAGCGCGAGAAGACCCCACTCCGCCAACACGCGTACGAGTACAATCTCCCAGTCTGACAACGTGGATTCACACAACTTGGAAGATCCGACAGCTATTACCACGCAAGGGACCGACCCTACAACTTATCGTGGACCCGAATCTAGAAGGGCAGACGGCAGACTACATCACGACGTGGATGGACTATCTACTAGGGGCGCACAAACAAGTCCGCCACAGCCGCGTAGTAATCCGCGTTCACCGGAAACAGCTTCGCCAATGCAAAACAACATGGCTGCGCCCAGCGCTCAAAATACGGAAGTGATCCAAAGCATGCTGGCGTCTATGCAGAGCATGCAACAGACCGTCATGGGTCTTCAACAGACAGTGATGACATTAATCGGGACACGAGAAGACCAACGAGGAGCGAGACATGTACAGGACACATAAGAATCGGGATATAACCTGGCCACAGCATACGCCGCGATGGGACTTGACACGGAGGGAAGCCTGCAACCAGACAGAATACAAGGTGGGTACACAGCTTGTGGTATACCGTCCCAAAGTATTCCCCATCTTGATATCGTGTCTGATAATAATAAAAAGAAAATTCTGGAGGGTCAATATGTTAATTTGGCCTCGTTCCTCATTCCAAAGTACGACACGGAAAGGTCAGAAGAACACCAGCGTAAGGGCATTTACATCAACCTGAACGATAACGAAGACCACAGACTTAGCAAATCGCTGACAATTTCCGAGTTTATCACTGCCTTCGGCAAATATAAAAGAATTATGTGCGGGAAATTTCCAGAAAGGAGAGGGGAGCTGAAAACATATGAGGCCCATATAATAGAAATTTCAAACGTGTATGGCCAAAAGTTCTACGACTACCACTGCCAGTTCGCACTCAAAGCAGCAACTGCACTGAGAGACAATAATCAAAAAGTCAATTGGGGTCTAAAAGATAATGGGCTCTTGAGTATGGTAGTGGTAAACACAAAGTTAACGCATGTCAGTTGTGTTCCTCCAAGACTCATTCAACATCATTCTGCCCTCAACAGAAGAATAGGCGGTCAGGGTCTGGGAAAAGCTTCAATCAGCATAACAATTCATCACAAGGCTCAAGCTCCAAAGACACAGACAAATACGGTCGTCCAAAAATTAAAATTGACGGGGTTGAAGTTTCTAACAACTTCAACGATGGGAAATGCCACTACGACACAAGCTGTCACTTTAAACATATTTGTACTTCGTGCAAATCCACCAGCCACGGGGCAAAGTCCTGTCGTAAAAACCAAAATGCAAGATCTCGCAATGATGAAACACTATGACTACCCCTACAACCAGAAGAAGGAGACAACAAGAACAAGGCCGAAAACGATGAAATAACGGTGGACAAACTGATAGACAGTGAAGTAAATAAAGGTTTTTTATGTGGACCATATAAACAGCTACCATTTCAATCCTATCGAGTTAGTCCCATCGGTGTTTCTTATGGGAAGTATTCAGGGAAACCCAGGCTCATTGTAGACCTTTCGTCACCTCATCAGGATGAACAGCACCCTAGTATTAATGACTTAATTAGTAAAGAAGAATGTTCTCTATCATACGTTCGTATCGATGACGCCATCAATCTTATCCAGCAATTAGGCAAAGATACTACAATGTGCAAAACAGACATATCGGACGCATTTAAGTTAATGCCAATCCACCCATCACAGTGGCACTTGTACTGTATCAGTTGGAAGGACAGTTTCTACTACTATACTAAGTTAGCCTTCGGATGTCGGTCCAGCCCCAAGATTTTTGACAATCTTTCAACGGCCATATGCTGGATCGCGAGAAACAACTATGGCATTAACCATATCTTACACCTGTTAGATGTCTTCATTACATTTGAGGAACCGGGAAAGTGTGGTGACAGAAATATGTCAATGTTGTATCTCATTTTCAATGGTCTCAATATACCTATGGCTCTCCATAAGACCGCTGGGCCAAACACAGTAATGGAGTACCTAGGTATCATTCTGGACTCTCATAATATGGAAGCTAGACTGCCGCTAGACAAACTTCAGCGGGATACAGAAATACTTCAATCGTTCCAGAATCGCCAATCGTGTACAAAAAGAGAACTACTTCAACTTTTAGGTCATTTAAACTTCGCTTGTAAAGTAGTTATCCCAGGACGTAGTTTTGTTTCACACATCATTAAGCTGTCAACTACAGTGAAAGCTCTACACCACCACGTCAAACTGAACAGTGAATGTAGGGAGGACATTAGAATGTGGTTGATGTTCCTGAAATACTGGAACGGTGTAGGCATTTTTTATGATCTACAGATTACTACAACAGAGGACATTCAGTTGTACACAGATGCGTCTGGAACAAGAGGATTTGGGGGATACCTACAGGGACAGTGGTTCCCCAGGCATGGCCACCGACCATGCAGGAACATGTACATAGCAACGATGAGTTATCCATAGCATTCAAGGAGTTATACCCTATTGTTGTGGCAGCTATGATATGGGGACACCGATGGAAAGGCTTGCGAATCATGTTCATGAGTGATATCACCGCGCCTGTAGCCATTCTACATAAAGGCTGCTCGAAATCGTCACATATCATGCCACTCATGAGGCGTCTTAGCTAAGAATAACTTTGTAGTTATGGCTAAACATGTACCAGGCAAACTTAATGTGATAGCTGACTCTTTGTCTCGTTTACTGATGGCACGGTTCCGCAAACTAGCCCCAGAAGCAGACTACATTCCATGCCAGGTGCCACACCCAACGGACATCTTGTGGAGCTCAGGGGAATCGTAGACGGCCTGTGGGAGAGCGCTATAGCCCCAAGTACAAGACAAATATACAACACTGGTTTCAAAACCTTCCTTCAATTCCTGCTGATGTCAGGTATTATGGCATGTGTGAACTACAGTGACATGTCTGTCACAGAGGATTTGTTGATATATTTTGTGGCCCACTGTCACAACACCAACCTCTCTTATGCAACAATCAAACTGTACTTATGTGGAATCAGATTCATATGCTTACAGAAAGATATACCTTACCCAAGTAATGCAAATCTAGCCCGCATGCAAGCTGTCCTTGGAGGGGTGAAACGTGTGCGCGTGAAAACAGTTAAACCAAGATATCCAATAACATTTAACATTCTGAGGAATATATGTGTTTATCTGCTTCGAAACTCTAATTCCTTTTTGGAACTGATGTTAGAAACAGTATGTACAGTAGCTTTCTTCGGGTTTTTGAGATGAGGAGAGTTTACTGTGAAATCCAATTTTGACCATAATGACAATCTCTGCATGGAGGACATGACTATTACTAATGATTACATACTTCTATATCTGAAGAAGTCGAAAACAGACCCATTCAGAGAGGGAATCATGTTGAAGTTATTTAAAACGAACAACCTGGTATGTCCATATTGTGTATGTAGCAAGTATATGGGAACTCGACAACGTCAGATGCCCTCCCCAAAAGACCCCTTATTTGTGACAGACAACGGACAACCCTTGAGTCGAACAGTGTTCATAACTAAACTAAAGCATGTACTTGAATGCTTAAATATAAATTCTGACTTGTACAATGGGCACTCCTTTCGTATAGGTGCGGCTACATCTGCAGCAGCAGTGCATATCGAGGACCATCTCATCAAAGTGCTGGGTAGGTGGTCCTCCGACGCATACTGTAGGTACATACGAACACCACAATCCGCAATCAGAGACGCCCAAATAGCACTGACTGCTATGTAGAAATGTGTTGTACACTACATTGTTAGCGGTCCACAAAGACATTGTATATCACTAATTAAATTAAGCTACATGTACAGATTTATACTATGTTGAATTCATGGACGTGTATGACCATTTACTGGTACGTACAGTATATATGTTTGTGCAAATATTTCCTATAACCTTACATTACTTTGGCATTTTTGGGGTACTCAGCTCTATCATTTACATAACATATCTGAGTTATGGCCTTATTTTCATTCGGATACTAAGAGGGATGGTTATTCCTCATTAAAACTCTCCCAAAAATATACATATTATTTATAACTGGATATTAGCGGCAGTTATAAGCAATATCACATAGCTATCCTGCCTACATCTGGTCTAAAGCTCAATGTGCTGGCCAGTCTGAGTGGAAGGGGTAGTGACTATACAAATGTATATTATGAAAATTTAATGCTAAGGTGCTGTCCCCCCTCTGGATTAGGTTTGCAATACTATGAACGTAGTAATCTGTCCCAACAAGTTTGTACAGCTACGGATTATATATTTGCATTCGAGCGCAATATTGTAGTAATCTGTCGCATGGGAAACCTACACAGCTACAATATAATCTGTCAAACAACTGCAGTACTGTGGTAATCTGTTGCCGCCAGTCCGCACAGCCACAGTATAGTCTGTAAAACAATTTGTAGTAATCTGTGAAACTTTGTTTGCACAGCTACAAAATTATACCTAAACCAAGAGGGAGAACGGTACCACCAATGTGTTAGGTTGAGTCAACCCCATATATGCCAAACATGTTTTTATGTCACATGATGTTTATAGATGAACGTGTATGTATGATGTATTGATTGTAATAGTATAATTAATGTGTTGATCTACTTCGTAGATAGGAGGATATGAATATAATTAAATGTTGTACATAAACTATCTTCTCGTTATTTGTTCAATTTAAATGTACATTTAACTAGAGGTTGTACCTGTTTTTTCTGTATTGTATGTTGAACTAGAGGTTGTACCTGTTTTTTCTGTATTGTATGTTTAACCAGAGGTCGTACCAGTTTTTTTCTGTATTGTATGTTTAACTAGAGGTCGGTACCTGTTTTTTCTGTATTGTATGTTTAACTAGAGGTCGGTACCTGTTTTTTCTGTATTGTATGTTTAACAAGTGCTAATTGTAATGGGGTACCATTACAGATGTCCCCCAAACTACCCCTTTGGTCGGAACTGATGAGCCCAATGAACTCACAATGGAAATATAGCTGACACCCCATATAGGAAATAGCGGCCATGTTGACGAATCACGAAACGGAGGTTACGACAATGTTGTAGGTGTAATACTACACATATATATTAAATTTCATTGAAATCGGACAATATATAAATTTCGACCAATCAGAAGCCAGGAAATAGCGGCCATGTTGACGAATCATGAAACGGATGTGACGACAATGTTGTTGGTGTAATACTACACATATATATTAAATTTCATTGAAATCGGACAATATATAAATTTCGACCAAACAGAGGCCTCCATTTTCGTTTCGGTGGCAACCAAACTTTACGAAAATGTTACCATGTTATTCAGCATCCCTTAAAACACCCATGTACCAATTTTTACTGAAATCGGAGACTGAATTTTGAAAACCGGAAATTAGCTCTGGCGGCCATCTTGGACTTCCGGTCGCGAAAAAACAACCCGTTTTCACACACCCCGCCCCTAATGAGTATGTGTGTGAAGTTTCGTGAAGATCCGTCCAGTAGTTTTTGAGAAAACGGTCGGAAACCTCCGCGGCGGAAGAAAGTGGAAGAAACAAGAATAATAATAATAATAAGAAACCGAGCAAAAACAATATGTCCCCCCACTTCGTTTGGGGGACATAACTAGTGGTCAGTACCTGTTTTTCCTGTATTGTATGTTTAACTAGAGGTCAGTACCTGTTTTTTCTGTATTGTATGTTTAACTAGAGGTCGTACCTGTTTTTTCTGTATTGTATGTTTAACTAGAGGTTGCTACCTGTTGTTTCTGTATTGCATGTTTAACTAGTGGTCAGTACCTGTTTTTTCTGTATTGTATGTTTAACCAGAGGTCGTACCAGTTTTTTTCTGTATTGTATGTTTAACTAGAGGTTGCTACCTGTTTTTTCTGTATTGTATGTTTAACTAGAGGTCAGTACCTGTTTTTTCTGTATTGTATGTTTAACTAGTGGTCAGTACCTGTTTTTTCTGTATTGTATGTTTAACCAGAGGTCGTACCAGTTTTTTTCTGTATTGTATGTTTAACTAGAGGTCGGTACCTGTTTTTTCTGTATTGTACGTTTAACTAGTGGTCAGTGCCTGTTTTTTCTGTATTGTATGTTTAACTAGTGGTCAGTTCCTGTTTTTTCTGTATTGTATGTTTTACTAGAGGTCGTACCTGTTTTTTCTGTATTGTATGTTTAACTAGAGGTCGGTACCTGTTTTTTCTGTATTGTACGTTTAACTAGAGGTCGGTACCTGTTTTTTCTGTATTGTATGTTTAACTAGTGGTCAGTACCTGTTTTTCCTGTATTGTATGTTTAACTAGAGGTCGTACCTGTTTTTTCTGTATTGTATGTTTAACTAGAGGTCGGTACCTGTTTTTTCTGTATTGTACGTTTAACTAGTGGTCAGTGCCTGTTTTTTCTGTATTGTATGTTTAACTAGTGGTCAGTTCCTGTTTTTTCTGTATTGTATGTTTTACTAGAGGTCGTACCTGTTTTTTCTGTATTGTATGTTTAACTAGAGGTCGGTACCTGTTTTTTCTGTATTGTACGTTTAACTAGAGGTCGGTACCTGTTTTTTCTGTATTGTATGTTTAACTAGTGGTCAGTACCTGTTTTTCCTGTATTGTATGTTTAACTAGAGGTCGTACCTGTTTTTTCTGTATTGTATGTTTAACTAGTGGTCAGTACCTGTTTTTCCTGTATTGTATGTTTAACTAGAGGTCAGTACCTGTTTTTTCTGTATTGTATGTTTAACTAGAGGTTGTACCTGTTTTTTCTGTATTGTATGTTTAACTAGAGGTCGTACCTGTTTTTTCTGCAGTTTCTGTATTTGTTGCTCCACCTTTGAGATCTCACGGTCTACCCTACTAATGGCCTGCAACAGCTCATCCTTAGATGAGCGACTGTTACTTTCATCGGCTGGCAGTGTCGGGGATATCGCCTCGACTTGGGGATTGTATGTCGGCTCCTGTCAAAAAAATTTTTTACACCATTGAAATATCCACATCATGGTGTATTCTAGGCTATACATTCCTTTTCAATTCACAAAACACTCAAAACGTTGGAATGTTTCCCCTTTTTACTTTATTCTTTCCTCTTATTAGCTTGACAGCAATTTTGATTTTCTTAGCAGTCCAAAAGTCAAAATGACAAAATGAGGGAGAGAGATCCATCTAGTATTACAGAAGAAATACTGATAACAAGAACTGTTTATGAACAGACGACACACAGACAACAGATGGAAGGCAATTTGAACAGCAATCCATCTGATGATGGTGGGCTAAAACTGATATTGGACATTAGCTCTAAATCCTACTTATTACTGTAGTAAGTAACACATTCTGACCACCACAATACACACAGTCAGTCATTATTACATCATTTGAACATTTTCAAGACAGAATTCTACAGGTAAAACACATATTTCTAATGATCTGTTCAGGTTTAACACAGATCTACTGATCTTTCTCTATATGCTCTTCATCCACTAACAAACACAACACAAAGCTGCCATCAGCCAGTGTGGACAAAAGAGGTCGCAGTAGTAGGTTTTTGTTGTTTTTTTTCAAAAGAGGTGTCCCCACATTTATCAAAACACCAGTTTAGCTATCAATACAATAGCTGTTTTGATATAGCACTAATACTGTAAAACCTTGTGAACTTGTGTATCTACCTTAAATGCAATACAATTTTTCATCATTTGACAGATATAACACAACTCTACCGACGATGTTGACAGATATAACAGAGCTCTACCGACCATGTTGACACATATAACACAGCTCTACCGACCATAATGACACATATAACACAGCTCTACCGACCATGTTGACACATATAACACAGCTCTACCGACCATAATGACACATATAACACAGCTCTACCGACCATAATGACACATATAACACAGCTCTACCAACCATGTTGACACATATAACACAGCTCTACCAACCATGTTGACACATATAACACAGCTCTACCAACCATGTTGACACATATAACACAGCTCTACCAACCATGTTGACACATATAACACAGCTCTACCAACCATAATGACACATATAACACAGCTCTACCAACCATGTTGACATATATAACACAGCTCTACCAACCATGTTGACATATAACACAGCTCTACCAACCATAATGACACATATAACACAGCTCTACCGACCATGTTGACATATAACACAGCTCTACCGACCATGTTGAGACATATAACACAGCTCTACCGACCATAATAACACATATAACACAGCTCTACCAACCATGTTGACATATAACACAGCTCTACCGACCATGTTGACATATAACACAGCTCTACCAACCATGTTGACATATAACACAGCTCTACCGACCATAATGACACATATAACACAGCTCTACCAACCATAATGACACATATAACACAGCTCTACCGACCATGTTGACATATAACACAGCTCTACCAACCATAATGACACATATAACACAGCTCTACCGACCATGTTGACATATAACACAGCTCTACCGACCATGTTGACATATAACACAGCTCTACCGACCATGTTGAGACATATAACACAGCTCTACCGACCATAATAACACATATAACACAGCTCTGCCGACCATGTTGACATATAACACAGCTCTACCGACCATAATGACACATATAACACAGCTCTACCGACCATGTTGACACATATAACACACCTCTACCGACCATGTTGACACATATAACACAGCTCTACCGACCATAATGACACATATAACACAGCTCTACCGACCATGTTGACATATAACACAGCTCTACCGACCATGTTGACACATAACACAGTTCTACCGACCATAATGACACATATAACACAGCTCTACCGACCATAATGACACATATAACACAGTTCTACCAACCATGTTGACATATAACACAGCTCTACCGACCATAATGACACATATAACACAGCTCTACCAACCAAGTTGACACATATAACACAGCTCTACCGACCATGTTAACACACATAACACAGCTCCATCGACCATAATGACAGATATAACACAGCTCTACCAACCATGTTGACA